>CATNUY010000089.1:0-615553 GCA_951217065.1 Baccha elongata
TTTTGTCTGACTAACTTTGACAAACCTTACAGCGACCTTTTAAAAAGCGATTTTATCGTCCCTCCGTATGGCTTGCGAGTATTTTCTACCAAAGGCTTTAAGGAAACTATTATTTAAAATATTCAATAAAAAACAGTTAACATCTATAAATAAACCTTATGACGACACTAAAGAAATAATAGCTTACTAATTTTTTGAAATTGGACCTTACACAAGTAAAATTGTTAGTTGGGTTGTTGTTGTTGTTGTTGTTGTTGTTGTTGTTGTTGTTGTTGTTGTTGTTGTTGTTGTTGTTGTTGTTGTTGTTGTTGTTGTTGTTGTTGTTGTTGTTGTTGTTGTTGTTGTTGTTGTTGTTGTTGTTGTTGTTGTTGTTGTTGTTGTTGTTGTTGTTGTTGTTGTTGTTGTTGTTGTTGTTGTTGTTGTTGTTGTTGTTGTTGTTGTTGTTGTTGTTGTTGTTGTTGTTGTTGTTGTTGTTGTTGTTGTTGTTGTTGTTGTTGTTGTTGTTGTTGTTGTTGTTGTTGTTGTTGTTGTTGTTGTTGTTGTTGTTGTTGTTGTTGTTGTTGTTGTTGTTGTTGTTGTTGTTGTTGTTGTTGTTGTTGTTGTTGTTGTTGTTGTTGTTGTTGTTGTTGTTGTTGTTGTTGTTGTTGTTGTTGTTGTTGTTGTTGTTGTTGTTGTTGTTGTTGTTGTTGTTGTTGTTGTTGTTGTTGTTGTTGTTGTTGTTGTTGTTGTTGTTGTTGTTGTTGTTGTTGTTGTTGTTGTTGTTGTTGTTGTTGTTGTTGTTGTTGTTGTTGTTGTTGTTGTTGTTGTTGTTGTTGTTGTTGTTGTTGTTGTTGTTGTTGTTGTTGTTGTTGTTGTTGTTGTTGTTGTTGTTGTTGTTGTTGTTGTTGTTGTTGTTGTTGTTGTTGTTGTTGTTGTTGTTGTTGTTGTTGTTGTTGTTGTTGTTGTTGTTGTTGTTGTTGTTGTTGTTGTTGTTGTTGTTGTTGTTGTTGTTGTTGTTGTTGTTGTTGTTGTTGTTGTTGTTGTTGTTGTTGTTGTTGTTGTTGTTGTTGTTGTTGTTGTTGTTGTTGTTGTTGTTGTTGTTGTTGTTGTTGTTGTTGTTGTTGTTGTTGTTGTTGTTGTTGTTGTTGTTGTTGTTGTTGTTGTTGTTGTTGTTGTTGTTGTTGTTGTTGTTGTTGTTGTTGTTGTTGTTGTTGTTGTTGTTGTTGTTGTTGTTGTTGTTGTTGTTGTTGTTGTTGTTGTTGTTGTTGTTGTTGTTGTTGTTGTTGTTGTTGTTGTTGTTGTTGTTGTTGTTGTTGTTGTTGTTGTTGTTGTTGTTGTTGTTGTTGTTGTTGTTGTTGTTGTTGTTGTTGTTGTTGTTGTTGTTGTTGTTGTTGTTGTTGTTGTTGTTGTTGTTGTTGTTGTTGTTGTTGTTGTTGTTGTTGTTGTTGTTGTTGTTGTTGTTGTTGTTGTTGTTGTTGTTGTTGTTGTTGTTGTTGTTGTTGTTGTTGTTGTTGTTGTTGTTGTTGTTGTTGTTGTTGTTGTTGTTGTTGTTGTTGTTGTTGTTGTTGTTGTTGTTGTTGTTGTTGTTGTTGTTGTTGTTGTTGTTGTTGTTGTTGTTGTTGTTGTTGTTGTTGTTGTTGTTGTTGTTGTTGTTGTTGTTGTTGTTGTTGTTGTTGTTGTTGTTGTTGTTGTTGTTGTTGTTGTTGTTGTTGTTGTTGTTGTTGTTGTTGTTGTTGTTGTTGTTGTTGTTGTTGTTGTTGTTGTTGTTGTTGTTGTTGTTGTTGTTGTTGTTGTTGTTGTTGTTGTTGTTGTTGTTGTTGTTGTTGTTGTTGTTGTTGTTGTTGTTGTTGTTGTTGTTGTTGTTGTTGTTGTTGTTGTTGTTGTTGTTGTTGTTGTTGTTGTTGTTGTTGTTGTTGTTGTTGTTGTTGTTGTTGTTGTTGTTGTTGTTGTTGTTGTTGTTGTTGTTGTTGTTGTTGTTGTTGTTGTTGTTGTTGTTGTTGTTGTTGTTGTTGTTGTTGTTGTTGTTGTTGTTGTTGTTGTTGTTGTTGTTGTTGTTGTTGTTGTTGTTGTTGTTGTTGTTGTTGTTGTTGTTGTTGTTGTTGTTGTTGTTGTTGTTGTTGTTGTTGTTGTTGTTGTTGTTGTTGTTGTTGTTGTTGTTGTTGTTGTTGTTGTTGTTGTTGTTGTTGTTGTTGTTGTTGTTGTTGTTGTTGTTGTTGTTGTTGTTGTTGTTGTTGTTGTTGTTGTTGTTGTTGTTGTTGTTGTTGTTGTTGTTGTTGTTGTTGTTGTTGTTGTTGTTGTTGTTGTTGTTGTTGTTGTTGTTGTTGTTGTTGTTGTTGTTGTTGTTGTTGTTGTTGTTGTTGTTGTTGTTGTTGTTGTTGTTGTTGTTGTTGTTGTTGTTGTTGTTGTTGTTGTTGTTGTTGTTGTTGTTGTTGTTGTTGTTGTTGTTGTTGTTGTTGTTGTTGTTGTTGTTGTTGTTGTTGTTGTTGTTGTTGTTGTTGTTGTTGTTGTTGTTGTTGTTGTTGTTGTTGTTGTTGTTGTTGTTGTTGTTGTTGTTGTTGTTGTTGTTGTTGTTGTTGTTGTTGTTGTTGTTGTTGTTGTTGTTGTTGTTGTTGTTGTTGTTGTTGTTGTTGTTGTTGTTGTTGTTGTTGTTGTTGTTGTTGTTGTTGTTGTTGTTGTTGTTGTTGTTGTTGTTGTTGTTGTTGTTGTTGTTGTTGTTGTTGTTGTTGTTGTTGTTGTTGTTGTTGTTGTTGTTGTTGTTGTTGTTGTTGTTGTTGTTGTTGTTGTTGTTGTTGTTGTTGTTGTTGTTGTTGTTGTTGTTGTTGTTGTTGTTGTTGTTGTTGTTGTTGTTGTTGTTGTTGTTGTTGTTGTTGTTGTTGTTGTTGTTGTTGTTGTTGTTGTTGTTGTTGTTGTTGTTGTTGTTGTTGTTGTTGTTGTTGTTGTTGTTGTTGTTGTTGTTGTTGTTGTTGTTGTTGTTGTTGTTGTTGTTGTTGTTGTTGTTGTTGTTGTTGTTGTTGTTGTTGTTGTTGTTGTTGTTGTTGTTGTTGTTGTTGTTGTTGTTGTTGTTGTTGTTGTTGTTGTTGTTGTTGTTGTTGTTGTTGTTGTTGTTGTTGTTGTTGTTGTTGTTGTTGTTGTTGTTGTTGTTGTTGTTGTTGTTGTTGTTGTTGTTGTTGTTGTTGTTGTTGTTGTTGTTGTTGTTGTTGTTGTTGTTGTTGTTGTTGTTGTTGTTGTTGTTGTTGTTGTTGTTGTTGTTGTTGTTGTTGTTGTTGTTGTTGTTGTTGTTGTTGTTGTTGTTGTTGTTGTTGTTGTTGTTGTTGTTGTTGTTGTTGTTGTTGTTGTTGTTGTTGTTGTTGTTGTTGTTGTTGTTGTTGTTGTTGTTGTTGTTGTTGTTGTTGTTGTTGTTGTTGTTGTTGTTGTTGTTGTTGTTGTTGTTGTTGTTGTTGTTGTTGTTGTTGTTGTTGTTGTTGTTGTTGTTGTTGTTGTTGTTGTTGTTGTTGTTGTTGTTGTTGTTGTTGTTGTTGTTGTTGTTGTTGTTGTTGTTGTTGTTGTTGTTGTTGTTGTTGTTGTTGTTGTTGTTGTTGTTGTTGTTGTTGTTGTTGTTGTTGTTGTTGTTGTTGTTGTTGTTGTTGTTGTTGTTGTTGTTGTTGTTGTTGTTGTTGTTGTTGTTGTTGTTGTTGTTGTTGTTGTTGTTGTTGTTGTTGTTGTTGTTGTTGTTGTTGTTGTTGTTGTTGTTGTTGTTGTTGTTGTTGTTGTTGTTGTTGTTGTTGTTGTTGTTGTTGTTGTTGTTGTTGTTGTTGTTGTTGTTGTTGTTGTTGTTGTTGTTGTTGTTGTTGTTGTTGTTGTTGTTGTTGTTGTTGTTGTTGTTGTTGTTGTTGTTGTTGTTGTTGTTGTTGTTGTTGTTGTTGTTGTTGTTGTTGTTGTTGTTGTTGTTGTTGTTGTTGTTGTTGTTGTTGTTGTTGTTGTTGTTGTTGTTGTTGTTGTTGTTGTTGTTGTTGTTGTTGTTGTTGTTGTTGTTGTTGTTGTTGTTGTTGTTGTTGTTGTTGTTGTTGTTGTTGTTGTTGTTGTTGTTGTTGTTGTTGTTGTTGTTGTTGTTGTTGTTGTTGTTGTTGTTGTTGTTGTTGTTGTTGTTGTTGTTGTTGTTGTTGTTGTTGTTGTTGTTGTTGTTGTTGTTGTTGTTGTTGTTGTTGTTGTTGTTGTTGTTGTTGTTGTTGTTGTTGTTGTTGTTGTTGTTGTTGTTGTTGTTGTTGTTGTTGTTGTTGTTGTTGTTGTTGTTGTTGTTGTTGTTGTTGTTGTTGTTGTTGTTGTTGTTGTTGTTGTTGTTGTTGTTGTTGTTGTTGTTGTTGTTGTTGTTGTTGTTGTTGTTGTTGTTGTTGTTGTTGTTGTTGTTGTTGTTGTTGTTGTTGTTGTTGTTGTTGTTGTTGTTGTTGTTGTTGTTGTTGTTGTTGTTGTTGTTGTTGTTGTTGTTGTTGTTGTTGTTGTTGTTGTTGTTGTTGTTGTTGTTGTTGTTGTTGTTGTTGTTGTTGTTGTTGTTGTTGTTGTTGTTGTTGTTGTTGTTGTTGTTGTTGTTGTTGTTGTTGTTGTTGTTGTTGTTGTTGTTGTTGTTGTTGTTGTTGTTGTTGTTGTTGTTGTTGTTGTTGTTGTTGTTGTTGTTGTTGTTGTTGTTGTTGTTGTTGTTGTTGTTGTTGTTGTTGTTGTTGTTGTTGTTGTTGTTGTTGTTGTTGTTGTTGTTGTTGTTGTTGTTGTTGTTGTTGTTGTTGTTGTTGTTGTTGTTGTTGTTGTTGTTGTTGTTGTTGTTGTTGTTGTTGTTGTTGTTGTTGTTGTTGTTGTTGTTGTTGTTGTTGTTGTTGTTGTTGTTGTTGTTGTTGTTGTTGTTGTTGTTGTTGTTGTTGTTGTTGTTGTTGTTGTTGTTGTTGTTGTTGTTGTTGTTGTTGTTGTTGTTGTTGTTGTTGTTGTTGTTGTTGTTGTTGTTGTTGTTGTTGTTGTTGTTGTTGTTGTTGTTGTTGTTGTTGTTGTTGTTGTTGTTGTTGTTGTTGTTGTTGTTGTTGTTGTTGTTGTTGTTGTTGTTGTTGTTGTTGTTGTTGTTGTTGTTGTTGTTGTTGTTGTTGTTGTTGTTGTTGTTGTTGTTGTTGTTGTTGTTGTTGTTGTTGTTGTTGTTGTTGTTGTTGTTGTTGTTGTTGTTGTTGTTGTTGTTGTTGTTGTTGTTGTTGTTGTTGTTGTTGTTGTTGTTGTTGTTGTTGTTGTTGTTGTTGTTGTTGTTGTTGTTGTTGTTGTTGTTGTTGTTGTTGTTGTTGTTGTTGTTGTTGTTGTTGTTGTTGTTGTTGTTGTTGTTGTTGTTGTTGTTGTTGTTGTTGTTGTTGTTGTTGTTGTTGTTGTTGTTGTTGTTGTTGTTGTTGTTGTTGTTGTTGTTGTTGTTGTTGTTGTTGTTGTTGTTGTTGTTGTTGTTGTTGTTGTTGTTGTTGTTGTTGTTGTTGTTGTTGTTGTTGTTGTTGTTGTTGTTGTTGTTGTTGTTGTTGTTGTTGTTGTTGTTGTTGTTGTTGTTGTTGTTGTTGTTGTTGTTGTTGTTGTTGTTGTTGTTGTTGTTGTTGTTGTTGTTGTTGTTGTTGTTGTTGTTGTTGTTGTTGTTGTTGTTGTTGTTGTTGTTGTTGTTGTTGTTGTTGTTGTTGTTGTTGTTGTTGTTGTTGTTGTTGTTGTTGTTGTTGTTGTTGTTGTTGTTGTTGTTGTTGTTGTTGTTGTTGTTGTTGTTGTTGTTGTTGTTGTTGTTGTTGTTGTTGTTGTTGTTGTTGTTGTTGTTGTTGTTGTTGTTGTTGTTGTTGTTGTTGTTGTTGTTGTTGTTGTTGTTGTTGTTGTTGTTGTTGTTGTTGTTGTTGTTGTTGTTGTTGTTGTTGTTGTTGTTGTTGTTGTTGTTGTTGTTGTTGTTGTTGTTGTTGTTGTTGTTGTTGTTGTTGTTGTTGTTGTTGTTGTTGTTGTTGTTGTTGTTGTTGTTGTTGTTGTTGTTGTTGTTGTTGTTGTTGTTGTTGTTGTTGTTGTTGTTGTTGTTGTTGTTGTTGTTGTTGTTGTTGTTGTTGTTGTTGTTGTTGTTGTTGTTGTTGTTGTTGTTGTTGTTGTTGTTGTTGTTGTTGTTGTTGTTGTTGTTGTTGTTGTTGTTGTTGTTGTTGTTGTTGTTGTTGTTGTTGTTGTTGTTGTTGTTGTTGTTGTTGTTGTTGTTGTTGTTGTTGTTGTTGTTGTTGTTGTTGTTGTTGTTGTTGTTGTTGTTGTTGTTGTTGTTGTTGTTGTTGTTGTTGTTGTTGTTGTTGTTGTTGTTGTTGTTGTTGTTGTTGTTGTTGTTGTTGTTGTTGTTGTTGTTGTTGTTGTTGTTGTTGTTGTTGTTGTTGTTGTTGTTGTTGTTGTTGTTGTTGTTGTTGTTGTTGTTGTTGTTGTTGTTGTTGTTGTTGTTGTTGTTGTTGTTGTTGTTGTTGTTGTTGTTGTTGTTGTTGTTGTTGTTGTTGTTGTTGTTGTTGTTGTTGTTGTTGTTGTTGTTGTTGTTGTTGTTGTTGTTGTTGTTGTTGTTGTTGTTGTTGTTGTTGTTGTTGTTGTTGTTGTTGTTGTTGTTGTTGTTGTTGTTGTTGTTGTTGTTGTTGTTGTTGTTGTTGTTGTTGTTGTTGTTGTTGTTGTTGTTGTTGTTGTTGTTGTTGTTGTTGTTGTTGTTGTTGTTGTTGTTGTTGTTGTTGTTGTTGTTGTTGTTGTTGTTGTTGTTGTTGTTGTTGTTGTTGTTGTTGTTGTTGTTGTTGTTGTTGTTGTTGTTGTTGTTGTTGTTGTTGTTGTTGTTGTTGTTGTTGTTGTTGTTGTTGTTGTTGTTGTTGTTGTTGTTGTTGTTGTTGTTGTTGTTGTTGTTGTTGTTGTTGTTGTTGTTGTTGTTGTTGTTGTTGTTGTTGTTGTTGTTGTTGTTGTTGTTGTTGTTGTTGTTGTTGTTGTTGTTGTTGTTGTTGTTGTTGTTGTTGTTGTTGTTGTTGTTGTTGTTGTTGTTGTTGTTGTTGTTGTTGTTGTTGTTGTTGTTGTTGTTGTTGTTGTTGTTGTTGTTGTTGTTGTTGTTGTTGTTGTTGTTGTTGTTGTTGTTGTTGTTGTTGTTGTTGTTGTTGTTGTTGTTGTTGTTGTTGTTGTTGTTGTTGTTGTTGTTGTTGTTGTTGTTGTTGTTGTTGTTGTTGTTGTTGTTGTTGTTGTTGTTGTTGTTGTTGTTGTTGTTGTTGTTGTTGTTGTTGTTGTTGTTGTTGTTGTTGTTGTTGTTGTTGTTGTTGTTGTTGTTGTTGTTGTTGTTGTTGTTGTTGTTGTTGTTGTTGTTGTTGTTGTTGTTGTTGTTGTTGTTGTTGTTGTTGTTGTTGTTGTTGTTGTTGTTGTTGTTGTTGTTGTTGTTGTTGTTGTTGTTGTTGTTGTTGTTGTTGTTGTTGTTGTTGTTGTTGTTGTTGTTGTTGTTGTTGTTGTTGTTGTTGTTGTTGTTGTTGTTGTTGTTGTTGTTGTTGTTGTTGTTGTTGTTGTTGTTGTTGTTGTTGTTGTTGTTGTTGTTGTTGTTGTTGTTGTTGTTGTTGTTGTTGTTGTTGTTGTTGTTGTTGTTGTTGTTGTTGTTGTTGTTGTTGTTGTTGTTGTTGTTGTTGTTGTTGTTGTTGTTGTTGTTGTTGTTGTTGTTGTTGTTGTTGTTGTTGTTGTTGTTGTTGTTGTTGTTGTTGTTGTTGTTGTTGTTGTTGTTGTTGTTGTTGTTGTTGTTGTTGTTGTTGTTGTTGTTGTTGTTGTTGTTGTTGTTGTTGTTGTTGTTGTTGTTGTTGTTGTTGTTGTTGTTGTTGTTGTTGTTGTTGTTGTTGTTGTTGTTGTTGTTGTTGTTGTTGTTGTTGTTGTTGTTGTTGTTGTTGTTGTTGTTGTTGTTGTTGTTGTTGTTGTTGTTGTTGTTGTTGTTGTTGTTGTTGTTGTTGTTGTTGTTGTTGTTGTTGTTGTTGTTGTTGTTGTTGTTGTTGTTGTTGTTGTTGTTGTTGTTGTTGTTGTTGTTGTTGTTGTTGTTGTTGTTGTTGTTGTTGTTGTTGTTGTTGTTGTTGTTGTTGTTGTTGTTGTTGTTGTTGTTGTTGTTGTTGTTGTTGTTGTTGTTGTTGTTGTTGTTGTTGTTGTTGTTGTTGTTGTTGTTGTTGTTGTTGTTGTTGTTGTTGTTGTTGTTGTTGTTGTTGTTGTTGTTGTTGTTGTTGTTGTTGTTGTTGTTGTTGTTGTTGTTGTTGTTGTTGTTGTTGTTGTTGTTGTTGTTGTTGTTGTTGTTGTTGTTGTTGTTGTTGTTGTTGTTGTTGTTGTTGTTGTTGTTGTTGTTGTTGTTGTTGTTGTTGTTGTTGTTGTTGTTGTTGTTGTTGTTGTTGTTGTTGTTGTTGTTGTTGTTGTTGTTGTTGTTGTTGTTGTTGTTGTTGTTGTTGTTGTTGTTGTTGTTGTTGTTGTTGTTGTTGTTGTTGTTGTTGTTGTTGTTGTTGTTGTTGTTGTTGTTGTTGTTGTTGTTGTTGTTGTTGTTGTTGTTGTTGTTGTTGTTGTTGTTGTTGTTGTTGTTGTTGTTGTTGTTGTTGTTGTTGTTGTTGTTGTTGTTGTTGTTGTTGTTGTTGTTGTTGTTGTTGTTGTTGTTGTTGTTGTTGTTGTTGTTGTTGTTGTTGTTGTTGTTGTTGTTGTTGTTGTTGTTGTTGTTGTTGTTGTTGTTGTTGTTGTTGTTGTTGTTGTTGTTGTTGTTGTTGTTGTTGTTGTTGTTGTTGTTGTTGTTGTTGTTGTTGTTGTTGTTGTTGTTGTTGTTGTTGTTGTTGTTGTTGTTGTTGTTGTTGTTGTTGTTGTTGTTGTTGTTGTTGTTGTTGTTGTTGTTGTTGTTGTTGTTGTTGTTGTTGTTGTTGTTGTTGTTGTTGTTGTTGTTGTTGTTGTTGTTGTTGTTGTTGTTGTTGTTGTTGTTGTTGTTGTTGTTGTTGTTGTTGTTGTTGTTGTTGTTGTTGTTGTTGTTGTTGTTGTTGTTGTTGTTGTTGTTGTTGTTGTTGTTGTTGTTGTTGTTGTTGTTGTTGTTGTTGTTGTTGTTGTTGTTGTTGTTGTTGTTGTTGTTGTTGTTGTTGTTGTTGTTGTTGTTGTTGTTGTTGTTGTTGTTGTTGTTGTTGTTGTTGTTGTTGTTGTTGTTGTTGTTGTTGTTGTTGTTGTTGTTGTTGTTGTTGTTGTTGTTGTTGTTGTTGTTGTTGTTGTTGTTGTTGTTGTTGTTGTTGTTGTTGTTGTTGTTGTTGTTGTTGTTGTTGTTGTTGTTGTTGTTGTTGTTGTTGTTGTTGTTGTTGTTGTTGTTGTTGTTGTTGTTGTTGTTGTTGTTGTTGTTGTTGTTGTTGTTGTTGTTGTTGTTGTTGTTGTTGTTGTTGTTGTTGTTGTTGTTGTTGTTGTTGTTGTTGTTGTTGTTGTTGTTGTTGTTGTTGTTGTTGTTGTTGTTGTTGTTGTTGTTGTTGTTGTTGTTGTTGTTGTTGTTGTTGTTGTTGTTGTTGTTGTTGTTGTTGTTGTTGTTGTTGTTGTTGTTGTTGTTGTTGTTGTTGTTGTTGTTGTTGTTGTTGTTGTTGTTGTTGTTGTTGTTGTTGTTGTTGTTGTTGTTGTTGTTGTTGTTGTTGTTGTTGTTGTTGTTGTTGTTGTTGTTGTTGTTGTTGTTGTTGTTGTTGTTGTTGTTGTTGTTGTTGTTGTTGTTGTTGTTGTTGTTGTTGTTGTTGTTGTTGTTGTTGTTGTTGTTGTTGTTGTTGTTGTTGTTGTTGTTGTTGTTGTTGTTGTTGTTGTTGTTGTTGTTGTTGTTGTTGTTGTTGTTGTTGTTGTTGTTGTTGTTGTTGTTGTTGTTGTTGTTGTTGTTGTTGTTGTTGTTGTTGTTGTTGTTGTTGTTGTTGTTGTTGTTGTTGTTGTTGTTGTTGTTGTTGTTGTTGTTGTTGTTGTTGTTGTTGTTGTTGTTGTTGTTGTTGTTGTTGTTGTTGTTGTTGTTGTTGTTGTTGTTGTTGTTGTTGTTGTTGTTGTTGTTGTTGTTGTTGTTGTTGTTGTTGTTGTTGTTGTTGTTGTTGTTGTTGTTGTTGTTGTTGTTGTTGTTGTTGTTGTTGTTGTTGTTGTTGTTGTTGTTGTTGTTGTTGTTGTTGTTGTTGTTGTTGTTGTTGTTGTTGTTGTTGTTGTTGTTGTTGTTGTTGTTGTTGTTGTTGTTGTTGTTGTTGTTGTTGTTGTTGTTGTTGTTGTTGTTGTTGTTGTTGTTGTTGTTGTTGTTGTTGTTGTTGTTGTTGTTGTTGTTGTTGTTGTTGTTGTTGTTGTTGTTGTTGTTGTTGTTGTTGTTGTTGTTGTTGTTGTTGTTGTTGTTGTTGTTGTTGTTGTTGTTGTTGTTGTTGTTGTTGTTGTTGTTGTTGTTGTTGTTGTTGTTGTTGTTGTTGTTGTTGTTGTTGTTGTTGTTGTTGTTGTTGTTGTTGTTGTTGTTGTTGTTGTTGTTGTTGTTGTTGTTGTTGTTGTTGTTGTTGT
This sequence comes from Baccha elongata, assembly GCA_951217065.1. Classification (NCBI taxonomy): domain Eukaryota; kingdom Metazoa; phylum Arthropoda; class Insecta; order Diptera; family Syrphidae; genus Baccha; species Baccha elongata. The sequence continues at coordinate 10,459 of CATNUY010000089.1, forward strand.
TGTTGTTGTTGTTGTTGTTGTTGTTGTTGTTGTTGTTGTTGTTGTTGTTGTTGTTGTTGTTGTTGTTGTTGTTGTTGTTGTTGTTGTTGTTGTTGTTGTTGTTGTTGTTGTTGTTGTTGTTGTTGTTGTTGTTGTTGTTGTTGTTGTTGTTGTTGTTGTTGTTGTTGTTGTTGTTGTTGTTGTTGTTGTTGTTGTTGTTGTTGTTGTTGTTGTTGTTGTTGTTGTTGTTGTTGTTGTTGTTGTTGTTGTTGTTGTTGTTGTTGTTGTTGTTGTTGTTGTTGTTGTTGTTGTTGTTGTTGTTGTTGTTGTTGTTGTTGTTGTTGTTGTTGTTGTTGTTGTTGTTGTTGTTGTTGTTGTTGTTGTTGTTGTTGTTGTTGTTGTTGTTGTTGTTGTTGTTGTTGTTGTTGTTGTTGTTGTTGTTGTTGTTGTTGTTGTTGTTGTTGTTGTTGTTGTTGTTGTTGTTGTTGTTGTTGTTGTTGTTGTTGTTGTTGTTGTTGTTGTTGTTGTTGTTGTTGTTGTTGTTGTTGTTGTTGTTGTTGTTGTTGTTGTTGTTGTTGTTGTTGTTGTTGTTGTTGTTGTTGTTGTTGTTGTTGTTGTTGTTGTTGTTGTTGTTGTTGTTGTTGTTGTTGTTGTTGTTGTTGTTGTTGTTGTTGTTGTTGTTGTTGTTGTTGTTGTTGTTGTTGTTGTTGTTGTTGTTGTTGTTGTTGTTGTTGTTGTTGTTGTTGTTGTTGTTGTTGTTGTTGTTGTTGTTGTTGTTGTTGTTGTTGTTGTTGTTGTTGTTGTTGTTGTTGTTGTTGTTGTTGTTGTTGTTGTTGTTGTTGTTGTTGTTGTTGTTGTTGTTGTTGTTGTTGTTGTTGTTGTTGTTGTTGTTGTTGTTGTTGTTGTTGTTGTTGTTGTTGTTGTTGTTGTTGTTGTTGTTGTTGTTGTTGTTGTTGTTGTTGTTGTTGTTGTTGTTGTTGTTGTTGTTGTTGTTGTTGTTGTTGTTGTTGTTGTTGTTGTTGTTGTTGTTGTTGTTGTTGTTGTTGTTGTTGTTGTTGTTGTTGTTGTTGTTGTTGTTGTTGTTGTTGTTGTTGTTGTTGTTGTTGTTGTTGTTGTTGTTGTTGTTGTTGTTGTTGTTGTTGTTGTTGTTGTTGTTGTTGTTGTTGTTGTTGTTGTTGTTGTTGTTGTTGTTGTTGTTGTTGTTGTTGTTGTTGTTGTTGTTGTTGTTGTTGTTGTTGTTGTTGTTGTTGTTGTTGTTGTTGTTGTTGTTGTTGTTGTTGTTGTTGTTGTTGTTGTTGTTGTTGTTGTTGTTGTTGTTGTTGTTGTTGTTGTTGTTGTTGTTGTTGTTGTTGTTGTTGTTGTTGTTGTTGTTGTTGTTGTTGTTGTTGTTGTTGTTGTTGTTGTTGTTGTTGTTGTTGTTGTTGTTGTTGTTGTTGTTGTTGTTGTTGTTGTTGTTGTTGTTGTTGTTGTTGTTGTTGTTGTTGTTGTTGTTGTTGTTGTTGTTGTTGTTGTTGTTGTTGTTGTTGTTGTTGTTGTTGTTGTTGTTGTTGTTGTTGTTGTTGTTGTTGTTGTTGTTGTTGTTGTTGTTGTTGTTGTTGTTGTTGTTGTTGTTGTTGTTGTTGTTGTTGTTGTTGTTGTTGTTGTTGTTGTTGTTGTTGTTGTTGTTGTTGTTGTTGTTGTTGTTGTTGTTGTTGTTGTTGTTGTTGTTGTTGTTGTTGTTGTTGTTGTTGTTGTTGTTGTTGTTGTTGTTGTTGTTGTTGTTGTTGTTGTTGTTGTTGTTGTTGTTGTTGTTGTTGTTGTTGTTGTTGTTGTTGTTGTTGTTGTTGTTGTTGTTGTTGTTGTTGTTGTTGTTGTTGTTGTTGTTGTTGTTGTTGTTGTTGTTGTTGTTGTTGTTGTTGTTGTTGTTGTTGTTGTTGTTGTTGTTGTTGTTGTTGTTGTTGTTGTTGTTGTTGTTGTTGTTGTTGTTGTTGTTGTTGTTGTTGTTGTTGTTGTTGTTGTTGTTGTTGTTGTTGTTGTTGTTGTTGTTGTTGTTGTTGTTGTTGTTGTTGTTGTTGTTGTTGTTGTTGTTGTTGTTGTTGTTGTTGTTGTTGTTGTTGTTGTTGTTGTTGTTGTTGTTGTTGTTGTTGTTGTTGTTGTTGTTGTTGTTGTTGTTGTTGTTGTTGTTGTTGTTGTTGTTGTTGTTGTTGTTGTTGTTGTTGTTGTTGTTGTTGTTGTTGTTGTTGTTGTTGTTGTTGTTGTTGTTGTTGTTGTTGTTGTTGTTGTTGTTGTTGTTGTTGTTGTTGTTGTTGTTGTTGTTGTTGTTGTTGTTGTTGTTGTTGTTGTTGTTGTTGTTGTTGTTGTTGTTGTTGTTGTTGTTGTTGTTGTTGTTGTTGTTGTTGTTGTTGTTGTTGTTGTTGTTGTTGTTGTTGTTGTTGTTGTTGTTGTTGTTGTTGTTGTTGTTGTTGTTGTTGTTGTTGTTGTTGTTGTTGTTGTTGTTGTTGTTGTTGTTGTTGTTGTTGTTGTTGTTGTTGTTGTTGTTGTTGTTGTTGTTGTTGTTGTTGTTGTTGTTGTTGTTGTTGTTGTTGTTGTTGTTGTTGTTGTTGTTGTTGTTGTTGTTGTTGTTGTTGTTGTTGTTGTTGTTGTTGTTGTTGATGATGTTGTGTTGTTGATGTTGATGTTGATGTAGCGGTTGCTTTTGCTTTTGTTGTTGTTGTTGTTGCTTTTGTTTTTGTTTTTGTTGCTTTGCTTGCGGTTGCTGATGCTGTTGCTGGGGCTGCAGTTGCTGCGCCTGCTGCTTCTTTTTGTGCTGAATTTCCGGAAGTGGTTGTTGTTGCTTGAGGGACTGCTGCTTTTGTTCAGCTTTTTGTTGCTCTTGGAGCGTTTTTTGTCTTTTGCTTTCAAGAACAACTAGGCGCTCTTTTTCCCTACGCGCTTCTTGCTTAACTTTGAGCGCTTTAACCATTTCCATGAGGGACGAAATTTGCTCTGTCAGTGATGCGATTTTTTCCTGCTCATCTTCTGACTCTTCTGGAGGTAAAAGGTCCACCAACTCGCCACTCACGTAGTGCCCCTCCCCTCCTACGGACATGTATGTGGTGATTTTTATTTCAATAATAATAATGTGTTGATTCTTAATTTGTAAATATTGACATTGACTTTTAATACAGAACAATATAAAACTACAGACCGCCAGATCGCCAACCGTCGAACCTCACTCGCGTAACTCATTTTTTAGACTCTCCTCGCACTCAGTCATCCAGCCAGTCATTCCCTCAAATCAAGTCCCACAGGTACATTCTTGTCATCAGGCGATACCAGCCCCACGCCTTTGTTAGCCAGCTAACCAACCAGCCGACTCCGCACATTCCAGCGACCAAGCCAATCCAAACAAGTACTCGTCTTGCCATCTCGTTATCGTTTCTCGGAATGTGTGGGGTTCTTGACTCTATTTAAACGACACACAAACTAGGTCACAATTCGTTTGTGATATAATTTGTGTATCGTCACGTCATCGTTGCATTGTTCTTCATTAATTGTATCCCAAACGGGATGCAATATGATCGTCGCTATCGCTGGGCTAAATGACTGGATGACTGTTTGCATTCTGATTAATATGATAATATGATAATATGATGCGTCGGCGGTCTGTAAGTAGTTTATTTCGTTAATGATTCATATAATAACGATACTTAAAAATACTTAGCTTAATCTATCGTTCCTACACTCGGCCATCCTGGAAAATCGACTGCCCTCATTCGCTCATTGGGTCATTTCTATCTTCCTCGCTTTCATCTTCGTCATCGCTTCTCGGCCATGGCTTCATGTAGTCGGCGGATGTACTCGTTACGTTAGTTCCTTCATGCTGGCCCACTTTTCTTACGTCATATCTCTCGTTTCGTTTTACTTTTATTACTTCGTAGGGCCCCGAGAAAATGGCATGAAGTTTAAGTCCGGTTCCGAATTGCGTCCTTTTAATCGCCACCAGCTCGTTCAGGTAATACTCTCTAGCGGTTTTCCTCCTCTTGTTGTACGTTCTTTGATTTTCTTCTTGAATTTTTCTTATCTCCTCTTTCGCTGCTTTTCTTGTTTCGTCGCGATTTATTTCGAACTCATCTAATATTACTTCCTCCAGTAGCTTCTGCATCTCAAAGTCTTCTGCTCGCCTCATCACTGTCCCAAACATCAGCTGGAATGGACTCCTTTTTGTACTTCGTGACACGGTTGAGTTTATTATCTGTTGTATTTTTCCGACGTGTTGATACCACTTGCTAGGTTCAGCTATCGTGACTCTTGACAGCACCTCAATGATGATTCGGTTGATTCGTTCGACTTGGCCGTTTCCTCGTGGAACTCCTGTAGTCGTCAGAATGTGTTGTATCCCCACCCGGTTGCAGTATTCCTTAAACGTATTTGCCGTGAACGCGGCACCTCTATCTGGGACTATGCGGACTGGATTCCCGAATATTTCGCTCTGCGTCTCTAGTCGCTTTATGGCTTCTTCGCTCTTCGTTGTTTTTACAGGGTAAATCCAAGAGAACTTCGTAAATGCGTCGACCACTACAAAGAGATAATTGTAAAAAATTTTAGTCGACGGTAATGGACCTAAATGATCTATATGGAAAGTGTGTAGCGGCACGTCACTCTTTTCGATAGTGTGAAGAAATCCTTCCACTCGTCCACTCTTTTTTGCCACCAAAATGCACGCCACGCAGTTTGTTATCACATTCTCGATACACCCCATCAGTTTTGGTATATAATAATCCTGTTTGACTATTGCCTCCACCTTTCGCGACCCTATGTGTCCTTGTATGTGAACGTTGCGTATGATCTCCTTCTGCATGACTTTCGGCACCACCAACAAGTGAGCTCCCTCGTTGAACTTATACAGCAATCCACTTCTTACTTCGTAATCCTTGTATATTCCGGCTGCTGCAATTACATTAAAAATTAATTGGCAAAACTCATCTTTACCTTGTGCAGCTTTAATCTGATGGATCAGACTTTCTTCTATTCGCATCACAACTGGGTACCTGTTTAGGGCATCCACGTGTTGCATTGTTGTCCCCGCCCTATGTATCACCTTCATCGTGTACTCCTGCAGCATGATGGCCCACCTGGCTACACGGGGACATAGATCTTTCTTCTTCATCGTAGCTTAAAACGCCTTACAATCTGTCACCACCGTGAACTCCAATCCCAGTATATACACTCTTAGCTTGCTTAGGCACTTTATTATGGCTAGTACCTCTAGCTCGTAGCTAGTATACTTCCGCTCCTGTGCGGTCGTCTTGAAGCTCATAAAAAATGTTGGGTGGTATTGGTTGTCTTCATTGTTTTGGAGTACCACACCTCCATAGCCAACAATACTCGCATCTGTGTGTAACTCCGTGGGCAACTGGGGATTAAACAACTTCAACACTGGATCCCTGCAAAGATAAAATTTTAAATCATTAAAGGCTTTCATTTCTTTTTCTTTAAATTCAAATTTGGTGTCTTTTCGAAGCAAATCGGATAAGGGTTCAGCTATTTTGGAGTAACCCTGCACAAACTTCCTGAAAAAGCCCGTTAATCCCAAAAAACTTTGTACCTGTTTTACGCTCGTTGGTACTGGGAATTTTTGTACCGCTTTTACCTTTTCTTGCGATGGTTTAATACCTCCATTTCCTATTACGTGTCCAAGAAATTCCACTGATTTTGATAGAAAATTACATTTCTCCCACTTAATCTTCAATCCGTACTCCTCAGCTACCTTTAACACCACTTCCAACTTCTTCAGCGCCTCGTCTTCATTGTTTGCAAAAATGATTATATCATCTACATAAATCAGCAAATATCCACGAAGAACTAATTCACGGAAAATTTTATTAATAAACCTTTGAAATGCAGCTGGCGAGTTACATAATCCGAACGGCACCTTCTTAAATTCGTATTGTCCATCTGGCGTTACAAACGCTGTGTATTTTCTGCTTTGCTTTTCTACGTCCACGTGAAAGAATCCATTCCTTAGATCTAGAGTTATAAAAACTTTGGCATCGTGCATCGGCTCGAATACCTCCTCCATCACTGTCATCGGGAACCTGTCTTTAATCATCTTTTTATTAAGCTCACGATAATCTATACACAATCTGTAGGATCCATCTTTTTTCTTGACCAACACTATAGGACTGGCATACTCCGATCTGCTTTTTTTTTTTTTTTTTTTTATAATGCACACGCGCTCAAGGGGTTTGTTATAGCCCTTTTAATGATAAGTCACAGCGCGAGCGATAGGAATTTAGGGAGGAAGGGAAAGGAGGTGTCGATGAACATTGATCTTGAATGTCTGCAGATCAAAATGGCAAGGAAAAATTGTGCCAGGCAATTCATTCCACATTCGTGTTGTACGGCTAAAGAAAGAATCTCTATATTTCACGGTACGACCGAAATTGGGCTCAAGTGTAAACTGATGAGCGTTCCTAGCAAGACGAGTGTTACGGGAGAAATGTTTAAGAGGTGGAACGCAGCTGGCTACCTCAAGTGAACATTTTTTATAAAAGAACCTGTAAAATAAAGAAAGACAAGAAACATTTCGACGATGTTCGAGTGATGGAAATGTTTCCTCAATGTTTCTCTCTCCTATCAATTTTAACGCCTTTTTCTGAACTCTGTCGAGCAGGTGAAGAAAAGTTTGAGAAGCACCTGCCCAGAGATGGGAATTATACTCGAGTTTAGGGCGTATAAACGCCTTGTAAATTGTAGCCAGATCAGAAGGGGTGAAAAACTTCTTGCATCTATTAAGAAAGCCTAAGCATCTTGCAGCATTCTTAGCAATCTCAAGTATATGATCATTCCAACGAAGGTTGTCACTGATACACATACCGAGTACTGAAAGCTTTTCGGCCTCCTCGATGCAAGTACCATTCATGGATAATGGCATAGGGGGTATGTTTAACTTTAACGACAAAAGACAGCATTGAGTTTTCGACGCATTAAACTCCACACGATTTCTGATACCCCAATTCACAATGCTGTTTAAATCGGAGTTTAATGAGCTTATCATACGGTGTCGTTGTAATAACACGTCCGAAGGCGAAGGCCGTGAATTATCAAACGTATATGAAAAGCTGAGGGTTGAGTCGTCAGCAAAACAATTTAATGGATTAGAAGTCACAGACAAGAGATCATTTATAAAAATGAGAAAGAGAGTCGGAGACAGAACGGAGCCCTGGGGCACACCAGCATTTATTTTGTGGAGATCAGACTTGAAACCGTCTAATACAACTTGTATTGAACGGTCCAGAAGATAGCTTCTAATCCAACGAATAAGAGTATCATCGATACCAAATGCACGCATTTTCGATAAAAGAGCTTCATGCCAAACTCTATCAAACGCCTTTGAAATATCAAGCGCAATAATCTTGCTTTCGCCAAAGCGATGCACAGATTTGTTCCACTGTTCGGTGAGATATGCCATCAGATCACCAGTGGAACGATTGCTACGAAAGCCGTATTGCCGGTCATTTAAAAGCTTCCGATCTTCGAGATATTTCTTGAGCTGACGATTAATCAGCGTTTCCATGACCTTGGAAAGAAGGGACGTAAGTGCAATTGGTCGGTAGGAGGAAGGGGAGGAGGAATCACCTTTTTTAGGGACGGGCTGGACAAATGCTGTTTTCCATTTACTAGGAAAGATACCTGAACGATAGGAGCTATGGAAAAGCTTACGCAATGGTTTTGCCAGCGATGAAGAACACCTCTTCAGAAGTATAGGGGGTATACCATCCGGGCCAGCGGATTTGTGTATATCAAGATCTTGAAGAACTCTTGCTACTGTACGAGTGCGGAAAAATACCTGTCCCATAGAAAAATTAACGTTCTCAAGTACAGGAGGGGCATCGTTACTTGCAGGCAACGTAGAACTTGCAGCAAAATGAGCTGCGAGCATATTCGCCTTCTCTGAAGAGCTAACAATTGGATTATTGTCGACGATGAGCGTTGGAACTGATGATGACGTTGAGTTCTTGACGTTTTTTACAAATGACCAGAAGTTTTTACTGCCTTTGGGACATTGCAGAATTTTTTGCCGTAATTTCTGGTCATGTAAAAATTTCGTTTTGTGTATAACGGAGTTGCACGAGTTCCTAACTTGTTTATGTTTCTTCCGATTTTCCTCAGATGGGTTGGCTTTATAGGATCGGAAGCTTACTTCTTTCAACCTGATAGCTTCTCTACACTCTTCGGTAAACCAAGACTTTTCTTTTGGTTTGATACATTTTGTTCTGTGAGGGACAAAAGTTCTCATTCCAAGAAAAATCACTTCTGTAATCATTTCAGCACTGGCATCAATGTCATTATCGAGGAAGCATAATGACCAGTTAAAGTTGCGAAAGAAATTATTCAGACCGTCCCAGTTGGCTTTCTCGTATTGCCAAACGGTCCTAGTGGGAATTTTTTCTTTAACTGGATGATTGGAGATCCAGAAATTAGCTGAGGTGCCAAATGGAGAAGTTACTTTAATAGTATATTTATCAGGGTGGGAAGTAAGGAACAAGTCAAGAGTATGGGCGGAATGCCCATCAACATCCGGTATACGGGTAGGCTCATCGACAAGCTGATGGTTATACTCAACAAAGATCTCGGTATACCTTCCTTCGAGTGTTGTCTGGCCAGAATAGCGGAGCCAACTTGAATTGTGTACATTGAAGTCGCCCGTAATCACGACTTCAGTGTGAGGACAATGGGAAACAATTCGGGAAATTGAATCTGACAGAACATCTAACTCATCACAAGTAGACATGTTGTCAAGATTCGGACTCCTGTAAATAAAACAGTAATGAATGATATGCTTGCGGACAGTGAATTTGAGCCACAGGAAATTAAAGTTCGTATTAGAACAATGCCCATATTGGGGAAGGCTCTGGCAAGCAATATCATTTCTAACATAAACGACAAGACCATGGTGGGAAAAAAGTAATGGCACTAAGTTGTATCCAACCAAACAAAATTCTGATAAATCAGTATTCTGTCTAACCTGGGTTTCACTTAATGCCAAAACAGCTGGCCTGTATTGCACAGTATGGGCGTACACAGAAAAGAAATTCTTCCTAAGCCCACGAACATTTGAATAGACAACACAAAAATCACTTACCATTCTGAAAAACAAAACACAAAAAAATCGACTTTGACGTACCTAAGTTCAACTGTGAAGTGTAGGCCCATATCAAATCAATGATAAACAAACTGTCCTAGGTGTTATGCCCATAAGACAATTTGTACACGAAATTAATATATATAGGTATACACAACACAATAGAATTATTCGACAAATGCTACTTACCCATCCACCACAAACTTCTTGCGATAAGCCTCACAAGAGGCTTGCAGTGCATAGAAAGCAACAGTTATGAGTGAGCTCGGGTGGAGAGGATGGGTGGTGTCGGATGCTGTGCTGTGATTTCTATTTTTTTGTTTTTATTTTTTTTTCTATATTTGGGGGACACACGCGCACAGAGCTATTAACGCGACCGCTCACGACGAGTACTTGATCGACACCGACACTGCTTGGCACTATGATGTCTTCTTCCAGCCATTCCTGTACTTGTTGGTTTACTGCCTCTCTTTCCAGTGGTGCCAATCTTCTGGCTTTTCTGTATACCGGTATTTCGTCCATCAACACGATCCCCATCTCAATACATGACTTTGCTACCTTTCTTGGAGTGTATGATTCCACTATGTGATTCACGATATCTCGATATTCTTCGTTACCTACTTGTAACTTCGTTTCACAATCCTCGTCGCCAGCACACCCAATATTAAATACGTCATTTTCTTTGAGTTCGTATCTCTTTTCCGGTTCCTCCTTTTCGAAGCTTACGTTCTTTACACTCTTTATCTTACCTTGATTCATGATTAACTCCACATTTCGTAGAAAATCCTTCCCCAATAAAATTTCATCTGGAATCCATCTGTCGGGTACCACCTGAAAACAAATCCAATGGCTGTCTTCTTCAATTTACCTTCTACTTGTATCGCTAAGTGACTTCCGTCCGACTCAATGCGATTAACGTGACTTATACCTCTGGACGTTTAAAATTAAAACAACGCGTACCTTTTATTTTATCTGGACAGTTAATTGCTAGATGTGATAACGACCCGCAATTATGACATCGTCTCGCTGGTCCGAATGAATTTACAGGCACTGTTCTTGCCGGAGGTGCAGGTCTAATATTATTATTTCTGTTCAAGTTCTGTGCCGGCATACCTTTTTTCATTTGTTTGTAGCATTCCAGCTTTTTCTTTAATTCTTCCAGGTTCGTTGCTTCGTAGAGTATGGTCTTATTCTGCACCGAATCGGGGATTCCGTTTCTTATGTATTCCACCAATGATGCCTCATCGATGGTTCCTTCGTTTGCGAGTTGCTGCATAGAATACAAATATTCCAGCGGGGTTTCAGAGGGTTTCTTCTTACGTGTCTCTAAGGCCCGGTGTATATCTATTCCAGTCCTAGCAGTTCTAAATTCCCCTTCTAGAATGATCTTCATCGCTGCATAGTTTGATATACCCGATCTTGCTTCCACCGCAAGTTTTGCCGCTCCTTTCAGCAGCCGTTTCGAATATAAAAATTTCTGGATATCGTTCCATTTGCATATCGTCGCAATTTCTTCAAAATCCTTAATCCACGTTTCAAGTTTTTTCCCTGATTCGCCTGAAAAATGTTCGAGGGAATCTTCTACGTCCTGAAACACGAAATTGTTTTCGTTCAACATGCTTTCGTCTTCTTCTTGCTCCTTAGGTGTGATTTCCTTAACTTCGTTCTCGTTTAGTGATTCTACTTCAGTTTCACTGTCTGTGCTCGTTTTTTCTGCGTCGCCGTCCGTGATGACCTCTTCTATATTAATGTCTTTATACTTTCGACGTATTCTATCCACCAGGTCCGCCTTCACGTTATATCGGTACGATAAAACTTTTTTCTTCAGAAAATTTTGTAGCACCCACGTCGTCAAATTTAATAATTCATCAAATTTATCCATCCAATGAACGTCGTCTTTCAGCTTTTCGTTTCCGTATACAAACTTAACTCACGTCTTAACTCGTAACTATTTAATCTTTGTCTTCGTAACGTTTTATTTAATAAAAAAAAATTCTTAACTTTGTTTTCGTAACGTTTTATTTAAAAAAAAAGTTCTTAACTTTGTCTTCGTAACGTTTTATATTCTTCTTTTTCAAACACAACACTCGTTTCTTAAATCTTTACAATCGTATCAAACAACTTTTCATCACTCTTTTCTTCACAGTCTTACCATAACATATTTCAATCTTAACACTTTTCAAGTCTTCTTCGTTTTAGAAATAACAACGTACCGCACTTCGTAACTATTCCAACTTTTCCTTCGTAACTTTTTCTTTTATACTGTACCCAAATCAATAAATCAATAAAAACAATTAAATCGTGGTTAATCCCGGTTGAGCCCCCAAATGTGGTGATTTTAATTTCAATAATAATAATGTGTTGATTCTTAATTTGTAAATATTGACATTGACTTTTAATACAGAACAATATAAAACTACAGACCGCCAGATCGCCAACCGTTGAACCTCACTCGCGTAACTCAATTTTTAGACTCTCCTCGCACTCAGTCATCCAGCCAGTCATTCCCTCAAATCAAGTCCCACAGGTACATTCTTGTCATCAGGCGATACCAGCCCCACGCCTTTGTTAGCCAGCTAACCAACAAGCCGACTCCGCACATTCCAGCGACCAAGCCAATCCAAACAAGTACTGGTCTTGCCATCTCGTTATCGTTTCTCGGAATGTGTGGGGTTCTTGACTCTATTTAAACGACACACAAACTAGTTCACAATTCGTTTGTGATGTAATTTGTGTGTCGTCACGTCATCGTTGCATTGTTCTTCATTAATTGTATCCCAAACGGGATGCAATATGATCGTCGCTATCGCTGGGCTAAATGACTGGATGACTGTTTGCATTCTGATTAATATGATAATATGATAATATGATGCGTCGGCGGTCTGTAAGTAGTTTATTTCGTTAATGATTCATATAATAACGATACTTAAAAATACTTAGCTTAATCTATCGTTCCTACATGTATGCGATGTCTTCGGCATCTACCTCAGTGACGTCATGCTCACATGTCTTCTTAACGGTCGCATCGTCGTTTGCTTCTGTGGCGATTTCGTCGTCAGCATCTGCCTCGTCATCGCCCTCATGATGATGTTCACTGTTTTTTATGTCGTCATCCTCATACGCAACGAAAACGGCAAAACGATTTACGAATTTTCTTATGGAACGTACGATCGCTCTATAGAGCTCGAGCTGCTCAGCAGCTAGCTGATGCCCTGTCAAAATATAAAGCTGACATAACAGCAATTCAAGAAATCAGATGGACAATGAATGGTGTTTTACAGAAGAAAGAATATGACGTATACTACAGCTGTCATACAAAACACCATGTGCTCGGGGTAGGCTTCCTAGTCAGCGAAAAAATGAAGTCTACCATCATCGGCTTTAACGCTATAAGCGAAAGGCTATGCACCCTTTGGGTGCGAGGCAAATTTACGAACATCAGCCTCATTAACGTTCACGGACCTACGGAGGAGTCCTCAGACGAAGAAAAAGAGACTTACTACGAACAAGTCGAGAGGACCCTCAATGCCTGTCCAAGGTATGACGTAAAAATCATCCTTGGGGATTTGAACGCAAAAATAGGTCGGGAGCCGGTATTCAGGCATTACGCAGACACCCATAGTTTGCATGAGAACACTAATGACAATGGACTTCGAGTCTTAGAATTGGCAGCATCGAAAAACATGGTCGTTGCGAGTACCAGGTTCCCGCGAAAAGATATCTACAAAGCCACCTGGGTATCACCTGATGGAGTCACTCGTAACCAAATAGACCACGTGTTGATAGACCGTCGCCACTACTCGAACTTGATGACGGTACGAACGTACCGAGGCGCCAATATCGACTCGGATCACTATCTTGTTGGTATGGTCTTCCGAGGGCGGATTGCCTTGCGAAGACGTATTGCATCCGCCGATCAGGTTCGAATCAACACGGCCGCCCTGCGCAATGAAAATGCCAGTAATACCTTTGGTAATGCGTTAGGACTCGGTTTTCGGCGAAGACAGACATAGCGGAGCTAACAGCCTGGCATAAAGCCTGGTGGGGGGTATGGGCCAGTTCCCTTGGCTGAGGTACCCGAGAATCTCTTTTTTCTCTATGGTAAATGGTAATAAAGGGATCACCTCCCAACAGAATTCCAAACCTCAATACAATATCCCAACCTCCACATAATGATAGGTCTCATGAGTTTATGGTATCAAAACGGCGCACCAAGCGCTAATTGGGTTTTATTCTAGTTGAATAGCCGCCATTCCTACCTACCTACCTACCTGTGTTTCAATTATTCCGCTATAGAGACTTTCTTGAATATGGTACAGTGATATCTGCTTCTGCACTTCTTCTAAACTATCTATTTCTATTGCCCTCAAAGTAGCTTTTACAAATCTTATTTTATTATCATGGCCAAAAAATTCTATTAATACCTGTTGTATTTTGTTGTATTCGTGATATTGATGAATTTAAGTGGAAAGAAGTTCAAAATTTTTCGGAGACGAATAAAAAATCAGTCGACACGTTGAAAGAACAAAAGCAAGTAGTTTATTTAAATTGACAACCGTCGTTTGAAAGATGACAATACAATAATAGTATATGGTTATGACAATGGTATGTTTACACTATAAGATAGTGGTTTTTACATGTAGATCAATTTCAATACCCTCACTAGAACCATATCTTCATATTAAAAAAGTTAATTTAAATCGAACAAAATTATCATACAAACGAAAATACATTTAGCAAAAGTAATTTAAAAAATATTTCAAAACATAATACCCATTTCAATTGAACAATGTATACGCTTTTTAGCATCAAGACCTTTGGTTAAAACATCAGCCGTCATCTTAGTTGTTCGCACATAATGAAGTTGGATTATGCCTTCCAATACTATCTCTCTAACAAAGTGGTGTCGAACGTCTATGTGTTTAGTGCGTTGATGGTAAATGTTGTTTGATACCAATTGTATCGCACTTTTGTTGTCCGAAAATATTTGTATGGGACCGCTTGTCTTACCTTTAAGGTCTTCTTGAAGTCACTTGAGCCAAAGAGTTTCTTGTGTAATTGCAGCTAAGGACATGTACTCTGCCTCAGTCGTTGATAAGGCAACTGTTGGTTGCTTCTTGGAATTCCATGTTACTGCTGCGCCTTGGAGTAAGAAAACGTAACCAGTAATAGATCTTCTTTCGTTGACATCGCTTGCCCAATCAGCATCACAGAAGCCAACTAGATCCGAGCTACAACTTCTCTTATATTCCAATTTTGCATTGATAGTACCTTTCATGTACCTAAGAATACGTTTCACCGCCAGCCAATGCGTCGTCCCCGGATTTGATATGTATCTGCTTACTTCACTGACCGCAAAACAAAGATCAGGCCGAGATACCTGAGAGGCAAAAAAAATGCTACCAACAACCTCTTGGTAAGGTATTAGGCTCATGTCATCCTTCTCCTTTTGCGTCTGTGGTGCCATGTCCTTTGTCAACTATTGGTGTATGTCAAGTGGTGTGGATATGGGACGAATCAAAACTTCTCTTATGTATTTTGCCTGATTTATCGATATAATACCTTTATCACGATCTCGGTTGATACTCATCCCCAAAACAAAGTTTGCCTCGCCAAAGTCTGTCATTTTGAAAATATTTAATAATTTTATTTTAATTTCGTTCTTTAAATCGTCATCAATAGAGAAAAATAATAAATCGTCTACATAGACTGCAATTATTATCATTTTTGGACCATGGATTCGTTTATATATGCATGGATCAGAAGATAACGGACTCAAACCAAAGGACTGAAGAACATTATCAGCTTCTGGTTCCAGATTCTGCTCTTTTATTTGAGGCCATATAAGCATTTTTTTAAACGACAAACCGGAGCAGTGTTGTCTGAAAAACATTGAGGTTGCAGCATATTGTTAGGTTTGATCTAGGTTCGTTTTATTAAATAAAACTTATATCCGTTTTAATACAACTCACTTTACGTCTTTTCACTTTTAATATAATCAGCATCACAGAAGCCAACTAGATCCGAGCTACAACTTCTCTTATATTCCAATTTTGCATTGATAGTACCTTTCATGTACCTAAGAATACGTTTCACCGCCAGCCAATGCGTCTTCCCCGGATTTGATATGTATCTGCTTACTTCACTGACCGCAAAACAAAGATCAGGCCGAGATACCTGAGAGGCAAAAAAAATGCTACCAACAGCCTCTTGGTAAGGTAATTAGGCTCATGTCATCCTTCTCCTTTTGCGTCTATGGTGCCATGTCCTTTGTCAACTATTGGCGTATGTCAAGTGGTGTGGATATGAGATTGCAGTCCAACATTCCAAAACGAATCAAAACTTCTCTTATGTATTTTGCCTGATTTATTGGCGGTCAGCCATCAGACGAATAGGGGGAATAACATGTAGCATACGAAAACATGTACGTGCCGTAACTATTCGGTACTGATGGAAGTGTGATCATAGCCTCTTCGCGGCGACCGCTAGTAACAAGCCTTTTAAAAAAAGGTTTGGCTAATATGATCAGGCTGGTTCCTCAGGTTGGCAACAGGTTAATTCCCTTTTCCGTAAAACTTCGAATTACGAGACCGACAACAAGCCTCGGAAACGGACTGATCTCACGACGACAACCTACGCAACGAAAACGGGAATGGTGTTTTACAGAAGAAAGAATATGACGTATACTACAGCTGTCATACAAAACACCATGTGCTCGGGGTAGGCTTCCTAGTCAGCGAAAAAATGAAGTCTACCATCATCGGCTTTAACGCTATAAGCGAAAGGCTATGCACCCTTCGCGTGCGAGGCAAATTTACGAACATCAGCCTCATTAACGTTCACGGACCTACGGAGGAGTCCTCAGACAAAGAAAAAGAGACTTACTACGAACAAGTCGAGAGGACCCTCAATGCCAGTCCAAGGTATGACGTAAAAATCATCCTTGGGGATTTGAACGCAAAAATAGGTCGGGAGCCGGTATTCAGGCATTACGCAAGCACCCATAGTTTGCATGAGAACACTAATGACAATGGACTTCGAGTCTTAGAATTGGCAGCATCGAAAAACATGGTCGTTGCGAGTACCAGGTTCCCGCGAAAAGATATCTACAAAGCCACATGGGTATCACCTGATGGAGTCACTCGTAACCAAATAGACCACGTGTTGATAGACCGTCGCCACTACTCGAACTTGATGACGGTACGAACGTACCGAGGCGCCAATATCGACTCGGATCACTATCTTGTTGGTATGGTCTTCCGAGGGCGGATTGCCTTGCGAAGACGTATTGCATCCGCCGAACAGGTTCGAATCAACACGGCTGCCCTGCGTTAGGACTCGCCCTAGAATCACTTGATTTAGGGAGAGTAAGTCCTGGAGCCAGTATGTTGGGCGTAGATGAGAAGTGGGCACGCCTTAAGAATACTGTCATAAGTACTGCCAACTCCATCTTAGGCAGCAGTCGTAGAAATCGGAACGACTGGTTTGATGATAAATGCAAGATAGCGACTGAACGTAAAAATGTTGCGTACCGAGCAATGCAACAATCTCATAGAACGCGGGCACGTGAAGAAGAATATAAAGAGCTCAGAAGAATAGAAAAACGGCTTCACAGACAGAAAAAATCAGCCTGGGAGAAGAACTTAATCTGTAAATAGAAAAAAGCCGAGAGCGAGGTCCGCACCAAGCGCGGAAGTTCTACCAATCCGTCCGAAACATGACGCAGTTCACACCACGCTGCACATACTACAAGCACGGAGAGGGAAATCTGATCACCGATCCACAAAGCATACTGGAGCGATGGGAAGTGTACTTTAATGAATTGCTAAATGGTCAACTCACTGCAGAAGTGGAGGCTCCACTGCTTCAAGACGAATACCCTATGTTGCCGTCACCAAGCATAGAAGAGGTTGAGAAGGCTATAGACCGGCTAAAGAAAAACAAAGCCCCGGGAGCTGATGGTATACCAGCCGAATTATTTCAACACGGTGGGCCAGCTCTACGTCAGGCAATTCATGATATTATAGTGCACATGTGGGAGCATGAAGAAATGCCAGAAGACTGGCGAAAAGGTATAATATGCCCCATACATAAGAAAGGAGATGTCACAACGTGCAGCAACTATAGAGGTATCACGTTGTTGAGTACCGCCTATAAGATACTCTCCTCTATCCTACAAGACCGGATAACCCCATACGCTAAAACCATCATCGGACAATATCAGTGTGGTTTCATTCCAGGCAAATCAACAACTGATCAGATCTTTACCCTTAGGCAGGCGATGGAAAAATGTCTAGAATTTAACATCCCAACATACCACCTGTTTATAGACTTTAAGGCTGCCTATGATAGCATAGCCAGGGTAGAACCTTACAAAGCCATGAGAGAATTCGGCATCCCAAATAAATTGACACGACTATGTAGGTTGACCATGACCAACGTAACAAGCCAAGTAAAAATAGCCGGATTGCTATCCAGACCAATCAACATCTTTAATGGACTCCGACAAGGGGATGGTTTGGCCTGCCTCCTCTTCAACCTGGCGTTGGAGAAAGCAATCCGTGACTCTGGCACGGCAACAAGAGGGACCATCGTCAACAGGTCCAGCCAGATACTGGCTTACGCAGACGACATCGACATCATCGGAAGAACCGAGCAAGCTGTACACGATTCCTTCATCCAGATCGAGCTGGCGGCACAAAATCTGGGGCTGCACATTAGTGAAGGTAAAACAAAGTACATGGTGGCGTCGAATGCGAGAGGAACAGTTGGTCAAACAATCAAGGTAGCGGAGCACGAATTTGAAATGGTGCACTCCTTTAAATACCTTGGGTCAATAGTAGCAGCCGATATTAATATAGAAGAAGAAATACGCGGGCGCTTCTCAAATCCAACAGAGCCTACTACAGTCTGTCAAAGCTCTTTAAATCCAGAAATCTCACCATAACTTCAAAACAACTCCTGTACAGGACCATGGTTCTGCCAGTACTCACATATGGATCTGAGACTTAGGTGCTTAGCAAAAGGCACTCTGACCTCTTAGCCGCGTTCGAGAGAAAAGTCTTAAGGAGAATTGTTGGGCCCATATGTGAGGAAGGACGATTCCGGAGACGGTACAATCATGAATTGTACGCAATCTACCTTGAAGCAGATATCGTGACAATAAGGCTCGGAAAGTTCTTTGTGGTAAATTCTATGGCAGACGACAGCGTAATAAATCGTCTATATAGACTGCAATTATTATCATTTTTAGACCATGGATTCGTTTATATATGCATGGATCAGAAGATAACGGACTCAAACCAAAGGACTGAAGAACATTATCAGCTTCTGGTTCCAGATTCTGCTGCTTTGTTTAAGGCCATATACACATTTTTTTAAACGACATACCCGAGCAGTGTTGTCCGAAAAACATTGCGGTTGCAGCATATTGTTAGGTTTTATCTAGGTTCGTTTTATTAAATAAAACTTATTTCCGTTTTAATACAACTCACTTTACGTCTTTTCACTTTTAATACCACTTAATATTTCAAACACTCTTTATTTCCTTTTTACTTTATTTATTTTAAGTTCAAACTTTATTACTTTCAAATTACCGACTTGAACACGACTAATTTCACATTCAAACTGACTGTCGGTCCACATCCGCTTCCTCTTTTATACAGAAATGCTTGGCTCATGGAAGGTTCTTGAACTTGCTAGAACAATATCGAGTAGGCAATGTAGTACAATATAGAGTAGGCAATGTAGTAGATGTAGAGATTTAGTAGATGTACCGAACAGGTAGATGGCGTTTACCTCAAGAGATGAAAACATTCAGCACCCTTTAATTATTTGTGTAACACGTTACAATATATATCTCTTGATCCAACTCTTCTTGCAGGAACGCAGTCACTGCATCCATTTGGGATATTTTCAGATTCTTCTCAGCAGCCAGAGCGATAAGGAATCGGATTGAAGAACAACGAACCACGGGCGAGTAGGTTTCGTGATAATCAATACCTTTTCTCTGTGCACATCCTTTTATTACCAGTCGGGCCTTGTAGCGATTAATTTTTCTATAGTCTATAGGTTTCCGTGTCGGTGGCAGATCTGTTAATAACCACGTTTCGTTTTCCATCAGAGAATCGTACTCGTTTTGCATTGCGTCCTTCCAACATTGAGCATCGGATCTGGACATTGCCTCATCCACTGTTACTGGATCCGATAACTCCGCTGATGTTGCAATATAGGTGACAAAATCTTGCAGAACTTTCTTTTTTGGAATTCTTTCGGAACGTCTTGTTATTTCTTGCACTTGTCGTTGGTTGTGGTCATTCGGTGGTTGATATTCGTCGGAACTTTCACCAACTAACGAATTAAAAGAATCTTCACTTTCAGTCATTGTTGTTGAAATGTTGATGTCATTGTTGGTCTCGGACGTAGAGAGCTCATTGATTTCAAGTGGGTCTGATCTTGAAGAAATAGAACCACTTTCGTTGACTATAACTTCGGAGCACTCAACGTTTTCAACATTTTCTACCTCTCTATTGTCTGATGCTTCAGAATCTAGTTCAATTGCTGCCCTCACTGGACTTTTATCTGGATAGAAGGAATGCTCATTAATACTTGTACTTTTTGCAATTACCTGATTCGTGTGATTATCATTTCCGGTTTCGTTCTCAAGAAATATGACATCTCTGCTGACGACTATCTTTTTTGTTAAGGGATCATATAATCGGTACGCCTTCGAGTTGTCGCAATATCCCATCATGATGCATCTCACGGACTTCGGCTCGAGTTTGGTCCTTTTTACTTTTGGCACGTGAACCATAGCTGTGCATCCAAATATCCTGAAGTATCCCAGATTTGGTTTTTTGTCGGACCAAATTTCTTGAGGTGTCTTGTTCACAGTGAGACTTCGGCAAGGTGAATTGTTGATGATACGAACAGCAGTTGAAACAGCCTCGCCCCAAAACTTTGCTTCTAGATTTGCATCAAATAACATGCATCTGGCTTTTCCAACAATGATCCGATTCATCCTTTCCGATAAACCGTTTTGTTGAGGACTATACGGAGCGCTTGTCTGATGAATGATACCATTATTTTTCAGCAGCCGTTGGAATTCAGCATTGCAATACTCAGACCCATTGTCTGACCTCAGGATTTTAATTTTTCTTCCCGTCTGGTTTTCAGAGATGCACTTGAACTCAGTCAGTACATTTAGAGGAAATTACGTCCGTCATAACTAAAGAAAATATAGTTCGGGCTATAAAAAGTTTTTCTCCGTATAAATCTCCTGGTCTGGACGGCATACTCCCTATAATGCTACAAAAGCTACAAGACGTAGTAGTTCCATGGCTGGAGTATATCTTTAAAGTGTGTCTCTTGCTTAATCATGTTCCAGAGTCTTGGAAACAGGTTAGAGTTGTTTTTATCCCAAAGGTGGGAAGGCGGGGCCATGAATCGGCAAAAGAATTTCGCCCGATTAGTCTGACCTCTTTTGTGTTAAAGACCTTAGAACGCATCCTAGATAATCGCATTAGGGAAATTCTAACTATTTCCCACAACATGCATACCTCAAAGGCAAGTCTACTGAGACAGCTCTTCACGAGGTTGTGCGTACAGTTGAAAATACATTACATTATAAAGAATATATTTTGGCAATTTTCTTAGACGTAGAAGGAGCCTTTAATAACGTCCTAACTGAATCTATTCTACAATCCCTCATCGACTTTGGAGTTGATGCTTCTCTAAGAGAATGGATAGTATCCATGCTTAGTGACAGAGTAATTCAAGCTAAGTTAGGTAATACACAGTCGATCAAATACAGAGGAACACCACAGGGAGGAGTTCTTTCTCCTCTACTATGGCTTCTTGTAATGAACAAAATCCTAGTGGAACTTGAGGAAGGGGGGGGTGAAGGTTGTGGCGTATGCCGACGATTTAGTTTTGCTGGCATCTGGTAATTTCCTATCTGTGATTAGTGAAATCACTGATAGGTCCCTGCGTAAAGTAAACAGCTGGGCCATAAGCTGCGGTTTGGTGATTAATCATAGCAAGACAGAACTGTTGCTATTTACAAACAAATATAAGATACCTACCTTCACTCTCCCTAGCCTCAACGGTCACACTCTCACACTCTCAACCCGTGCTAAATATCTGGCTGTAATTCTTGACCCTAAACTAAACTGGAAATTGAATATTGAAGAAAGGGTTAAAAAAGCCAGCATAGCTTTTTATGCCTGCAGTAAAACATTCGGTAAAAATTGGGGCCTCCAGTCGAAGATGGTTCTATGGACGTACACCGCAGTAGTACGACCAATACTAACATATGGATCGATTGTCTGGTGGCCTGCCTTAAGCAAAGCCTACAATACCGATAAGCTCAAAAAGATACAAAGAACAGCTAGCGTAGGGACCACAGGAGCGCTGCGATCCTGCCCTTCCGATGCCCTGAGCGTTATTTTACATCTTCTTCCTCTCGACCTACATATAAAATATTTAGTATCTTGCACTGCTCTCAGACTTAAGGAAATTGGTTGTTGGACCGAAAGAACCTTCGGTCACTGCAATATTACCAAATTGCTACCCCCGGGCTTCGTTTCGACTAATACTGATCACCGCGCTCCCTTTCTGAATCTCTGTAAAGGTTTCAACGTCTGGAGATCAAGGATGGAGATATAACGAAAAATTACGACACAATCATTTTTACGGATGGTTCAAAGATGGAGTGCGGTGTTGGAGCAGGGGTCTTCTCTGAAACACTAAATGTATCTAAGTCAATTCACGAAAACAAAGGTTAGTGGCCTTTACATCATTGGATGCGTTTCGCCCAAATAGGTATATATACACGGTGGGCTTATCAATAAGATGCCGTGTACCTATTTTTCTTAGACGCATGATTTGTTTTGGTCGATGGAAGAGACCTTATTAAACAAATTTGCAATTACTGCTGTTAATTATATTGTTGGGAACCTTGTTTAAGGTTATGCACCAACTTAAAAGAAAGATTACCCGTGGCCAGGCTTTACAAGAAATTAAAAAAAAAAAAAAACTTAAAACAATAACAAATTATTGTTTTTGGTTTGTGATGTATAAGTGAAAGATTTTCACGAAAACAAAGGTTAGTGGCCTTTACATCATTGGATGCATTTCGCCCAAATAGGTATATATACACGGTGGGCTTATCAATAAGATGCCGTGTACCTATTTTTCTTAGACGCATGATTTGTTTTGGTCGATGGAAGAGACCTTATTAAACAAATTTGCAATTACTGCTGTTAATTATATTGTTGGGAACCTTGTTTAAGGTTATGCACCAACTTAAAAGAAAGATTACCCGTGGCCAGGCTTTACAAGAAATTAAAAAAAAAAAAATTAAAACAATAACAAATTATTGTTTTTGGTTTGTGATGTATAAGTGAAAGATTTTCACGAAAACAAAGGTTAGTGGCCTTTACATCATTGGATGCGTTTCGCCCAAATAGGTATATATACACGGTGGGCTTATCAATAAGATGCCGTGTACCTATTTTTCTTAGACGCATGATTTGTTTTGGTCGATGGAAGAGACCTTATTAAATAAATTTGCAATTACTGCTGTTAATTATATTGTTGGGAACCTTGTTTAAGGTTATGCACCAACTTAAAAGAAAGATTACCCGTGGCCAGGCTTTACAAGAAAAAACAATAATTTGTTATTGTTTTAATTTTTTTTTTTTTTAATTTCTAAGTCAATTCGACTGCCAGACCACGCTAGCGTTTTCGAAGCGGAATTGTTTGCAATCAAAGAAGCATGCAAGATACTAAAGCAAGATCTGGGTCCCAGGTCACAGTGGTTTTCAGGGAAATGAAAGGGCTGATGAGCTTGCCAGGCAAGGATCGGCCCTTCACAGCTCACTTGCCGAAGCAGTTAGTATTCCGCTGGGGGCTGTGAAGGGCATTTTCTTTTCACATTATCTATCTGTATCCAATCGTAGATGGAATGGTCTAACTAACTGTGCCACCTCAAGAAAGATGTGGCCCAGCTATGACAAGTCCCGCACAAATGAACTCTTATGTAGAACTCGGTCAGACATAGCCAGGATCATTGCAGTTAGCACGGGTCACTGGCCAATAGGAGAGCATGCAGCAAAAATGGGCATTCCGCACAATACTCATTGCCGTAGCTGTGGAAATGAAAGGGAAAAGGAAACAGTGACCCACTATCTCGGCTGCTGCCCTGCCTTGGCAAATCCAAGATGCCAATTCTTTGGTCAGTACTTTATTGACAACCTTAACGAACTTACTGTTGTGAGCATAAGTAACCTCATTGGCTTTTTGAATGCAACAAAATGGCTAAAAACGTAACAAACCATATCAATACCTCACCTCTTCTATGTGTAGATAAGATGGATCAAAAGAAGCACATGATTTTTGCAGGAACCTTTTCTCTAGCCGTGTAGGCGGGCTAAGCCTACTGCGGGCATCATGTTTTTCCCTAAATCGAACTGATCTCAACGGAAATTTGGTCCTACCCTAAGCCATCCAGCACCCTGCCTGTTTAGGTTTTTAGCGAAGACAGACATATCGGAGCTAACAGCCTGGCATAAAGCCTGGTGGGGGAATGGGCCACTTCCCTTGAGTGAGGTATCCGAGGATCTCCTTGTTTTCCTATACGGAAGTTGGTAACTAAGGGGATCTACTCCCAACCAAAACAATTTTCAAACCTTATAACATAAATCAACGTACAAATATCTCACCTTTTCCATGGGCCAAAAAACGGATCAAGAGAGTTACATGATTCCCGGAGGAACCACTTCTTTAGCCGTGTAGGCGGGTTGTGTCTACGGCGGACATCATGTCTTTCCCTAAACCGAATCGATCTCACGAGGAAACTGGTTCTACCCTAAGCCACCCAGCACTCTGCCTGTTTAGGTTTTTGGCGAAGACAGACATATCGGAGCTAACAGCCTGGCATAAAGCCTGGTGGGGGGTATGGGCCAGTTCCCTTGGCTGAGGTACCCGAGGATCTCTTTTTTCTCTATGGTAAATGGTAATAAAGGGATCACCTCCCAACAGAATTCCAAACCTAAATACAATATCCCAACCTCCACATAATGATAGGTCTCATGAGTTTATGGTATCAAAACGGCGCACCAAGCGCTAATTGGGTTTTATTCTAGTTGAATACTAAGTTCAGTTCTTGCTCTCATTATTGACGGTTCCCATTATACAGACTTTATCTATATTCTTCTTTATCTATATTTGTCTTCATTATGGACATACAATGTTCTGAATGTAATTTCTTAACTTCCAAAAGTGATTTAATTCATTGTGGAATTTGCCTATCTGGCTTTCATTTTAAATGCACTAAAATGAGTGCTTCTGATCGTGATTCAATAAATTCTAATGAAAATATTTTCTGGAAGTACGGGTTATGTAAAAATATTTCTTTTCTTAACTGCATACCTTTCATTAAAAATTAAAAATAATTTTTTTACTGAGCGTAAGTCTGATTTCGATAGCCTTGTAAATCCTATACGTGTAACTCGCTCTCAAATTAAACCATTAAAAACGGATCAAAACAAAAACAACAAGCAATTAAGTTTGCAAAAAGACAAAAACAACAATTCTTCCTCTCCACGGTTTCCGTTCTCGCCACTACCAAAAATTACTCCCTCTCCGTCACCCTCATCAAGATTTGTCTCTTACAATAACAAACCTATCGCAAGACCTAAAAAACGGTCCCTTCAAAGCTAACCACAGAAAAAACAAGTAATTTGGGCTCTGCTACGCCGAGCATCGATTTTGCTGAGGTTTCGGATGTGCAAGTGCAAGCATCATCATCGAAGAAAGTAACTGATAAGATTTGTACATCATCTCTATCCACTGGTTCTGATAGAACTGATGAAAATATTGAAAAAAATTCAAATATAGACGACCACGGCGGAGATAAGACAAAATCAGAGGTCATCATTGTTGTCAGTGATGATGAGGCTGCTAATGCGGCTGCTGCAGTAGCTGTTGTTAACGAAGCTGAATGCTGCGCTGAATCTGCTGTTGTTGGTATCGGGGGTTGTGATGGTGTTGCTTAAGCTCATGGTGAAGGTGCTTCTGCTTTGTCGCTGGATGGTGTGGGTGTTGTTGACGAGAATGATACCAGTGTTGCCAACGTCGCAAATGAGATCGCGATGAGAAAAGGTACTTTCATCAATAACTCGAAGCGAAATAAAAACACAAATAATAATCGTCAAAAAAAAATATTTGGTACTGCTGCTGAAGTTGATGGTGAATTTACACTGCAATCTGTTCCTAAGATGCGATTTTTGCATCTTTCTCGTTTAGACAGCAATGTTACAGAAGAAAATGTTATGGATTATTCTGCAGCTAAAATAAAAATTCCTAAAAGCTATCTACGTTGTACAAAGCTAATTAAAAAAAATGCTAAACTGACTGACTCACTTCGCTTTGTAAATTTCAAGCTAGGGATTCCTGCTAACTTCTTCGATTCGGCCTTGGATCCATCAATTTGGCCTATTCATGTGCAAATAACACAATTTGTAAATTTTCCAAAGAAGGACGACAATTCGAAGGTGAAGTAAACAAAAGAGTTATAAACCCATCAAATAAAAACAAAACTCAAGTAAACAATACATATTCATCCATTAATATTGTCACTGAAGTTACTGCTGCTGCAACTACTTCAGATCTACTTGCTGGATCATTATCAATAAATTCATCTTTAATTTCATCTCTAAATTCATCAAGAAAAACATCATCACATCATTCTGCAAATAAGAAACTTTCATTCTATTATCAAAACGTAGGTGGGTTAAGAACTAAATTAGACTCAGTATATGTTTCATTCTCTTCATGTATATATGATATTATAATTATAACTGAGACATGGTTATCAGAAAATCATTTAACATCTGAAATTTTTTCAGATGTCTATACTGTATATAGAAAAGACAGATGTAAGCGAAAGACTGGAATGGAAAGGGGAGGTGGAGTATTGATTGCGGTTCGAGCTAGTTTGCCTTGCAGGGAAATTGAGTTAGAATCAAACTTGTCCTCTCCTAACCAAGATGTTGACCAGCTTATTGTCTGTATAAACTTAGGTAATTCAGATTTGTTTGTTTTAGCTAGTTATATTCCACCAAGGAGCACCTTAGAACTCTATAACTTACATTTGTTTAATTCTAAAAATGTTTTGGATAGTTTAAATACACAACAACATGTTATTTTTGCTGGTGATTTTAACCTTGGTGACATCAAATGGAGTCTAAATTTAGACGATAAACATTTAATTCCTTTTAATGTAATAAGTGAAATTGAGTCATCAGTTATTGATTTTTTAAGCCAGTATGATTTAATTCAAATTAACTATCAATTTAATAATTTTAATCGAATTTTGGATCTGGTATTTGTGGACAAGGAATTTTTTATCTCAGTAGAAAAATCTATGTTACCTATTATAAAAAATTCACTCCATCATCTTGCAATTGAAGGAGATCTTATTTTATATTGTTATCTTAAAAATGAAAATGTTAGTAACATAATTGTTTATGATTTTAAAAAGGCTAACTTTGATGCAATGGTCGAGTACTTTTCATCAATTTCGTGGGTTAATATATTTCAAGATTTTGATTTAGAAAATATTTACTCTATTTTTACAAATATTTTGAAAAACGCAGTTGAAAAGTATGTACCTATTAAAAGTTTCATAGCTTATTCAAATCCAGTCTGGTACAATAGGAGACTAACTAACCTCAAAAATCAAAAAAATAAAGCGTACAAAATTTACAAAAATAACAAAGAAAATCTAGATTTTCGTACAAATTATTTAGTCTGCCAACGTAAATTTGACTATTTGGACAAGTTTCTGTATCGTAACTACATTCTTTCGATAGAAAATGATCTAAAAAAAGATAGTAAAGGCTTTTGGAAATTTTTAAATACCAAAAGAAAATCTTTCGGACTTCCAAGCTGTATGAAGTACCTCGACACAACTACTAGTGAAGTTCCCGTAATTTGCAACTTATTTGCGAAATATTTTAAATCAGTTTATTCATCTGAATATGTTTCACATTCAGACCTTCCAAACTTAACCAAAAATGTTGACATTGGCTCTATTGACCTTTTCCAAGCGGAAGTGGAAGAAGCATTGGTAGGCCTAGATTTGAACAAGAAAGGAGGCCCAGATGAAATTCCACCTATTCTTTTAAAAAAATGTGCGATTGCCTTATCTCAGCCTCTAACACGAATTTTTAATCTATCTTTGTCTGAGGGTCATTTTTTGAAAACTTGGAAAATTTCATTCTTATCACCAATTTTTAAATCGGGTTCTAAACAGGAAGTCACAAACTATAGGCCAATTTGTAAGTTATCTGCCATACCTAAACTTTTTGAAAAAGTAGTTTATAACAGAATTTCAAAATTTATTCAAGATAAAATTTCAGTTTTTCAACATGGGTTTGTAGCTGGTAAATCAACAGCAACTAACCTAACGATAATGGCGAATGCCATAATAAATAATATGGAAAAAGGCTTCCAAACGGACATTATTTTTACCGACTTTGCGAAAGCTTTTGACAGAGTTAATCATAAAATTCTGGTCAATAAACTTTCTTCTTTTGGTTTCAATTCATCTCTTTTAAAGTGGTTGGAGTCTTACTTAACTGAAAGAATCCAAATTGTGAAAATTCAAAATTTCAACTCTGAAGATATTCTTATTCCTTCGGGTGTTCCACAAGGTAGCCATTTAGGCCCGTTACTTTTTCTACTTTTTGTCAATGACATACCTACTTTTTTCAAGCATTCACATTGTCTTCTTTTTGCGGATGATCTTAAGCTTTACCGAAGGATTGCTTGCGAATCCGACTGTAGCCTTCTGCTAGAGGATTTAGAGAGTTTGGCTAATTGGTGTGATATCAACCATCTTCACTTAAATATTGCTAAATGCCAAATATTGTCTTGTTTTAGGATTCGTAATCCAACTTTCTTCGACTACAGTATCGAAAATACAAAGCTGGCAAGAGTAACCCAGAAAAAAGATTTAGGAGTTATTCTGGATGTTAATCTATCGTTTCTTCCACATTATGATTTTATGGTTAATAAAGCCAACCAGATGCTAGGTTTCATTAAAAGGAATACCAAAGAATTTAACGATTCATATACTCTACTATCAGTTTATAATTCTCTAGTTAGATATGTGCTTGAGTATTGCTGTACAGTTTGGAATCCTTATTATGCTAACTCATCGCAGAGAATAGAAAAAATTCAAAGTAATTTTACACTACGTTTTTTTTAAGTTAAATTGGAGAATAGTCACACCTCCTTATAAAACCAGATGTCTTTTGTTCGGATTAAAAACGCTTGAAACTCGACGTAAATACTTTTCAATTATGTTGATCAGAGATACCAATCATATTAAATGTCCTCCATTAGCTGCTTTAGTCTACGAGGGCAATGCACCTTTAAGAGTTACACGCGAACGATTTTTAATTTATGAGCAGTTTCATTTTACAAACTACGGTCGAAATGAACCCATCACCCGTTGCATCAGAGAAGCAAACTCTATTTGCTCTAGAGTTGATTTTTATATGGTTTGCACGAGAGAAACGTTTAAATCAGTTATATTAAACAAAATTTAAATATATTAAATAACTTAATTTGTCATATTATTGATTTCTGTTCTCTTTTTTTTGTTTTTTGCTTGTATAAATTATGTAAGCCCACTTACAGTAATTATATCTTAATACCTATGTATATTAGTCTGTAAGAGTTTATAATATGCTCTGATTGATGAAATAAATCTAAATCTAAAATCTAAAATCTAATATTACCAAATTGCTACCCCCGGGCTTCGTTTCGACTAATACTGATTACCGCGCTCCCTCTCTGAATCTCTGTAAAGGTTTCAACGTCTGGAGATCAAGGATGGAGATATAACGAAAAATTACGACGCAATCATTTTTACGGATGGTTCAAAGATGGAGTGCGGTGTTGGAGCAGGGGTCTTCTCTGAAACACTAAATGTATCTAAGTCAATTCGACTGCCAGACCACGCTAGCGTTTTCGAAGCGGAATTGTTTGCAATCAAAGAAGCATGCAAGATACTAAAGCAAGATCTGGGTCCCAGGTCACAGTGGTTTTCAGGGAAATGAAAGGGCTGATGAGCTTGCCAGGCAAGGATCGGCCCTTCACAGCTCACTTGCCGAAGCAGTTAGTATTCCGCTGGGGGCTGTGAAGGGCATTTTCTTTTCACATTATCTATCTGTATCCAATCGTAGATGGAATGGTCTAACTAACTGTGCCACCTCAAGAAAGATGTGGCCCAGCTACGACAAGTCCCGCACAAATGAACTCTTATGTAGAACTCGGTCAGACATAGCCAGGATCATTGCAGTTAGCACGGGTCACTGGCCAATAGGAGAGCATGCAGCAAAAATGGGCATTCCGCACAATACTCATTGCCGTAGCTGTGGAAATGAAAGGGAAAAGGAAACAGTGACCCACTATCTCGGCTGCTGCCCTGCCTTGGCAAATCCAAGATGCCAATACTTTGGTCAGTACTTTATTGACAACCTTGACGAACTTACTGTTGTGAGCATAAGTAACCTCATTGGCTTTTTGAATGCAACAAAATGGCTATAAACGTAACAAACCATATCAATACCTCACCTCTTCTATATGTAGATAAGATGGATCAAGAGAAGCACATGATTTTTGCAGGAACCTTTTCTCTAGCCGTGTAGGCGGGCTAAGCCTACTGCGGGCATCATGTTTTTCCCTAAATCGAACTGATCTCAACGGAAATTTGGTCCTACCCTAAGCCATCCAGCACCCTGCCTGTTTAGGTTTTTAGCGAAGACAGACATATCGGAGCTAACAGCCTGGCATAAAGCCTGGTGGGGGAATGGGCCACTTCCCTTGAGTGAGGTATCCGAGGATCTCCTTGTTTTCCTATACGGAAGTTGGTAACTAAGGGGATCTACTCCCAACCAAAACAATTTTCAAACCTTATAACATAAATCAACGTACAAATATCTCACCTTTTCCATGGGCCAAAAAACGGATCAAGAGAGCTACATGATTCCCGGAGGAACCACTTCTTTAGCCGTGTAGGCGGGTTGTGTCTACGGCGGACATCATGTCTTTCCCTAAACCGAATCGATCTCACGAGGAAACTGGTTCTACCCTAAGCCACCCAGCACTCTGCCTGTTTAGGTTTTTGGCGAAGACAGACATATCGGAGCTAACAGCCTGGCATAAAGCCTGGTGGGGGGTATGGGCCAGTTCCCTTGGCTGAGGTACCCGAGGATCTCTTTTTTCTCTATGGTAAATGGTAATAAAGGGATCACCTCCCAACAGAATTCCAAACCTCAATACAATATCCCAACCTCCACATAATGATAGGTCTCATGAGTTTATGGTATCAAAACGGCGCACCAAGCGCTAATTGGGTTTTATTCTAGTTGAATAGCCGCCATTCCTACCTACCTACCTACCTATGTTTCAATTATTCCGCTATAGAGACTTTCTTAAATATGGTACAGTGATATCTGCTTCTGCACTTCTTCTAAACTATCTATTTCTTTTGCCCTCAAAGTAGCTTTTACAAATCTTATTTTATTATCATGGCCAAAAAATTCTATTAATACCTGTTGTATTTTGTTGTATTCGTGATATTGATGAATTTAAGTGGAAAGAAGTTCAAAATTTTTCGGAAACGAATAAAAAATCAGTCGACACGTTGAAAGAACAAAAGCAAGTAGTTTATTTAAATTGACAACCGTCGTTTGAAAGATGACAATACAATAATAGTATATTGTTATGACAATGGTATGTTTACACTATAAGATAGTGGTTTTTACATGTAGATCAATTTCAATACCCTCACTAGAACCATATCTTCATATTAAAAAAGTTAATTTAAATCGAACAAAATGATCATACAAACGAAAATACATTTAGCAAAAGTAATTTAAAAAATATTTCAAAACATAATACCCATTTCAATTGAACTATGTATACGCTTTTTAGCATCAAGACCTTTGGTTAAAACATCAGCCGTCATCTCAGTTGTTCGCACATAATGAAGTTGGATTATGCCTTCCAATACTTTCTCTCTAACAAAGTGGTGTCGAACGTCTATGTGTTTAGTGCGTTGATGGTAAATGTTGTTTGATACCAATAATATTGTGTTTAAGCAGGCTCCAGGTCAATAAAACTAGGTGTTAAATGGTTAGCAACGTTTCGAGCATGAATACGCTCTTCCTCAGGCCTTTATTGTAAAATAATACATACATGGTCAATAATGTCATCTATACAAACATTAAAATTTTAACTTACAATTTAATTTAAGAAACTTAATTTTCACAAACAAATATATGTTCAAGAGAATTACACATTGCACACTAAAATTAGAAAAGTTGATTTAGAAAAACCAATTTAAAAATTATAAGTACAGTTAAATTATTACATTGACTTTAAAATACATTAAATTACGAAAAAATCTCCTTATTGGATTACACCTCCCAACACTGACAAAAGACTATACTTAATTTTGCCTTCTTTTATTGTTTTTTATTAGTTGGCTGTAAATGTTACTGAGATTCTCACAATCAGATTGTCTGTTGATCGAACTCTCTTCGTTGTTGATATGCAGCATTTCCAACAACATCCTCTTGTTAGGGTGTTTCTCAACTTCTAGTATAGTCACATTTTCTAAGTCAGGTTTGTGGTCCTGCTCTATGCAGTGGAGGGCAAGTGCAGTTTTTTGAGAACCACCACTGTTAATGTCAGACCGGTGGCCGGAGAGACGATTGCGAAGTTTTTGTTTGGAGGTACCAATGTATACAGACGAACAATTTGTCCCTGTCCACCTATACAATTAATTTTGTAAACAACATCAGACTTATCCATTCTATCTATTTTCCCTTTTGTGTTAGAAAATAAAAACGTTTTTAGAGTGTTGGTCGATCTAAACGCTATTCTTGTTGTCTCTTTATTTCTAATTGGAGCTTGTTTCATTCGAGTTGAAAGAGATGGAATATATATTGCACTCCGATAGACCACAGGTTGTGGTTGTGGAACATTTTCTAGACTCGTTTCCTTTTTGTTGTAATAATTGTTTATCAATCGTTCAATAGCATGGGCAGGGAAAGAATTAGAACACAGGGTGTCCCTTATTAAATTGATGTTTTTTTGTTGAAATAAAAAGTGGCTATTGTCTAGCACTCTTTTTATAAAATTCTGTGCAGTATTGAATAAAACCTGTTTGGGCAACTTCGAGTGAAAATTTATTAATCGCCCAGAAGATGTAGGTTTCTTATACCAGTCAAAGATGATTTTTCCTTCGTGCCTTACAGCCTTTACATCAAGGTAAGGCAACTCACCATTCTCCTCCACTTCCACAGTAAATTACATTCTTTGATGAAATGAATTTAAGGCACTTAGTGTGGAATCAACTTCGCTTTTTTTTTATTGCAAATAAGTCATCGACATATTTGGTAATAATTTTTGGTTTAGATGTTAATTTACCAATTGTATCGCACTTTTGTTGTCCGAAAATATTTGTATGGGACCGCTTGTCTTACCTTTAAGGTCTTCTTGAAGTCACTTGAGCCAAAGAGTTTCTTGTGTAATTGCAGCTAAGGACATGTACTCTGCCTCAGTCGTTGATAAGGCAACTGTTGGTTGCTTCTTGGAATTCCATGTTACTGCTGCGCCTTGGAGTAAGAAAACGTAACCAGTAATAGACCTTCTTTCGTTGACATCGCTTGCCCAATCAGCATCACAGAAGCCAACTAGATCCGAGCTACAACTTCTCTTATATTCCAATTTTGCATTGATAGTACCTTTCATGTACCTAAGAATACGTTTCACCGCCAGCCAATGCGTCGTTCCCGGATTTGATATGTATCTGCTTACTTCACTGACCGCAAAACAAAGATCAGGCCGAGATACCTGAGAGGCAAAAAAAATGCTACCAACAGCCTCTTGGTAAGGTATTAAGCTCATGTCATCCTTCTCCTTTTGCGTCTGTGGTGCCATGTCCTTTGTCAACTATTGGTGTATGTCAAGTGGTGTGGATATGGGACGAATCAAAACTTCTCTTATGTATTTTGCCTGATTTATCGATATAATACCTTTATCACGATCTCGGTTGATACTCATCCCCAAAACAAAGTTTGCCTCGCCAAAGTCTGTCATTTTGAAAATATTTAATAATTTTATTTTAATTTCGTTCTTTAAATCGTCATCAATAGAGAAAAATAATAAATCGTCTACATAGACTGCAATTATTATCATTTTTGGACCATGGATTCGTTTATATATGCATGGATCAGAAGATAACGGACTCAAACCAAAGGACTGAAGAACATTATCAGCTTCTGGTTCCAGATTCTGCTGCTTTGTTTGAGGCCATATAAGCATTTTTTTAAACGACAAACCGGAGCAGTGTTGTCCGAAAAACATTGAGGTTGCAGCATATTGTTAGGTTTGATCTAGGTTCGTTTTATTAAATAAAACTTATATCCGTTTTAATACAACTCACTTTACGTCTTTTCACTTTTAATATAATCAGCATCACAGAAGCCAACTAGATCCGAGCTACAACTTCTCTTATATTCCAATTTTGCATTGATAGTACCTTTCATGTACCTAAGAATACGTTTCACCGCCAGCCAATGCGTCTTCCCCGGATTTGATATGTATCTGCTTACTTCACTGACCGCAAAACAAAGATCAGGCCGAGATACCTGAGAGGCAAAAAAAAAATGCTACCAACAGCCTCTTGGTAAGGTATTAGGCTCATGTCATCCTTCTCCTTTTGCGTCTGTGGTGCCATGTCCTTTGTCAACTATTGGTGTATGTCAAGTGGTGTGGATATGGGATTGCAGTCCAACATTCCAAAACGAATCAAAACTTCTCTTATGTATTTTGCCTGATTTATCGATATAATACCTTTATCACGATCTCGGTTGATACTCATCCCCAAAACAAAGTTTGCCTCGCCAAAGTCTGTCATTTTGAAAATATTTAATAATTTTATTTTAATTTCGTTCTTTAAATCGTCATCAATAGAGAAAAATAATAAATCGTCTATATAGACTGCAATTATTATCATTTTTGGACCATGGATTCGTTTATATATGCATGGATCAGAAGACTCAAACCAAAGTACTGAAGAACATTATCAGCTTCTGGTTGCTTTGTTTAAGGCCATATAAGCATTTTTTTCAACGACATACCCGAGCAGTGTTGTCCGAAAAACATTGCGGTTGCAGCATATTGTTAGGTTTTATCTAGGTTCGTTTTATTAAATAAAACTTATTTCCGTTTTAATATAACCACAGGTCATCCACTTCCAGTTCGTCCGTCCCCTCCCGTAAAAAAAAATGTTTCACCACACTTTCCTATCTGTGAATACGTGTGAGCGGTGAGTTCATTTGACATTTTGAAACGACGCGAATAAAAATATTTTTATAATTCTTTTTGTAATTACTTCGTCGTCAGCCGTAAGTATTAATTAATAACAAAAGAGTTAATCGTATGAATAAATTGCAATTGATGAACTAACTATCATTGTTTTTATTTTCAGATGATTTCGACAAAATGTTCAATATAATTTTTCAATTTATAAACACGAAGAAGAAGGTATGTTGGACAATTGGACAGAAGATGGCAACATAACCGAAGGGCGAAGATAGACTTAAGAAACTAAAGCTCAAATTCTTTTGTCCTATTGTAAGTTCACTATAAACATAATTTCAACTAATCCATAATTTATTCTGTTCCCAGGACTGGAATACATTCCTTCCAAAGCAGCATCCATCGGAAAGACCATTTGCGAATGCCAAACGCGAAGATCGGATTGCCTTGCGAAGACGTATTGCATCCGCCGATCAAGTTCGAATCAACACGGCTGCCCTGCGCAATGAAAATGCCAGTAACACCTTTGGTAATGCGTTAGGACTCGCCCTAGAATCGCTTGATTTAGGGAGAGTAAGTCCTGGGGCCAGTATGCTGGGCGTAGATGAGAAGTGGACACGCCTTAAGAATACTGTCATTAGTACTGCCAACTCCATCTTAGGCAGCAGTCGTAGAAATCGGAACGACTGGTTTGATGATGAATGCAAGCTAGCGACTGAACGTAAGAATGTTGCGTACCGAGCAATGCAGCAATCTCATAGAACGCGGGCACGCGAAGAAGAATATAAAGAGCTCAGAAGAATAGAAAAACGGCTTCACAGACAGAAAAAATCAGCCTGGGAGAAGAACTTAATCTGTGAAATAGAAAAAAGCCGAGAGCGAGGTCCGCACCAGGCGCGGAAGTTCTACCAATCCATCCGAAACATGACGCAGTACACACCACGCTGCACATACTGCAAGGACGGAGAGGGAAATCTGATCACCGATCCACAAAGCATACTGGAGCGATGGGAAGTGTACTTTAATGAATTGCTAAATGGTCAACTCACTGCAGAAGTGGAGGCTCCACTGCTTCAAGACGAATACCCTATGTTGCCGTCACCAAGCATAGAAGAGGTTGAGAAGGCTATAGACCGGCTAAAGAAAAACAAAGCCCCGGGAGCTGATGGTATACCAGCCGAATTATTTCAACACGGTGGGCCAGCTCTACGTCAGGCAATTCATGATATTATAGTGCACGTGTGGGAGCGTGAAGAAATGCCAGAAGACTGGCGAAAAGGTATAATATGCCCCATACATAAGAAAGGAGATGTCACAACGTGCAGCAACTATAGAGGTATCACGTTGTTGAGTACCGCCTATAAGATACTCTCCTCTATCCTACAAGACCGGATAACCCCATACGCTAAAACCATCATCGGACAATATCAGTGTGGTTTCATTCCAGGCAAATCAACAACTGATCAGATCTTTACCCTTAGGCAGGCGATGGAAAAATTTCTAGAATTTAACATCCCAACATACCACCTGTTTATAGACTTTAAGGCCGCCTATGATAGCATAGCCAGGGTAGAACTTTACAAAGCCATGAGAGAATTCGGCATCCCAAATAAATTGACACGACTATGTAGGTTGACCATGACCAACGTAACAAGCCCAGTAAAAATAGCCGGATTGCTATCCAGACCAATCAACATCTTTAATGGACTCCGACAAGGGGATGGTTTGGCCTGCCTCCTCTTCAACCTGGCGTTGGAGAAAGCAATCCGTGACTCTGGCACGGCAACAAGAGGGACCATCGTCAACAGGTCCAGCCAGATACTGGCTTACGCAGACGACATCGACATCATCGGAAGAACCGAGCAAGCTGTACACGATTCCTTCATCCAGATCGAGCAGGCGGCACAAAATCTGGGGCTGCACATTAGTGAAGGTAAAACAAAGTACATGGTGGCGTCGAATGCGAGAGGAACAGTTGGTCAAACAATCAAGGTAGCGGAGCACGAATTTGAAGTGGTGCAATCCTTTAAATACCTTGGGTCAATAGTAGCAGCCGATAACAATATAGAAGAAGAAATACGCGGGCGGCTTCTCAAATCCAACAGAGCCTACTACAGTCTGTCAAAGCTCTTCAAATCCAGAAATCTCACCATAACTTCAAAACTACTGCTGTACAGGACCATGGTTCTGCCAGTACTCACATATGGATCCGAGACTTGGGTGCTTAGCAAAAGGCACTCTGACCTCTTAGCCGCGTTCGAGAGAAAAGTCTTAAGGAGAATTGTTGGCCCCATATGTGAGGAAGGACGATTCCGGAGACGGTACAATCATGAATTGTACGCAATCTACCTTGAAGCAGATATAGTGACAAAAATTAGGCTCGGTAGACTTCGGTGGGCAGGGCACCTAGCTCGCATGAGCGAAGAGGAACCTGCTCGGAAAGTTCTTTGTGGTACATTCTATGGCAGACGACAGCGTGGTAGACCATGCTTGCGCTGGAGAGATGGCGTAGACCAGGACGCCCGGAGCCTTGGGGTGCGCAACTGGATGGCGTCGGCTCGAGACCGGGATAGGTGGAGAGACTTGTTGAAGGAGGCCAGGACCGGACCCCGGTTGTCGAGCCGATGATGATGATGATGATGATGAAACGCGAAGATCTCCGTTGCACCGAGTTAACTTACACCCAACTCACTCTCCTCAAAAATATAACTTTGATGGCAGTTAGTTATGCGGCAAGTGTGATTAAAATCTCTGGTGCTATCTTTTTGACCAGTCAGATATGTACCTACCAGGAAATGCCTTGCACCATGAACGTCCTAACAGCAGCATCTAAAGTAATAATAACCCTACCGGCAGCACAGCAACTAATCAAGTAACAAGTTGCAACAGAGTGGTTGTAAGACTAATTATATACTCTATTCAGTGTATGAAGAAGGGATAGCAAATTCAGCTAACAACAACAATTTTATTCTCACCATTCAATGTGCACAAAATCGGTGTTGTAGAATCCTACGCTACTCTCAACAGCCTCGTACAAAAGGTAAGGAATTAATTTTTTATTTTATAAATAAGGCTTATTTTGTTTATTCATAGTTCTGCATAATAGATTGGGTCGGTTATTTTTGGCGGCCGACGGTAGAAGATGTAATGCAAAATCGCATGGTTGTTGGTACCTTTAACCGTAATTAAAGTTCTTGCTAAGATACTTAAAGATAATTACATACATCTTTTTATGCGAGTATCCAAAATGTAAAGACCAAGTAACTGATCCAAACAAGGTGTGGAGAACAACGAAAAAGTTGAAGAAAGACAATCGGACTCAGCATTAGCACTCATCTCATTAATTCCTTTTTTGGAGAAGGCATATCAGAGACTTTTCTTAGTGCATTATTTCAAAAGGAAACAACGCTCACGCTCCACCTTCCGCAAGTTCTTTATCTAACAGTCCACAGTTACCTGAACGTTTCGAAATTTTTTTTTTCAACATTCCTCAATAAAAATGATGTTCACAAGTTTAGCTCTGAGCGAAAAAAACAACAATGCCGCTATGAAAAGTAATGTAAGTTTTTATTCTTAAAAAAAAAAGTATTTGTTTGAAGGTAACAATTAAATCAATCACTAAAAAAGGGAACCGAACAAATCTTGTACAAAAGAAAATCGATTTGATACAATAAAGAACGTCGACAACTCATGCTTATTTTTTTAATGAAAATGAAACTTAAATTGTTCATTAAAGCCGATCTTGTTCATTAAAGCCAATCTTGTTTATTTACAGTTCGGAGAATACTTCTTGTTCCTTGTGGTGCTAATTCTTTTCTCCGAAGGTTAAAATGGGCTTATGTATCATGTAGTACACCCAGCTCTTGAACTGTTGAACACCAATCGCTCGCCATTCGTTCTCAGACATGAGGTGTGTTTTTGGAACAAGTTTCACAAGTTCCTTTGGTAGGAAACGTGCCTGTATCATCATCATAATATTTATCGGAATTGTAAATTTCCTTGGGGTTCATTCTGTCGACCGCTGTTTCGACGTTGGTCAAATTTATCAAAGGATCTGGCTGGCGACAGATGTTTCCTTAGACTGCTTTTAAATTAAGCCACTTCTGCGTTGCGACTTACGTCGATTTTGTTTTGTGTTGCTTCCGAGTGTCAGCATCACTTTTAAACTTTGCAACTGAATGCCACTCCGCACGGAATGGCATGAAGCACAACTGCTAGTAGATAACTTTATATTTTATATTAATAAAGATAAAATTTGCCAATCGGATACTTTTAAGGCGAAGGTTGCAAAAATTTGCAAACCAAAAACAAAATTTCAGATTGTCATTTAACTGTCAGATTATATATGTCACTTACGTTCAGTGTGCTAACTGCTCACAGTAAAAAAAAGACTTGTGGTGAAACACTTGCGATGGTGCGTTCACACTATGTGCTAATGTTTATTTTAATTTGTAGTTAGATAAATAAACATCTAAAATAAGTTCAAAAACAATTTCGTGATGTTTTACATCATTTCTTATTAAAATCGTAGTTAGAAAAATGATTTTAAGAAGAAAAATGTTTATTTCCAGATTGTTTCCCGCTCCAACGGATGCCAACGGATTATTTTGAAAATTTTATTTGAAAAATTCAACACAAAATGGAGCCTTTTTTCTTTTTCACCAATCGGCAGTATTTCATGAATGTAGTGGTAGGCCAAACTTGACAGTCCCATTTGAGATGCAAGGGCGCACGCACACAGAAGTTTAATACTGCCGATTTGAAAGTTTGTAGGTAAAAGTGGGTGGAGCCTGCTGAGTTGATGTTCTATTTATTTATTATTCTATGAATATAACTCACTTTACGTCTTTTCACTTTTAATACCACTTAATATTTCAAACACTCTTTATTTCCTTTTTACTTTATTTATTTTAAATTCAAACTTTATTACTTTCAAATTACCGACTTGTACACGACTAATTTCAAATTCAAACTGACTGTCGGTCCACATCCGCTTCCTCTTTTATACAGAAATGCTTGGCTCATGGAAGGTTCTTGAACTTGCTAGAACAATATCGAGTAGGCAATGTAGTACAATAAAGAGTAGGCAATGTAGTAGATGTAAAGATTTAGTAAATGTACCGAACAGGTAGATGGCGTTTACCTCAAGAGATGAAAACATTCAGCACCCTTTAATTATTTGTGTAACACGTTACAATATATATCTCTTGATCCAACTCTCCTTGCAGGAACGCAGTCACTGCATCCATTTGGGATATTTTCAGATTCTTCTCAGCAGCCAGAGCGATAAGGAATCGGATTGAAGAACAACGAACCACGGGCGAGTAGGCTTCGTGATAATCAATACCTTTTCTCTGTGCACATCCTTTTATTACCAGTCGGGCCTTGTAGCGATTAATTTTTCTATAGTCTATAGGTTTCCGTGTCGGTGGCAGATCTGTTAATAACCACGTTTCGTTTTCCATCAGAGAATCGTACTCGTTTTGCATTGCGTCCTTCCAACATTGAGCATCGGATCTGGACATTGCCTCGTCCACTGTTACTGGATCCGATAACTCCGCTGATGTTGCAATATAGGTGACAAAATCTTGCAGAACTTTCTTTTTTGGAATTCTTTCGGAACGTCTTGTTATTTCTTGCACTTGTCGTTGGTTGTGGTCATTCGGTGTTTGATATTCGTCGGAACTTTCACCAACTAACGTTCCGTTCGCGCTATTAAAAGAATCTTCACTTTCAGTCATTGTTGTTGAAATGTTGATGTCATTGTTGGTCTCGGACGTAGAGAGCTCATTGATTTCAAGTGGGTCTGGTCTTGAAGAAATAGAAACACTTTCGTTGACTATAACTTTTCTACCTCTCTATTGTCTGATGCTTCAGAATCTAGTTCAATTGCTGCCCTCACTGGACTTTTATCTGGATAGAAGGATGCTCATTAATACTTGTACTTTTTGCAATTACCTGATTCGTGTGATGATCATTTCCGGTTTCGTTCTCAAGAAATATGACATCTCTGCTGACGACTATCTTTTTTTGTTGGGGGATCATATAATCGGTACGCCTTCGAGTTGTCGCAATATCCCATCATGATGCATCTCACGGACTTCGGCTCGAGTTTGGTCCTTTTTACTTTTGGCACGTGAACCATAGCTGTGCATCCAAATATCCTGAAGTATCCCAGATTTGGTTTTTTGTCGGACCAAATCTTGAGGTGTCTTGTTCACAGTGAGACTTCGGCAAGGTGAATTGTTGATGATACGAACAGCAGTTGAAACAGCCTCGCCCCAAAACTTTGCTTCTAGATTTGCATCAAATAACATGCATCTGGCTTTTCCAACAATGATCCGATTCATCCTTTCCGATAAACCATTTTGTTGAGGACTATACGGAGCGCTTGTCTGATGAATGATACCATTATTTTTCAGCAGCCGTTGGAATTGAAAAGGTGGGAAGGCGGGGCCATGAATCGGCAAAAGATTTTCGCCCGATTAGTCTGACCTCTTTTGTGTTAAAGACCTTAGAACGCATCCTAGATAATCGCATTAGGGAAATTCTAACTATTTCCCACAACATGCATAGCTCAAAGGCAAGTCTACTGAGACAGCTCTTCACGAGGTTGTGCGTACAGTTGAAAATACATTACATTATAAAGAATATATTTTGGCAATTTTCTTAGACGTAGAAGGAGCCTTTAATAACGTCCTAACTGAATCTATTCTACAATCCCTCATCGACTTTGGAGTTGATGCTTCTCTAAGAGAATGGATAGTATCCATGCTTAGTGACAGAGTAATTCAAGCTAAGTTAGGTAATACACAGTCGATCAAATACAGAGGAACACCACAGGGAGGAGTTCTTTCTCCTCTACTATGGCTTCTTGTAATGAACAAAATCCTAGTGGAACTTGAGGAAGGGGGGTGAAGGTTGTGGCGTATGCCGACGATTTAGTTTTGCTGGCATCTGGTAATTTCCTATCTGTGATTAGTGAAATCACTGATAGGTCCCTGCGTAAAGTAAACAGCTGGGCCATAAGCTGCGGTTCGGTGATTAATCATAGCAAGACAGAACTGTTGCTA
The DNA here is from genome assembly GCA_951217065.1 of Baccha elongata. Taxonomy (NCBI): domain Eukaryota; kingdom Metazoa; phylum Arthropoda; class Insecta; order Diptera; family Syrphidae; genus Baccha; species Baccha elongata. The sequence goes on from CATNUY010000089.1 coordinate 52,024, forward strand.
TTTACAAACAAATATAAGATACCTACCTTCACTCTCCCTAGCCTCAACGGTCACACTCTCACACTCTCAACCCGTGCTAAATATCTGGCTGTAATTCTTGACCCTAAACTAAACTGGAAATTGAATATTGAAGAAAGGGTTAAAAAAGCAAGCATAGCTTTTTATGCCTGCAGTAAAACATTCGGTAAAAATTGGGGCCTCCAGTCGAAGATGATTCTATGGACGTACACCGCAGTAGTACGACCAATACTAACATATGGATCGATTGTCTGGTGGCCTGCCTTAAGCAAAGCCTACAATACCGATAAGCTCAAAAAGATACAAAGAACAGCTAGCGTAGGGACCACAGGAGCGCTGCGATCCTGCCCTTCCGATGCCCTGAGCGTTATTTTACATCTTCTTCCTCTTGACCTACACATAAAATATTTAGTATCTTGCACTGCTCTCAGACTTAAGGAAATTGGTTGTTGGACCGACAGACCCTTCGGTCACTGCAATATTACCAAATTGCTACCCCCGGGCTTCGTTTCGACTAATACTGATTACCGCGCTCCCTCTCTGAATCTCTGTAAATGTTTCAACGTCTGGAGATCAAGGACGGAGATATAACGAAAAATTACGACACAATCATTTTTACGGATGGTTCAAAGATGGAGTGCGGTGTTGGAGCAGGGGTCTTCTCTGAAACACTAAATGTATCTAAGTCAATTCGACTGCCAGACCACGCTAGCGTTTTCCAAGCGGAATTGTTTGCAATCAAAGAAGCATGCAAGATACTAAAGCAAGATCCAAATCAAAACCGTAATACTGCTATATTTATAGATAGTCAGGCTGCCATCAAGCCATTGATGCTGCCTCAATATCCTCTAAACTCGTTCAACAATGTCTAGATGAGATCGCAGACTTTAATGATAGCCTGAAGGTCATTTTGATCTGGGTCCCAGGTCACAGTGGTTTTCAGGGAAATGAAAGGGCTGATGAGCTTGCCAGGCAAGGATCGGCCCTTCACAGCTCACTTGCCGAAGCAGTTAGTATTCCGCTGGGGGCTGTGAAGGGCATTTTCTTTTCACATTATCTATCTGTATCCAATCGTAGATGGAATGGTCTAACTAACTGTGCCACCTCAAGAAAGATGTGGCCCAGCTATGACAAGTCCCGCACAAATGAACTCTTATGTAGAACTCGGTCAGACATAGCCAGGATCATTGCAGTTAGCACGGGTCACTGGCCAATAGGAGAGCATGCAGCAAAAATGGGCATTCCGCACAATACTCATTGCCGTAGCTGTGGAAATGAAAGGGAAAAGGAAACAGTGACCCACTATCTCGGCTGCTGCCCTGCCTTGGCAAATCCAAGATGCCAATTCTTTGGTCAGTACTTTATTGACAACCTCAACGAACTTACTGTTGTGAGCATAAGTAACCTCATTGGCTTTTTGAATGCAACAAAATGGCTTTAAACGTAACAAACCATATCAATACCTCACCTCTTCTATGTGTAGATAAGATGGATCAAGAGAAGCACATGATTTTTGCAGGAACCTTTTCTCTAGCCGTGTAGGCGGGCTAAGCCTACTGCGGGCATCATGTTTTTCCCTAAATCGAACTGATCTCAACGGAAATTTGGTCCTACCCTAAGCCATCCAGCACCCTGCCTGTTTAGGTTTTTAGCGAAGACAGACATATCGGAGCTAACAGCCGTGCATAAAGCCTGGTGAGGGGAATGGGCCACTTCCCTTGAGTGAGGTATCCGAGGATCTCCTTGTCTTCCTATACGGAAGTTGGTAACTAAGGGGATCTACTCCCAACCAAAACAATTTTCAAACCTTATAACATAAATCAACGTACAAATATCTCACCTTTTCCATGGGCCAAAAAACGGATCAAGAGAGCTACATGATTCCCGGAGGAACCACTTCTTTAGCCGTGTAGGCGGGTTGTGTCTACGGCGGACATCATGTCTTTCCCTAAACCGAATCGATCTCACGAGGAAACTGGTTCTACCCTAAGCCACCAGCACTCTGCCTGTTTAGGTTTTTGGCGAAGACAGACATATCGGAGCTAACAGCCTGGCATAAAGCCTGGTGGGGGGTATGGGCCAGTTCCCTTGGCTGAGGTACCCGAGGATCTCTTTTTTCTCTATGGTAAATGGTAATAAAGGGATCACCTCCCAACAGAATTCCAAACCTCAATACAATATCCCAACCTCCACATAATGATAGGTCTCATGAGTTTATGGTATCAAAACGGCGCACCAAGCGCTAATTGGGTTTTATTCTAGTTGAATAGCCGCCATTCCTACCTACCTACCTACCTATGTTTCAATTATTCCGCTATAGAGACTTTCTTAAATATATGGTACAGTGATATCTGCTTCTGCACTTCTTCTAAACTATCTATTTCTTTTGCCCTCAAAGTAGCTTTTACAAATCTTATTTTATTATCATGGCCAAAAAATTCTATTAATACCTGTTGTATTTTGTTGTATTCGTGATATTGATGAATTTACGTGGAAAGAAGTTCAAAATTTTTCGGAGACGAATAAAAAATCAGTCGACACGTTGAAAGAACAAAAGCAAGTAGTTTATTTATATTGACAACCGTCGTTAGAAAGATGACAATACAATAATAGTATATGGTTATGACAATGGTATGTTTACACTATAAGATAGTGGTTTTTACATGTAGATCAATTTCAATACCCTCACTAGAACCATATCTTCATATTAAAAAAGTTAATTTAAATCGAACAAAATTATCATACAAACGAAAATACATTTAGCAAAAGTAATTTAAAAAATATTTCAAAACATAATACCCATTTCAATTGAACTATGTATACGCTTTTTAGCATCAAGACCTTTGGTTAAAACATCAGCCGTCATCTCAGTTGTTCGCACATAATGAAGTTGGATTATGCCTTCCAATACTTTCTCTCTAACAAAGTGGTGTCGAACGTCTATGTTTTTAGTGCGTTGATGGTAAATGTTGTTTGATACCAATAATATTGTGTTTAAGCAGGCTCCAGGTCAATAAAACTAGGTGTTAAATGGTTAGCAACGTTTCGAGCATGAATACGCTCTTCCTCAGGCCTTTATTGTAAAATAATACATACATGGTCAATAATGTCATCTATACAAACATTAAAATTTTAACTTACAATTTAATTTAAGAAACTTAATTTTCACAAACAAATATATGTTCAAGAGAATTACACATTGCACACTAAAATTAGTAAAGTTGATTTAGAAAAACCAATTTAAAAATTATAAATACAGTTATATAATTACATTGACTTTAAAATACATTAAATTACGAAAAAATCTCCTTATTGGATTACACCTCCCAACACTGACAAAAGACTATACTTAATTTTGCCTTCTTTTATTGTTTTTTATTAGTTGGCTGTAAATGTTACTGAGATTCTCACAATCAGATTGTCTGTTGATCGAACTCTCTTCGTTGTTGATATGCAGCATTTCCAACAACATCCTCTTGTTAGGGTGTTTCTCAACTTCTAGTATAGTCACATTTTCTAAGTCAGGTTTGTGGTCCTGCTCTATGCAGTGGAGGGCAAGTGCAGTTTTTTGAGAACCACCACTGTTAATGTCAGACCGGTGGCCGGAGAGACGATTGCGGAGTTTTTGTTTGGAGGTACCAATGTATACAGACGAACAATTTGTCCCTGTCCCACCTATACAATTAATTTTGTAAACAACATCAGACTTATCCATTCTATCTATTTTCCCTTTTGTGTTAGAAAATAAAAACGTTTTTAGAGTGTTGGTCGATCTAAACGCTATTCTTGTTGTCTCTTTATTTCTAATTGGAGCTTGTTTCATTCGAGTTGAAAGAGATGGAATATATATTGCACTCCGATAGACCACAGGTTGTGGTGGTGGAACATTTTCTAGACTCGTTTCCTTTTTGTTGTAATAATTGTTTATCAATCGTTCAATAGCATGGGCAGGGAAAGAATTAGAACACAGGGTGTCCCTTATTAAATTGATGTTTTTTTGTTGAAATAAAAAGTGGCTATTGTCTAGCACTCTTTTTATAAAATTCTGTGCAGTATTGAATAAAACCTGTTTGGGCAACTTCGAGTGAAAATTTATTAATCGCCCAGAAGATGTAGGTTTCTTATACCAGTCAAAGATGATTTTTCCTTCGTGCCTTACAGCCTTTACATCAAGGTAAGGCAACTCACCATTCTCCTCCACTTCCACAGTAAATTACATTCTTTGATGAAATGAATTTAAGGCACTTAGTGTGGAATCAACTTCGCTTTTTTTTTATTGCAAATAAGTCATCGACATATTTGGTAATAATTTTTGGTTTAGATGTTAATTTACCAATAGTATCGCACTTTTGTTGTCCAAAAATATTTGTATGGGACCGCTTGTCTTACCTTTAAGGTTTTCTTGAAGTCACTTGAGCCAAAGAGTTTCTTGTGTAATTGCAGCTTAGGACATGTACTCTGCCTCAGTCGTTGATAAGGCAACTGTTGGTTGCTTCTTGGAATTCCATGTTACTGCTGCGCCTTGGAGTAAGAAAACGTAACCAGTAATAGATCTTCTTTCGTTGACATCGCTTGCCCAATCAGCATCACAGAAGCCAACTAGATCCGAGCTACAACTTCTCTTATATTCCAATTTTGCATTGATAGTACCTTTCATGTACCTAAGAATACGTTTCACCGCCAGCCAATGCGTCGTCCCCGGATTTGATATGTATCTGCTTACTTCACTGACCGCAAAACAAAGATCAGGCCGAGATACCTGAGAGGCAAAAAAAATGCTACCAACAGCCTCTTGGTAAGGTATTAGGCTCATGTCATCCTTCTCCTTTTGCGTCTGTGGTGCCATGTCCTTTGTCAACTATTGGCGTATGTCAAGTGGTGTGAATATGGGACGAATCAAAACTTCTCTTATGTATTTTGCCTGATTTATTGGCGGTCAGTCATCAGACGAATAGGGGGAATAACATGTAGCATACGAAAACATGTACGTGCCGTAACTATTCGGTACTGATGGAAGTGTGATCATAGCCTCTTCGCGGCGACCGCTAGTAACAAGCCTTTTAAAAAAAGGTTTGGCTAATATGATCAGGCTGGTTCCTCAGTTTGGCAACAGGTTAATTCCCTTTTCCGTAAAACTTCGAATTACGAGACCGACAACAAGCCTCGGAAACGGACTGATCTCACGACGACAACCTACGCAACGAAAACGGGAATGGTGTTTTACAGAAGAAAGAATATGACGTATACTACAGCTGTCATACAAAACACCATGTGCTCGGGGTAGGCTTCCTAGTCAGCGAAAAAATGAAGTCTACCATCATCGGCTTTAACGCTATAAGCGAAAGGCTATGCACCCTTCGCGTGCGAGGCAAATTTACGAATATCAGCCTCAATAACGTTCACGGACCTACGGAGGAGTCCTCAGACGAAGAAAAAGAGACTTACTACGAACAAGTCGAGAGGACCCTCAATGCCTGTAAAAGGTATGACGTAAAAATCATCCTTGGGGATTTGAACTCAAAAATAGGTCGGGAGCCGGTATTCAGGCATTACGCAAGCACCCATAGTTTGCATGAGAACACTAATGACAATGGACTTCGAGTCTTAGAATTGGCAGCATCGAAAAACATGGTCGTTGCGAGTACCAGGTTCCCGCGAAAAGATATCTACAAAGCCACCTGGGTATCACCTGATGGAGTCACTCGTAACCAAATAGACCACGTGTTGATAGACCGTCGCCACTACTCGAACTTGATGACGGTACGAAAGTACCGAGGCGCCAATATCGACTCGGATCACTATCTTGTTGGTATGGTCTTCCGAGGGCGGATTGCCTTGCGAAGACGTATTGCATCCGCCGATCAGGTTCAAATCAACACGGCCGCCCTGCGCAATGAAAATGCCAGTAACACCTTTGGTAATGCGTTAGGACTCGCCCTAGAATCACTTGATTTAGGGAGAGTAAGTCCTGGAGCCAGTATGCTGGGCATAGATGAGAAGTGGGCACGCCTTAAGAATACTGTCATTAGTACTGCCAACTCCATCTTAGGCAGCAGTCGTAGAAATCGGAACGACTGGTTTGATGATAAATGCAAGCTAGAGACTGAATGTAAGAATGTTGCGTACCGAGCAATGCAACAATCTCATAGAACGCGGGCACGCGAAGAAGAATATAAAGAGCTCAGAAGAATAGAAAAACGGCTTCACAGACAGAAAAAATCAGCCTGGGAGAAGAACTTAATCTGTGAAATAGAAAAAAGCCGAGAGCGAGGTCCGCACCAGGCGCGGAAGTTCTACCAATCCGTCCGAAACATGACGCAGTTCACACCACGCTGCACATACTACAAGCACGGAGAGGGAAATCTGATCACCGATCCACAAAGCATACTGGAGCGATGGGAAGTGTACTTTAATGAATTGCTAAATGGTCAACTCACTGCAGAAGTGGAGGCTCCACTGCTTCAAGACGAATACCCTATGTTGCCGTCACCAAGCATAGAAGAGGTTGAGAAGGCTATAGACCGGCTAAAGAAAAACAAAGCCCCGGGAGCTGATGGTATACCAGCCGAATTATTTCAACACGGTGGGCCAGCTCTACGTCAGGCAATTCATGATATTATAGTGCACGTGTGGGAGCATGAAGAAATGCCAGAAGACTGGCGAGAAGGTATAATATGCCCCATACATAAGAAAGGAGATGTCACAACGTGCAGCAACTATAGTGGTATCGCGTTGTTGAGTACCGCCTATAAGATACTCTCCTCTATCCTACAAGACCGGATAACCCCATACGCTAAAACCATCATCGGACAATATCAGTGTGGTTTCATTCCAGGCAAATCAACAACTGATCAGATCTTTAGCCTTAGGCAGGCGATGGAAAAATGTCTAGAATTTAACATCCCAACATACCACCTGTTTATATACTTTAAGGCCGCCTATGATAGCATAACCAGGGTAGAACTTTACAAAGCCATGAGAGAATTCGGCATCCCAAATAAATTGACACGACTATGTAGGTTGACCATGACCAACGTAACAAGCCAAGTAAAAATAGCCGGATTGCTATCCAGACCAATCAACATCTTTAATGGACTCCGACAAGGGGATGGTTTGGCCTGCCTCCTCTTCAACCTGGCGTTGGAGAAAGCAATCCGTGACAGGTCCAGCCAGATACTGGCTTACGCAGACGACATCGACATCATCGGAAGAACCGAGCAAGCTGTACACGATTCCTTCATCCAGATCGAGCAGGCGGCACAAAATCTGGGGCTGCACATTAGTGAAGGTAAAACAAAGTACATGGTGGTGTCGAATGCGAGAGGAACAGTTGGTCAAACAATCAAGGTAGCGGAGCACGAATTTGAAGTGGTGCAATCCTTTAAATACCTTGGGTCAATAGTAGCAGCCGATAACAATATAGAAGAAGAAATACGCGGGCGGCTTCTCAAATCCAACAGAGCCTACTACAGTCTGTCAAAGCTCTTCAAATCCAGAAATCTCACCATAACTTCAAAACTACTGCTGTACAGGACCATGGTCCTGCCAGTACTCACATATGGATCCGAGACTTGGGTGCTTAGCAAAAGGCACTCTGACCTCTTAGCCGCGTTCGAGAGAAAAGTCTTAAGGAGAATTGTTGGCCCCATATGTGAGGAAGGACGATTCCGGAGACGGTACAATCATGAATTGTACGCAATCTACCTTGAAGCAGATATCGTGACAAAAATTAGGCTCGGTAGACTTCGGTGGGCAGGGCACCTAGCTCGCATGAGCGAAGAGGAACCTGCTCGGAAAGTTCTTTGTGGTACATTCTATGGCAGACGACAGCGTGGTAGACCATGCTTGCGCTGGAGAGATGGCGTAGACCAGGACGCCCGGAGCCTTGGGGTGCGCAACTGGATGGCATCGGCTCGAGACCGGGATAGGTGGAGAGACTTGTTGAAGGAGGCCAGGACCGGACCCCGGTTGTCGAGCCGATGATGATGATGATTTGCCAAACTTCCTTACACACTTCTTTCTGCTTTGTCAAGGCTTGTTCTCAATATGCCAACTATACTTGCAGAAATTCTGTGTCCAGGCCAGGTAACTTAATGTTATAAGTCACTTTTTGAATTTGTACATGGGAGCATATTTAAATTTAAACATATTATAATGAAAATAGTTGGTAAGAAAATAATTTGAAAAAACAATTTTCTGATTTTTTTATAACAATCAACTTTTTAAAAAATGTTCCTACGTGAAATTTGAAAAGTGACTTCAAATTTAGAGCCATCTAAATTTTTTTTTTAGTTTTTTTTTTAATTTTGAGTTTGAAAATTAATTCTTTTGAAACTGTTCACTTAAACAAATTAAATTAAAAATTAAATAAAAGAGTAGTTTTCTGGCTTCAAAAAAAATATAACAAGGCTTTGTATCATTCACCGTTGTTCTTAAATAATTTTTTTTCTGATTTAAGTCATTTTTTTAGAAAATTACCCCTCCATCCTAAACGGGGGAAAATAGACCCCCCTCCTACACGATTTTTTTCTTGTCTTAACCCCACCTACACGCTCAAGCTTTTTGGTGCACCTTAAACCAATCACCCTAAATATGCATTCCATACTAACTGTTCCGAATGATGTAGTGAGGTCAAAAACCAACCGATATTAACGAAAAATACAAAACTTTTTTTGTAAAAAGATTATCTTTAAAAAAGTATTTAATATACTTTTTTTCCGAAAATCTTATAGGGAGCAGTTCGAAAATTAAGGTGACAAGAGGTCTAGTTTTTATTCCTTTTTTTCTTTAAAACTTCTGAGATACTATCAGTACAAATATAATTTTTATACCACAAATTTCAATAAAAAAGTATTTAATAGACTTTTCATGAAAACGCACACAAACATAGAAAAACGCAAAACCACGCAAAAATCTTAAATTCAAGATGGCGGATGCTGCACAGACCAAATTTCCCGCACTCAGTTTTATACTGAGAATCAACCCCTCCCCCCCTACAAAACTGCATTCAAACTTGGAGACCTTCAAAACTTTTCTCACATTGTTCTCAATTGACTGTACTAATCATCGTAATGTCATGTTTGATTGTTATCTCAAAATTTTTTTTTTGTACGAATGGATAACTTGCCTTAGAGTACCTACAATCGCAAGAAAAAAAAATAAAAGAAGAGATTTCTCGCGTTACCATTAGGTACCTAGTATAGCATTATACTGCTGGCTTGGCTACATCGTCGTATAAGTCCATAGGTATTTGAATGTTCTACGTTAAAAATCGTTATAACTCGATAACGGTGTTTTGTACGGGAAAAAGTCTAACGGCATTTTTTGTAGTAATGTTAAGTACCTACCTATACCTATTTACAACTTGTTCTCATACATATTTGAAGTATCTTTCACCGTTTCAGAGATAGGTATACGTAAAAAACGTAAATGTGACATAGGTATCCTTGATGTAAAAGCGTTGAACATTGGTAAAAAAAAATTGCACTCAATGCAAAACTTTGTAAAAATCAATTTTAAGACAATAAATAATTTTATTTTTTTAAAATTAACTTTGAAATGTTATTTCTCAAAAACCATTCGTTAAATCAACTAGCATCAAACATCAAATCAAAGGATGAAGTTTAACCTTAAAACAAGATGTAATTTATTGCCATATTATTTTTGGTTAATTTTTTATAATTTTGTTTCAATTCTAAGTCGATATTTTTTTTCAATTGGCTCTCCTGCCTAAACAGGTGAAGATAGACCATTGCAATATTTCATACAATATACCTACCTATCTACCTATTTCTTATTTTGACCAAACCTAACTATTCGTTCTAGTTTTTTAATGCATGTTATAAATTGATCATTTTTATTACATATATCTATAAAACACAAAAAATAACATACACCTAGCTACATAGGTATGTTAACCGATGCAGGTAAACATTCTTTTTATATTTCTAACATATAAAATACACACTGACCTAATTTGTAACTTGCAATTTATTTGTTTTCACATTGGTCGCAAAAAATCATACCCATCTATGATTATATTTTTTCGAATCTTCACCTGCAGGATATACCAAATTCATCCCTACACTTGACTTACCTTTTATTTTTCCCACACACAGTCTAGCATATCCTGTAAAATACCCTCAGCTGACATACATCCTGAAAAATAACACACAACCTTGCATTTTGTGTAAAATATTTATTTCACGCATACATTCAAAAACGTTTCTTGAAGAAATAAATAATTCTCTGTTCCTTTTTTTATTTACCTTTGCAAGAACCAGTTTTATATTTCTTTTTCCTAAATTCATCACTTTTTTTTATTCAGAATCGAAGAACAAACGTCAAAAAAATAAAATCTTTCAATCCCTCCCACTTATAAAAATTTATTATAACGCGTTCTCGTTCCCCCATTGGGTTAGTACTGCACCAGGAATATAGGAGCGCTGCATGGTTGTAGAGTGAATGTTGCTAAGGCATCTGAGCATGATATTACTATATAAATGTATATACAATGGTTTTTATCTGGTATTTCTGCATCAGGCCACTGGAAAAAAGCGCCCACCGACAAGAAGACATTGTTATTTTATTTTTGTGTTAATCGTGCGAAAGAGATATTTAATTTGTTTTAGAAATTCAGTCAGTCATAAGATGTCAGTGGGTAAAGTACGTGCGGTCGGTTTGTTAGTCGGTCGATGTACTGCATTTGATTTAATTAAACTCATCAGTTTTTTTTTGCTTTTCTTTTCAGGCGGTGCATTTGAAGGAATTCTCGATGACACAATCTCACCTTTTGGTTACAGAAAAAGCCCTCAATCCTATCGATGGCAAGATTTCTGGTGCTGGTAAGTTCTTTTATAGTTTGCATTAAACAGAAAATTGTCTATTTACATACATAAATATTTTTTTAATTTCAGCTGCCAAACAAGAACTGATCTAATCAAAACTTCCCAACTCAGTACTGAGTAAAATATGGAAACTTTCTGATGTGGACGGTGATGGCTTCCTGGACGTTGATGAGTTTGCTTTAGCTATGCATTTAATCAACGTCAAACTGGATGGCATTGGATTTGCCGAATGTAGGCAGTACATGCATCTTGGTATAACAAATAAATTTCTTATGAGAACAGTGAAGTAGTTAATTACCTATTTTTTCGGTTTTTATTGAATTGAATTAGATTTTTAAATTGACAATATTTCTATTGTCTATTTCAAGAGACACAAAGAATATCATTTATGTGCGAAATTTCTAAGAAAATCCAGAAGTAATTTTCAACTATTAGTTCTATAATCCTTTTATAACAATACTTACTGTATCATAAGTCTTCTGGAAGCGCATCTTTTATAATTTCAATTTCAGCAACAAGTGCTGCCTATCTATCCGAACGTTTTTATTTTCATTTATTAAGAATAAATATTTTAAATAACTCTGTTGAAAATGAGCATTACCATTAAGTATGTAAAATATCAGTCACTGTCAATCATAAACCAAATGCTTCAAAATCTAAATAAATTACATGGTAATCCTTTAACTACTCAGTCATGTTATTCTAATTCAAATCACAGTAAATCTTTTTTTCTAAACACTTGTTAACAAATTTGTATTACATTTTTTGTCTTTTTTGTTGTGTCTTGCATTTTTAACAATTTTTGTGGTAGGTTAAGAAAGGGTGCACAAACTTAAAAAGTTAAAAAAAACCCTTTTCAGTTATGTGATGTGCCCTATTGGGTTCAAGAATCAATGCCCCATTTGTTAATTCCAGTTAATATAATAATAATGTCCAGTTAATTGTTTTTCCCAAATTTGACCTGCTCAGGTCAACTATTAATTAGGGAATTATCATTTTTTTATTTTTTATTACATACCATCCGATTTTAATCAAATAATAAAAAATAAACGAATTAACTTTAAATCAGAAAAAAAATTATTTAAAAACAACGGTGAATGTTACAAAGCCTTGTTATATCTTTTTGGAAAGCCAGAAAACTACTCTTTTATTTTATTTTCAAATTAAGTTGCCTAAATGAACAGTTTTAAAACAATTTATTTTCAAACTCAAAATTTTGAAAAAAAAAATAAAAAAATAATTTTAAACTAATTTTTTTCAAAATTTTATGTATTTAACTATTATTTTTATTTTCAAAATTCAATGCTCTTATTAATTTTTAGTCAAAAACAGAAAACCGTATGCCAAAATGTATCTTAGTTTTTGAGAAATTAAGAAAATACTAAAAGCACTTTTTCAAAAAAAGGTGAAATCTGGTTAACTTCTAAGACACTATCACTACAAAAATAATATAAAATATAATAATAATAAACCGTTTTGTAGATACCACAAATTGCAATAGAAAAGTATTTAATAGATTTTTCAAGAAAAAGCACACAAACATAGAAAAACGCAAAAATTATACTGCTGGCTTGGCTACATCATCGTATAAGTCCATAGGTATTTGAATGTTCTACGTTAAAAATCGTTATAACTCTATAACGATGTTTTGTACGGAAAAAAGTCTAACGGCATTTTTTGTAAAAATGTTGAGTACCTACCTCTATACCTATTTACAACTTGTTTTCATACATAATTGAAGTATCTTTCACCGTTTCAGAGGTGTTGAGTACCTACCTATACCTAATTACAACTTGTTCTCATACATATTTGAAGTATCTTTTACCGTTTCAGTGGTAGGTATACGTAAAAAACGTAAATGTGACATAGGTATCCTTGATGTAAAAGCGTTGAACATTGGTAAAAAAAATTGCACTCAATGCAAAACTTTTTTCAATTTTAAGACAATAAAAAATTTTATTTTTTAAAATTGACTTTGAAATGTTATTTATTAAAAACCATTCCGTTAATCAACTAGCATCAAACATTAAATCAAAGTATGAAGTTTAACCTTTAAAACAAGATGTAATTTATTGCCATCGACTTAGAATTGAAACAAAATTATTAAAAATTAACCAAAAATATGGTTAATTTTTAATAATTTTGTTTCAATTCTAAGTCGATATTTTTTTCAATTGGCTCTCCTGCCTAAACAGGTGAAGATAGACCATTGCAATATTTCATACAATATACCTACCTATCTACCTAATACTTATTTTGACCAAACTTAACTATTCGTTCTAGTTATTTAATGATTGTTATAAATTGATCATTTTTATTACCTATCGATAAAACACAAAAAATAACATAAACCTACATAGGTATGTTAACCGATGCAGGTAAACATTCTTTTTATATTTCTTACATATAAAATACACACTGACCTAATTTGTAACTTGCAATTTATTTGTTTTCAAATTGGTCGCAAAAAATCATACCCATCTATGATTATATAAGAAGTACCTATTAATTTTTTTTTCGAATCTTCACCTGCAGGATATACCAAATTCATCCCTACACTTGACTTGCCTTTTATTTTGCCCACACACAGTCTAGCATATCCTGTAAAATAATCTCAGCTGACATACATCCTGAAAAATAACACACAACCTTGCATTTTGTGTAAAATATTTATTTCACGCATACATTCAAAAACGTTTCTTGAAGAAATAAATAATTGTCTGTTCCTTTTTTTATTTACCTTTGCAAGAACCAGTTTTATATTTCTATTTCCTAAATTCATCACTTTTTTTATTCAGAATCAAAGAAGAAACGTCAAAAAAAATAAAATCTTTCAATCCCTCCCACTTATAAAAATTTATTATAACGCGTTCTCGTTCCCCCATTGGGTTAGTACTGCACGAGGAATATAGGAGCGCTGCATGGTTGTAGAGTGAATGTTGCTAAGGCATCTGAGCATGATATTACTATATAAATGTATATACAATGGTTTTTACATGTAGATCAATTTCAATGGGGCTCTATACCTTTTGACAGCTGCCTAATCTCAAGTGTCATTCATTAAACGTGGAGGGCATATAAAAGGCGGGCTAAAGCTGTTTTGCCTGCAATTTTAAAAATTATTTGTAATTTTTCTTAATATTTCAATAAATAGTATATCTAATAAAGTTTTTTTTTTCAGAAAATGGAGATTTTAGTGTACGCCAAGGATTGGTTAAAAAAAGAAGGAAGGACTACATCGAAAAGAACGTCACGATCGCCGCCAAACATCCCTACCTTCTCAGGTGCACGGAGCAGTGTCTGCCGAAGAATGTTAAACATCAGAAGATCATTAATTATCTTCTTCAAGGAAGGAACACTTTGACAGGAGGCAAGCTGGAATCCAATAAGGCCCTGAATAGAGCCAAGCTCTTTGAAAGGCTTGGTAAGTGCTGCACTCACATTAGTGGAACGTTATTTGCTGCATCCCTGCGATTTTCTCAATTTCAGTTTTGTTCTAAAATACAATTTTGGACAGGTTGGCCTTATTGGACTCCAATTCGCCTCCTGTCGAAGTGTTCCTTCCTTGAAAAAGATAATTAGGTAATGATCTTCACATATTTTACATTCTTCGACAAACACTGCTCCATGCAATGAGGAGGTAGCGATCTTTGGCGGCAATCGCGGCGAACTTTTCGATGTACTCCTTCCTTTCTTTTTCTTTCAATCTTTTGGCGTACACTGAAATCTCCATCTTCTGAAAAAAAACCTTATTAGATATGTATATTATTTATTGAAATATTAAGAAAAATTACAAATAATTTTTCAAATTGCAAGCAAAATAGCTTAAGCGCGCCTTTTGTTTGCCCTCCACGAATAAATGACAGACAAGACGTCATTTCGTTTGACGTTTCTCTCCTGGTCCCTATAGGGAATTTTACCATCTTGTCAAAAAATATGACAGCTCACACTATACAGATGACAGATTGAAATATGTATCGCGCTTTTTTCAAACTGTCAAACTCAAGATCTTACAGAAAGCAATTTGGAAATAATTTTTAAATGCTGTATTCTTTTTTGTGTGAAATTTGTGATTTCCGTGGCTTAAAAATTTATTTTAATTAGCAAAACCAACAAATACATCTGTATATACATATAAAAGTGGCCGAAATAGTGACAAAAACATTATTAATATTAAAAACTTTTCTACACAAAAACATTGTTAAGGTTGTTACAAAAAACTATTCGATTATTGTGTAGTGAATTTGTTTTCAAATTATTTCGACACCAAAACATTTGTTTGTGATTACTGGTTCTGTTGAGGTTGCACATCCTCTTTGTATGCCGTTAAGGGCGTACAAAATTATCGCCACATGAGCGCATGTCTCAAACAGATCTGCTTTGCATTGGCAGTGGGCAGATTCTACATTTCCACTCTCCGTAATGATGATCCAGGCCTGCAAAGGTTTTTCATTTAGGCGCTGGGAATGCAAATACTGAATAGATACAAAAAAACTGATAAACTCAATTTGACTATTTATGTATAGAAAACTTAGGTACCTTCCCCAACACAATGTATACATTGGCTCGTGTGATGAAAGTTCCAGCCATTTCCTTCAGTCATCCTGCGTCGAAGAGTCC
The DNA here is from genome assembly GCA_951217065.1 of Baccha elongata. Taxonomy (NCBI): domain Eukaryota; kingdom Metazoa; phylum Arthropoda; class Insecta; order Diptera; family Syrphidae; genus Baccha; species Baccha elongata. The sequence goes on from CATNUY010000089.1 coordinate 67,509, forward strand.
TTCAGCTTTGCAAACACTGTTGCTGTTTTTGTTCTCCTTTCCCGTGCAGTTTGACTTATTTGAAAGTAAATACCTGTGGGTAATATAATTGTTACATTTTTTGGAAATATCTTACTTTCATACGAAAACAGGTATGGATCTCTTCCAATATTTTCAATTTTCGATAAATATCGAATTTTGCTACATGGATCTAAGGATCTAGCATATTGGGAGAGTTCCATACTGTTGTTTATCTTTTTCCAATTTAATACTCTCCTTGAAGTAATCGGCTCCTGTTTCCAACAATTGATAATTTAGTTTTATTCCTTTAGTTTTTTCTTCCAATATAAGTGGAAAGACAAATTCTCTCAATGTTTATATTTATTTCTTAAAATTAATACACAATTTTCGCGCACAAATCTTTAAAATTCCCGCTTTTATTTTCAATCAATTTGTCAATAATGATAAAAAAAAATTCATACTGTATACTGCTGTTTTTGACAATTCTGTGAGAACGAGAAAGAGATATATCGTTGTTACCTAAAAAGCCCGATAGGGAATTGTACCATCTTGTCAAAAAATATGACAGCTCACACTATACAGATGACAGATTGAAAAATGTATCGCGCTTTTTTCAAACTGTCAAACTCAAGATCTTACAGAAAGCAATTTGAAAATAATTTTTAAATGCGGTATTCCTTTTTGTGTGAAATTTGTGATTTTCGTGGATTAAAAATTTATTTTAATTAGCAAAACCAACAATTACATCTGTATATTACATCTGTATATATATATAGTGGCCGAAATAGTAACAAAAACATTATTAACATTAAAAACTATTCAACACAAAAACATTGTTAAGGTTGTTACTAAAAACTATTCGATCATTGTGTAGTGAATTTGTTTTCAAATTATTTCGACACCAAAACATTTGTTTGTGATTTGTGAAGAGCGTTTAATTAAACCAAAAAATGCCATCTTATTGTAGTGTGCCCTTGTGCAAAAACAATTCAATAAAAAACAAGGACGTTTGCTAATTTGACTATTTATTTATAGAAAACTAAAGTACCTTCCCCAACACAATGTACACACTGGCTCGTGTGACGAAAGTTCCAGCCATTTCCTTCAGCCATACTGCGTCGAAGAGTCCTTCAGCTTTGCAAACACTGTTGCTGTTTTTGTTCTCCTTTCCCGTGCAGTTTGACTTATTTGAAAGTAAATATGTACCTGTGGGTAATATAAGATATTACATTTTTTGGAAATATCTTACTTTCATACGAAAACAGGTATGGATCTCTTCCAATATTTTCAATTTTCAATAAATATCGAATTTTGCTACATGGATCTAAGGATCTAGCATATTGGGAGAGTTCCATACTAATTTTTTATCAATTTTACCAATTTTATACTCTCCTTGAAGTAATCGGCTCCTGTTTCCAACAATTGATAATTTAGTTTTATTCCTTTAGTTTTTTCTTCCAATATAAGTGGAAAGAAAAATTCTCTCAATGTTTATATTTATTTCTTAAAATTATTACACAATTTTCGCGCAAATCTTTAAAATTCCCGCTTTTGTTTTCAATCAATTTGTCAACAATGATAAAAAAAAATTCTTACTGTATACAGCTGTTTTTGACAATTCTGTGAGAACGAGAAAGAGATATATCGTTGTTACCTAAAAAGCCCTTAGACATGACAATTCTGTGTAAATTCCTGTAAATCCTGGTTTAATAAATCTACGTAAAGCATCTATCCAGTACTCTTTTTCTCCTGTCATATCAATATAAATAATTCTTCTTTTATGTAAAGTTTCTATTTTTTCTCTGCACTATTTGCTATTATTAGTTGTGTGTTATATTTATTGACTATCATTGCGATTATGGGAATATGATCAAGTTGTTCCTCTTGGCCTGAGTGTCTCGTTTCGTTATCCGAAACATCTTCAATACTTTTATTTGTCTCGTGATCATTTAATGACCTTGAAGCATAACATACTGGTTGACCTTCTTACTTAAACGGCACCAATTGCGTAATTGTAAAAGTTTTTTCAAAGTCAGAGAATTTGAGAATCGGATGTCTAATAATAGTGCGTTTATATATTTAATGAAACATTACCTAATAACAACATGTATTTTATTGAAAGATTTTTCTATGATGAAACTGAAAAATACAATTTTACAAAACAATTAAGCTTTGAAGAAATTATTCTAAAAAACATTGTCAACATATGTCATAGGTTTTAACAACTGTAATTATTTCATTTATATTAATTTGTATAATTTTCAAAATTGTAAAAAGACATAAAACACTCATGCTTTTAGTTAAACATATGAAAGAAAAATATACGCAAAATGTAGAGGAAAATCATAAAGTAACTCCAAAAATTCAGGAGAATTTTAAGTTAGAGGGGGAGAGGTTACGTATTCGATACCGTCCAACCCACTTGAATCTATATTTACAATCAAAGCTTAATATGATTACTTTGCGTTCCCACGGGATATCAGCGTTCCGGAAGAAGATTTGGATGATTAGGAAGATCAAACGATAAGCAAAGAGAACACAGAGAGGACTTGTCACTGGAAAACAGAGGGAATTTCTTGGAATTGGTGAAACTTATTTCCAAATGTGACCCAATTTTAAAGGAACAATTGTTGAGAGTTGAGCATTCAATAGGTGATAAAACTCGAATCATCTCGTATTTGTCGAAAAACATACTGAGATTATGGCAGGTATTCATGGTGGAATTCAAAAATTAAGTCGCCAAATTAATCCACAAGCTTTGTTCACGCCATGTGCAAACCACTCTTTAAACCTTTGTGGAGTTCACTCTTTGGGAAGAACGGCTTCAAGTACAAAATTTTTTAGTACAGTGGAAAGAATTTACACATTTTTCTCAGCATCTACGCACCGTTGAGATATCCTCATGAAAACTGTAGGTGTGTCAGACAAGAGACTTGTAGATACTAGGTGCAGCGCTCATCACGAGGCTGTTAAGCCATTGAAGAAAAATTTCATGAAGATAGTTTCAACTCTTAAACTCCTTTGTGATGCCTCGACGGCATCGTTTTTGTGTTATCGTTTATTCTGGTGCAATATTTTGGAAGAAGTTGATGGAGCACAGAAATACTTGCAAAAATCCGGGCTTACTCTAGAAAAATTTAAAGTGTAATAAAACTTAAGGCACTGGCAAGGCCATAATTTATACAAGAGGACAATGTACTGAGCTAGAAATTTCAATTGAAAGGCGGGGAAGAACAAAAAAGAAAAAAATTATGGCAGGCGAAAACGCTCAAGATGCTGGTTTTACTTTGGAAGAGGAAACACGAAGATCCATGTTAGAATGTCTGGATACATTTTACACTGAACTTCTTCATTGGTCTTACGCCATGGAAGACATTGCGTCAGTTTTCTCAGCTCTTCAACCGAAAATATTGCTATATAGAACGGAGGAAGAACTGCGTGCTGTTGTTTCAAAGCTAACCTCCACGTTTACAGATCTTACGCACGACAGCATCATATTGAAGCCGCACGAATACGGTGCTGGAAGCTGCAAAAATTAATTTAAAAGATGCAGATATTTGGACAGCCTTAGATTTTTTAAGCTTCATTGTTAAGTGGGACTTTTCACTCATTTCCGAATCTGGTGAGTCGAGTGATTTACTTGTTTGTCTCGTTTCTTCTTTTACAATTTTGTAATCAATTAATTTCACTTAATAAAATCAAACCTTTTTAATTTCTTTCACTTCCTTTATTTATAATACAACGTTTATCACTTTTAACAATACCGACTATAACACTCATATATTCAAACTGACTGTCTGAAACATGGGGCCCTCTATTTATAGAACTCAATAGTAGCAAGACTCATCATTCACTCGTTCACGTAAGTAACGATCCTAAACTGGTACATTTCGTTCACGACTTGCCCGTTCACGTAGGATGCGATTCGGCCGGCTATAGAAGGTGTAATCTAATTAAACACCAGACAAGAAGACTGTTTAGCTCCGAGCAAAATTAATGGAGGGCATACCAACACAACTATACAAAACTAAACCCAGCAATGTCACCTGTCTACTTTACGGACATTGCAAACACCAAAATTAAACAATTTATCCGACTACGACTTGGCCACCCACCACATCCTCAAAAGAGATACTGCCAACATGCTCCACATGCCACACCACTTTCGACTTTCAACACTTGCTTTACGACTGCCACCGATTGAGACCTATAAGCAACAAGATACTAGGAGAAGACAGCTCGTTTATTTTAGTATGTTTTAGTTTGTAATTTATTTCATGTCTAATATACGACAAAAATAAAAATAATTTTTACAATACAAGTTTGTAATTTATTCCATGTTTAATATACAATATAAAAATTAAAAATAACAATATGTTGCTTGTTTTGGAAAAAAATTAATTATAATTGAAAGTTTGAAAATAAAAAAGAAAAAGTGAATTTAAACAATTATATTTATTTGTTATTTAATGTTCGTTTTTTTGGAAAAAAATATTTATTTAATTTAAATTCCAAAAATACGAACAAAATCATTTATTTGTATTATATTTATGTTTATTGATATCTTTTTTATATCAAATTATTAGGTTTTTGATCCGACCCGTCACCAATTGATGGATTATTTTTTCGAGGCCAGCTTCGATGATTATTAATCTAAAAAAAAAATAAATTGCATTATTAAAAAAAATTCCCATTTCTATTATACTATTTTTTTTTTAATTTTTTCAAATCACATGTAAAAAAAGGAAACATTATTTAATAAAATTCAATTTCATGGCAGATTTTTAAAAGCAGACCGAGTTTGCAAGGGTGCTATATTACATATTTTCTTATTAGTCTATTCATTTCATTTTAAATGAATACAAGTCACATATTTAAGATGAATAAATGTATTTGAATTAATTTTTGGAGAAAATAAAAATAAATACTAATAAAGGCACATTACGAAAACGACAGAAATTTTAATGAAATTGAAGCTCACATTAGCCATGAAGCCATACAAAATATAAGACAATTGGTAGAACAATTTAAGAAGAAAGTGAAATCGAATTCTCGTTTTTATATTGTTTTAAAAAAAAAGGTTTCAAAATAAATACAACCGTCTCTGCAACGATGGAATGAAACCTAGAACAATCTGAGTTTTTTTTGTGTAACAAGCTTTGTTCACACTTTTGCTGAATGAACAAAGAAAATTTAAACAATAACAAAGTTGTTTTGAAAAAATGAAAAAAGAAAGTATAAATAAATAGGTACTAACTTTAAAATTCATTAGATGAAGTTTCTTCTTCTTACCTGCTGCGTATCGTTACTCACGGCAGCAGTCGTTAAGCCTTGTGCGCCACTATTATTTCCCCCAGCATTTTGGGTCATCCACGATAGAAAACTTCCACCTGGATTGCCTGATCCACTTTGATTATTTTGTCCGCCTCCACCGCCGAAAGCCTTTTAGAACAAAACCATATTATTTTCATTTTTTGTTTGTATTTTTTGTTTTGCTTACTTGATCTTGTGACTGATTTTGTATGTTGCCCATAAGACCCCATTGGTTAAGAGCAGCAGCAACTATAGCCGGATTCATGGGAAGCTGATTCAAATTCAAACCCACTCCAAGAGGATTGTTAAGATTCTGTCCCTGATTGGACGTATTTTGGCCTTGTGGATTTATGCCCAAAGCTTGAAGATTTGGCATATCCAAATTACCTCTATTTTGATTATTCCATCCAACATTTGTCTGCGGTTGCATGCCTTGGCCTTGAATATTAAAATTACCTCCACCACGGTTCTGTGGGTTGTTGTATCCTAGCATTCCATTGTCTTGTCTGTTTGATGCTGCACTTCCACCATTGCCTATTGCACCTATACCCATTCCATTGCCTCCCATATTATTTCCCATCATTCCTCCATTATTTGAGCCACCTCCGTTCATGTTATTTCCATAGCCGTTGTTGTGGTTGCCACGCCCGTGTTGTGGCATACCATTCATATTGTTTCCTCCTTGATTTCCGTTGCCCCCATATCTATTGTTGTAATTGTTGTAATTACCTCCATTATTATTGTTGCCATTATTTCGAAGATTCTCTGTTTTTGGCGCTGCATTAGAAACATGCACGGAAATACCTATAAAAAAGGAAGCATGAAACATAAACTTATTCATTAATTTTAATTCAGCTTTACCTTTCACAATATGATCTTCACCACATAACGACTGTGCCACATCTGGATCCAGAAATGTGACAAAGCTAAATGCTCGAAATGGTTTTGGTATGAATACATCAGTCACTTCGCCAAATTTAGAAAAATATTCGCGTAGGTCCTCGGCAGTCATTTCTTCAGTACAACGGCCAACAAATACTTTGCAAGGGACTTGGTGCATCATTCCTTGCTGTAAAAATAAAAATTATTGTACTATTCAATGATATAATTTCGTAACAAACCATTCTAAGATGATTTTAAAATTTTTTATTATTATTGTTACGTTCATAAGACGAAAATAGTTTGATGTTATGTTTATTATGCATTTTCTCAACAAAATTCACCTGAAAGTCAGGTGGTTTAAAAATCTAATATGTATCCAAAAAGTGTATCCCGACCGAAGACACAATCATTATTTCAAAACGTTCTGAAACGTTTTTCATTTGTTTAAAAAACATTAATACACCCTAAAGACTCATGTTCAGGATTCATCAAATCGAAGTTTTTATCAATTAATTATCAATTATTCATTTCATGCACTTCAATCAAATATCATTCACATTTGCATTCATATCAATCAGAATTAAGAAACTTTCAATCAAATTATTTATACTTATGTCCAGTTTCACCAAAATACACCTAAAAGCATTTTAGTTAAAGGAGTAATAAAATTTATTGGCATTTTAGCTTAAAATGGTTTGCACCAACATAAGGAGGTGAATTTTCAAAAATGAGGAAACTTGATGCCAACCCCGGATTTTTATTCACCACTCAAGGCTCTTTTCCATTAGAGAAAGCGAGAGGAGAGCATATCAATCGAATAATTTCAATGTTCTCTTTGTCTTGCATTTTTAAAACGCCTTTAAAATTTATTTGGAACAAAATGAGACTTTAGTTTATTGGCTCTTCTAAAACTGAAAGTGGTTGGTGAAATTGAAAAATGCCATTTTAAAATTTAACAAACCAATAAATATTTAAAAGTGTTTGGAGAAACTGGCCATTATCCATTTATACAATTTGCTTAAAATTGCCAAACATTGTTATATAATACCCTATTTTATTTTCAACATAAATTGTGCAGTTAAAGTAAATCTTCATAAATTTAAAGTCTACTGTTAATGCAAAAATTTCTTATTAACACAGTCAAATTTTTATCACTCTAGTTTTGCATTTTCTTTTGTGCTCACTTTCTTGGTGCCGCAAATTAGCTTCGCCAATAAAATATTTTGTAATGATCGTTTTTTTTTTAATTTAACTCGCAAGCAGATCACATCAGGGTAACATTTATTGTATCAAACCAAATAAAATCACTTTACATATGCTATTACACACTGAATATTAATAAAACTCATACACTTAATATTGAACAGTCAAATCTCCTTTATTTTTATTCATACAAACATTCTTAAAACATTCATACAGTCCATTCATTTGCAAACAACTCATATACATTTTATTTATACGCAGTTAAAAAAGTAAATATTTTTTTTTTTTAATAAAGTTCTACACCAAGTTACTAGCATTAGTACAAAAAGAGCAATTTTTAATAAAAAAAAATAAATAAATAGAGGCAAATTGACGCTTTCTGTTGAAAATTTGTTCCATTTTAGAATTTATCTAAGAATCATTTCGCAAAAGATTGTTTTTTTTTGAGCGATAACATACCTTTGAGTTCGGCACTTTAACCTCACACCATCTCCCATCGATTAAGTGGCGAGTCGATAAAACACGTTTTTGTGCCTCATAGTAAGCAAATCGAACGAATCCAAATCCCTTTGACTGTCCTGATTCCATGTCTTTTTTAACTTGAGCCATCAAAACATCACCAAATTCCTCAAAGTGCTCACGTAAACTTTCTTCAGTGGTTTTCCATGGCAACCCAAGGACAATTAAGTCTGTGCAGCGTGCTCTTGACTCAACACGCTTTGTTTTAGCAGTTGAGTTTTCCAAATTATCGTCGCTTTTTCGCTTGTTTTCTTAAACAAAACAATAAACGTATAAATGAAATTATGTTAAACTATTAAAGAAGCAACAGGCAGCAACTTTTAGATTTTGTTTTTTTTATAGGTTTTTTAGGTTTATATCGAACATATTAAATACCTTTTGGAAATACACAGAAAAATATTTGAGTTCCCCATCCGTCCTCAGAGGAAGGTGGACAAAACCTTCCATCATTCAACCGAACTCCACGAACAGCCTTTGTTTCTTCGTTGCGATACTTAAGCCCACAAGAACCAGGATATTGAGCTTGTAATGTGGTCTGCAATAGTGTACCATCTTCTTCGGTTGGTAACTCGATAGGCTCCTCCCCTTCATCTTCAGCAACTTGTACAAAATCCATTTTGACTTTTTCTTTGGTCTAAAACTGATATAAGAAATTAATATTATTTGTGTTAAGTTATTATTTTATAAACTTATCAAATGCACTTTTTTAATGGTTATAAACATTATATGTGTACTGTGTAGTAATAGATCACTTAAATCACACGTTTAAAATAAAAAAGAAACCAAAATTATTCATCGTATGCAGAATGTTAAACAGAAAACTTTCCCAGAGTCACACCAGTTATTGAAGCCAAAAATATTGTAGCATGATATAACATGATATTGTATCAGACAGAATTTCAAGAAAAAAAAGCAGAATACTGTTATACTCGTATATATATATGGGTATATTGTTACACATTCATAAATATCAATTATAATACAATACTCAATTAGAATAAGGTAAGTGATGGTTTCGAAAAGCCCATCCATTCTCAAATCGATTCAATTTTCTTGCATAGCAAACTGACAAAGTATAAAAATATCCAGTCACTAAAAATATAGCAAATATATTTCAGAAACGCATCACTACAACTGCAATGATGTACGGCACAGTCATTATCTTTCATGCACGCAACTTAACAAAGTGACTATGGCTCTGTGTATAACTTTGGTGCTTTGTGCTCTTTTTAACATGCGACTATATACCATTATTATGAATAAATCTGACTCCTATAAATATTCCGTTTTGTATCCCTTTAATGTCTTCATGCATTCATTGTAACCGATCGGAGAAAAATTGTCTGCGATTCGTACGAAAAGTACTATTTTTTTATTTATCATGGTAGCCGTTCCTATATATAAATCTTATAGTGTTTTTTTCATATTTTCGTAACCTTTATTATCTAATGAATTTGAAATATTTAAGCGGGCTGTAAAGTTGTTGTTTTTTAGTGCGACGTTTCGGACATGTGTCACCAACACATCTAAACTACCCCTCAACTGCTCAAACACAAAAGCCACCACCATTTAAAACGCCAGTTGGTATCGTGCGAGAAGACTGAACGGTTGACTTAACGAGAGCGCGTGTGCATTCATTTTATAAAAGTGTACTATTATTATTAGTTTTTCTATTTTATCTTTTAAATAAATAAATACCACTGTGTGAACCTACACATTTCTATGCTTTATTCTTGAACCATCCTGACAACTCATAAGTGGAATACATAGTGACTAAGTGAAAAAAAAAACTAAGTGAAAAAAAAACAGTTTAATGGATAACCTACGGGCTCTAAAAATAAATTCTCTTCGGAAAAAGTGTTCGGAAGCTGGACTGCCAACAACGGGCACAAAAGCGGCACTTATAGAACGTCTAGAAGGTAACGGTAGTTTAGAAGAATTCGTTAGTTTTACCACGTCGTCGCAGAGTTTGGTAAATCGAATTAATTTTCTCGAAAAATCTTTGGCGCAGCTTGCGACGGGCAATATAGAAACGGTTAGACAATTCGAACCAAATATGATGTCATCACCATCATCGAAAAATATTCTCGCCAGAGAAAACGACATGCAACACGAACACGCACACACACTACCATCGTCGTCGTCTCATTTCGCCTTGTCTCAGCAACCAACACAGTTAATTTCATCGCAACCCTCTTCGTCTCAATCTATGCATCTGCAGAAACCGCCAGTGTCATCGCAATTCACTTCATTTACTTCCATACCAACGTACGAGTATTCGCAATGTCCATCGTCTTTTTTGCCAACGTTCGTTACTTCCCCTCCGCAATTCGCTCCGTATCAATTCGTGCAAACACCGCCGTCTGTTGTACATAACAACCTAATTCCCTCTCCGTTCGTAACGTCTCTGTCGGGTCCGGGTGTGAGTGCAAATACGTTGTCAATACCGAAAGTGTCAGTTACAACAGCAACCACCCCTAACCTATATTCGAGCACATCACATTTTAATCCATACGGGAATATTAATAGTGATGTGCAACAGAAATTAAACAATATACACGGGAATATCGATGTTAGTGATGTGCAACAAAGAGTATATATTAATCCTTATGCAAATGTGCGCGATATTATAAATTTACTACCCGAGTTCGATCCATCGTCGGATAAATCATTAAATGCGGCTCAATTTTTAAAACGTATCGAAATGCTAAAACGTGCATATAACTGGGACGATCAATCGGTTCTTTTCGCAGTGCAACAAAAAATGAACGGTCTTGCAAAATATTGGGTTGATTCTCAAGAAATTTTTATCGATTGGCAACAATTTTCGCATACTTTTTTATCAGACTTTCCGTGTAACGAAAATGTGGCCGATGTCCACATAAAAATGGCAAATACCAAACGAAGTCACAATGAGACCCCACGGGAATATTTTTATAAAATGGTTTCGGTCGGTAAAAAAGGCTCATTGCCAGAGACAGCGATTGTTCGTCACATTATTAACGGAATTAACGAACCGGATTTAAAGAAAAAAAATTCTAACGATTACTCGTCGTGTAATGAACTGCTACGTGATATAAACAATTATTGTGATTACAACGAAATACGAAGCGTCGTGTCGAATAACAATAACCGATTTTCCAATAAAGTGCCCGAATTAAAAGTTTTAAATGTAAAAAAACCAGAGTGGAACGAATATACGAAAAAAACATTCGAAAACGCGCAAAATCGTTTAGTGAAGTGCTACAACTGTTTCCAATTCTTACATTATTCGAAAAACTGTCGTGAACCACAAAGAAAAGAACGATGTAGCTACTGCGATCGTACAACGCATAAAAGTGAATCGTGTCCGCGAAAATCTAATGTTAACAAAATCCAAGATAAAATTAATTATGATTCATCGAAAAACATTATTACCAAATCGATCAAAATCAACGAATTTGAAGTTGTTTCTTTTGTCGATCCAGGAAGTCAGTACTCGCTAATACGTAAGTCTTTTGCACAAAATTTTAATAACATTTCACAGTGTAGAATATTGCTCATTGGTTTTGCGGGAGGTAGATACGTCTGCACAAATAAAGTTGAAGTAGATGTAGAAATTGATGGTAACGTCTGTACCACTGATCTCCTCATCGTTGAAGACAACTACATCAACGAAGACATCCTTTTGGGACGAGACATTCTGTGCCGTGATGGAAACAGACTCATCATCGAAGGTGATGACTGCCGGATAGAATCCGTCGGAAAGCTTCAAATATCGAACGATTTAACTAAGGCTGAAACAGATGATTTGCGAAATCTACTCTCTTCACATCGCCGCTGCTTTGCGAAAAATATTTCCGAATTGGGTAGATGCACCGAAACTAAAATGAGCATCACCCTTAAAACCAATGAGCCGATAAATTTAAAACCTTACCGTATCGCTTTTGCGAAAAGACCAATAATAGCAGAGATAATCGCTGAGCTTCTGCAACACGAAATTATTCGGCCATCGAATTCACCATACGCTTCTCCAGTAGTCCTGGTAGAAAAGAAGAACGGCGAACATCGACTTTGCGTCGACTACCGAGTCCTAAATCGTAACGCCGTGAAGACACCTTTCCCTATGCCTATAATGGAAGAACAATTTGCGCAGCTCGCCGGGAACCGATATTTTTCTACCCTTGATCTTCGTATGGGATACCATCAGATCGAAATCGAAGAATACTCCAAACAATTTACCGCATTTGTTACCACCGATGGGCACTTCGAATATAATCGCATGCCGTTCGGACTGGTTAACGCTCCTGCTGTGTTTCAAAACATCATGAAACAACTAGTTGTGGAAATGGGGCCAGGCGAGGTCTTGGCGTACCTGGATGACGTTATCATTCCCAGCAAGACCGTTGCCCAAGGCTGTGCTCGTCTCGAACGATTCCTAATACTCCTCGGTAAATATGGTCTTACACTTCGGTTAGATAAATGTAAGTTTCTGTCTACACGAATATCGCATTTGGGTCATATTATCGATGCCAGCGGAGTAACGCCGGGGAATGAAAAGGTAAGCGCCATCTCGAACTTTCCAACACCGACCAACATCACTGAAGTACGACGATTCCTGGGACTTACGGGATTTTTCCGAAAATTTGTGCCTCAGTACTCGTTTATAACTAAGCCGCTAACGAAATTGCTTCATAAAACCGAAAAGTTCAATTGGGATACCGGACAAGAGAACGCGTTCCGAAAAATCATCGAAATCCTCAGCAGTGCTCCGTTACTTGCACTGTACGACTCATCTGCCCAGCACGAAGTACATACTGACGCTAGTTGCATTGGACTCGCCGGAGTTATGCTACAATCGATCGACAGCAAAACGTGGCAACCAGTTTTTTATTATAGCCGCCATTGTACCGAAGCCGAAGGTAAATACCACAGCTACGAGCTTGAAGTCCTCGCTGTAGTCGAATCGTTAGAGCGTTTCCGAATTTACCTTTTAGGGAAAAACTTCCGCCTCATCACCGATTGTTCTGCCATTGCCAAGGTAAAGGAAAATAAGGAACTGAAATCAAAGATCGCTCGTTGGTGGCTGAAATTGCTAGAATTCGACTTTGAAGCTGTTCACCGCCAAGGTAGTCGTTTGGCTCACGTAGATGCCTTAAGCCGATCCCCTGACGAACCACCAGTTGAAGTTGAGCCGGCTGGACTTGTCTTTAAAGTGACACTTGACGTTAACGACTGGGTACTTACCATGCAGTTGCAAGATGAAAAACTTCGCGACATCGTAGCAGTACTTAAAGGAGAACAAAAGTCACCCCAACAGCTACAGTTAACACATGACTATCAGCTACAAAATCATCGACTTTATCGAAAGGAAGGTGATTCGCTAAAGTTCGTTGTACCGAAGACCATCCGATGGAGAATTGTTCAGCACTGTCATGACAACATGGGACACTTTAGTCTTGAGAAAACCCTGAAGCGACTTCAACAGACTTTCTGGTTCCCTAGAATGCGTAAGTACGTCAAGGAATATATTTCTGCATGCATTCAATGCTGCTACAACAAGGCTCGTGGAGGTAAGTCTGAAGGTCGAATGTACTACAGCGATGCGGAACCGACGAAGATCCTGATAATCAACCGCCCGAAATCGAGGACGATTTGATGTCAGAATTGGCCGACTGTCACCAACACATCTAAACTACCCCTCAACTGCTCAAACCCAAAAGCCACCACCATTTAAAACGCCAGTTGGTATCGTGCGAGAAGACTGAACGGTTGACTTAACGAGAGCGCGTGTGCATTCATTTTATAAAACTGTACTATTATTATTAGTTTTTCTATTTTATCTTTTAAATAAATAAATACCACTGTGTGAACCTACACATTTCTATGCTTTATTCTTGAACCATCCTGACACATGGTTATGTCCTTCAGCAGGCAATATAACTAACAAGTATGTTTCTTATTTAAAAACTTAAGTCACTCCAAAAGGGAATATACAAAAGTACATCAACATATTTTTTTTTTCGAAAACAAAACGTCGAACAAAAGAAGAGAATTACAAAATGCAAGCAACGAAGCTTCATTTTGCGCACACATTGCACACGGGTCAGTTAAGTTAGAGCAGTCAACGTTGTTCGGTCGCTTAAATGTATGCTGTATGCAGTATGCTCGTTTCGTTTAGCAGGAGCTACGTATGAGGTGTGCAATCCGAAAAAAATGTAATTGCGTTTTACCAAAAAAAAGATTACGAATTTGCATTAAATTATCTATTTCATAAATAAATCAATAAATTTAACAGTAAATTATGCATTTTTAACACATCTAAAAGAAATGTAAAATAAGTGATTTTCGCATGTTTAACATGTTCGTTATGTGCATTCATCATGTTTGTATAAACATGACGAAAAAGTTCGTTTAATTTTGACAGTAGGTCATGCTAGCTCATGCGCATTATAGTTCTACCTTTAGTCAAGCGACCAAACAACGTTGGCAGCTCTAACTAGACTGGCCCGTGTGAAAAGTTGTGTGTGCACAAAACGAAGCTTCGTTGCTTGTATTTTGTAATTCCTTTTCTTCTTTTGTTCGACGTTTTGTTTTTGAAAAGACAAAATATTTCGATGCAGTTTTGTAAATTTCCTTTTTGGAGTGACTTGTGTTTTTAAATAAGAAACATACTTGTTAGTTGTATTGCCTGATGAAGGACAGAATCATGTCCTTTCAAATTCATATAAGGGTGACTCTATTATTATGTACCAATTCAAAAGGGAATGTGGCTTAATGACACATAGATAAAATATAATTATTATTATCATTAAGAGGTTTTTATTCCTATGAAGATGCGCCCAAAGGCAAAAATTGGAGTTTCTTGACCAAATTCATAATTATGAATCTAGTCCCTCTTATGTATATATTCGTGCTAGGGCAAGTCAATTTATGCACATTTAGTTACTTTTTAGAATTCCAGGGTAAATACATCAACCCATCGACCCACGGTTTACAGTTTTTTACGACCAAGAGAGATTTTTTCCCCATATAAACGATATAAAAAGACGTATATTTCTGTGACATGAAAAGATTCAACAATTTTTATTATTCCCTTTTCCTATTTTCTTTAATATTTCTCCGTTTCCTATTATTTTTGCAACTCATATTGTTTTCGATAACTTTTAATTTTTTGATAGCGTAATCTCTTTTATGAACGCTTAACTTATCGCTTTTCACGTGTTAACTTTTTAGTTAGTTTTAAATAGTTCTCTTGCAACGAAAAATTCGGCAGGGGAGAGACTTTTTTGTGAAAAGTTGAACAATTTTAACTAAATAAGTTATTACCAACTTAACGATGATACTCTTCTTCGGGCGCTGTTTTAAATATGGCCGCCTAATATTTTCGTATTCGCGGAATCCAATTCGCCAGGGTAGATACGCTCAAAAGGCGGGGACAAAAATAAAGTTCGAAAATTATTGAAAATTAACAAATGTTTTTTAATTTCTCTTTACTATTGTAACGTGTTCTATAAGATGTTCTCCGTTCTATTTTTGTTTGCTTAATGATGCGTAAACTCACCATTGTGATTCCAACTTAAAGTGAAAGCCACAACGAAGTTAACAAAACGCCATTCTTTTAACGAAACACCATAGACTAGAAAGCTCCAGAAGGCTCTCACTGGCACTGTACAAGAAGATTCAAATGCGGAGTGTTGAATAGGTCAGCCACTATAAATAGTAGATATAGTATAGTGACTTTCTTGTGAACGGATCATTCAAATAACATCTCCTAGGAAATTTGTTAAAATAGTGTATTTTATTGGAAATAAAAATACAAAACATAGCTAATTTGATTTAATAGTGATTAAATAATAACACAAACAAATTTAATCATAGAAATATTTCAGTGAAATTGTAATTAAACAAATTAAAAATCTGAAATTTGCATATTTAATTATAACATTAAAAAAAAAAAAAAAAAAAATAGGTATATAATAAAATAAAAAATACAGTGAAAAATGGAAGGCCAGTGTAGTGAAGTTAACTGTGCGAAAAAAAGAATAAACAGGAGTGATGAGTTTGTGTTATGCAGTGGTATGTGTGGAAGAAAATTTCACATTAAATGCGCTGAACTTAGTCAATTTGACTTAAGCCTTTTAAATAAAAACCCAAGAATAAAATTCATGTGTACTGATTGTCCAAACGTTTTGACAGCAATGAATAAACAAATTGAAGCTTTTGAAAAGAATAATCTTGAATTGAAAAAACTTCTGGATAACAACAACAACCAACCATCATGTACAAACACAACACAAACACAACACAAGCTATCATATGCACAAGCACTAAAAGAAAAAAGTGAAGTTATAGTGATTAAACCTAAAAGTGACCAAAATAATTCAAAAACAAGAGAAGATATTGAAAGTGTAATTAATCCAACCAGCATGAAGTTAAAAATAGACGATGTAAAGAACGTGCAAAACGGTGCTGTTTTGATAAAGTGTGATAAAGAGTCTGTGAAAACAATAGAAAATTAAATAAAATCAAAATTGTGTGACTACGATGCAAAAATACAAGAGCATAGAAAGCCGCGTATTCATATTGTGGGAATGAAAGAGACAATAAGTGAGGATGAATTGAAAGAAGCAATAATAGATCAAAACAAATTTAATGAGAGTGATTGTGAGATTAAATGTATCAAGATATATTTATCGCATAAAACCAAAAAATATAATGCTATTGTTGAAGTGGATAGGGTTACCAACAGACATATTATGTGCATGGGAAGTTTATATATTAGCTGGAAGAGGTACCCCGTCTACCAATATATAAGTGTTACTAAGTGCTTTAACTGTTGTGGTTATAATCATATTGCAAAATACTGCACCAAAAATAAAATTTGTTTAAAGTGTTCCGGAAATCATGATGTTAAAGATTGTGTAAGTAATTTTAGCAAGTGTATAAACTGTGCAATGATGAATGAACACACAGATCAACAGATTGATTTTAATCACATGGCATCGGATAATAACTGCCCTATATTTTTGAGAAAACTCAGAGAAAAATCAGTTTGAATTTGGAATCAGTCGTGTATAGGTCGGTAAACGCCATCTACCTGTTCGGTACATCTACTAAATCTCTACATCTACTACATTGCCTACTCTATATTGTACTACATTGCCTACTCGATATTGTTCTAGCAAGTTCAAGAACCTTCCATGAGCCAAGCATTTCTGTATAAAAGAGGAAACGGATGTGGACCGACAGTCAGTTTGAATTTGAAATTAGTCGTGTACAAGTCGGTAATTTGAAAGTAATAAAGTTTGAATTTAAGATAAAGAAAGTAAGAAAGGAAATAAAGTGTTTTGAAATATTAAGTGGAATTAAAAAGTGAAAAGACGTAAAGTGAATTGTATTAAAACGGAAATAAGTTTTAGTTAATAAAACGAACCTGGATAAAACCATTGTATATAAATTTCTATAGTACAACCATGGAGCAGCGCCATCTAAAGAAAGTTGTTAACTGCACATTTGGAGGTTCTTACATTTACTAAGTGTCTATTCTGTTACCCTTACAATAATCGTCTACGAAACAAATTAATAATATATAATGTATTTTATTGGCTCTAAAATCCATATTTCCTTGACAAGAGTCGTAAACAAAACAAAAATAATATATGTTTACGACTGTTGTCAGGGTTACAGAATAGACAACTATTAAATGGACGAACCTAAAAATGTGTTTATCACAAGTTTCTCAAGATGGCCAGGCGGTGATTATTCAGCATGAAAATACTATAGAAATGTATATACAATGATAAAACCTAACATTGGTGTCAGAAGTATAATTAAATAAAACTTTAGTGAAAAGTGATTGTGTTAAAATGGGTAAGCACCTGAAAGATTTAAGCGCTGTTGAACTAAAAGCAAAACTAAACAAACAGGGTCTTCCTACTGCTGGAACGAAAAATTACCTCATTATTCGTCTGCAAGAAGCCATGAGACGACACGGCGACAATCCAGACACTTCTGTCTTGGAAATCGAAATAGATGAAGAACAAGTTAGTACCAACACAGACTTGTCCAATATGTTGGCTCTTCTTCTCGAACGTTTCGAAGATCAAAGAAACGAACAAACGAAACTTTTCGAAGATCAAAGAGAAGAACAAAAGAATGAACAAACGAAACTTCTCGAACGTTTCGATGATCAAAGAAACGAGCAAAAA
The DNA here is from genome assembly GCA_951217065.1 of Baccha elongata. NCBI lineage: Eukaryota > Metazoa > Arthropoda > Insecta > Diptera > Syrphidae > Baccha > Baccha elongata. Next base: position 85,616 of record CATNUY010000089.1, read on the forward strand.
GAGCTCTTTGAAGAACAAAGGAACCTTCTCGAAGGCAAACTCACTACTTTAGAGAACAAGTTTGTTGTTGTAGATGAACGTTTTGAAGGAGTTGAAAAATATTTACTCAAAGTAGACACAATTTTGCAGAAGGTTGAAGAAAAATTCGAAAAAGTTGAGGATAAATTCAATTATTCGTCAAAAGAATTCGATAAGGTTAGAAAATTGAAGGTTAAAGTTCTGGTGAATCTTACAAGAGAAAAGACAAACTTCTTGGTCAGTCTATAAAAGACAATTCAAAGCAGCAGCGATGACAAACGGCTGGGATGATGAAGACAAGTTTGTTGCACTTACACTGGTTCTTAGAGGACCTGCTGCTGAGTTACTGCAAACAATACCGGCACAGATGCATGGCAACTTTAGTGCCCTTTCACAAGCCATTGAAAAACGCTTCGGAGATGGCCATATGCAAGAAGTATTTAGAGTTCAACTAAACACCAAAGTTCAGAAACGGGGTGAAACTTTTCAGCAGCTTCAAGCAGACATCGAACGACTAGCTCTCTTGGCTAATCATCTATCTAAATCATAAACCAATTCGCCACGGAAGCCTTTGTTCGTGCCTTTTATGACACTAATCTCCAGAGAGCAGTCAGAACAGCTGGAAAACGAACACTTCCAGAAGCACTAGCTTTCGCCTTGACTATGGAAGCAGCTGAACAGGCTTCACTAGGAGTACATCGGGTAAGAAAGTCGCTATAGAAGAATGCTCTTGTCAAAGAATGGCATTCCAGAACAAGCGTCGAGATGGACAAAGTCGATGCTGGAATTGCAACAAGACCGGACATTTCTAGTGCCAGTGCCGAATGCCACCAAGCAGAAGCGCATGTCAACATTGCGGAAGCAGAAATGATACATCAGATGAGACTACAAACAAGACCAACTTCGAGGGGCAGAAGCTGGTTTCTGGTATCTATGGCCGCAGAAACATCATCCAAGTCTCGCAGACTAAACGAAACAATAAAAGTCTAACTGTGGAAGCAGCTATTAACAACAAGCAATACGTGGTAACCATCGACACCGGTGCTACAGCTTCCATTGTACGAAGAGGCTTGATCAAGATAGCATGGCTACACAACACCAACAGCTATTGTCTGAGGACTGCAACAGGAGAAGCAGCAAGAGTGTACGGAGAAGTCCGTCTTCGAATCCGCTTGGCAGAACTAGAGTTTGAACATCCATTTCTAGTGGCAGATATATGCGATGAGTGCATTATTGGAATCAACTTGATGAAAAAGAGTGAAGTAATTCTCGACATTGGTAACCAAGTTCTTAAATACCGAAATATAGAGAAATATAGGTTTATGACAATCAAAACTCATCATCGATAAGAGCAATCATCAAAGAAGATATGTACCTACCTCCTTCGTCAGAAGTCTTTGTTTGGACAAACATCAAAGATGATTCTGGGAGCCATCGATACCTCATGGTGGAACCAGACTCTGAGAATCTGAGGTTCATGTTGACATATGAGGTTCATGTTGTCATATGAGGTTCATGTTGACATATGAGGTTCATGTTGACCATAGACTTGGACGCTTTGCCGTGAAACGTAAGACAAAAAAATTATAATTATGAGTTGGTTGACCAAATTTTAATATAATTGTGTATGTTAAGAACTTCGTATTTTTATTTGGCTTTTTTGGTCCCAATGTTTTATAAATGAAACAAAAATGGTTATCATTTCTTTGCTGACGTTTCGACTGTGGTTGCCATCTTCCCCAGGGGATCTTTTATTTGCAAAATAGAATGAACAATTATTACAAACTTCTAACATTTTTACAGCGGAACATTTGGAAACTTACTTGAATTTAGATACAAAAAAAGTTTACATAAAACATAACATTTTATAGCAAAAAAAAAATGTAGTAAAAAAATTAAAATTAGATATGATTTTAAATCTTCAAATTGAAGATTTTTCATGGTTTTTCCCAGTCACCAGTGAACAGTAAACAGATGAAATATTCTGTGTGGCTTTTATGCAGTTCATGTTGTTTTTATTATTAATTATATGGAGTGTTTCTAGTGTATACTGTACCGCTTAGAAATATGTCTCTCCTTTTCTAGTATTTCAGTCTTGTCAAAGTCTGGTTTGTGTTTGCGTGGTAAGCCAGTTCTGTCTTCCTGGTGCTTTTGAGTTTAATGTCGATCTTGTGGTTAGAAATTCTCTGTCGCAGAAATTGTTTTGCGGTTTCTACATATTATAAATCGCAACTTTCTTTTTTGTTGCTCAAACAATTTATTTTGTAGACCACGTCGGTGCACTTTTCTTTCTCCGTTTTCGAGTTTTAAATGCTAAAAAGCGGTGCCAAAGTCTTTGTCGATTTGTAGGCTAGTTTGACATCTTCCTAATTCTTTTTGATTATTTCCTTAGTTTTCTGATAGTTTGGGAACGTACACTATGCTCTTATTAAAACCTCTCTCCTTTTGACCCTGTTAAGACTGGGAAATTTGAGACCGGACTTACGAGAGTTCGTAGGCGAGAGAGGTGAGGTGTGAGTTCTCTCGTGAGGCAGCTTCAAATTATAAACATCGGAAGCGTGAGTACTGTTCCAATTCCAAATTCAAGTTTTTTCCTATTTTTTCATTATCTGCTTGATTGCCGCAGTATTTTGATAATTAAGCTAAATATAGAGTTATATATAAAATGTTTTTGTTATAATAAAAATTCTATATACCTACATTGAAAAAATTAATAAATATAGAATAATAAATAAAAATAATTTCAACTAAGTAGAAGACTTAGCATTAAATTTAGTGGACTTGTTGAATTATTGATTCAAATTAGCTTTTTTATGGCCTTTAGTCCATGAAAAAATGGCGTTTCGTGCGGATATAAATAAATACAGAGTGATAGAAAATGAATTCTTGGAAAAGGAACTCGTACAACTGTCTCACTTCACAAAAATTCCACCCGCTTCAAGTGAGGCGTCCTCACTTGAGGACCTGTGTGATCACGAAAGTACTCAGCATGCCAGACTCAAATTCCCCAGGCTAAACAAGGTCTCTCAAAACTCTAAACAACAGCAAGAGCTTTATGTTTTTGTCGGTGTAATAGGGTCCGCATTATGTTCCTTGAATATCCATTGTCTGCGAGAACATAATAAACAGTTGGTAACCATATCGATATGGTTTCCAACTGTTTATTATATTCTATCTTGCCTGTGGCGCAAATATTAAGTGAACAAACTATAATCCGTTTTATTGACGTCCGGGATCGGAAAGCTTTACCTTACCAAAATAGGCCATATCATTCAATTTACTCTCCAAAATGAAAAATTAAAGATGGTTGGCAGATGGAATTACTTTAGCTGTATTTAACTTCGCTGTTCAAAATAAAATGGTGCACGTTTTGAATATAAAATTTAAAAAACTGTGTTCTAAAGCAAACAAAAAAGTCTTGATTCGGCTTTTAAGGCTAGGTTTTCCTAGCAATTGAATGAATAATCGTTGAATGTTGGCTGATTCCTTTATAACTTTTCCAATTTGACAAATTAGGTCTATTATACATGCTTTTGGAAAACTGAGAAAATCAACGAATTTTTACGACAACTGTTCAAATCCTGTTCCAGAAGAAACAACTTTCGTAGTTTTTTCACAAAAGAGAGAGCTCTCGAGACACGAGGTAGTGAAAAATTTACCCCTTCTGCAAATAGAAGAAGAAATTTCTTTGGGCAGAAATATCAACACAAAGTTAGGGGTCAGTTATAGCTATCATTGAAACGTATCATTGAAAACTTTCTTCAATTATAGAATTTATTTATAAAAAAAAATAAACATAATTTTTGTAATCATCATTGTTAATATTTCGTGCATATATCAACACAAAGTTAGGGGCCAGTTATAGCTATCATTAAAACGTATCATTGAAAACTTTCTTCAGTTATAGAATTTTTTTATATAAAAAAATAACATAATTATTTTAATCATCATTGAAATAAATTTCAATGGTTAAAAGCAAGTATTAATACCCTCAACGTATTTTTATATTTTGTTTTGTTTAATGAGTTTCAATATGTAAATTTGAGGAAAAAAGAGTGTAGGTATATAATTTTTTCTTTCACCAAAATTCAATATCAATATTTTAAACATCAATATTTTAAATATGTCTTGATCTCACTAACATAGCCTTTTTCTGTTCCAAGAAAATCATTTTTTTCTATCTATTAGAAACATCTTCAAAGAAATATCGTTCATGCGCTGATCCCCTCAGTATATATATTCTGCGTTGGCTTACATAATATTTTTTTTTTATTTTTTCCTCATTTATTTCTTAGTCAGGTAGAAATCATATATACATAAACGCCACGACTGGGTCGCACGTCCTTGCTTTTGAATGATCTATACAAATAATTATACAATAATTTGTTAAATTTCTTCAATTAATTAATGCGAAATAATTTAAAAAATTACAAAAAAGCCAAAAAACAAAAATTATAGTTGATAACATAAAATTTTGAAAAAAAATAGTTTGAATTTTTTTTTTTCTTCAAAATGTCGAGTTTGAAAATTAATTTTTAAAAAACTATGCACTATATTTAAAAAGAACATAAAATAAGAGTTTTTTTGGCTTTTCAAAAAGGTATAACATAGCTCTGTAAGTTTTACTTTTATTTTTAAATAATTTTTTTTCTGATTTAAGTCAATTTTCAACTTTCCACCTACACGGAGGAAAATAGGCCCCCCTCCCATACGATTGTTTTTTCTAGTCTTAACACAACCTACCTGCTCAAGCTTTTTAGTGGACCTTATCCCACTCACCCAGTATTATGATACCTTACATATTTGTTTACAGTTCTTGAAATTTTAACCAAAATCATTAGAGCCGTTTTCGTGAAAAACAAGCTTTTTCATAACTGTCAATTATAGCAGGTATGTATCGCTATTTTTATACCTACAATTCATAAAAACCTACTTTATGCTATTTTCCTCCAATTCAAAATTCAACAAAAAAGTGGTAAGAATGAAATGACGATTATAGCGAAATCGAAACAAAATTTGATTGGAAATTCTCTCTGTGTGTCTTTATATTAAAAAAGGGTTATAGCCTATTCAGCAGATTGCGCATCCACAATTGTTCGGCTGCAGGAGAATCTCACTACTACAAGAAGTTTTTTTTTTGTAAAAAAATGTAAATGTTGCCCGATTTGTATTACTGCTTGTGTGTAAAATAATATAACATGGTATTTTTTAGGAGATGACTCTGAAAATGGTCTAGTCTGGAAGAACAACCAAATTGAATTCTTGTGGATGTTTAAAAGAAAATTTATAAGGAAGTAGTGGCTTTTACGTCGACTAAACATGTTGTGCGTTGGGAGTAAGTCTTTAAAAAAAATGCCTTCGTACGAGAAAGCTACAGAATCCCAAATCACAAAATCCCAAATGCCGAAATACAAAATCCCGAATGCAAAAAAATTGGGATTTATTCGGTATTTTCTCCTATTTTGAATTTAACCTTGATTTAAAAGTCAACAAAAACATTGCTCCATGAAAACTTCTAACTAATTTGAATAGATTCGATACTTACATAAGTACCTTATATTACGACACAACTTTCCAGAAAAGTAATCACTTGTATGTGATGAGAAAAACAAAATAACGGTGAGTTTTTTTTTAATTTTTCGGTATCTTGAAATGGCTATATCTCTTTATGCAAGTGATATAGAAATATAATTAAGAATTATTGTTAATAACAAAATTTTTTGTAAAAAAATTTGACAAAAAAAATTTAAATGGAGGCTGGTTTACATACTTTTGTTCAGTTGCACGAAAATAGACTTAAAAACATAAAAACAAATTTTGTTTGTTTTGTATTGTTTTTTTCTATTTAATTAATCCAGTTTTTCCGTTTTAATAATAATAGTGCAATATAAATGTAAAATTTAATTATTTAAAAACAAAAGAAAATTAAAATTGGACAAAAAAAAGCCAACGAAACGTCAGGAACACAACAAAAATGGATTAGTTTTTAGTTGGATTTTATTTGTATGGATCAAAAAGACCAAACAACATTTTCTAAAAAACAAAAATTCAAAAATTGATCAGCTCTATACAATTAAAAACATTTTAGAGAACGGAATAATACAATTTATTGGCATTTTAACTTTAAATGAATTCCACCAACATTAGAAGGCGAATTTTTTAAAAAAAGGAAACTTGATACCAGCCCCGCATTTTTATTCAGCACACTTGGGTATTTCTCACTGGAGTAAAAGAGAGGGGAACATATCAATCGAACAATTTCAATGTTCTCTTTGTCTTGCATTTTTAAGACGTCTTTAAAATTTATTTGGAACAAAATGGTACTTTAGTTAACAAGGCTTTTAAAACTGGGAGTGGTTGGTGCAATTGAAAAATGCCATTTTATTATTAAACAACCCAAGTGTTTGGACAAATTGGCCATTAGGTTTGGAAAATAAATAATTTAAAATTTTTGAAATAGTAAGAAATTATTTCTTTCAGAAATCACTGTTTTTCGAATAACAAAAAATAAATGAATTGATTAAAAAAATGTATTTTTAAGAAATTATTTTTTCAGAAAACCCTCTTTTTAGTATTACACAAAAAAATTAAGAAACAAAATTCCATTACTTAATTACACAAGCTTTTAGAAGTGCTCCTCAAATTATGCAGTGTTAAATTGTATGTAAAACTGCAAGAAAATTGTGTTCAATTTAAAAACAAAAATAAAAACAAAAACAAAAATAATTTTTTTTTTCAAATTTAGCTCAAAATTGTTTTTATTTAATTCTGCTTCAAAAAATATTGTTTTCCTGTTTGTACAAAGTATTGTTCTTTATATATATAATGAATGATATATGTATTTATACGATTATATTGAAAAACTTTGTTTTTAATAAAGTTTGATTTTTTCACAAAGTTGCAGCCTCAAAATACGAGCAAATTTAATTATGTATGCTCAAAATTCAAAATTTTGTTGGTCAATCAGGGCGGAAGCAATATTTTATCAAAATTAGAAATAATGTGGGTTACGCCAATTTTGCACTCACATCCTCAAATACAGGTTGATTCACCTAAGGTGTGCCAAAAAGATAGAGCGAGTAGGTTGAATTGACAAGAAAAAAATTGTATGGGTATGTCCATGTGACATAAAAATATTTTGTTTCATCTGACCTGAAGTCCGTTTCTTATAACATAAAGTTGATTTAGTTTACTGTTTTTGACAAATCAATTTTCAACCTCAAAATTTTGAAAAAAAATATTTAAGTATTTTTGTTTAGTATTATGTAATTAAGTATAATTTTAGTTTTTCAAATTCAATGCTGTTATTAGTCTTTAGTCAAAAACATAAAACCGCGTGCTAAAATGTCTTGTAGATTTTGAGAAAATCGAAAATAACAAATACCACTTTTTTCTAAGGAAATTTTTTTTGTTTCTACTTAACTAGACTCCTAGATTTGAATGATTAAACTTTTTATAATTATTTTTAAAATATTCAGCATTTTATTGCTAATTACTAATTACTGGATTACCCTCATTTTACCCTTTTTTCATTATCATCACTTGAAAATTGACCTGCCCTTTTTTTCATTGATAACATCTGAAAATTGACCTGTCAATGTTTTACTACGGTGCGTTGATGTGTACTACCTGTTTTTTAACTAAAATTCAAAATTGTGCAATATGCTGCCAAATAATAGTCAAGACAAATTTAATAAATACCTATTTTCAATTTCAAAGTCAACTGTTCAACACATAACGATGTCAATCTATTCCCGAGAAGAATTAGCGGACATACACTTTTGCTACGGATTAGCCGACGGTCAAGCCCAAAGACTTTACGCCGAAAGATATCCCAATAGGATGTGTCGCAGTCGTTCAATTTTTCAAAGAATTCACCAACGTCTTCGAGAACACGGAGTGCTAGATTATCGAGTGAGAGAAAGTTCATCTGCTGAAGGATTACCAATATAAGATGAACGAATTTTGGATTCGGTCCGACGTAATCCTTCCCTTAGCACAAGAAGAATAGCTATTATGCTTTAAGTGGCTCAAAGTAGAGTATGGAGGGTTCTTCATACCGAAAATTTACATCCGTACCACTTAACCCCAGTGTAGGAGCTAACCTCAAGCGACAAACATTTAAGAGCAGAATTTCGTCGATCAATATTGCTTAGAGAAGGAACGGAACCGGATTTTTTAAAGAAGATATTCTGGACAGACGAAGCTCAATTTACCAGAGATGGAGTTACAAATTTTCACAACCTACTTTGCTGGAGTAACATTTATCCACACGCTAAAAAAACAAAAAGTTCACATCGACGCAGCATATTACGGTCGTCACCGTAGTAAAACGTTGACAGGTCAATTTTCAGGTGTTATCAATGAAAAACAGGGCAGGTCAATTTTCAAGTGATGTTCATGAAAAAAGCGTAAAATGAGGGTAATCCAGCAATTAGTAATGAGCAATAAAATGCTGAATATTTTAAAAATAATTATAAAAAAGTAAATCATTCAAATCTAGGAGTCTAGTCACGAAGAAACTAAAAAAAAATATTTCCTTAGAAAAAAGAGGTATTTGTTATTTTCGATTTTCTCAGAATATACAAGACATTTTAGCATGCGGTTTTCTGTTTTTGACTAAAGACTAATAACAGCGTTGAATTTAAAAAAAATTAAAATTATACTTAACTAAATAAAATTAAAAAAAAAATTGCTAAAAACTTTTTTTTTCAAGATTTCGAGTTTGAAAAATGATTTTTTAAAAACAGTTAACTAAATCAACTTTAATTAAAAATAATGAAAGAGAATAGACTTCTGGCTTTTCATAAAGGTATAATATGGCTTTGTAGGTTGAACCATTTTTTTTAATATTTTTTTTCTGATTTATGTCAATTTTTTAGAAAATTAACCCTATCGCCTAAATGAAGGGAGATAGACCTCCCCCTTCCATAAGATTTTTTTGTTGTCTCAATTCAACCTACTCGCTCTATCTTTTTGGCATACCTTAGGTGAATCACCCTGTATAACAAAATTCTATTTTCAGCCATGTCTAATGTGATTCTGTGTTATTTGACATATTTTTCAAGTGTTTGCAATATGCTTTTAATTATAAATATAAAAAAAAATATTATTTAATGCAGCAATATTTTTAAGTTTTTTGTTCACATTTCAATTTTAATTTTTATATAACGGCCCACAGCAAAAGGGTTCAAATTAAGCATAGGATAATTGTTTTTTTTTTTATTCAGTTATTCTAATACTAATCTAAAATAAATAAACACAAACAAGAATTAAAAAAAAATTCACACTTTTTTAAATTCAGCCAAAAATTTTAGTTACTTAAAGGTGTTAGATACAAAAAAGTTATATGCTAACAATGAAATATTTAATCCTGATCATTTAAAATATTTTCTAAGCTTAAGTAGTGTTCCGTAATACATATTTGTTTGTATTTACTTAAATATTCTTCTCCACTATCTCTACAACCCCGACAAATTTGATTCCTATTCAAATTTGGTTCTTATTCAAAATTACTAGGCTATTGAATACATATTATGGGCTAAGTCAGTTTTTTATAATAAGTCAGCTTTTAATATTTAATATTTGTTCTATTGCAAATGCAGTGCAATAATAATAAAAGGTTACGAAGAATGAAATTATATATCAGAATATAGTATGCGAGAAAAAATACATATTTCCTAGCAAAAAATAAAAATACCTATAGTATCTCTCAACCTTTTTACATTGTATATAAATTTCTATAGTACAACCATGGAGCAGCGCCATCTAAAGAAAGTTGTTAACTGCACATTTGGAGGTTCTTACATTTACTAAGTGTCTATTCTGTTACCCTAACAATAGTCGTCAACAAAACAAATTAATAATATATAATGTATTTTATTGGCTCTAAAATCCATATTTCCTTGACAAGAGTCGTAAACAAAACAAAAATAATATATGTTTACGACTGTTGTCAGGGTTACAGAATAGACAACTATTAAATGCACGAACCTAAAAATGTGTTTATAACACGTTTCTCAAGATGGCCAGGCGGTGATTATTCAGCATGAAAATACTATAGAAATGTATATACAATGCTTTTTACTTGCGATTATAGGTACGGTTGGGCCGATATCCTCTAAACTTAGTATACAATGTTTTTAGGGTCAGCGTCACTTGGGTTTTCGAATTTTCGTTCTAGGCCTTAAACTAACGCTACCTGCCATGTAGCTGTTATGAAAAAGCTTGTTTTTACGAAAAAGGCTCTAACGATTTTGATAAAATTGATTTAAGTGATACGGTATTAAACACCTTACAGATAGTTTGAAATATATTTCTTTAGGAACAGTTTAACCGGCTGAACGAATTTTTACCAAATTTTATTTCTTAAAAGACCTAAACTTTAAAAAATTTAATATTTGATATAAATTAGTTTTCAAAGTATTTTTTGTTTTGTATTTATTAATATTTTTTAATAATTGTTCCATTTTAAATTTATTGAAAGAATTTAAGAGAATTATTTCGTATACACAAATTGAAAGACTACAACATCCAAGAGAAGAACGCTCGAGCCAGTTGTGCTTTTTTGTTATTAAGTCCTAGCTCACTGGTTATATGAGCAAGTTTGTGCGACCCAGTCATGCGTTTTATTTTATATGCAATTCAATCAATCGATTTTCGAAACCAAACACAAAGTACTGGGTAATTGGGGATTTTGTAATTCGGGATCTCGTACCCAACGCGTCACAATTGTTTTTAACTCAATTAGTTGTAGGTACCTTGAATAAACTTAAATCGAATTTTACTGACCGTTGCCGGTGCGTCTTTTCTATCATCGTAAAATTATGTTTATTGTTGCTTAAACGTTTTCTTACACGAACCCATAATTTGCTTTCATTTTATTTTCACGACCAGTCAATAATTATAATTGCAAATTATGAGTAGGTATACACAAAATATACCCACAAAAGAAAATCTAATTGTTTTCAGCATTGCATGCGCACGCAGAACGATTTCACTAATTGGATTGCAGAAAGAAGTAAAGAATTTTGTATGAGACGGGGGGATTCTTCCACCATAATTCGATTGGATGAACTATAATGAAAACCAGCACTCACAACTTTTACTCAAATATGGTCTCAAAGATACTACCTACCTGAATAAAAAGTATTTCAAGTACCTATACATAATTTTTGCCCGGCGAAACAACTTATCTCTCAGTTTTTTTTGGAAATTCATGTGTCCATTCACTCTGAAAATCTTTCATTGAAAGGGTAGACTGTACATTTTTTCTTTAATACTGTAAGTTAATTCCACACAAATATTAAAATAATAATATCAAACAGAAATACAAACATTAATTAGAAATAATTGAATTAAGTACATTCAGATAAATTCAATCTCTCTTCACCTTTCTCAATATATATGTATGTATTTTCACACCACACAACAAAATGACCCACTTTGTATGCTTAGCAAGCCAAATATAAATGGAAACTATTATAAAAATCCTTTTTCACTGCATTCACTCTTTCAGAATTTGTTTATCAGTAAAACATTTAGAACCACACTGCATAAGCACCACATTTTACAAGAATTCAATAAACTAGAGATTTTTGTTGAATCTCTGTTTATAATTATTTCAAAAAATTTACAATTGGTTTAAAACGCTTAAGCTCATATTTTGTAATTAATAAATAAGACTGATTCAAATTTTGGGTCCCGGTTCGTTTAAACTAACAACTGCTTTTGCAGAAAAAGCTGCTCTTTATTCTACCATTTACCATTTAATACTAATCTGGCTGGATCAGAGAATAAAGTCTGCTTATTCTGTATCTGAATTTTTCTATTTCGAGAGAAAGAAACAAATATTCGAAAACAAGCCATATCTCTTGTACGCACACCACCAAATACGTAGTGCGCAAAATAAAATCATCATCCCGATTCTCTATTTCCATTGCCGATCTAATATAAAAGGCACGACTGGGTCGCATAAACTTGCAGCGATGGCTTTATAGCAAAAAGGCACAACTGGCGTACTTCTCTTGGATATTGTAGTCTTTCAATTTGTGTATATGAAATATATTTTTTAATTCTTTCAATGATAAGCTATGTGTTGGATGGAAAACAATGTTGTGTGAATTTAGATTTAAATACTTATCACAGTCGTGTACGTTCAACTGTGATTGTGGGGGTCGCCCTGAAGTAGTCCAAAAGCGTTTTTTGAAAAACCTCCACTCGCCCTGGTAAACAAATTCTGTGTTTTTTGAGACCTGGGGTCGCCCTAAACTCGCCCTGAAGTAGCTCTAGGTTTTTGCTGGGGGAGTTGAGGTAAACAAATTATAGATTTATTTAAATGAGAATAAATAGAAAACATACAAATAAAACAAAAAGTAATTGTTTTATGTATTGGAATGTACCAAAAGCAACACATTTCAAGTTTAAATTTTGGTAACATATATTTTTTGTTTCTTTCTTTTTGTCAACAACACAAAACCAACCCTTGTGCGTTTTTCGAGAACTGAACATTTTTCGTGCCACCGTGCCACGAGGAAATTTTCGTGTCAAAATAGCACGATTGTGTCACATTGGTAACGCTGATTTTGAGGGATAAAAACTGAAAAATATAGAACGAGAACGCTTTATACTTCCCACTCAAGGAGATGAGAAATTATGATTATCGATTGTTCTCTTTGTTATTTCTTCTCAATTGCTTTGGGCTTAGATTAGTTAGATTTAGCTGGATGGAAGAGATGAAGAATATAATTTTGAACATGGGTTTTGTTTACGAATTTTCATATGAGAAGGGAATAGAAATTATTTATTTATTGAACGAGGATGTATGCATGCTGAAAAATAAATATTTGTATGCTTCTGTCAAATAGCCAAGGCCAATTTAGTAAGTATTGAAGAATGTAGTTAGGTATATTCTGCATATTTTTGTGCGAAATGTAAAAAGATAGAATTGTTATTGCTGAACAATTTTAAGAAATGTGGCAAGCTACAAGAATAGAATGTAGCTGCTGACGAAACAATGTGAGTGAAAATGCTTCTTATTATTAGGCGCATTTTATACGGGTTCGAATTTTGCAAGAACTTGAAACAAAGCTGGATCTTGTGTTGTTGTGTTGTATGCATGCATTTCGTGATGCAAATCCAGTCCGGATCAGATCAGAGGAGATTATAAAATGAAGATATAATAATTTTTATTTTGTAGGTACTCAGGTGTCCCGATGACCAATCCCAATGGCCATTACCTACACGTTAGAGGTAATTGTCTTACAATTAACTATTTGCCACTTCTTGTACACAAAAATAGATGTACCTAAACTTAACTTACATACACGTAGGTAGGTAGGTACAACAAAGAAATATATTAATTAGTGATACAAATTCTATAGGTATACATAGGTATACCTACTCATGTTAAAATTCCTTATAGGTAGGTAAATAAATACTATATTGCTCACAAGTCCACAAGAAGAAATTTAAGTTCCTTTATTTAAAAATAAAACAATTTGTTCTATCATCAAAACCCCAGAGAAAATTTTAAGTCGACCTTGTTTACCCAAAGATATACAGAAATTTGGCAACATATTATTGAATAGGACATTTTAGAAACCAAATATAACATGAATTTTCATACAAATTTTAAGTTATGTAACCATGGTTGCCATATGTCAATGAAATAGAAACTGCTCACTCTCGTTACTGTTGTCAGAGCCAAAATAAACATATCAACTCTTTCACACGAAAAAAAATAACACTCGCTTCATTGTGCGAATAGCCCTATTTTACGAAACTTGTGAGAATATAAAAATCCTCGACAACGGAGGTACTATAGTTTTTATATGCAAAAATTGATTTTTCAAAAACAGTAAACTAAATCAACTTTATTTAAAAAGAATGAAAGAGAATAGACTTCTGTCTTTTCAAAAAGGTATAACATGGCATTTTAGGTTGAACCATTGTTTTTTAATTTTTTTAGAAAATTAACCCTCCCGCCTAAACGGGGAGAGAAAGACCTCCCCCTCCCATAAGATTTTTTTCTTGTCTCAATATCTTTTTGGCACACCTTAGGTGAATCACCCTGTATAACAAAATTCTATTTTCAGCCATGTTTAATGTGATTCTGTGTTATTTGACATATTTTTTTAAAGTTTTTGCAATATACCTTTAATTGAATATAAAAAAAACAATATGTTTTTTAAGGCAGCAATATTTTTAAGTTTTTTGTTCACATTTCAATTTTATTTTCCCATAAGGGCAAAAGGTTTCAAATTACGCATAGAAAATTGTTCACAAAAGCGAATATTTGTTTTATTCAGTTATTCTAATTGTGGCCTAAAAAAATAAAAACAAAAAAGAATTTAAGAAAAAAAAAATTACACTTTTTCAAATTTGGCCAAACATTTTACAAAGGTATTAGATACAAAAAAGTTATATGCTAACAATGAAATATTTAATCCTGAGTCATTTAAAATATTTTCTAAGCTTAAGTAGTGTTCCGTAATATATTTTTTTTTGTATTTACTTAAATATTCCTCTCCACTATCTCTACAACCCTGAAAAATTTGGTTCCTATTCAAATTTGGTTCCCATTCAAAATTCCTGGGGTATTAGGTTAGGTTAGGTTAGGTTTATGTGGCTGTCAGGAAGACTACTGACACACTTAGACCACAGATAGGTCTGTTGTAATACCACGAAATGAGCGAGGGAGTATTTCTTTAATTAAACCAGTTGGAGCTTCTTATGAAGCGATGTAAAGATAGAATATCAACGTTCGACATATCGCTTGGATCGTCGAAAAAGAAATTACCCAGGTGTAATTTACGTCTTTGGGAGAGAGCTGGGCATAAACAGAGAAGATGGGTGATAGTCTCCTCCTCCTCCTCGTCCATGCAGCTTCTGCAAAAATCATTAGAGAATACGCCAAGTCTTATGGCGTGTCTTCCTATGAGGCAGTGTCCGGTTATGACACCAATTACGGAGCTAAGATGTAATCTGCTCATAGATAACAAACATTTAGTACGTTTCTGATCTAATTTTGGCCAGATTTGCTTTGTCGCTACGCAGGTAGTAGTGTTTGTCCATCTTAAATTTGTTTTCTCTATGGCATTTAGTTTTAGCATGAGTTTGCTTGTAGCGATAGGTATACCAATATTCACCTTGCTAGGTAAAACCTGGGGTATTAAGTAAAACATGAATTTTTTTGTGTTATGTGATTTTGATGTGTTATAATAAAGAAAAAAATATATCAGAATAGTTATTGAATACCTATTTTGGGCCAGGTCAGTTTTCAATAATAAGTCAGCTTTTAATAATATTTGCTTTATTACAAACGCAGTTCAATAATAATAAAAGGTTGCGAAGAATGAAATTATATATCAGAATATAGTATGCGAGAAAAAATACATATTTCCTAGCAAAAAATAAAAATACCTATAGTATCTCTCAACCTTTTTACTTGCGATTATAGGTACGGTTGGGCCGATATCCTCTAAACTTAGTATACAATGTTTTTAGGGTCAGCGTCACTTGGGTTTTCGAATTTTCGTTCTAGGCCTTAAACTAACGCTACCTGCCATGTAGCTGTTATGAAAAAGCTTGTTTTTACAAAAAAGGCTCTAACGATTTTGATAAAATTGATTTAAGTGATACGGTATTAAACACCTTACAGATAGTTTGAAATATATTTCTTTAGGAACAGTTTAACCGGCTGAACGAATTTTTACCAAATTTTATTTCTTAAAAGACCTAAACTTTAAAAAATTTAATATTTGATATAAATTAGTTTTCAAAGTATTTTTTGTTTTGTATTTATTAATATTTTTTAATAATTGTTCCATTTTAAATTTATTGAAAGAATTTAAGAGAATTATTTCGTATACACAAATTGAAAGACTACAACATCCAAGAGAAGAACGCTCGAGCCAGTTGTGCTTTTTTGTTATTAAGTCCTAGCTCACTGGTTATATGAGCAAGTTTGTGCGACCCAGTCATGCGTTTTATTTTATATGCAATTCAATCAATCGATTTTCGAAACCAAACACAAAGTACTGGGTAATTGGGGATTTTGTAATTCGGGATCTCGTACCCAACGCGTCACAATTGTTTTTAACTCAATTAGTTGTAGGTACCTTGAATAAACTTAAATCGAATTTTACTGACCGTTGCCGGTGCGTCTTTTCTATCATCGTAAAATTATGTTTATTGTTGCTTAAACGTTTTCTTACACGAACCCATAATTTGCTTTCATTTTATTTTCACGACCAGTCAATAATTATAATTGCAAATTATGAGTAGGTATACACAAAATATACCCACAAAAGAAAATCTAATTGTTTTCAGCATTGCATGCGCACGCAGAACGATTTCACTAATTGGATTGCAGAAAGAAGTAAAGAGTTTTGTATGAGACGGGTGGATTCTTCCACCATAATTCGATTGGATGAACTATAATGAAAACCAGCACTCACAACTTTTACTCAAATATGGTCTCAAAGATACTACCTACCTGAATAAAAAGTATTTCAAGTACCTATACCTAATTTTTGCCCGGCGAAACAACTTATCTCTCAGTTTTTTTTGGAAATTCATGTGTCCATTCACTCTGAAAATCTTTCATTGAAAGGGTAGACTGTACATTTTTTCTTTAATACTGTAAGTTAATTCCACACAAATATTAAAATAATAATATCAAACAGAAATACAAACATTAATTAGAAATAATTGAATTAAGTACATTCAGATAAATTCAATCTCTCTTCACCTTTCTCAATATATATGTATGTATTTTCACACCACACAACAAAATGACCCACTTTGTATGCTTAGCAAGCCAAATATAAATGGAAACTATTATAAAAATCCTTTTTCACTGCATTCACTCTTTCAGAATTTGTTTATCAGTAAAACATTTAGAACCACACTGCATAAGCACCACATTTTACAAGAATTCAATAAACTAGAGATTTTTGTTGAATCTTTGTTTATAATTATTTCAAAAAAATTACAATTGGTTTAAAACGCTTAAGTTCATATTTTGTAATTAATAAATAAGACTGATTCAAATTTTGGGTCCCGGTTCGTTTAAACTAACAACTGCTTTTGCAGAAAAAGCTGCTCTTTATTCTACCATTTACCATT
This sequence comes from Baccha elongata, assembly GCA_951217065.1. Taxonomy (NCBI): domain Eukaryota; kingdom Metazoa; phylum Arthropoda; class Insecta; order Diptera; family Syrphidae; genus Baccha; species Baccha elongata. The sequence goes on from CATNUY010000089.1 coordinate 102,764, forward strand.
TAATACTAATCTGGCTGGATCAGAGAATAAAGTCTGCTTATTCTGTATCTGAATTTTTCTATTTCGAGAGAAAGAAACAAATATTCGAAAACAAGCCATATCTCTTGTACGCACACCACCAAATACGTAGTGCGCAAAATAAAATCATCATCCCGATTCTCTATTTCCATTGCCGATCTAATATAAAAGGCACGACTGGGTCGCATAAACTTGCAGCGATGGCTTTATAGCAAAAAGGCACAACTGGCGTACTTCTCTTGGATATTGTAGTCTTTCAATTTGTGTATATGAAATATATTTTTTAATTCTTTCAATGATAAGCTATGTGTTGGATGGAAAACAATGTTGTGTGAATTTAGATTTAAATACTTATCACAGTCATGTCAAAGCTCTTCAAATCCAGAAATCTCACCATAACTTCAAAACTACTGCTGTACAGGAGCATGGTCCTGCCAGTACTCACATATGGATCCGAGACTTGGGTGCTTAGCAAAAGGCACTCTGACCTCTTAGCCGCGTTCGAGAGAAAAGTCTTAAGGAGAATTGTTGGCCCCATATGTGAGGAAGGACGATTCCGGAGACGGTACAATCATGAATTGTACGCAATCTACCTTGAAGCAGATATAGTGACAAAAATTAGGCTCGGTAGACTTCGGTGGGCAGGGCACCTAGCTCGCATGAGCGAAGAGGAACCTGCTCGGAAAGTTCTTTGTGGTACATTCTATGGCAGACGACAGCGTGGTAGACCATGCTTGCGCTGGAGAGATGGCGTAGACCAGGACGCCCGGAGCCTTGGGGTGCGCAACTGGATGGCGTCGGCTCGAGACCGGGATAGGTGGAGAGACTTGTTGAAGGAGGCCAGGACCGGACCCCGGTTGTCGAGCCGATGATGATGATGACTTATCACAGTCGTGTACGTTCAACTGTGATTGTGGGGGTCGCCCTGAAGTAGTCCAAAAGCGTTTTTTGAAAAACCTCCACTCGCCCTGGTAAACAAATTCTGTGTTTTTTGAGACCTGGGGTCGCCCTAAACTCGCCCTGAAGTAGCTCTAGGTTTTTGCTGGGGGAGTTGAGGTAAACAAATTATAGATTTATTTAAATGAGAATAAATAGAAAACATACAAATAAAACAAAAAGTAATTGTTTTATGTATTGGAATGTACCAAAAGCAACACATTTCAAGTTTAAATTTTGGTAACATATATTTTTTGTTTCTTTCTTTTTGTCAACAACACAAAACCAACCCTTGTGCGTTTTTCGAGAACTGAACATTTTTCGTGCCACCGTGCCACGAGGAAATTTTCGTGTCAAAATAGCACGATTGTGTCACATCGGTAACGCTGATTTTGAGGGATAAAAACTGAAAAATATAGAACGAGAACGCTTTATACTTCCCACTCAAGGAGATGAGAAATTATGATTATCGATTGTTCTCTTTGTTATTTCTTCTCAATTGCTTTGGGCTTAGATTAGTTAGATTTAGCTGGATGGAAGAGATGAAGAATATAATTTTGAACATGGGTTTTGTTTACGAATTTTCATATGAGAAGGGAATAGAAATTATTTATTTATTGAACGAGGATGTATGCATGCTGAAAAATAAATATTTGTATGCTTCTGTCAAATAGCCAAGGCCAATTTAGTAAGTATTGAAGAATGTAGTTAGGTATATTCTGCATATTTTTGTGCGAAATGTAAAAAGATAGATTTGTTATTGCTGAACAATTTTAAGAAATGTGGCAAGCTACAATAATAGAATGTAGCTGCTGACGAAACAATGTGAGTGAAAATGCTTCTTATTATTAGGCGCATTTTATACGGGTTCAAATTTTGCAAGAACTTGAAACAAAGCTGGATCTTGTGTTGTTGTTGTATGCATGCATTTCGTGATGCAAATCCAGTCCGGATCAGATCAGAGGAGATTATAAAATGAAGATATAATAATTTTTATTTTGTAGGTACTCAGGTGTCCCGATGACCAATCCCAATGGCCATTACCTACACGTAAGAGGTAATTGTCTTACAATTAACTATTTGCCACTTCTTGTACACAAACATAGATGTACCTAAACTTAACTTACATACACGTAGGTAGGTAGGTACAACAAAGAAATATATTAATTAGTGATACAAATTCTATAGGTATACATAGGTATACCTACTCATGTTAAAATTCCTTATAGGTAGGTAAATAAATACTATGTTGCTCACAAGTCCACAAGAAGAAATTTAAGTTCCTTTATTTAAAAATAAAACAATTTGTTCTATCATCAAAACCCCAGAGAAAATTTTAAGTCGACCTTGTTTACCCAAAGATATACAGAAATTTCGCAACATATTATTGAATAGGACATTTTAGAAACCAAATATAACATGAATTTTCATACAAATTTTAAGTTATGTAACCATGGTTGCCATATGTCAATGAAATAGAAACTGCTCACTCTCGTTACTGTTGTCAGAGCCAAAATAAACATATAAACTCTTTCGCACGAAAAAAAATAACACTCGCTTCATTGTGCGAATAGCCCTATTTTACGAAACTTGTGAGAATATAAAAATCCTCGACAACGGAGGTACTATAGTTTTTATATGCAAAAATTGATTTTTCAAAAACAGTAAACTAAATCAACTTTATTTAAAAAGAATGAAAGAGAATAGACTTCTGTCTTTTCAAAAAGGTATAACATGGCATTTTAGGTTGAACCATTGTTTTTTAATTTTTTTAGAAAATTAACCCTCCCGCCTAAACGGGGAGAGAAAGACCTCCCCCTCCCATAAGATTTTTTTCTTGTCTCAATATCTTTTTGGCACACCTTAGGTGAATCACCCTGTATAACAAAATTCTATTTTCAGCCATGTTTAATGTGATTCTGTGTTATTTGACATATTTTTTTAAAGTTTTTGCAATATACCTTTAATTGAATATAAAAAAAAAACAATATGTTTTTTAAGGCAGCAATATTTTTAAGTTTTTTGTTCACATTTCAATTTTATTTTCCCATAAGGGCAAAAGGTTTCAAATTACGCATAGAAAATTGTTCACAAAAGCGAATATTTGTTTTATTCAGTTATTCTAATTGTGGCCTAAAAAATTAAACAAACAAGAATTTAAGAAAAAAAAAATTACACTTTTTCAAATTTGGCCAAACATTTTACAAAGGTATAAGATACAAAAAAATTATATGCTAACAATGAAATATTTAATCCTGAGTCATTTAAACTATTTTCTAAGCTTAAGTAGTGTTCCGTAATATATTTTTTTTTTGTATTTACTTAAATATTCCTCTCCACTATCTCTACAACCCTGAAAAATTTGGTTCCTATTCAAATTTGGTTCCCATTCAAAATTCCTGGGGTATTAGGTTAGGTTAGGTTAGGTTTATGTGGCTGTCAGGAAGACACACTTAGACCACAGATAGGTCCGTTGTAATACCACGAAATGAGCGAGGGAGTATTTCTTTAATTAAACCAGTTGGAGCTTCTTATGAAGCGATGTAAAGATAGAATATCAACGTTCGACATATCGCTTGGATCGTCGAAAAAGAAATTACCCAGGTGTAATTTACGTCTTTGGGAGAGAGCTGGGCATAAACAGAGAAGATGGGTGATAGTCTCCTCCTCCTCCTCGTCCATGCAGCTTCTGCAAAAATCATTAGAGAATACGCCAAGTCTTATGGCGTGTCTTCCTATGAGGCAGTGTCCGGTTATGACACCAATTACGGAGCTAAGATGTAATCTGCTCATAGATAACAAACATTTAGTACGTTTCTGATCTAATTTTGGCCAGATTTGCTTTGTCGCTACGCAGGTAGTAGTGTTTGTCCATCTTAAAATTGTTTTCTCTATGGCATTTAGTTTTAGCATGAGTTTGCTTGTAGCGATAGGTATACCAATATTCACCTTGCTGCTAGGTAAAACCTGGAGTATTAAGTAAAACATAAATTTTTTTGTGTTATGTGATTTTGATGTGTTATAATAAAGAAAAAAATATATCAGAATAGTTATTGAATACCTATTTTGGGCCAGGTCAGTTTTCAATAATAAGTCAGCTTTTAATAATATTTGCTTTATTACAAACGCAGTTCAATAATAATAAAAGGTTACGAAGAATGAAATTATATATCAGAATATAGTATGCGAGAAAAAATACATATTTCCTAGCAAAAAATAAAAATACCTATAGTATCTCTCAACCTTTTTACTTGCGATTATAGGTACGGTTGGGTCGATATCCTCTAAACTTAGTATACAATGTTTTTAGGGTCAGCGTCACTTGGGTTTTCGAATTTTCGTTCTAGGCCTTAAACTAACGCTACCTGCCATGTAGCTGTTATGAAAAAGCTTGTTTTTACGAAAAAGGCTCTAACGATTTTGATAAAATTGATTTAAGTGATACGGTATTAAACACCTTACAGATAGTTTGAAATATATTTCTTTAGGAACAGTTTAACCGGTAGCTGCCATATAATGTTTTTTCAAATTTTGACTTTCTCATTGACGGCTGAACGAATTTTTACCAAATTTTATTTCTTAAAAGACCTAAACTTTAAAAAATTTAATATTTGATATAAATTAGTTTTCAAAGTATTTTTTGTTTTGTATTTATTAATATTTTTTAATAATTGTTCCATTTTAAATTTATTGAAAGAATTTAAGAGAATTATTTCGTATACACAAATTGAAAGACTACAACATCCAAGAGAAGAACGCTGCCAGTTGTGCTTTTTTGTTATTAAGTCCTAACTCACTGGTTATATGAGCAAGTTTGTGCAACCCAGTCGTGCGTTTTATTTTATATGCAATTCAATCAATCGATTTTCGAAACCAAACACAAAGTACTGGGTAATTGGGGATTTTGTAACTCGGGTACTGGGTAATTGGGGATTTTGTAATTCGGGATCTCGTACCCAACGCGTCACAATTGTTTTTAACTCAATTAGTTGTAGGAACCTTGAATAAACTTAAATCGAATTTTACTGACCGTTACCGGTGCGTCTTTTTTATCATCGTAAGATTATGTTTATTGTTGCTTAAACGTTTTCTTACACGAACCCATAATTTGCTTTCATTTTATTTTCACGACCAGTCAATAATTATAATTGCAAATTATGAGTAGGTATACACAAAATATACCCACAAAAGAAAATCTAATTGTTTTCAGCATTGCATGCGCACGCAGAACGATTTCACCCATTGGATTGCAGAAAGAAGTAAAGCGTTTTGTATGAGACGGGGGGATTCTTCCACCATAATTCGATTGGATGAACGATGAACTATAATGAAAAACAGCACTCACAACTTTTACTCAAATATGGTCTCAAAGATACTACCTACCTGAATAAAAAGTATTTCAAGTACCTATACATAATTTTTGCCCGGCGAAACAACTTATCTCAGTTTTTTTTTGGAAATTCATGTGTGCGCAGGTCCATTCACTCTGAAAATCTTTCATTTAAAGAGTAGACTGTACATTTTTTCTCTCTACCGATGGACTGCGACCTTGTCGTGGTGGTAGGGCTTAAACTGTTCATTATTCTACGGCATCTAAGATGTCTTGATCAGTGAACTAACAGCAGTCCGGGTGAACGGGACACCCTAGGACGTTCACCCTCAAGTTTGGTGGTGAAGAACCAGAGCATACCTGAATGTTTATTTATAAACATCTTCAGAGTAATGTCCGTGTTCAATAGGTAACCTATCCCAGGATTAACTGGGTAACGGCCCTACATCAAGCAAAAGTAGTTAGGGCAGGGGATTCACGAAAGTGTCCTTGACGATTACTCATTTAAACGTTTGAAAGGGAACTTTCATAACATGAGTGTTTTGTTGGTTTTGCACTGAGCTAGTGCCATTGTGAAAGTAGCAAATAAGCAGGGTGGTCTTTGTAACTCAAGGAGGCCACCCGAAAAGGCGGTAGATAACTACTCTATCCCAGAACATAAACTGGGTAACGAGCGTTACTACCGTCAAAAAACTTGAGTAAGTCAAGTAGAATTGAACGAAGTTGAGATGTGGAACTTGAGTTGGTTCCAGTTCAAGACATACTTGGCACATCTCCAGGGTAGGCAATCCCTGTGACTTTGTAGGTAAAGTCAGAATGTCAAAGTGTTACAGTTGGGAGTATTTCCCCAACTACACGACGTTTTAGGTTTGACGTACAATAAACTTAGCACGGGTGTTAGGGGGCCCTAGAGTTTGTTCGAGAGGAATGTCCCTTGTGGAATTTAATCATGATCATTCTCTACCCTAACAGTTGGGCTGGCCCTTTCGGGGAGCTTCGTGCTGGCTGTGGTTATCCATAGCGGAAACATTTGGCACCTCGGTGCAAGAGATGTAGATCGGTCTCGCTTCTTAACAAGGAGTGTGCACATACCTACATGTTCTCAATTTGTTACTGCTTTATAATCTACTTCGGTAATTATATTTCAGGACGCTGGTTAACGTTTGATTTAACTCGCAGTGGAGCGCCACCGTGGAGTTAAGTCTTAATAGATAGTGTATCCACGTTAAATTTCAGTTTCATTCTGTACATTTTTTCTTTAATACTGTTTAAGTTAATTCCACACAAATATTAAAATAATAAAATCAAACAGAAATACAAACATTAATTAGAAATAATTGAATTAAGTACATTCAGATAAATTCAATCTCTCTTCACCTTTCTCAATATATATGTATGTATTTTCACACCACACAACAAAATGACCCACTTTGTATGCTTAGCAAGACAAATATAAATGGAAACTAATATAAAAATCCTTTTTCACTGCATTCACTCTTTCAGAATTTGTTTATCAGTAAAACATTTAGAACCACACTGCATAAGCACCACATTTTACAAGAATTCAATAAACTAGAGATTTTTGTTGAATCTTTGTTTATAATTATTTCAAAAAATTTACAATTGGTTTAAAACGCTGTTCATATTTTGTAATTAATAAATAAGACTGATTCAAATTTTGGGTCCCGGTTCGTTTAAACTAACAACTGCCTTTGCAGAAAAAGCAGCTTTTTATTCGATCATTTGCCATTTAATACTAATCTGGCTGGATCAGAGAATAAAGTCTGCTTATTCCGTATCTGAATTTTTCTATTTCGAGAGAAAGAAACAAATATTCGAAAACAAGCATTATCTCTTGTACACACACCACCAAATATGTAGCGCGCAAAATCAATTCTTCATCCCGATTCTCTATTTCCATTGCCGATCGAATATAAAAGGCACGACTGGGTCGCATAAACTTGCAGCTATGGCTTAGTAGCAAAAAGGCAGAACTGGCGTACTTCTCTTGGATTCCGTATACAATTCCGTTGAAAATTACAGAAACACCACAAAAACCAAATTAAATAATACACATTGATATCTGGTTTGCAAACGCGAATTTAACGTACGTAACAATGATAGTTTACGAAACAAGTAACTGTTGAAGAAATAAAACATAGAAATTGGATTACCCTTCTTAAAACCATTAGACATAAATTTACAAAATTTGGCCCTCCAAGCAAAATTATAACGGACGGAGAAACAGGTTTTCTTCTATAATGATTAAGGAATTTCTCAAAGAGAAAAGTGTCCACCTACACATCACAACTCCGTATGGAAAAACATATCCGAACCTTTGCTGCTAACGAAAATAACAAAGAGACCCTACGTAACAATATCCTGAACGCAGTTGCAATCTACAACTTCACTATCCACTCAACAACAAAGAAGAGACCCATAGATTTCTTAAATGGAAATATTTCTAACGCAGAATACCCTACAATCGTAGAATTAGTAACAAAAAATAAAGAAAAATATATTAACAAAATAAACAATAATAAAGAAGATGTAAACCTGACCCAAGATAATCACACTTATTTAAATAATAGAGTAAGTAATTAAAGCCAGTCTTCTCAAAATCAGACCCAGTTATAATAAATGAGAATTATTTACAAAATGAAAAAGGAAGCAAATTTTATAAAACCCAAGTTAAAAGAAAATATAAATACGAACAATAAAAGGTGTTACATGAACTTTTCGCATTGGTTATTTTCAGATATTTACAATCATCCTCTTAATAACATGTATATCAACGACATTTGGACAAACAATTGACGTTTATAACCTTAACTATGAAAACGGGTTCACAATCAAAGACGAAAAAATACCAGTTATAACAGGACATACGAAAATTCTCCACAACATTAACCTTACCTCATGGACCGAAAACTTGGACATAATCGAACATAACATTAACAAACTCCACAACATGACTTCTAACTTTTGGCAAACGAAATAGAAAATTTATTTATTTATTATTTATCACCATAAACAAAGACAACGAGGTTTAATTAATACAGCTGGTAAGGGTTTAAAATATCTAACAGGTACCATGGATCATGAAGACGAACTCGAAATTAGGGAAAGTTTAGAATAAACCGAAAAAACAATGCAAATCTAATCAATGGTCTTAACGACCAAATTAAAATAAACTCTCATTTTAACGAAGCTATAGACAATATTACAAAGCACATTAACAATCAACAACTAGAAATAAAGAATCAGATTTTTAATTTAGGCAATGCAATATATAAGAAATTTTCATAAATAACCACAATGCAACAAGCATTTAGAATTCGTTATGACATACAATTATTAAGAGAACAAGTAAGGAAAGTCAAAGAGAATCTTTTAAGGAAAAGATATCCTGTCACCAAAAGAAGTAGTAAAATTTAACGTAACAATAGATAAATTATCACAAATTAAAAGTTCCGTTTTTATTCATGAAAACCAAATCATATTTGCCCTCTTGATAACAAATTACTCAACTGTAAATTTCTATAAAATTATATTAGAATCATTTCCTAATCAAAATAATCTCGAATTAGTAACACCTTATGTAAATTTTATAAGAGACGATAATTTTAACTATGAATATATAAATGGAACTGTAAAATTTAAAGATTTAAAAATTATAAAAGACAATTGTATTACAAATTTTTTTTTAAAGAAAATGCTAATTGCAATTACAGAAAAAAAACACAAATGTAGAAATAAAACAAGTTCACAATAACATTGTGATAACCAAAAATATTCCGTACACTCAAATGCAACAAAATTGTAATAATTTTACCTTAAACATTATGGGAAATAACTTATTGAGGTTTGAAAATTGTATGTTAAACATTAATGGCATCAAATATGAAAATTTTGTAACCTATGATAATTTCATTATTCCTAATTTTAATAATATAACGATTAATAATATTGTGATGAACTATTCTGCAGAAGAAAACCGTAAACTTATAGAGGAAATTAAAACCAAGAATACTACACACAAATTTCGGGTCCTTATAATTTCTGTTTCAATTACAATCATTTTAATTTTCATAAAAAAATCTAAAGAGGAAACTAAGGTTAAAGTTAACATAAAACACATTGATTCTTCGGAGCAGAATCCTAATAGGGGAGGTATTACGTCTCAGCCATTACCAATAACGGTAATCCCCATATCCCACATGCACCCCTTGTCTAACAGAACATTTTACTGTTTTCCACCATTTTGTGCACTCAGAGCAATAACGTCTCAGACGTTAGCCATAACGGTATCCCCCTTATCCCACACACGCCCCTTTGCCTAACAGCACATTTTACAGTTTCCCACCATTTTTGCGCTCACAGCAAAACGTGTCCACACATGTCCCAGCAACATAGACATAAATCATAATTAAATACTCCTATTTCATTGAACCAAATGATATATAAATAATATTCCCACGGGAATGGAATTTAGTTGTTTATAATTGTTTAACTTACTTACCTGTAGAATAGTTCAAGTAAAGTCAGTTCTAATTCGACAAACAACTTAGATAGGTGCAGCTATTTGGTCTACACAGCGGCCTACTAATTTGTATTTAATTAAGACAAAAAGAAAATAATACTAAGAATGTTCGTTTATATAAAATAAATTAATAAAAAAAATTAAAGAAAAACAACAATTAAGTCTTTTTTTATTGGTTTGTTCAGACGAAATACATAAATCCTACAATTAAGTATTATATCTTTTTTAAAAGCCAATAATCTGTTTTATTAACCAGTTTTTAAATCAAGTGAAATCTATCCATAGTTTTTGAAACAAACTACTTACAAACTCAAAATTCGGGAAACGCAATGCAATCTACGAGAAAGGGAAAATATACAGGGTGAGTCATGAGCAATGCGACAAAATGCTAGGGCGTGTAGGTTGCGTTGAGACAAGAAAAAAATCGTATGGGAGGGGGGGGGGGTCTATTCCCCTCCGTTTAGCCGGGAGGGGCAATTTTCGAAAAAACTGACTTAAAATGGGAAAAAAATTATTTAAAATCAACGGCTTCATTCACAATGCTGTGCGATACGTTTTTGAAAAGCCAATAACTTTTTCTTTCATTCTGTGTTTAAATAAATCTATTCTAAGAAATAGTTTTTGAAATATTAATTTTCAAAGTCAAAATTTTGAAAAAAAAAATTGAAAAAAAAATTTCAAATTCATTTTTTTCAAAATTTTACGTAATTAAGTGCTAATTTTAATTTCAAAATTCAATGCTGTTATTGATTTTAAGTCTAAATAAGAAAACCGGATGCAAAAATTTTATGTCGTTCTCAAGAAATTAAAAAAAAACCAAAACCACCTTTTTCTAAGAAAAACATTTATTTTTATTGTAACGAAGCAATTTATTTATTTATTTAGCATTAATCTTAGTTTTTTTTACTTTTTTTTTAATTGGAGTTTTATGAGAACGTAATAAAATTAAATAGTATTGGAATAACCCTGGATTAATATTATTTTCATTGATAACTTCTGAAAACTGACCTGTCAATATTTTTGCCTTGGCCTGCCAGCAGCCCATGGGTTCTACCTGTTATGGGGACAATAGGGACAATAAAACCGCATTTTTTCTAATGAAAAAAAAAAGAAAATTGCAACTCAAGATAAATAAAAGGCATTGCAGTTTTGCTTAGTAATTATTTCAAATTTGAATATTAACTCATTAACACGTAACGATGTCAAGCTCATACACCCGAGAAGAATTAACGGACATTGCAGTTTTGCTTAGTAATTATTTCAAATTTGAATATTAACTCATTAACACGTAACGATGTCAAGCTCATACACCCGAGAAGAATTAACGGACATGCATTTCTGCTACGGTTTAGCTAATGGTCGAAGCCGAAAGACTGTACGCTGAAAGATATCCCGATAGGAGGTGTCCCCATCATAGCACGTTTCCAAGAATCCACCGACGTCTAAGAGATCATGGAGTGCTGGAGCATCGAAGAAGCGAAAGGCCAGTTTCTGATGAGTCAAGAATCTTAGATGAAAGAATTCTGGATTTAGTCCGAAATAATCCCTCCGTCAGTACAAGAAGGATATCCACTATGCTTGGAGTGTCCCAATCTAGAGCATGTCGAGTACTTCGGGCGGAAAATTTACACCCGTACCACCTTACGCCTGTTCAGGAACTCACCTCAAACGACAAGTTATTGAGAACCGAATTTTGTAGAACATAACTACTTAGAAATGAAACCGAACAAAACTATTTTAGAAGAATATTCTGGACGGATGAAGCACAGTTTACTAGGGATGGGGTTACTAACTTCCGAAATTTACATTATTGGAGTAGCGCCAATCCACACAAAAAAAAAACAAAACAAATCACAACACCGCTTTAGTTGTAATGTTTGGCTTGGTATTGTTGGACACACTGTGATCGGGCCCCGGTTTTTGAATTCCATTATTAATGGAGAATCATACCTGCAATTCCTACGAGACCTTTTACCCGATTTATTAGACAGCGTTCCATTGGTTATAGCAGATACTTTAATCTACCAACAAGATGGTGCTCCAGCACACTACAGCTTACAGGTGAGAAACTGGCTGGATGATCATTTTAGTGACCGTTGGATCGGAAGAAGGGGCCCCACGGAATGGCCGCCTAGGTCACCAGATTAAATCAACTAGATTTTTATGCATGGGGATTTATGAAGAATTATGTTTACGAAGTGGAAATAGTATCATTGGAACAACTGAAGGAACGAATTGAAGTCTCTGGAGTCAAATTGCAGGAAAATTTGTCAAGCATAAACTTATGTGAAGCCATTACAAGGAGATATAATCTATGCCTTCTAAACAATGGAGATCATATCGAGAATTTTTTATAAGTACTTCCAATAATAAACATAGTAAAAATAAAAGGAATAAAAAAAACTAAAAAAACTAAGATTAATGCTTCTTAAATTGTTTCGTTACAATAAAAATAAATGTTTTTCTTAGAAAAAGGTGGTTTTGGTTTTTTTTTAATTTCTTGAGAACGACATAAAATTTTTGCATCCGGTTTTCTTATTTAGACTTAAAATTAATAACAGCATTGAATTTTGAAATTAAAATTAGCACTTAATTACGTAAAATTTTGAAAAAAATAAATTTGAAATTTTTTTTTCAATTTTTTTTTTAAAAATTTTGACTTTGAAAATTAATATTTCAAAAACTATTTCTTAGAATAGATTTATTTAAACACAGAATGAAAGAAAAAGTTATTGGCTTTTCAAAAACGTATCGCACAGCATTGTGAATGAAGCCGTTGATTTTAAATAATTTTTTCCCATTTTAAGTCAGTTTTTTCGAAAATTGCCCCTCCCGGCTAAACGGAGGGGAATAGACCCCCCCTCCCATACGATTTTTTCTTGTCTCAACGCAACCTACACGCCCTAGCATTTTGTCGCATTGCTCATGACTCACCCTGTATATCACTTTTTAGGCAGGTGCCCAATTTTAAACGAGTTCAGACTTTAAATTATGGAAAAAGACGGCTGGAATAATCCGAGATGAGTTATATCTTGAATTACTCTCAGATTGGAATAATTTGTACTGTTATTGTAGAACGGCATTAATATATGTGTCGGTCATTATAATAGTGGTCTAACTCCATTTTTTTAAAATATGTTTTTTTTTGCTGCATGATATCCCTTTCTTTAATACCTTTTAGTGAAATAGCGAATCAACTCCAAATGTTTAGTATTTTTTGCATAGTAAGCGATTTTTGTTTTTTTTACTGAACTTTAATGCACAATTTTTCATTATAACAGTGAAGTAAGTCACAAGTCAGTTTAAAAGTGAAGTAAATCCGGAGTCGATTCACTATTACTCTGACAAATTTGTTCAAACACATACAAACATCGAAATCGGCTAGCAAAAAAAAAAACAATAACAAAACCCAAGATGGATTATAATATTCCGTAAAATTATTATTCCCTTTAAAGGACATGTTATAAATATTTACTATCCTGGAAAAAACCCGAAACCAATTTTCCATTCATAATGTAAACGGGATAACCCAACAAATTCGCACAGGTAACACTTTTTGGAAGAGGCGTAAAATTTGCATAAACATTCATCCCCTTTAAAGAACACAATGAAATTTTCATTCATACAAAAAAAAAACCGCGGTCCTTTTTACCATTTTACCATCACTAAAATGTACGATCTCTATAAAGCCAAATGCGAGATTGAAGGGACTGAAGCTAAAAAATTGAAATATTATATGAACATTTTTAACACTAAGTTCAATATTCATTTTAAAACACCGCGGCAAGATACTTGCACGACTTGTGATGACCTGACATTAAAAATAGATGGAGCAATTAATGCAATTAATGAAGAAGATCTCAGGATATTGCATTTTGCCTTCTGAAACACATAAGAACCCATGCTATTGATCAAACCCATGTTATCATGTACTCGGATTCTTGCACTGGACAAAATCGGAATATCAAAACCACGCTTTCACTTTTACAGCTTGTGCAAGACCCTGATAACAAAATTAGGACTATAGACCACAAGTTCTTAGTATCAGGGCATTCATATATTCCCAACGATGGCATTCGGCATAATAGAGAACGCCAGTCGTCGTCAAGGTCAAATTTATAGCCCAGAAGAATGGATCAACATAATAAAGACAGCCAAACGCAAAACAAAACACCGCATTTCATTACAACAGAAATAAAAAATACAGAATTCTTAAGCACTGCTACATTAGAAACATCAATAACAAACAGAAAAAAGACGAAATGTGCTGAGATTTGAAGATGGTCATCCTCTTCAGTTTAAATTTAAAGAAACACTCAATCCAGATACACCGTTTTATGAAGTTGATTTAAGTAAAAAAAAGAAAGGATCAAAAATTACCAATTTAACCAACATTGAACAGGCCCGACTCTATCCATCAAGAAGACCTGTCACTAGTGCAAAGAAGACCCTCCCGAAACCATCCATGTACATAAAGAAAACCTTTTTTGATCAGTCAAACGACCTAAGTTACCGTGCACATAAATAATCTGTAGTTAGGCGAAATCAAGTGTTAAGATTTTTCGTCCAACTAATGCACATTGGAAAGAGCGTTGACGCATCGTAGCGTAGTACGAGTTTTAGATACAATTTATCTGATTAAAAATGTTCATATCGATTGATATGATGTATATGATGTGCGGAATCATTCATAAGTGATATCGTTCACGTGTAATCCCTTTAAAGAATCGCAAAGACTCATTACGATGAAGGTAAGATGAGCAAATTTTGTCATTTTAATTGATTTGGTACTCGCCTTTTCTGGACAAGCTGTTACGTTATTGAAATATGGGTGAACGGTTAGTTCCATATAGAATTTGAATCATCAATTGAAGGGAGATTCTACGTCGGCGTGGCGATACGTAAAGATATTATAATTGAAAACGAACACGCGAGTGGCCTTACGAAATGACCAGTTCGTTGCAGAGTTCTCCAGTTAAAAATTATCATATCCCTCAGAATTTTGCGGACCATGATTGGCATAGTGCACGATCGAAAATCAACTGCTTAAACAAAAATATCGATCACTTGAATTTATTCGTTCAAAATCAAATCGCCGATTTAAAATTCTATTGAGTATTTTATATTTTTAAATATTTTTGTTTCAAAAAATTTTTTTTTTAAATGTATGCAATAAAAAACAATTATGAAAGGCAGCACTATCGGCAGTAAATTAGTGATGTGCCAACTCGTATTTTTTTTTTAACCCGAGTTAGAATTCAAGCAACCCGAGTTGGAAATTGAGTTGGCTAACTCGATTTATAATTTTTTTTATATAAAAGCTTAACTTATGAAATATATGCACCTAGGTACCTACCTCTACTTGCTTTTACATTTTGTTTTTTTTTTATCACTGTTAGGAATCAAGATTTGCAAGCAGGAACATTAACCCCGTGTCACCATGATCCTTATCATAACACAATGAACTGAATAATAAAATAAAAAGAAAAATTTGCTTCGCATAAAAATAACAAAACAACTCTTTCTTTATCTACCTACAATCTACAAACAAGCAACAACAGAAATTCAAATATGTAAATACAACTATACGAGAATACGAATACAAGATACCTCTCCCTAGTTACCTACCTTACCTACCAAACAAATCGCGTCAGATGTTCGATGAATAACACAACAGAACAAAATATGCATAAGCAATTCGGTTAGAAAGAATAAGAACAGTCAAAAACGACATTATAACTCGAATTGATTACATTGATGATAAAGGATAGAAGACGGTGACAAAACCACCATAAAAATCAAGTTAGTTGTTCGATGAATTCGAATAACACAACAAAACAATATGCGCGTTAGCAACTTGGTTAGAAAGAATAAGAACAGAGTCAGAAAACAACAAATTATAACTCGAGTTGAATACACAGCTGACGGTGATGGTGAGGGGAGTATTCATACGAGAAGTTGTGTATGTTTCGGTTCGTTCTGTTCTATCGGTTTCACCAACTCGGTTTGATTTCATAACTCGGTTTGAATGGAATTAGGTGCAACTCGAGTTAACTCGGTTTATTAACTGGATTTGATACATCACTACAGTAAATCACTTTATCAAAAATGAAATTTTATTAAAATGGATCGTTTTATTCGATAAAAATAGAATTATCGAGTTTTCAAAATGAAAGTTTTTCTAAAATTAAGTTTTTTAAAATTAGTTTAGCAGTACTTTTAAAACATTAAATTTCGTTAAAATCGTTTTAGGGGTTCCAAAAAATCTGTATCAAAAAATAATTTAACTTTGTATGGCAGGTACCGTTAATAAGCTTTGACCGACAAAAAAAAATTATCTCTGTCGTCGGTCATATCAAAATATATCCAAATTGCTCGGATATTTTTCTGATAGAATGGAATTTTTCGGTAACACGTTTTTGAACGGTAGGTACCGTAGATTTTAATCCCCGGATAAAAATAAAAAAAAATTCTGGGCATATTACCATGTTTGAAGAATATCAGTATAACTGTTTTAGTTGTGAGTGTCGGTACAGAGAGACAGAGAGACAGACTGACGGATAGAATTTCCAGACCAGAAACAAAACAATGGCATATGCTTTAATCCTCCGTTTGTAATACGAAAAAACATATTTTTATCCAAGTTTCACATTGAATTGGTTTTTAGTTTCGTGTAAAATGAACTTTAATTTTGCAATAATTTAACAAAATTAATAAAATAATAAATAAAAAAAATCACAAAACAAGTTGGTACTTATATTTTTCATTGATTTACTAGGACTCTTGGTACATTCTAATGGGACTTTCCAATAGGCGTTTTTGTTTTTTAACTTTGAGCGCTCGGAAAACTGTCTTAAACTGTCAAAAAAAAATCTCTGTTCTTTTTCGCTCGTTAGTTCAGAGCAAACTCTGTGAGCAAATCGGCAGTGCACACAGAGCAAAATGAGTTTGACATAGAAAAAAAAAATAAAATATTTTAAACAGTTAAAATGGCCGAGGGAGTTTGTTTTTCTGGTGACAAAAGTAACTAATTTGTTAAGAATAAACTATTAATTTTTTAGTTCTTATTTTCAAAATGGTGGCAAATGAAATATTTGGTTTGCATCTACCAGCGCTGACTAGAAAATGTATGCAGACTACATATTTCTCCATTCCATAATGGTATTCCACCACTACCAAAGATTATCAATACCAATATGGGAAACAATGTCTTCCACCTTTGTTTAAATTGACGAGTTTGCACTAGTATTGGACAAATATTGCAATGAAAACGCACACTAGATCAATATCAATCACCAACATGGGTCGACTTCACATTAGTTGTGTTCAACGAAGAAAAAAATCAGATAAGATGAGATCAGAGCAGCGCAGAGCAGGGAAAACAGCTGTAAAATGTCAGATGAAGTTGGAGCAGACATTTTAAATGTGTATATGTGCAAATGTAAATGTGTGTGAGTGTTGTATTTGGCGAAGTCTACTAGAACTTTTTTGTCTTCACCATTAGTTAGTTCTAGACGATGTATTTCTCGATTCGTTTATTTTATTGAAGGCAAATTATAATTTTAACAGGAAATTTTAATTATATTTAAGCATTGATCTCACACGATGCAAAAATATCACAATAAAAAACTGAATGAACAGCAAATCAAGCAAATTCGGATACATATAGAGCAGAAAATGTCTCACTGAACAGTAAAATCTTGGGGCCGAATCGCGTCCTACATGAACGAGCAACTCGTGAACGGAATGTACCAGTTTGGGATCGTCACTAAAGTTGACGAGTACACCTTAATTCATAAAATCGAATTTTTAGTGACCTTCGTATCGTAAAAGATATATAATTGTTATTTGTGGGCTATAGGTCGATTGTAATAAAAAGGTTTCGAGTATGTTTGTACTCTTCATCAGGCCTTTATTATAACAAAAGAACAAAATAATACAAACATATATTAGTATACAATTTTTAAATTCATTTTTGAAAAATGTGACGTCAAAATTACTTACAACAATTATCAAGAAACAAAGAATATTGAATTGAATTTAAATGTAGTTAGACATCAATCAAGCAGTAACTAAATAAATCAAAAGTTAAATCAATAATTTTTATACTAATTATTTAAAAGAAAAATACTGACGACAGTTAAAATTTTCCATTCCACTGCACTACACAATCACCTACTTTTGAACCTACTTTTTGTTGCTGGCCTTTTTATAATTTGGCTATAGGCATTGCTCAGATTGTCGCAATCTGACCTACGGTTGACGGCATTAGTGTTGTCTAAGATATGCAACATTTCTAGCAATATTCGTTTAGAATAATGTTGTTCCGTTTGAATAATTTCAACATTCTCTAAGTCTGGTGTATGTTTCTCTTCTATGCAATGCTGAGTTAACGCCGTTTTATGAGAAGCTCCGCTATTTAAATCAAACCTATGTCCAGAGATACGATTTTTTAATTTTTGTTTCGAGGTTCCTATGTAAACAGACCAACATGTCGTCTCCTTCCCTCCTAAGCAATTAATCTTATAGACCACATCTGCTTTCTCCAAAGTCTCCATTCTTCCTTTGATATTGGTGAAAAGTTTGTTTCTCAGGGAAAAAGCAGACTTGAAGGCTATTTTTGCTTTTGTGTTGTCTTTTATTGGGGCTGTCATAATGCGGTTGGAGAGGTGAGGAACGTATAAAGCACTCTTATATACACACACTTGTTGGAGATCTTTAGCTTGGTTGACACTCTTCTGTTTGTCATGATTTTTAATGAGCTTTTGGACAATCGAAGTTGGAAAGAAATTGATGAACAGGATGCCCCGAATAATTTTTATATTTTTTTCATAAAAAGAATTGTCGCTTATGTCAAGAACTCTGTTGACAAAATTTTGTGCCGTATTGACAATCACATGCTTGGGTTGCTTTGAGTGGAAATTTATAAGGCGTCCGGACGCAGTTACTTTTTTGTGCCAATCAAAAATTAACTTTCCATTTTGCCTTAAAACTTTCACGTCGAGATATGGGAGCTCACCATTAACTTCCAATTCTACCGTAAACTTAATTTTGTGATTGAAAGAATTTAATGCGTTCAATGTGTTCTGTACTTCTTCGGACTTAATCACAACGAATAGGTCATCTACATATTTGACGATCACTTAAGGTTTTTCTGTAAGTTTAGCAAGTACATTTTCCAAAAGATTTTCCATAACAAGATCCGCTAAAATTGGCGAAGCTGGACTTCCCATGGGCACACCTTGTTTTTGTTGATAAATGTTACTGTCAAAC
Source organism: Baccha elongata (assembly GCA_951217065.1). NCBI lineage: Eukaryota > Metazoa > Arthropoda > Insecta > Diptera > Syrphidae > Baccha > Baccha elongata. Next base: position 121,864 of record CATNUY010000089.1, read on the forward strand.
TCCAAATAGTTGTTATCAATAATACAAAACCTAAGTAATTCGAAAAATTTTGTCTTTTTAATATTGGTGTGGTCTTTTATTCTATTCCAGTTGATCTTTATAATGTCTATAATCAGACCGATTGGGATGCTTGTGAATAAAGAAACAACATCAAATGAAGCCAAAATATCATCGTTTTCCAACTTAATAGAAGCCACTTTATCGATAAAATCTTTGGAATTTTTGACATTGAATTTAGAATTGTGTGTCAAGTTTTGAAGAATTTTGACCATAAATTTTGACAGCTCATAGCAAGGTACATTCGTCGAAGCACATATAGGCCGCATTGGAGTATTTTCCTTGTGAATCTTGGGTAAGCCATAGATTTTCGGACTACTTGCGGTATAAGTTGTCATTCGCTTTTTTTTCCCCCATTGAGAGATGATACCTTCTTTTAACAAATCCTTTACAAAATCATTGTTCCGATTCTGCAACGTTGTTGTTGGATTATTCCTCAGAACCCTGTAAACGTTTCTGTCTGCCATGAGGTTTTGCATTTTTTCCATGTAATCTGTCTTGTATATAGCTACTGTGACATTGTCTTTATCAGCAGGGACAATAAAAAATAAGAAAAAAATATAAAAATTATTCGGGACACCCTGTTCATCAATTCCTTTCCAACTTCGATTGTCCAAAAGCTCATTAAAAATCATGACAAACAGAAAAGTGTCAACCAAGCTAAAGATCTCCAAGAAGTGTGTGTATATAAGAGTGCTTTATACATTCCTCACCTCTCCAACCGCATTATGACAGCCCCAATAAAAGACAACACAAAGGCAAAAATAGCCTTCAAGTCTGCTTTTTCCCTGAGAAACAAACTTTTCACCAATATCAAAGGAAGAATGGAGACTTTGGAGAAAGCAGATGTGGTCTATAAGATTAATTGCTTAGGAGGGAAGGAGACGACATGTTGGTCTGTTTACATAGGAACCTCGAAACAAAAATTAAAAATCGTATCTCTGGACATAGGTCTGATTTAAATAGCAGAGCTTCTCATAAAACGGCGTTAACTCAGCATTGCATAGAAGAGAAACATACACCAGACTTAGAGAATGTTGAGATTATTCAAACGGAACAACATTATTCTAAACGAATGTTGCTAGAAATGTTGCATATCTTAGACAACACTAATGCCGTCAACCGTAGGTCAGATTGCGACAATCTGAGCAATGCCTATAGCCAAATTATAAAAAGGTCAGCAACAAAAAGTAGGTTCAAAAGTAGGTGATTGTGTAGTGCAGTGGAATGGAAAATTTTAACTGTCGTCAGTATTTTTCTTTTAAATAATTAGTATAAAAATTATTGATTTAACTTTTGATTTTTTTAGTTACTGTTTGATTGATGTCTAACTACATTTAAATTCAATTTAATATTCTTTGTTTCTTGATAATTGTTGTAAGTAATTTTGACGTCACATTTTTCAAAAATGAATTTAAAAATTGTATACTAATATATGTTTGCATTATTTTGTTCTTTTGTTATAATAAAGGCCTGATGAAGAGTACAAACATACTCGAAACCTTTTTATTACAATCGACCTATAGCCCACAAATAACAATTATGTAAACTTAATTCGGTATCACGGCTTACGTAAACGAGTGCTTGACTGCAAACGTTCACTTGTAAGGTCATACGTCAAGTCCGGAGTTAACGAATGGGTATTAAAGTTTAATTTATTCAATAAAAAAATGTGTAATGAATACAAATTTGAATAAATAAATACACGTTAGCATTTAACGAACAAATCTGCATAATTATATTTATCTATTTAGGACGAATTTATACTTGGAAATTCTAAAAAAAAATATCTTCTTGCAACGAGTTGATTCGCTAGGTACAAACAAAATATGAGATAGAGATATTTGTTCTCCATTTTCTCTAGCACTTTTTCGGTAATGTTTGATACTATTCAAATTGCAAGCGTTATTATTTTTTCTTACGCCTAAATAGAACGAGTTGCTTTTATTACGTAGACCAATTTTTTTCACAAAATTAATCATACAAAATTTAGGTTATTATACCTAATTTGTTTTATTCGCACTACAGCCAAAAAAGTTTCACTTCAAAAAATCACTAAGGGCCAGTTGTAAAAACATTTAAACCGCAGTTCAGATATTTTTATCTCCCAAACTCGGCTACCTAATTCAGATCTAGTTTTTTTTTCGTATAAAAACCAAACAATTATAACTTGAAACAAATAAATATATGTCATCAAAACCAATCAAAATCAAAAACAACACAATCAAAATGAAATATGGGTGCGTTTGGAAATTCATCTAATTCAATTTTCAAAATTAATCTGCTACAATGACACAAACATTTTATAGTTGACGTTCCGTCAGCTAACGTTGGTCGCGATTCCGATACGCTCAATCGATTGACGAGTGACAAAATTTTCATGATTCAATAATCCCACGTTTTTCTTTACTAGTGTTGCGAGACTAATAATTGTTGCATTAGAAAAGGAAATTTGCCTTACAACTGAGTAAAATTATGTTTATATGTAGATATATATAAAAAAAAAAAAAAATTTCTGAGGCCAACTGAATGTTGGTGCCGTTGCATTTTTTTAGGAGTTCATACTCAGTGCCTCTCTTTAGCTATAGTAACGGAACGTTGTAGTGAAAGAGCCTATTGGACGGGTTTCTCAGCAGTTCTCCTATATACATGAAAGGAGTAGCTGAGTGCGGCAATACTGTATTTTATTAACGATGGTATTTTTCAAAGGGAGGCTACTTCTAATTTGATCGAGCTTTCACTCCTGCTGTGTTGCAAGGCTTCCCATTTGGGGAATTTTTGGGTCACAAAAGATGGAAAAGTTCCCAATCAATTTCATCTACCTTACGCTTACGCGATGGTTGATGTCGCCATCACAAGTTGCTTCGTTATTGATCATACACAGAATTTAAACTTTTTGCACTTGGGAAGCACTGTTGCACACAAATACATTTCTACAACAGGCATTACTGGGTCCAAAAATATTATTTTTTCTCCGGAGGATTTCTCCATTTCAAGGCATGGTTTTTCATGTTTGTTATGGAGATGTACACTAACCAACAACTGCTACTAACCCATTTTTGGTTATTTTGTGTGAACAGTTTTGGGAAAAATTAATATCTCTTAAACACATTGAAGAGCATATAAAGAAAATAAAAGAAAATTTCTTCGAGATCGGTTTGAAATTCGATAAATTAATAAACAGTGAATTCAATTATTTCAGAAATAAAAAAGACCACAGATGAAAAATTAAATAATGAAACAGCAAAAACATATGCAAGTGCTGCCGCTGAAAAAGGTGCAATTATAATTAAGCCAAAAAGATCATCGAAATTCGGAAAAAACCAAGTCGGAGGTGAAATTAAATCTTAATCCTGGTGATGCCGCCATAGGGGTTTCGGGAATAAAAAAAAGTGGATAAAGGAGCTATTGTAGTGTCACGTGATAATGTTGAATCCATGAATAAAGTGAAGGAAAAAGTGGAAGAAAGCTTGGGAAGAAAGAAATAATCCGAGAATAAAAATAATTAATATATCGAAAATTTAGCAGTTTGTAAGGTTATTAATTCAATAAAAAGTCAGAATAAATTTCTTGCGAATGTGAATTTAGAACTTAAGGCAACTTGGGAAACTAAAAATAAGAAATTTTATGGTGCGGTGATTTAGCTCGATGTTAATAGCTTTAATGAAGTGATAAAACTTGATAAATTATTGTTGGATGGAAAAAATGTTTTGTGCAGGAGTCTTTGTATGTGAAAAGATGCTTTAAATGTCTGGGATTCAACAAAAGTGCTAAATGTGGTGAAATTCATGTTGGACCTGAATATCACTGTGTGAATTGTGTGAGAATGAATTGTGAGCTGAATTTGATTTTAAATACAAATCACTGTGCGTTTGGTAATGACTGCAAAGTGTATCAACAGACTTAAAGGGTTAAGGGAGAAGTACTTGTAGCAAACAAGGCAACATTCAAAAACCATTTTTTATTGTTTAAACATACAAAGTTTGCTTGCAAATAAGAATTAAATTGAAGTTTTAATAAGAAATTATAATCCTGATTTTTCGATGTTGACTGAAACGTGTATTACTGATGAAATAGAAGAATCGAAAATAAGTATTGCTGGTTACAAGCTTCACATTCTAGGTACACTGGGGGAGTGTTATTATATGTTAAAAAAAGTATACGTTTAAAAGTGGCTGATTTTTCAAAATATCAAAATTCTGTTTGGATTATGAAAGTATATGTGTGGTTGAATGATGAAAAATGGACATTGGTACTGTTGTATAGATCTCCTAGTTCTTCAATTAGGAATTTCTTAACTTTTTTTAATGATTGGTGCTATCATTCATTGGAAAATGATAACAACGTTTTAATGACGGGTGATTTTAATATGGATTTACTAGCCCAGTATCGTAATGCTGAGAAAATGTTTTAAGCATTGGCTGACCAAGGACTTGTCCAGTTAGTGAATCAGCCTACTAGAATTACTGATGTGTCAGCCACATTGATAGATTACATTATTACGAATAGGGATTTAAAATCTTAAAATGTGATTTTTGTAGTTGTTAATTTTAAAGATTTTTAATTAATAATATTGTTTTTCTTCATAACCATAGGAAAGGCAATATATAGAGCCCAATCTATTGCAATACAAAGATGGGTACTCTTGGCTCAAGCCAGGATGGTATGCAGAAACTCAAAGTAGTAATCCCCAAAAAAAAAATGTCATATATATTTATTATCTCTTCCACTCCAAGGCGTAAAAAAACGTCAAACGAAATCCTTTGTTGGAAAATAAACCAAAAGTTGTGATTTTTGCTATTTTTTGTTATTAAACAATTGTCAAATAGTTTCTAAGTGTTTTAAATAATAATTCGATTAAAAATAGTTAATTAGTTTCAATACGGGAATGTACTCCGCCAGTACAAAATGCGATAGGGAGTTTTACCATCTTGTCAAAGCTCACACTATGACGAAGACAGATTGAAATATGTATTGCGCTTTTTTCAAACTGTCAAACTCAAGATCTTGCAGAAAACAATTTGGAAATAATTTTTAAATGCTGTATTCTTTTTGTGTGAAATTTGTGATTTCCGTGGCTTAGAAATTTATTTTAATTAGCAAAACCAACAATTTTCACAATTTTCGCGCACAAATCTTTAAAATTCCCGCTTTTGTTTTCAATCAATTTGTCAACAATGATAAAAAAAAAATCAGCTGTTCGTCATACTGCTGTTTTTGACAATTCTGTGAGAACGAGAAAGAGATATATCGTTGTTACCTAAAAAGCCCTATTGTTTTACATCAAAGGATTTAGCTCAGTTTTTTTTTTTTGATTCGATATTTGACTCTGACGTATTCGGAATTCGGATACTTCTCTACTGAGTGTATTACTGAGTGTCATATTGACACTGGCTGAGTAGAACGAATGCCACATATTATGTAAGTCTATTATAGTATTATCTGTGGATTTTTCGCTATCAAACATAATATTTTACATTGAAATGCACTTTTTCAAGCTGACTAATGTCGATTTCCATTGTACTTTTCCAATTTTTCACATTTTTGTGGTTGTCATGAAATTGAAACGAGATTGCTTTGTTTTTGTCAGCGTATGAGCCGCCGCGCCACTAACAATCGTCAAATTTGTTTAAGTGTGTGCCATATTATGTATAATTGCCCGCGTTTTGCGGGAAAAAGAGCTAGATTTTCAAAAATTGCTCGAAACTAGAAAAAAATGCTTTTTTAGGCGTAATGGAAATTAAAACTTGCTGGAAAAATGAAAAAAAGTGCTTTTTTTGCACCATGGAAATCAACATAGCTAAGTTTTATTTTTGCCAACCAACTTTTTAACAGCGATTCTAGAAGTTTTAACAATTTCAAATCATTTTTTTACCATACCATTAGAAACTTACGATACCTATTTTACTCCCATTTTCACAGACAGAGTTTATAAACTAAAATATTAGTTTAAACTACAGAATTGAACTAAAGTTTAAGTTTAAATCACTGTGAAACTAGGGGTTAGTTTTAAGACTCAAGTAAGCAAGTTCGTGTGACAAAAAAACATGGCCGAAATCAAATTTTCGCAAAAACACATTACTATCAAACAATAATAATTAAATTACACTCAGATAAATTCAATCTCTCATCACCTTTTTCGTTATATAGATTTTGATATATATTTAAATTTTTCACACCCAGCAAGGAAAATATAACTCAAACGAATATAAAAAATCCTTTTTCGCTGCATTCACTCTTTCAGAATTTATTTTAATCAGTAAAACATTTAAAACCACACTTCATTAGCATCGCATCGCACAATAATTCTGTAAAATTAGATTGTTTGGTGCTTTTTGTTTTTGTGAATATTTTTAAAGATTTACAATTTAGTTAATGCGCATATTTTCATTTTTTGTAATAAATTAAAATACTGATAAAAAATTCCCGATACGTTTTAAAGCTTTAAAGAAAGAGAAAGATCATGTTCTATCTATGTTAAATTGAATTGAATTGAATTTTTATTGCGTCTTTTAGTTTCGAGCAAAGATTAAAAACATAAAGATGGGAAAGAATGGCTGATAACGGCATTTGCCTACGAACTCGAACTGTCATTTGACTGATTAAGTTGCAAAAATGTGCGTTAAAAACTCACACCAATGCAACTTAATCAGTCTACCACAGTTTTCCCCTGTGGGGAATTAATTTGTCTGTTATTTTTAAAAATCGGCAGTTATTTTCAAAAAATGATGAATTTCGTGCGGTGCGTTCCGGATTGAAACTTTTAAACTGCGCTTTCACTGGGAGTCACGACTCGCGACGGACAGGTCGACTCGAACCTGTCTTTTCGCATTCTTGAAAAATTTTGTGAATACGTGTCGAAATTCACGGGCTCACTCATTCATATATTTAAGATTTGTTATAAAATCAAGGTCTAGCCTGTGTGCAATATATTATATTATTATTTGTTATTGCTTGTCAGTGGTTTTGGTATGAAACATATACAAATACCTAAATATTGAAGATATTGCTCTACACGATGCAAGTATATTGAGCAATTTATTGCAGATGCTTTAATAGGGCATATTCATAGACGTTTGACAAGTTCTTTTTATACTATGTTTCCATCAAGCACTTAATCTTGATTTGAGCAGATTTATCCATAATCTTCTTTTAATTCATTAAATTTACCATACAAATTTAAATCCTTAATCTTCATGATTAAAAATTTCCGGATTGTAACTTTTTTACTTTACTGGTCGACTCGAACCTCTCTTAATTTTAATGGTGCATATTCATAGTTGTTTTTTAACTACAGTTTTTCTTAGCCTGGATTTAAGCAATTTAAATAAGATAAACTCGAGTTTTTATAAAAACAGCTTAAACAGTGTCTATACTTTCGGTCAATTTTTCACTTATTGCGTATTGTTGCGTAAGACATAAATATTTGACAAACATTTATGTTTTAATCATGGATGGAAATCCATCAATTAACAAGTTATGAAAAATCGGAATATCGTACAAGTGGTTAAAGCCAAGCCAAAATATAATTAATTTTTTTTATTGAAATAAATTTCTTCATAAAAAATAATTTGACTGACCATACATCAGAGCGTGAGCATAAAATATTTAAAATAACAAAAAAAAAACAAAAATACTTTCAATTTTGTTAGATCCAGGAACGCGACATTATATGTGAGAATTATGAACGAAATCCACCACAGCTCATGAACCTCATGAATATGGTCTGTCTGGCATCATTTTCGAGTTGCGCTCGACCCACATGGCATCAGCTTGTACTCCTCCGTCTCCTCCCATTGAAAAAAACTTTTTACACGCGCTTTTCTATACGTGAATACGTGTGAACAGCTAAATGCAAAATTGTAAGAATGTATGGTCTAGCCCAATTTGACAGTCCCATTTAAAATCCACGGGCACTCATACAGAGTTAAATCTGAGATTATGTTCTATTTATTTATTATTCTATGGCTCGACCTTAAAAAAATTAAAAATGTTTCTCTCAAATGAATAGAAAACTTTTTACGATATAAACGTTTTTATATATTTTTTATGATTTATCAAACTAGCTGGTTTTGAAGAAAATTCAATTCAATATGATACAGAAAATCCGGTTATTGTATAAACTACAGTTTGTTTCCTTAAATTTATTATTTTAAGAGTGTTTTTAGTTGATATGAGTTCGTTCACATGATTTCATTTTTTGACAGGTCATAAGAGAGGTTATGCTTTTCTCTACTTTAGAAGTATAATTACAAAAATATAAAGAAAAAAATATGTACGAAATATATTTTGTTTGATTTTATTTTTTATGAAGAAAATAAATTATAAACATTTAATAATGCACGTATAAACGAATGAAACTTTCCACTTGAAATAAGTCCGACAGTAAAAATTTTTTCTACGGGAGGAGCCGGAGGGGTACAAGTTGATGACCTGTGGATAAGACCAGAGTGGCGTAGAGTAGAGCAAAGCTGTGAAATGTTAGAAGAAGTTAGAGCAGAAATGTCAAAAAATGTGATATGCCAGTAAAAAAATTGCATTTGGTTTTGCGAGCTCGTTGTATATGCAAAACTTTTTTAAAAGAAATTTTAATTTTATATTTTTTTATTTTTTTAAGGGCCAGTTGTACAATCGTGGTTTAAGGTTGTTCAAATTTTTAAACCACTGATTTCTATAGATAATCTGCCAAAATCGGTGGGTCAAAAACTTGACCCACTATTGTACAACTGGTCTGGTATTCTTTAGTTTTATATTACCTGCACTTCATAAAAAAACTCGTTCAGAAAATCTAACTCTACCCTAACATGTTCTACTTAAAAAAAAACAAATCAAGCAAATCTAAATACGTCTACAGATGAAATTGTCTCCCTAAATCTTGCTTCTTAAATTTTAATCTTTTCTACTGAGAGCAGTTTAGAACAGTTTAGAGCAGCTAAGTAAACCTGAACTTTATGAGTAATTTCAAAGATACCAGGAGAACCTATAACGCACATAACTGTTAAATTTTCCGAGGTGAGTTTCCGAATTGTCATATTTCTGTCATATTTGTAAACGTCAAAATATTTCAAAAGAAAAAAAATTGTTTTTCGAAATGTTTTTTCCTCCCAAGTTAACTTTATATCCAAAGAGTAGTGTATTTCTAGTAGAAACATATTCATGTATTTACTTTTAGTTACTGGACCCTCATTCTCGTCCGTCAACTCCTTTGGATTTATAAAATCCGAAGCGTGTCTCTTGATTGCATGCAGAGCAGCGCTTCCAGTGGAAGGCATTGATCCATTTGATGATGTCGGAAGTGCTGGTGATGCTGTTCCACGAGTACTTTCCGCAGTTTGTTGCTGTGCAGCAACTGCTGCTAAATTTTTTATAATTGTAACTGGTTGGCCTGCATTATGTGGCTGAGCGCCATTGGCCAGACGTCGCTGCATTCCTCCTCTTAGACTCTCCATAGTCAAATGCCTTTCAAGGATATGTGTCATGAGTGAGAAACGTTTTCGGGGAATACCATAGCATATTCCTGGTCCAGGACCCCACTGGCAAAAGATTTCGGCGCCAGTGTCCAAATGTTCAGGACAATGAACCAAACAGGTGTGATGATGTAAATCCGCAATTGATTTGAACTTTTTTCGGGGACAGTTGCGCCAATCACAAATAAATGGCCAATTGGGATCAATAGATAGTTCTTCCTCTATTTTTTCCGACTTCGGTTCAACTTTTGCTTCGCTTTTGATTTCAGGTTTTAACTCTGGCTTGATCTCAGGCTTATTCTTGCAAGGTATTGCTTTGGAAGCGCTTTGAGGCGGTGTTGGTACGGCAGGAAGAGCAGCAGCTGGTACCGGTGAAGGTGGAAGTGGAGGTGGAGTAGGAATTTTAATTGGTACCGCTGTTGAAGTTGTTTGTTGTTGAGCTTGTAAAGCTGGTCGTATAGTTGATTTCTGAATAGAGACAGTAGCAGTTATCATAGGCGAGGAAGTTTGATGGATTTTAATCGTAGCCGGTATATGGGAGAGCTAAGAGAGTATGTTAGAATTTCCAGGCTGAGCTTGTATCTGTTTCTGTATAATCTGCTGCTGGACGGGAATAGGTCCGGTTTGAATTACATTGGTTCCACCGGTATTCATATAAATTTGGTGTTGTACTGGACGTGGCATTTGAGTGACAAACATCTGTTGGCCTTGAGGCGTTGTCATTATCATCTTTTGCGGTTGAGACGTTGTAATCATCTGCTGTTGGCCAACAGGTTGACCTTGTTGTTGAAGGATGATAATGGTTTTCGTACCTGCAGCTTGTTGTTGTGGCGTTTGAGTAACCAACAGACGCTGAGTCTGTTGTTGTGGCTGAGTAGTTTGCTGAGCTACAAGATAAGTTTGACCCTGGGGATTTGTTGCCAGTACATACTGTGTTTGTTGTTGCTGTTGTTGCGGCTGTGTTTTTGTTTTTATGATGCTCCTCACTTATATATATTTATTTGATATTGAATATCGAAAAAACAGTGTATTAATTTTTTAACTGGCGAATATTGCCAAATAAACGCTAAAATAAAAAAAATCTAAATGCTATTCTACTATTGTTCATCGGACTATAAGATTATCTTGTTAGTTAAACAAAAAACCTACTGTTGCAGTTTGAGCAGTTGGTTATAAGAGTACCTACAGGGAAAGCTGTAGAACGATTCAAACACAAATAGTTAGAGGCACACAAGCCACGATTAGATGGCATTAAATTCTGAGCTGAGCAGTTAATTGTTTTTAACCAGATTAACCAGATTTCATCTTTTTTTTTTGAAAAAGTGCTTTTAGTATTTTCTTAATTTCTCAAAAACTAAGATACATTTTGGCATACCGTTTTCTGTTTTTGACTAAAAAATTAATAAGAGTATTTAATTTTGAAAATAAAAATAATAGTTAACTACATAAAATTTTGAAAAAATTAGTTTAAAATTTTTTTTTCAAAATTTTGAGTTTGAAAATTAATTTTTTTAAAACTGTTGACTTGAACAACTTAATTTAAAAACAAAATAAAAGAGTAGTTTTCTGGATTTCCAAAAAAGATATAACAAGGCTTTGTATTATTCACCATTGTTTTTTCTGATTTAAGTCAATTTTTTAGAAAATTGCCAGTCCCGCCTTAAAGGGGTAATAGACCCCCCTCCCATACGATTTTTTTCTTGTCTTAACCCCACCTACACGCTCAAGCTTTTTGGTGCACCTTAAACCAATCACCCTGATACATATTTTTAAGGCACAATGCACAAGGCAAAATGCGACTGGCGAATTGACTACGATTGCTACAAATTGAAGACACTCGATGCCAATTCTAAAGAAACCAAGAAGCTGGTATCACAGTACTTCTCGCTGACCGGCACAGATAAGGATGGTCGTAAATCTTAATATAAATGTCATTATAGTGCTCTGATCCATACTAGGAGGTCTGACGATAGCGTCGGAAACAGCAACAACAACACAACTCGTACCTTAATCAATCTTTTGTAATTTTGTTTTTATTTTAATTGTTTCTGGTTGTGTATTGTATTCCCTAGTAATTATATAAGAAAACCAAACAAACCAATGTGTTTTGTTCTTTTACAAAAACGAACGTGTAAATATACAAAATCAAGACTGGTAGGCCGACAGCCCACAGCAATTTTTGGGTGTAGGTGATAACCCAATATAGTTGGTATTATTCGAATGTACTATAGTTGCCATTTTAAAAATCAGCGTCTTGGAGTCCAAAGTGGGAGCAAATGTTCAAGTAAACAAACAATGATAATGAATAATAATACTTTTATTGAACGGAAGTGTAAAATATAAAGAAGGCTTACAAAAACTATTAGCTATGTCTACTGATAGCAAGTATTTTTGTCTGAAACCAAAATGTTATGATGCAAATAGTAGCGCCAACTCATTAAGAGTCAGGAAGTGCATAAATTTTGTCTGTGAATCAAACCGTTCGGACATGGCACCAAAATATGTTCATGACATTACCCAGTTTTTCGTTTATTTTTCATTTTTTTATGAAAATTTAGGTAATGTCTTAAACATATTTTGGTGCCATGCCGGAACGGTTTGACTCACAGACAAAATGTATGCACTTCCTGACTCTTAATGAGTTAGCGCTACTATTTGCATCATAACATTTTAGTTTCAGACAAAAATACTTGCTTTAAAACATTTCTGCTGAGTGGAATATATGCATATGGATCTAACTTTCCCTTTTTCTTTATATCACCTTGGGCTTTCTTTGTTTAGTACATTGAAGCTGTAGTCTGGACTGAATAGCATTTATGTCTAGATTTAACTGATGCAGCTACAGGTCTATGAATACCTTTACCACCAGCTGTATAACGCGAAGTTCTTGTTCGTCCTGACTTCATACTCAAGGAGTCAGCCGCTTTACGTTTTCGACTTGGTGCAGCTGTAGTTTCTTCCTCTGAAAAGTATAATTGAAACATTAAATTGTAATAAAAGTTAAATTTTCTAGTAATCATACCATCACTACTATCATCTTCCATTCCTCGATTTCTAGTCTTCTTTGGACCGTCTGTATTTTCATGATCGTCATCACTATCGCTACTACCATCACCTGACCGGAATTACTGCCAGTAAATTTATCACTTATAGTTAGTCAGCCATCGTCAGCATAAATATTTTAAAAGAATGAAAGTTCTTATAGAAAGACATAAAAATGTTTATTAATTGTGCAAACTAGACAAACAAAAAAGGAGAACTGTCAAAACAAATAAATTCACCTCGGTTCCCCTCTCAATTTTACACGGATACGAATCGAAATTACATATACAACAATGTAAACAAATGGGTGTTGGAGGGTAAAACGTACGAAAGTTTCCCATCTTTATATTCTTAATCTTTGCCGTTTCGAGTTACAATTTTTGTCTTATTCTAATTCTAATTCTTGTTCGCTTTAGCGAGTACAAAAGTGGCTGTAATGTATGGCCTTCTTTTTCAGTTGTGTATAATGGAAAGCCTCGTGGCGAAAAGTTATTATATAAAAGATATATAGTCACACTACTTTTGCTCATAAGTATTATTTTGTTGGTTGAGACGGAAAGTCACAAATATATTTACAAAATAGACCTATACTAACTTACAAACTAAAATTTAAACGAAAAATGCGCCAGCGCATTGCAAGATATGTTTGACACAGTTTCCAATTGATAATTTTCTCTTTTTATCTTACTAACTTTGTAGTTATTTTTAAATTTAATAAAGCGAGAGCGCTCTATTGGTGTGTTCACATTTTTTACTATCACAGTATTATGTTAATGAGTATGTGTGTTAATATATGAGAATATTAAGAGTGAGTGGAAGACTCAAACCATTGTATATACATTTATAGTCGTGTTTTGTTGGTAAGTGTTTAATCACTTTAGCAAAATTTTGTATGGGATACGAAAAGTGGCGATAATTTGGTCAGTAGACAGTAATTAAAGTGCACAGGCCGACTCCACGAGCTATAATTTCTCTCAGAATGTGTATCCTGCAATGACATATTCAATGGAGTCGCGTTGTTTCTCGTTATGTTGGGATATCAGATATCTCTCTCTAAGATTTCGTCTTGACAAAGATGTCTGATATAAATTTGACAGATGAGTTTTTTTTTCCTTTTTCTAGGTAGATGACAATTTTACTTCATTATTTTTTGTCTCTCATGCTGGTCGTTGCTCTTCATTCTCTTGCGTTTCGGTTGTATTTTTTGTTGTTTTGTAAATTTCAAGTAAAAAAGTTGATTGACATAGAAATATATATTTATGGAAATGCATTTAATTTCATTAAGGGCCAATCTTTTCAGCTCTGGTTAAATCTCTGGTTTGTTCACCATAGACTTTTCTTAACCAGTTGTTTTGAAACTCGGTTACCCACAGTTCGTCTTTTCACCATATTAGTCGTGTTTTGTTGGTAAATGTTTAGTCACTTTAGCAAAATTTTGTATGGGATACGAAAAGTGGCGATAAATTGGTCAGTAATTAAAGTGAACATAAAAGTGAAGATAAAATCTTGGAATGCCTGGAAATTTTTGGCGCGAAATATAATGTCAATACATTTTTTGCTTAAAGGTTGGTGGCACCTACGACAGCTTAAGACATGGACTCCATATACAAAGATTATTAATGGTTGTGTTCATTGTGTTTTCCTTTAGGGCCGCGTGTTGCGGAAGAAGTAAGAAGCTTTTAACCTACGAAAGTTGCAAAAAAGGTTTGATGATTTTGAACTTTACGCTTAAAAACAAATAAAAATTGGTTAAAGCAGATTTTTAAATAAAATTATATAATTTGGGATTTAATTTGGTAATATTCAAGCTAAATAATGATTATATTTATCCGGTTTTTATTTGTTTGTAGTGGAAGTTGGGGTACAAGTTGACCAACTCGGCATATTCAAATAGCCATACTTTGCAGACACATCCATAAAATTATTTGAAACTTCGGCTTGGCATATAGTCAAGAATACCAACTTTGAAATAAAATAAGAAAGTGGATACAAAAGTGAATATAGCGTTTTGTTGGTTCCTTCCAGTGCTGACTAACTAAAAATTACCAACAAAACACGACTATTATCTTCTTTGGTTACCAAACCAAAGATAGTTCCAGTTTTCCAGTGGTCCAGTTGTGAAACGGAATCTCTGGTTAAGTTTGTTTATACTTTTTTGAATGCGAGAGAAAGAGATAAAAGATTTTGTCAATAACTGATAACAGCCTGTCTCGTTTCGATGCACATGGATAAACTGAATTGATTCATCTACGCACAAAGGAAAACAAAAAAATATACATAAAATATAGGGGTGGAATTTATTAAGATGTTAGATCATCCTTTTTTTTAATTTTATTCTATACGTAAGTAGTTATAATCAATTATTATCTGGTATATAATTTATCATTCAACACAAATGTGAAAAAAATAATCGCTAACCATAGAATTTCTGTGGTTAACCAAGCAAAATTGACTGGTTAACGAAATCTCTGTTAACCATAGATTCTCTGGTTAAAATTTTGCTGAAAAGACCAAATCTCTGTTAACCGACTGGAATAATGACACTAAGGGCCAATCTTTTCAGCTCTGGTTAAATCTTTGGTTTGTTCACCATAGAATTTTCTTAACCAGTTGTTTCGAAAGTCGGTTAACCACAGTTCGTCTTTTCACCATTTTATCTACTTTGGTTACCAAACCAGAGATAGTTCCAGTTTTCCAGTGGTCCAGTTGTGAAACGGAATGTCTGGTTATGTTTGTTTATACTTTTTTGAATCCGAGAGAAAGAGATCGAAGATCTTGTCAATAATTGATAACAGCCTGTCTCGTTTCGATGTACATGGATAAACTGAATTGATTCATTTACGAACAAAGGAAAACAAAAATATTTACATAAAATATAGGGGTGTAATTTATTAAGATGGTAGATCATCATTTTTTTAAATTTTATTCTTTACGATTAGTAATAATGATCAATAAGTATCTAATATATTATTTATCATTCAACACAAATGTGAAAAAAATAATCGCTTACCATAGAATTTCTGTGGTTAACCAAGCAAAATTGACTGGTTAACGAAATCTCTGTTAACCATAGATTCTCTGGTTAAAATTTTGCTGAAAAGACCAAATCTCTGTTAACCGACTGGAATAATGACACTAACCACGGAAAATTAGCTGGTTAACGTAATCTATGGTAACCATAGATTCTCTGGTTAAGATTTTGTTGAAAAGACAGAATCTATGGTTACCAGCTGAAATAATCATTGATTAAACCTAACCAGAGCTGAAAAGACTGGCCCTAACCACGGAAAATTAGCTGGTTAACGTAATCTATGGTAACCATAGATTCTCTGGTTAAGATTTTGTTGAAAAGACAGAATCTATGGTTACCAGCTGAAATAATCAATGATTAAACTTAACCAGAGCTGAAAAGACTGGCCCTAAGTACATTGTGTGTACAATGTACAGTTTCCTACTGTACATTGTACACACCTATCTGAAAAAAAATTAATATTACATAAACATCGTTTCTTTAAAAATAAAATATACTATATGAGTGTGTAGTAACTAAAACAATAATTTATCTATCTAAATTATTAACTAACAAAGTAAAAACCATTATTTCTAAGGAAAGCAAAAAAAATATCGAAAGAAATTTGTCGTTTATCCGCAATGTTGACACGTCAACTTCTCTTTCATCAATGAAATGTCAAGACATTGTTGGAATTCAAAGAACACATACGTAATTACTTATTGTGAATACTACTTTATAGTTCAGCATTTGGCAGCCCTGCTTTTATCTTGTATCTTCTTGTTGTAGTAGCTAAACGTTTTGTTTTAATAAATTCTTTATATTTCTTTTGTTCCTAAAAGTAGAGTCTTTTAATTCAATTTGGTTTAAGATTTCCAACAGGTTATGGGCCCAGAATAACCTACGCTTATATCTTTAAATCATAATTGTGGATTGACAAGAAATTATAATTGATAGTACGATTGTTTGATAAAGTTAAAACAAAATTTTTCGAGAAAAACAATATGGCGAATTCTTCGTTGCCAGGAATCGAATAATTAAAAGGCAGAGAAAATTACAACGACTGGAAGTTCGCTGTGGAGAATTATCTTGTGCTGGAGGAACTTTGGGATTGTGTTATCAACGTCGAGACGGACACAAAGAAGTGTGCTAAAGCAAAATCAAAAATTATTTTGTTGATCGAGCCGATTAATTTCGTTCATGTGAGGGATGCCAAAACAGCGAAAGAAGCTTGGGACAAGTTAGCTGCAGCATTTGATGACAAAGGATTGACAAGGCGTGTGGGACTTTTAAGAACTCTAATTACAACCAATTTGAGGGAAAGTGGTTCTGTTGAGAATTATGTGAATAAAGTTATCTCGACGGCTCACAAGCTCAATGCAATTGGTATGGTGGTTTCCGATGAGTGGGTTGGGACATTGTTGTTGGCTGGTCTTGGCAAACCCATGATCATGGGAATCGAGAGTTCTGGCATGAAAATCACAGCTGATTCAATCAAGACAAAGTTGTTGCAGGACGTAAAAGGTGAAGATGGTGGTGATGAGACACATGCAGTTGCATTTTATGGTGGAACTTCAAACGTTAATTCGAAGAAGAAGAAGAAGAACGCATCTGGTTTAAAGTGTTTCGAATGTCATCAACAAGGGCACTATGCTAGGAACTGTCCAAACAAACCAGCGAGTCGAAAAGCAGATAAAAAAGGTAACTCAGCAAAAGTTGTATTTTACACGTCGTTTACAGCGGTCAAGAAAGAAATGGATCGTTCAGGATGGTTCATTGATTCCGGTGCTTCATAACACATGACGATGCGGAACGACTGGCTTCAAAACATTTCAAAAATTAACAGCGAGGAGGTCACAGTTGCAGACAGCTTTAATCTGGTCGTAGAATCAAAGGGAGATATTCGCATGCAGTTGCTTGCAAGTGGAAGTGCAGTAGATGTGACGGTCAAAGATGTGATTTATATTCCAAGTCTTTGTGCTAATCTATTGTCTGTGAGCCAAATGACGAAGAATGGCATTAAAGTATGTTTTGAAGACCAAAGATGCTACATGTACGATAAAGACAATGTTTTGATTGCAACTGCGAGTTTAGTTCAAGAACGGCTCTACAAACTGGATATGCCACCTTTAGTTAAAACGGCAGCAAATTTAGCTGAGCAACGGGCATCTTGTGAGCTATGGCATAGGCGACTTGGTCATGCAAATTATGACGTGATGATGAAAATGCAACAAGGGGCTGTTACAGGTTTGGATTTTTCGGGCAAACCAACTGGACGATGTGTGAATTGTCTTGAAGGTAAGCATTCACGAAAACCATTCAATACATCTGACGCACGTTCTAGTGAGGCATTGATGTTGGTGCACTCGGATTTGTGCGGACCAATGGAACAAGCTTCATTGGGTGGTGCACGCTACGTTCTGTTGTTTCTGGATGATTTTACTCGAATGGTGCTTGTTTTTATACTCAAAGCAAAATCGGAAGTAAAAGACAAATTTATTGAATTTAAGCTTCAAATCGAGAACGAGACTGGAAAACGAATCAAAACTCTAAGAACGGATAATGGTACAGAGTATTGCAACGAAGGACTGCTTTCTTATTTGAAAAGTTGTGGCATACGTCATCAAACCACAGTTCCGTACACTCCGCAACAGAACGGGAAAGCTGAGCGTATGAACCGCACAATCATGGAGAAGGCTCGGTGTATGTTGGCGGATGCTGTCCTGGAAAAACATTTTTGGGCTGAAGCCGTTTTGACTGCTGCTTATTTGATAAATCGGACGCCGAGTAGAATGCTCAACTTTAAAACTGCAGAGGAAGTCGGGTCAAATAAAAAGCCCAACGTAAGTCGTCTAAGAGTATTTGGGTCTACTGCTATGGTGCATGTTCCTGGTCCGAAGAGGAAGAAGCTAGATCCAAAATCTAAAAAAGGAATTTTTGTTGGCTATTGTGAAAACTCAAAGGCATATAGAATATACGACCCAGTTAAGAAAAAGCTTATTATAAGCAGAGACGTTGTTTGTTTAGAGGAACAAGATCAACAATTTCGCCAAGTAAGTTCCCAAGAAAATTATGTTAATATTTTTTCTTCTGATGCAGGGTGTTCAGTGGGGGATCTAAGTTCTAACGAAGCGGAATACATTGATGTCGGTAATGCTGAAGCGGGTGTTACAACAATAGAAAATGATGTAAAACTGTTCGACGTGGAAAATGTAACTAATGAAGAGTCGAACAGTGGAGAAGATGAATCATTTTACTCTGATGAAGAATTTGTTCCGCAAGTTACAGTAGCACCGACAACAGAGGTTGTGCGCAGATCCGAAAGAACGCCAAAACCCATAAGAAACAATGATTTTGTAACGTATATGGTGGCAGACACTAACGATCCTAAGAGTTATATCGAAGCTATTTGTAGATCAGATTCCGAGCAGTGGAAAAATGCAATCCAATTAGAATACAGATCGCTACTACAAAACGAAACTTGGGAAGAAGTAGAGTTGCCGCCTGGAAAGAAAAGCCTGAGTACAAAGTGGGTGTTCAAGACCAAAGTAGATGCAAATGGAAAATTTACCAGTCATAAAGCACGATTGGTGGCCAGAGGGTGTAACCAACGTAAGGGTTTTGACTACGAAGAAACATTTTCCCCAGTGGTGCGGTATGAGTCAATTCGTTTCTTGTTGGCTATGGCTGCTAAAATGGACCTAGACATTGAACAAATGGATGCAGTAACGGCGTTTCTCCAAGGAGATCTGGAAGAGGAAATTTATATATCACCACCAGAAGGTTTTCAAAAAACTAATAAAGTTCTTCGCTTAAAGAAATCAATTTATGGTTTGAAACAATCTTCCAGGGTATGGAACATGAAGCTGGATGGTGTTCTAAAGAAATTTGGTATGATTTAATCCAAACTAGACCCATGTATTTACTACAAACACGATGAAGGAAAAATAATGCTGATTGCAGTTTACGTGGACGACATGCTAATAATTGGCAATCATACTAAATTAAAGAAACACCTGAAATCAACCTTGATGAGCGAGTTCCATATGAAAGATTTGGGGGTTGCAAACTCGTTTCTTGGACTTCGATTAAAAAGAGATAGATCGAATGGGCGACTTTGGATTGATCAGGAGAATTACATCCGAGAGATTGTTGACCGGTTTGGACTGACGAACGCCAACATATGTTCTACGCCGATGGATCTAAGTCAAAAATTGAGCAAGGAGATGTGCCCAAAAACGAAGAAAGAAACTGAAGAAATGTCAAAAATACCATACCAAGAACTTGTTGGAAGTTTGTTGTTTGCTGCACAGGTGTCAAGACCTGATATTAGTTACGCAGTAAATTTTTTAAGTCGATTTAACGCCAACCCTGGCAAAGCGCATTGGATAGCCGCAAAGAGAGTACTCCGATATTTGAAAGGTTCTGCAGAGAAAAAGCTGTGCTATCAGAAGGAAATCGATAACATTGATACAATAAGTGGCTATTGTGATGCGGACTATGCTAGTGACATCGATGAGAGGAAATCTGTCACAGGATACGTTTTCATTATGGGACAGGGTGCAATATCCTGGTGTTCGCGAAAACAACCAACAGTGGCTCTATCAACTACGGAGGCAGAGTATATGGCGATGAGTTCAGCTGTACAAGAAGCTATGTGGCTCCAAAGTTTAGAGAAAGAACTTTCTACAAATGCGAAATCATCAATTCAGTTATTTTGCGATAATCAAAGTGCTGTCTGTCTGGCGTCAACTAATGCATATCATGCCAGAACAAAACACATTGATGTTCGACATCATTTTGTCCGCAACAAAATACTCAACGGTACTATCAAAGTTCATCATATACCAACTACAAAAATGGTTGCTGATATAATGACCAAACCTTTAACCGCAGAAAAAACGAAGAACTTCACAACACTTATGGGATTTCAAACATAAAATTCTTATGCGTTCTAGTGGGGGTGTTGGAATTCAAAGAACACATACGTAATTACTTATTGTGAATACTACTTTATAGTTCAGCATTTGGCAGCCCTGCTTTTATCTTGTATCTTCTTGTTGTAGTAGCTAAACGTTTTGTTTTAATAAATTCTTTATATTTCTTTTGTTCCTAAAAGTAGAGTCTTTTAATTCAATTTGGTTTAAGATTTCCAACAGACATGAATAGGGAGTTTTACCATCTTGTCAAAGCTCACACTATGATGAAGACAGATTGAAATATGTATTGCGCTTTTTTCAAACTGTCAAACTCAAGATCTTGAAGAAAACAATTTGGAAATAATTTTTAAATGCGGTATTCTTTTTTGTGTGAAATTTGTGATTTCCGTGGCTTAAAAATTTATTTTAATTAGCAAAACCAACAATTTTCACAATTTTCGCGCACAAATCTTTAAAATTCCCGCTTTTGTTTTCAATCAATTTTTCAACAATGATAAAAAAAAATCAGCTGTTCGTCATACTGCTGTTTTTAAACAATATCGTTTTCATATATTGGTTTTTATATATATTTAGACGTATTTTTTTAAATTATTTTTATCCTGCTTTCCTCTTTAATTTTTTTTTTGGACGGCAGCATTGTAAGATTAAAAGTCACAACAGAAACGTTAATAAAAGGGAAGAATTTTTTGAAGTTTTTCTGTCAGCTCGGAAATTCATTTAAATAATTACCAATTTGAACATTCTTTGAAGAGTGCTGCATGTTATTTCAATTACACGACTGATTCGATTATAGTAGTCTTTTATACCTCTGCTTGCTACAAGGGTGTATATATGTGAAAAAATTAAAGCTTTTTTAAAGTTACAGCAAACGCGATGTTTTTGACAATTAATGAATATTCGCGGAAAACAGTTTTTCGAATTTTGCTCAGTTTTTTTTTAAACCGCGAATCATTTCCAAAACCATTATTTTTCTAGTATAACGAGGCTTGCAAATCTTAAGATAATAATACTAACGAGAGTAAGAATTTTTTTGAGGCTCTTTTTACTTCCCATAAAATTTGAATCACTTTGAATCTTTGAGAGCGTTATCAATTTCCTAGTTTTTGATACGTCAATTAAACATTTTTTTAAAAAAATGTTGCGTCACCCTTTTTGCAGTCTTTCACCAGTTTCTGGTCCAATTATAAAGTCCGTTAGCGCAAAAGCTTCTTTTAATAATCAAAAATGTAAGGTCTTATCGATGCACTTATTCTTAAATGTGTTCGTCCGCCCATTTCCAATTTCATCATTTTGTATGTGTGACACTCCTATGATATTTAAATTTATCTATAGAACTCGCTTTCCAGGTTTACAGTCATTGCGGCGATTATCAGGAATTTACATCGTCAAACTGGGTGCAGTACTTGGAGATGGAGAGAATCTGGGTGTATCATTGCACATGCTCTCAAATGAGGTAAATTAAGCTCATTGAAAACGCACACATGTTCTATTAATGAATCATTATGAAAACCGATATTCAATTAATTTATCTTATTGTATAACTAATACAATATCCATTGAATATTTTCTCGAAGGGATAGAGGAAATGCTTGTTCATGAAGATCACAAGATAGCTTCAATGTTCGTTCTCATCTAACATTTTTGAGATACGATCATTTAAGCATAACTTCATGTCTTTTAGTTCGAAATTAATCTCCCCTTGTTTTTTTTTACTTTAAGAAATGAATTTTTTTAGTTTTTGATGATTAAGAACAAGCAAGTCCCTAGAAAAATAAATAAATAAGAAATAATTAATATAAATAGAAAAAAACAATAATACAAAAACATGTATCCTATGTTGGTGCTAAATACCTTAAACCGAAATATTATTTTCCTACATTTGTTTGTTAAAGTCTTTAAAATATTAATCAAAACTATTGCAAAAAAATCCATCCAATCTTTTTATTTAGAAATTTTATACTTTGTTTATGTTTTTATTGTATTTTATAACAATAATTATAATTAAAATATTACTTTCTTTTAAAACAGAAATACAATACAAAAATTTTAAATGTAAAAAAATGTAACAGGAACGTAGTGATCCTATGATAAAATAAAATATAAAAGATATTTATATAATACATTTGTTACTTGCATTAAACGAATATTTAAATTAAGATTTAAGAAATTATAAACATTGTACCTATTACACTTTTAAGAATGAACAAATAAAAACAATAAAAAGACTAAAAATAGTCGAATTAAAATTTATTTAGTGGAGTATTTATGAATGAAATTCAATATTAAAGGTTTTGTGGCCTTTACTCCAAAAGCATTGCGTTTCGCCCTAGTTTGATGGTGGGCTCATCAGCTAGATGACATCAAACCCAATCTAGTACGCAATAATTGTCGATGATTACCGACTGCTTTATAAAATTTACAGAGAAAACTCCCTGTGAATTATATTATTCTAAAGAACTTTGATTAAAGTTAGACATTAGAAATTATGATGTTATGCTCGTGGCCAAGCGAAGTTATAAGAATGAACAAATAAAAACAATAAAAAGACTAAAAATAGTCGAATTAAAATTTATTTAGTGGAGTATTTATGAATGAAATTCAATATTAAAGGTTTTGTGGCCTTTACTCCAAAAGCATTGCGTTTCGCCCTAGTTTGATGGTGGGCTCATCAGCTAGATGACATCAAACCCAATCTAGTACGCAATAATTGTCGATGATTACCGACTGCTTTATAAAATTTACAGAGAAAACTCCCTGTGAATTATATTATTCTAAAGAACTTTGATTAAAGTTAGACATTAGAAATTATGATGTTATGCTCGTGGCCAAGCGAAGTTATAAGAATGAACAAATAAAAACAATAAAAAGACTAAAAATAGTCGAATTAAAATTTATTTAGTGGAGTATTTATGAATGAAATTCAATATTAAAGGTTTTGTGGCCTTTACTCCAAAAGCATTGCGTTTCGCCCTAGTTTGATGGTGGGCTCATCAGCTAGATGACATCAAACCCAATCTAGTACGCAATAATTGTCGATGATTACCGACTGCTTTATAAAATTTACAGAGAAAACTCCCTGTGAATTATATTATTCTAAAGAACTTTGATTAAAGTTAGACATTAGAAATTATGATGTTATGCTCGTGGCCAAGCGAAGTTATAAGAATGAACAAATAAAAACAATAAAAAGACTAAAAATAGTCGAATTAAAATTTATTTAGTGGAGTATTTATGAATGAAATTCAATATTAAAGGTTTTGTGGCCTTTACTCCAAAAGCATTGCGTTTCGCCCTAGTTTGATGGTGGGCTCATCAGCTAGATGACATCAAACCCAATCTAGTACGCAATAATTGTCGATGATTACCGACTGCTTTATAAAATTTACAGAGAAAACTCCCTGTGAATTATATTATTCTAAAGAACTTTGATTAAAGTTAGACATTAGAAATTATGATGTTATGCTCGTGGCCAAGCGAAGTTATAAGAATGAACAAATAAAAACAATAAAAAGACTAAAAATAGTCGAATTAAAATTTATTTAGTGGAGTATTTATGAATGAAATTCAATATTAAAGGTTTTGTGGCCTTTACTCCAAAAGCATTGCGTTTCGCCCTAGTTTGATGGTGGGCTCATCAGCTAGATGACATCAAACCCAATCTAGTACGCAATAATTGTCGATGATTACCGACTGCTCTATAAAATTTACAGAGAAAACTCCCTGTGAATTATATTATTCTAAAGAACTTTGATTAAAGTTAGACATTAGAAATTATGATGTTATGCTCGTGGCCAAGCGAAGTTATAAGAATGAACAAATAAAAACAATAAAAAGACTAAAAATAGTCGAATTAAAATTTATTTAGTGGAGTATTTATGAATGAAATTCAATATTAAAGGTTTTGTGGCCTTTACTCCAAAAGCATTGCGTTTCGCCCTAGTTTGATGGTGGGCTCATCAGCTAGATGACATCAAACCCAATCTAGTACGCAATAATTGTCGATGATTACCGACTGCTTTATAAAATTTACAGAGAAAACTCCCTGTGAATTTTATTATTCTAAAGAACTTTGATTAAAGTTAGACATTAGAAATTATGATGTTATGCTCGTGGCCAAGCGAAGTTATAAGAATGAACAAATAAAAACAATAAAAAGACTAAAAATAGTCGAATTAAAATTTATTTAGTGGAGTATTTATGAATGAAATTCAATATTAAAGGTTTTGTGGCCTTTACTCCAAAAGCATTGCGTTTCGCCCTAGTTTGATGGTGGGCTCATCAGCTAGATGACATCAAACCCAATCTAGTACGCAATAATTGTCGATGATTACCGACTGCTTTATAAAATTTACAGAGAAAACTCCCTGTGAATTATATTATTCTAAAGAACTTTGATTAAAGTTAGACATTAGAAATTATGATGTTATGCTCGTGGCCAAGCGAAGTTATAAGAATGAACAAATAAAAACAATAAAAAGACTAAAAATAGTCGAATTAAAATTTATTTAGTGGAGTATTTATGAATGAAATTCAATATTATTCTTATAACTTCGCTTGGCCACGAGCATAACATCATAATTTCTAATGTCTAACTTTAATCAAAGTTCTTTAGAATAATATAATTCACAGGGAGTTTTCTCTGTAAATTTTATAAAGCAGTCGGTAATCATCGACAATTATTGCGTACTAGATTGGGTTTGATGTCATCTAGCTGATGAGCCCACCATCAAACTAGGGCGAAACGCAATGCTTTTGGAGTAAAGGCCACAAAACCTTTAATATTGAATTTCATTCATAAATACTCCACTAAATAAATTTTAATTCGACTATTTTTAGTCTTTTTATTGTTTTTATTTGTTCATTCTTATAACTTCGCTTGGCCACGAGCATAACATCATAATTTCTAATGTCTAACTTTAATCAAAGTTCTTTAGAATAATATAATTCACAGGGAGTTTTCTCTGTAAATTTTATAAAGCAGTCGGTAATCATCGACAATTATTGCGTACTAGATTGGGTTTGATGTCATCTAGCTGATGAGCCCACCATCAAACTAGGGCGAAACGCAATGCTTTTGGAGTAAAGGCCACAAAACCTTTAATATTGAATTTCATTCATAAATACTCCACTAAATAAATTTTAATTCGACTATTTTTAGTCTTTTTATTGTTTTTATTTGTTCATTCTTATAACTTCGCTTGGCCACGAGCATAACATCATAATTTCTAATGTCTAACTTTAATCAAAGTTCTTTAGAATAATATAATTCACAGGGAGTTTTCTCTGTAAATTTTATAAAGCAGTCGGTAATCATCGACAATTATTGCGTACTAGATTGGGTTTGATGTCATCTAGCTGATGAGCCCACCATCAAACTAGGGCGAAACGCAATGCTTTTGGAGTAAAGGCCACAAAACCTTTAATATTGAATTTCATTCATAAATACTCCACTAAATAAATTTTAATTCGACTATTTTTAGTCTTTTTATTGTTTTTATTTGTTCATTCTTATAACTTCGCTTGGCCACGAGCATAACATCATAATTTCTAATGTCTAACTTTAATCAAAGTTCTTTAGAATAATATAATTCACAGGGAGTTTTCTCTGTAAATTTTATAAAGCAGTCGGTAATCATCGACAATTATTGCGTACTAGATTGGGTTTGATGTCATCTAGCTGATGAGCCCACCATCAAACTAGGGCGAAACGCAATGCTTTTGGAGTAAAGGCCACAAAACCTTTAATATTGAATTTCATTCATAAATACTCCACTAAATAAATTTTAATTCGACTATTTTTAGTCTTTTTATTGTTTTTATTTGTTCATTCTTATAACTTCGCTTGGCCACGAGCATAACATCATAATTTCTAATGTCTAACTTTAATCAAAGTTCTTTAGAATAATATAATTCACAGGGAGTTTTCTCTGTAAATTTTATAAAGCAGTCGGTAATCATCGACAATTATTGCGTACTAGATTGGGTTTGATGTCATCTAGCTGATGAGCCCACCATCAAACTAGGGCGAAACGCAATGCTTTTGGAGTAAAGGCCACAAAACCTTTAATATTGAATTTCATTCATAAATACTCCACTAAATAAATTTTAATTCGACTATTTTTAGTCTTTTTATTGTTTTTATTTGTTCATTCTTATAACTTCGCTTGGCCACGAGCATAACATCATAATTTCTAATGTCTAACTTTAATCAAAGTTCTTTAGAATAATATAATTCACAGGGAGTTTTCTCTGTAAATTTTATAAAGCAGTCGGTAATCATCGATAATTATTGCGTACTAGATTGGGTTTGATGTCATCTAGCTGATGAGCCCACCATCAAACTAGGGCGAAACGCAATGCTTTTGGAGTAAAGGCCACAAAACCTTTAATATTGAATTTCATTCATAAATACTCCACTAAATAAATTTTAATTCGACTATTTTTAGTCTTTTTATTGTTTTTATTTGTTCATTCTTATAACTTCGCTTGGCCACGAGCATAACATCATAATTTCTAATGTCTAACTTTAATCAAAGTTCTTTAGAATAATATAATTCACAGGGAGTTTTCTCTGTAAATTTTATAAAGCAGTCGGTAATCATCGACAATTATTGCGTACTAGATTGGGTTTGATGTCATCTAGCTGATGAGCCCACCATCAAACTAGGGCGAAACGCAATGCTTTTGGAGTAAAGGCCACAAAACCTTTAATATTGAATTTCATTCATAAATACTCCACTAAATAAATTTTAATTCGACTATTTTTAGTCTTTTTATTGTTTTTATTTGTTCATTCTTATAACTTCGCTTGGCCACGAGCATAACATCATAATTTCTAATGTCTAACTTTAATCAAAGTTCTTTAGAATAATATAATTCACAGGGAGTTTTCTCTGTAAATTTTATAAAGCAGTCGGTAATCATCGACAATTATTGCGTACTAGATTGGGTTTGATGTCATCTACCTATTACACTTTAATATAATCAAAATGACAAAATGTAACAATTATTGTTTTTAATTTATATTTAATAGGAGTTTGCACTTTTTAATGAACAGCTGTTAATAATAGTTTATAGTATATAAAATCTGGAGCTCATTATTGGAACTAAAGCACTCAAACAAGATGGCGACTGATCTTTTCAATCCATTATTTGGTAACAAGAAAATACTACCTTCAAACTCAAAATTTTGGAAAAACCAAAACCAAAACTTAAATCTTTCCTGGTGCTCAAATCCGATATAACTTTTCGTTTTGAAGAAGCACTTGGTCGGCAAGCAGTAGTTCTTATGAGCGAAAGTTGGAACTTTCGACAACAGGTAAGATAAAATTATCTCCTTGAGAGTTTAAAATCTTGCTCTAAGAAATAAAACATGAAACGGTTAAAATCTGTAAAACCTTTCCATATTTCCATTGGATGAAGAGGTATTAGACTTGGTTATTTTATATAGTTCTTCACATATAGTATAGACAGTTTGGAAAAAAAAATTTAATAAAAAAAAATGTGAATGAAACCGATTTTGAGAAAAACCAGGTTATTAATATCGGTTAAGAGCCAAACACCGATATTTTTCAGCAAAAAAAAAACCCGATAGTTAGAATCTCACTCAACAGTGGTTAGTTTTAATAAAAAAATAAATTTGGTGGCACTGACAGCTCCGAAGGACCACGCCCTAGTGACTTAACAAATCTCAACCAATCCTTTTGTTTGCGTTATTAGTTCTACAAGATTGGAGGGGACCTTCAATTTTACGTCGTATCCGAACGACTATGGCATCTCACCTTAGTCGTTCGGATTCGACAATCATGACAATTACACTCTTGGAGGATTTTATCACTTCCTCGCAAGAGGCAGTGCCCCTGAAAAAAGGTGTTCTCAAAGCTGGGCTCGAACCCAGACCTCCGGCGTGATAGTCACTTATACTACTACTTATTAATTTTAAATAAAATCATATTTAATTTTAGTCCAAGTTCTAAAGATCTCAAGAAATCTCAAAATTTAATTTTATCTTTTCTATACTTTTCTAGATCAAGTCTTTCGGTTTTTTTTGGTTTTCAGAGGTAACTTTAAGATTTTTTGCATTCGAGCTTTTTGTCATTTTTTGGTTCATAAATGTGATTTATTATAACCATTTAAATAATTAAATAATTTAAATTAAAAAATAATTTTGCTTTTAGCATTTTATTTTTTTAATGTTTTACACATTTTTCAGAAAAGAAAATAATAAATAAAATTGTGATAAATGGTAATAAAATAAAACCAATAAAATATATACATATACTTAAATCTAATGAACAAATATATTTTGTCTTGCGTCGCTTGTGTCGAAAATATCATGTCGTATAGATGCTCCTGCGGTAAGGCAGTTTTGGCATCTTCGATTATCTTGTTTTTCTTCGTCTACCTCGTCAAAGTTATCATCATCTGTAAGAGTAATGCATCGCACATTCCGTGGATACTTCTATAGAAAAAAAATCTTGAGGAAATATATTATAGAAATTTCGCTAACAATAATTACCACGACCACTAATGGCCGTTCATCACTTTCTTCGGACCCAAGCATGTTAAACCTTTTCTTCGTTCTTGAAACAAGAAAAAAAATCAAGACTATAACTAAAACCTATAAATATAAATGTACATATTTTAACGAGAAATTCATAAATATTTATGAAGTTTTGTTTTAACATAAAAATTATATGGTCAGGTCATAATAATCTTTTTGTTTAGGGTTGCCAAAAGAATGTTATGAACTAAAAATTAATTTTAATTTTTTAGCAATTCAGATTTTTGGGTTTTGTATTGTTAAGACGCAAATATGTCTAGTGGAGGCCAAAAAATTTTAATTAAGTGCTGAACTGCTGATAGCAATATCAAAATTTATCTCTCGACTTTCCTTTAGATGTATTAGGTACAAAATTATTTATAATGTTAGGCTAAAAAAATAAATCCAAGCACTGTCGAAAATCATGTCTAAATGCAATGTCCACTCTTTCAATTTCTTTAAATTTGGGGGTTAGATGAGACCTATTCAGCCCTATCGAGAACTTTATGGGAAACATTTTTCCCTCAGAATTTTTCCCTAGTTCCATAAGGATCTCATTACCGATTTTTCGAATATGGGAAAAATTTCTTGGGAAAAAAGGTTCCCGATAACCCCAATTATTATTTTGATTCAGTGGAATAAAATTTCGAGTAAAAAAATGCAGCTTAGTATTATATTTCACATTCGAAAATATAAATGAAATGAGTTGTATAACTAACCTGCGTAATACAACTAGCTATCCATATTCCAGCAACGCTATGAACAAATCTAAACATTAAATTTTTAAATTTTGGTAAGCATCCTTCCATATTTATATCATTTAAAGTAATTCTCAAATCCTTAACGTTCATGGAGTGAGGAGCAAAGCTTTGAAAACAAGAATATGCCGAATGTTTGCAACAGGCATACGGAATCATCACCATTAAAAAGCTGGATTCAGATCTATATTATATATATGGATATTATTTTAATACTATTTCTATATTTAATAATTTACATTGGTTGACATCCATCTGGTTCTTCTGGCATCCATGCTGCTTCTTCCCAATCTTTGAATCCAAAAATACCACAACATTCATTGTTAAACTGAATTCCATCCCACAGTAACTTCCACTCAGGATCCGAAAAGTAAAGGTCTATTCCTTGAAACAGAGACGTTGCATATGCAGTTTGTAACGTCTTCATATTGCTGGATTGGAACCACAAGGTGACCGATCCACATACGGCAGCCAAAGTGCGAAAGCCGTTCCACAGTATCAACAACTTTGACTGTTCTGCAATCGCATCCTTTTAACAAAATAATGTACTGCCATAAAATAAATCCAAGAAAGAAACAAATCGTAACTTGAAAGCCCAAAATATACATATTAGACATCTGAGTGAGGAGTTCCTGACGCTCTATTTTCGGGAAGAAGGCACCAAGGATGCGGTGGTAAAATGCCGTCACGCTCAGTAGAATAAATCTTTTAATCTTTTGACGATTTGTTTTACAATACAAACAAGACCGAGACCAATTGTTTTGGCCCAAGCGGTAGGTATTTGAATTTTTTTTACTTTCAGGAATGTAGGTTTTTGTTAAATTTTGAGTATTTATTCAAACTTGTTTTATTGGGCCCACTGATCTCTCTATATTAAACAATAAATTCTTAAATTAATTAATAACTTTTTTTTTGCGCAAAATTACTTTTTATTCTGAAAATTACCACACATTTTCAATTGAACGATTTGCGTTAATTTTTACTTTATTAAAAAATATTCTTCGATTTCAAACACAAAGCAAAACGCCATTTTCAGTATTTTGACATTTGTTAAACTGTTATAGTGGTATACTGTTATACAAAATTGGGGACTTTTTCATAATATAACACATCTTCAAATTGCTTCATCTTTTTATATGCATCCGCTATCCAGTTATATATTGAGATCAGTGTACATACCTAGTTTATATGCATGGTTGAAGCGAGCTTGAACTAAGGTTCACCCATTTGTAAATGGGGATGAGTTGGAACGAAATGGAATTCGACTCGATCGCACTCGAGCAGTTGTGTTGAGTCGAAAATTAAATGAAATACCTGGGTTGAAATGG
This sequence comes from Baccha elongata, assembly GCA_951217065.1. Taxonomy (NCBI): domain Eukaryota; kingdom Metazoa; phylum Arthropoda; class Insecta; order Diptera; family Syrphidae; genus Baccha; species Baccha elongata. The sequence continues at coordinate 153,008 of CATNUY010000089.1, forward strand.
TGAATACACAATTATTTCTGCATGTGATCAATTGCATATTAACGAATGAATATTTCTTGTTGAAAAGTATGCGTATAACTTGTAAAAGCAATACAAATATTTTTTTCTCGAAAATTCAATCTTTTGGTCTTAATGTCTACAAACCAACGCAGGTATTCTCCTGTCATTTCAACTTTTTCGCACTTAACTCAACTCCTCAAGCATTCAACTAGTTGGCTGAAATACCTGGGTTGGAATTTCGTTTTAAATCAAACTCGATCTTTCGACTCTGCATATAAACTAGGTAACAGATATCAAGTGGAGTCGGTGTGTAAAAGTGAAGATAAAATCTTGGAATGCCTGGAAATTTTCGGCGCGAAATATAATGTCAATACATTTTTTGCTTAAAGGTTGGTGGCACCTACGACCATTGACGTATTAGGTATGGACCGCCAGTAGCCAACTTCACGCGTGTTCCAACATAGCTAGGGGCGCCATCAACTACTAGCAGGGAATCTGCATAGCAGTGATATGATTTCTTTAATTAATTATTTACTATTGAAATATTTTGGTGGAAATTATTATCAAACTACTTTTATTTTACAAAACACATCCACACCTTATGCCATGAGTTACTTACAGATGAATATATTATCGTTTTCATTTTAATTCTAATGGCGAAATTAGTACACGTATTTAACACTAAAAGATGATGGCGTTTTTAGGCGGTTTTTAGCTGGAACAACTTTTCTTGGCTGTTTGTATGAAAATTTCAACCGACTGCCGGTCACTGATCTCAATATATAACTGGATAGTGTATCCCATACAAAGTATAACAGATTTTGTGTGCCCATTTGAAGATGACATTTAGGTGGTTTGTTTATTTTATTTGACAACTCTTTCCACAAAAAAAAAAAACAACCACAAATTACGCCATTCGTTATTTTTTTCAAGGAACAATTGGATAGGTAAGTTGTTTATATTTTCAAAGTTAAATTAGTTTATATTTCTTTTTAAAATAAATTTTGTTGAATTCCACTTGATATTTTCATTTGCTAAAAAAGTGAAATGTATTTCAGTGAAGGGTTGCAGCTCTTAAAATTTTTGCAAATGTTGTCCATATTTTTTCCATGTTGAAAAATACAAAATGCGCCAAAACATACAAAATTTATTTTTAAAGAAATATTCTTATTCTATATTATCATGATGTACATGGATGTACCATCGACCCTCTATCCCATATTCGGGAGGATCTAGAGAATATTATTTGATAAATTATTCAACTTTTGTTCTTTTTATACACATATATATGAATCTTGTCTTCATCCCACTTAAGTCACTTTCGTTTTTATAGTAGGTACAGCTCTTTGGTGATCTAAGAGGAATGTGTGCAGTTCTGGACTCCCTGGAGAGGTTACAATAGCCAATGACTTGGAATATTGAAAACGGTATATGAGTATTTAGATCGAGGATGGCAAGTTCCACATGTTTTATGGAAAATGGCCATTTGTAAGATACATTGGTATGCAGGAGCCTGCACCGGTTTTGTTTTCCATTCTAAACCTGATTGCTCATCTAAAGGGAATCAGAAAACTGCGTAGTCCGTGCTTCAAATTGTGACATATTTTCACTTTGTTAAGCCCTAATGGATAGACATGGTCAACAATCTTCTATACGAGAGATTTTTCAATAACCTCTTGGATTATACATTTGATTATTATTCGAATGATTCATAATCGATACTAATCTGTGGAATTGTAACTGCACTATCCATTTGTCTTTGTACTTAAAATATTTTTCAGATTAAGATTTAAGTGTTGGAAAGTTTAGTTATTCATGTTATGCTGGCATTCTTCAACGAGCCAGAGTTTCCTTTTTAGTGGCGGAGTGAAAACTATCACATCAGTTGAGGCTTTCTTTTAATATATGCCACTGGTGGCCTACATTTGATTCTGAGGCAAATATGTATGGATCAGCCGAATTCTTTTAATTCCAGTTTTTCGTTGTTAAACTTCTTAGAAATCCGCATGCGTGCGGTCGAATTTCCAGAATGTTGTTTTTGTGTGTCTCTATTAACTCTAATAAGCTTTCTTTGCAGGTTTCTCTCTCTTGTATGTGCATAAATTAAACAAGCTCAGTCCTAAAAGCTTGTCTTGTACCATATTCTACGTCTTGTACCATAATTTTTTTCCAATGACAATAATCAAAATATCAATTCTTAATTGTTTTTAACTATCTAATAGAATGTCTAATTAATTGTTTTTCTAATAGTGAATTATTACAAAGTGAACATTCAAAAGTTAAACATAATTTAAAATGGTGCAACGTTGCAAATATTGCAAAAATGTCGTTGGTATTGAAGCCAGAAATCAAGGCATAACGCTTCATGGGTAAAAACGTTTTTCTAATAATCTTAAAGCTATACAGGGTGATTGGTTTAAGGTGCACCAAAAAGCTTGAGCGTGTAGGTGGAGTTAAGACAAGACAAAAATCATAGAGGAGGCGGGGGTCTATTTTCCCCCGTTTAGGAGGGAGGGGCAATTTTTTAAAAAATTGACTTAAATCAGCAAAAAAAATATTTAAAAACAACGGTGAATGATACAAAGCCTTGTTATATCTTTTTGAAAAGCCAGAAAACTACTCTTTTATTTTATTTTTAAATTAAGTTGTTTGAGTGAACAGTTTTAAAAAAATTAATTTTCAAACTCAAAATTTTGAAAAAAAAATTAAAAAAAAAGTTTTTAAACTAATTTTTTTAAAAATTTTATGTAATTAACTATTATTTTTATTTTTTAAATTCAATGCTCTTATTAATTTTTAGTCAAAAACAGAAAACCAGATGCGAAAATGTATCTTAGTTTTTGAGAAATTAAGAAAATACTAAAAGCACTTTTTCAAAAAAAGGGGAAATCTGGTTAATCTGGTAAAAAGCAATTAACTGGATTAACCAGATTCCAAATTTTTTTGAAAAAGTGCTTTTAGTATTTTCTTAATTTCTCAAAAACTAAGATACATTTTCGCATCTGGTTTTCTGTTTTGGACTAAAAATGAATAAGAGCATTGAATTTTGAAAATAAAAATAATAGTTAACTACATAAAATTTTGAAAAAAATTAGATTAAGATTTTTTTTAATTTTTTTTTTTCAAAATTTTGAGTTTGAAAATTAATTTTTTTAAAACTGTTCACTCAAACAACTTAATTTAAAAATAAAATAAAAGAGTAGTTTTCTGGCTTTTCAAAAAGATATAACAAGTCTTTGTATCATTCACCGTTGTTTTTAAATAATTTTTTTTCTGATTTAAGTCAATTTTTTAGAAAATTGCCCCTCCCGCCTAAACGGGGGGAAATAGACCCCCCTCGCATACGATTTTTTTTCTTTTCTTAACCCCACCTACACGCTCAAGCTTTTTGGTGCACCTTAAACCAATCATCCTGTATACATATTAATATATATCCACAATGTGGATTCCACATGTATATTTCATTGTTTTCGTTAATTCAATAGTTTCTTAATAAGTTCTTTTGTTATAATGTGCATAGATTCCCATTGGAAGATGCTGCTTTGTGTGAAATCTGGCGTACTAATATGAAATTTGGACAATCTTTTGTGCCGACAAAACACACTAAGATATGTTCTGACCATTTCAAGCAGGAATGTTTTCAGGTCATAAAAACAAAAAGAGTTTTGGTCACCGGTAGTGTCCCTACATTTTTTGGAGAAAGAAAAAATACCTGCTTCTTTTGCAATGCAACTAGGGAATCAAAATCAGGACTTTCCCTCCGAAAGTAAGATTTTTTAAAGTTTTCATAATCTTATTTATTATGTATAATAAAATGTTTTACAGGTTCCCTATAGGTAAACCGGAAATTTTGGAAAAATGGTTACTTGCTATCAATATTAAGAACTTTGTGCCTGATAAAAACAGCTTGATATGCAGTGATCATTTTGAAAGGAAGTGTTTCAAGGAAATACCAAACTCTAAATACTACAATTTAAGGGCGGATGCGGTGCCGACTATTTTCAACAAAGATGAAGGTAGCCTAAGAATGCTAGTGAAAATTTATTTATTTATTTTCAACTTTTTTGTTCCAAGTCAAAGAGATATCATAAATTTTTTTTTTAAATTATTCCCAAAACAAAATGTTACTCAAGTTAGTTTTTTACTGTTTTTTTCTATACATATAGATACACAAGAACATGAAGTTCAATATGAAACCTGCGACATAAGAATGGATTTCTTGAATTCTTATGAAACAGGTGATACATTCTTAAACCATTCAGATTCTTATATATGAAATTCCGTTTTTTCTTTTTACAAGAATTGCAAGAAGTGACTGTGAACACGCCACAAAATACAACAGAATCGGTTAATTTGGACATACCTTCATGTACAACAGATATAAATACATATTCCGATTCTAGGATTAATTCAGGTAAATTTAAGTATTTTTTGAGTAAATTTGGAATGCATCCAAATCGTTTTAGCTTGAATGCAAATACAAAACATTTGCTCCTGCATGAGTAAACACTAAAGAAAGTATTTTTTAGTTCTATTAAAAAAGTAGTAACAGTTGCCACTGCATGGATAGCATGCTCAAACTTACGATTATTGTGAGTCTGGTATTTAGTATTAATTGAATGACAAACTAACTACACATTATATTTATATACAATGAGAGACTAACCCACAGTTTCACAGTCAGAGTTTAAACTAACATTTTGGTTTAAACTACAGAATTTTACAGAATTACAGTTTAAGCTTCAACGATAAGTGTAAAACTGAGGGTAATTACTTGTTTTTTTTTCGTGAAAACAAAATAAATTTATTAATCTTAGCAAATAGTACCAGGTTTTGCACGTCGATACAAAACATCTTTTGATCAGAAATATAAAGTAAGTATGCTTTTGCTAATAAGCACTAAGCTGGGTCATGAGTCCACGTCAAACGAAATACTGTTTCTTTTGAAAAATAGTGTCAACCAAGTTCAAATCATTTTAAACTATATTACAGTGGCGCACGATCATCGATATGAATCGACACCCAGAAGCACTAAGCGCAAGCTTTTATATACGCGGACAAAACTAAAACAACAGAAATTAAAAACTAAACTACAAAAACAACTAATAAATCGACTGTCTTTTAAAATCGATTCATTAAACGACATTGTAAAAGAAATCCGAAATAGAAATTTAGTTCCAGAGTCAGGTTTGACCTGTCTGGACTCAATTGCTGGCTCGGATATTGAACATCTTTTCAAACGATTTCTAAAAAACAGAGAAAACGTTGGTGATGAAGTTCTTACATTGAATAAAAAACGATTTAAGAGTAGGGATCTCAATACCGGATTAGGCATATCAAGGGAAAAATATCCTCCAACCCTTCGCTCTTTTGCCATGACGCTCCACTTCTATTCCCCCAAAGCATATAATTTTGTACGCCAGAAATTCTGTCGTGCTCTGCCTGACCCTAGTACCCTGAGATCCTGGTACTCGTCAATAAATGGTGAACCTGGATTCACAGCAGAAAGTTTTGAAGCCCTAAAATTGAAAGTCGCAGAAGCGAATTCATCAAGCAAAAAAGTATATTGTAGCTTGATGCTGGATGAAATTTCAATAAAATCAGGGCTTCAAAACATTTCTGTAGGCAAGATCCGAGGATACGTTGATTTCGGAACTGAAGCGGAGGTTTCAGACGAGATGCCTCTAGCAAAAGATGCATTAGTTTTGATGGTGGTGTCGTTAGATGGGTCGTGGAAACTACCAATAGGCTACTTTTTGATCAATGGTATAGATTCTTCCACCAATGCAGAACTTATTAAAAGTAGCCTACAAAGACTTCACGATATTGGTGTTGAGGTCCTATCAGTAACCCTTGATGGTCCGTCGAAACATTTTGCAACCATGCGTTTGCTAGGGGCCAACCTAGAGATGGAAGACTGCCGTCCATATTTCCCGCACCCATCGACTCTTTTCAATGTCTATGTCATTTTTGACCCCTGCCATATGCTAAAACTTATGCGCAATTGTTTGGGAGAATATAAAATTTTAAAAGATGGAGACGGCAATTTCATTGAGTGGCGGTATATTGAGGAGCTGATAAAGTTGCAAGAAAATGAAGGGTTGCGAGCTGGGAACAAGCTAAAGTGGGCTCATTTAAAGTATCATAAATTAAAAATGAAGGTGTACCTGGCGGCTCAAACTCTTAGCAGCAGCGTTGCAGATGCCATCGAATTTTGCGATAAAGTCCTGAATCTACAAGAGTTTAAAGGCAGCGAAGCAACAGTTCGTTTCATTCGATGTGTTGACCGTATCTTTGATTTTTTGAATTCCCGAAATCCCTTTGGTAAAGGATATAAAGCTCCTTTGACTTGTACCAATGAGTTGTTCTGGCGACCACAAATTCTTGCCGAAATTGAGTACTTAAAAACAATAGCAAATTCTAGTAACGTTTTGTTAACGAAAACTAGAAGGTATGTTGCTGTCGTTGGTTTAGTTTCGGCAGTACTTTCAATTATAGACATTTTTGACCAATTAGTTAAGCCCGTCACTTCCCAGTTTAAGTATTTACTTACTTATAAGTTCAGCCAAGACCACCTTGAACTTTTTTTTTGTGCGATAAGAAGTTGTGGTGGATGGTGTCCAAACCCAACTGCCGCACAATTCATATCAGCTTACAAGAGATTATTGATCCACCACGAGGTTAAAGCTGCAAACGGCAATGTCTCAGCTATGGACTCGACCAGTATTCTGTCTGTGACTTCATCTCGTCCAGTCAAGGTTGACCTTTACGATCCAGCCATATACGAACAAATGTTTAATGAAAGAGTTGCTAAAAAGTACGGACTAGATAGCGAAGAACGGGAATCGGATACCAGTGATGTCTGTGCTGGACGACTACCTGATAGTCTGTCAACTTTTTCTAAATCTTGTGTTGGAAATATAAGTGGCTGGATAGTAAAAAAACTGGTCGGCAAGAAAAAACCAGTTGTGAAATGTGAGCAGTGCCGAGAAGCTCTATTTCAAAGGTCTCAAAAATGGGCAGATTTTGAAGACAATGGGCTGATAGAAGCTAAGACTCGTGGTGGATTAATATTTCCGAGTAAGTCTGTGGTCAAAATATGTTTTCATACGGAAAATTTGTTGAGGCATAGTCTTAATAAAATTAATTGCCTTGTTCCGAACGAACGCAATTTCCCAGCGGTGTTATGTTCAAGGGTCATGACAGACCTACTGCAACCTCCTTGTTCTCTCTTCTCCAGCTTAAACGACCATGTTTTTGAAGAAGCTGTAAAGGAACCTAACCACATTTATTTATTAATAAAGAATATTGTCACAGCATTTATTAAATTGCGAATGTTTTCGGCGACTAAACTGGCAACCGAAGCTACGGTCGGAGAAAAAGTTAGGAACCATTTGAACCGTCAAATCATTTGGCAAAGACAATAATTTGTGCAATATTATTTGGAACCAATTATTTATTTCAATGTTTCATTCATACAGCTTAGAAAGGGATTTTAAATTGCAGCCGGTATTCTGAACCTTATTGCTATATTTTAATTTTAACTTATACATAAATGTATGTACGTATATCTTCATCACACACTTTTTCCCTGAGTTTTACATTAAAATTTCATTTGAAAACTCTTATTAATTAATTAATTATCAATCTTTAATTGTCTGCTAATATTTTATTTCTAATATTTCATTCATTTTCTATTAATCTATTTTACAAAATATTTTGTCATTATGTTAACACCTTTCATTTTAAAATAGAATTGTCCTTAATTGTTATTATGTTAACACCTTTTATTATATTATTATACTCGTATTATTATTGGTATTTTTTATCACTTTTCAAATGTAGATTTTTTATGTATAGTATTATAGGTATTATTTTGATTTACATATGTTTAATATTAAAGTACATTAAATGTATTAATATAATTTGTTGCACATTGCAAATAATGTAAAGATACTACGCTATGAATAACAATACATATGTACAAAAAGAACATTATAACAAAAGAAACATTATGTTAAACATTAAGTTAATGCTAAGTTTGGCCTGAAATCAAAGTATTATTGTTCACTCATGAACTGTAATACTTGGCCAAACCAAAATCTAATTATAAAACAAATGCCTTCACATTTTTTTTCAACTTTTTTAGTTATCGATGTTGCAGAATACAAACATTTGAGGATAAACTTAAGATGGAAAAGCAGGCTATTAAGTATAGTAGTCGATTATTGAGCCCAAAATCGAATCCTGCTGATTCGAGTTCACCCTCTAAGCGGCTTAATAAAAACAGTAAGAAGCATGTGAAATTTGCCAACTTAAAACTTATACTTTTATTTTTATTCCCATTATTATTTATTGTTATATGCAACACTTAATATTTTATATTTGATTATTAATTAAATTTATTTACAGCACGGTGCAATAGGCCTACTGGGGAAACCGAACACCTAAACAAAAAATCGGTTAACGCGCCCAAAAGCATACCTCATTGGTGGTGTGGAAATGCTTTGACCTTTGTTTTGCACTTGCCTCATATGAATATACAAAACAGCCAGTGGCCGTCCAGCTCACATGGACTCACATTCAAACAATGTATTTCCGGTAAGGGTTAAAATCTTTTATAAACGATAAAAAAAATTAATTTATGATTGCTTTCTTCCTTTAGGTGCGACATTTGTGGGAAGCAAATGAACTCAGCTATCTTGACAATTCATGGATTCAAAAAATTAAACAAATGAAAATTAAATCAGCCAATAGATATTCAATGTTTAAACGATTCAATACTGCTATATTCATTTCTATAAACCGCCTTTTAACCCAGATTGATTTAAATCATGAAACTAAATTTTGTAATCATTTTAAATTGTTATATATATTTCAACTTTTCTACAAAAAAAAAAAATATGTATATATGTATTATGTATTGTAAGCCATACATAGTAAAAAAATATATTTATACATTTCTATTCAATCATCGCATTATCATTTCTATTCAATCATCGCATTATCAGCTTTATTTTCACATAATGTCCATTTGGGGAACACCCTCTTAAACAAGTATAAGAATACTGTATCGAAAGATTTTAGTATACCATCAAATGTGCATTTCATGTGTCCGTGCGTACCCAGAGATTCACGAATATGACCAACACGTCCACACTTAGAACGTAGTTTAATTGGCTTGAAGTATTCGACATCTTCTTTGTTAAAGAACATATACCGAACTGTGGCCGATTTGCCATTATTTCGCTTCGGATGACCACTAAGGACAACACGCTTGAGAACCACTCTATCGGGATTACAAGAGAGTACACAGCCACGTGCTACCAAAACTAGGGATGAGTCGGGATTCTCCTTAAAGCACAATATGGGTGCTGGAGAGAACTGTATGGGAGCATAGAAGGTGGCCACCACTGTTGAGTCTGGTCTGAAATATCTTTCGAACTAGAAACAAAAATGAAGAAATGTAAACAAATGATTTAGATGACTTTGTACAAAATTGACTCACCTTGTGTTTGTCTCCATTGGTGTACTGGCTGAAAATCGGATTCACTACAAATCTTCTGTAGCCACATTGAATGATTAACTTTTCCTTCGATTTGATTGGCACCTCAGAATCTGGGATGCGCTTGAGAATAACATTCATCACAGACATTTGGTGTTCGTGGGGTAGCAGTCCATAGATAACAAGATTGTTAGTTTGCTGAGCAGACTTATACTTGTTCCATTTGGTTGTTGGAACATTTGCGATGTGTACAGTTACATACCAGCCGGAAGAAGCTAAGACTCGTGGTGGATTAATATTTCCGAGTAAGTCTGTGGTCAAAATATGTTTTCATACGGAAAATTTGTTGAGGCATAGTCTTAATAAAATTAATTGCCTTGTTCCGAACGAACGCAATTTCCCAGCGGTGTTATGTTCAAGGGTCATGACAGACCTACTGCAACCTCCTTGTTCTCTCTTCTCCAGCTTAAACGACCATGTTTTTGAAGAAGCTGTAAAGGAACCTAACCACATTTATTTATTAATAAAGAATATTGTCACAGCATTTATTAAATTGCGAATGTTTTCGGCGACTAAACTGGCAACCGAAGCTACGGTCGGAGAAAAAGTTAGGAACCATTTGAACCGTCAAATCATTTGGCAAAGACAATAATTTGTGCAATATTATTTGGAACCAATTATTTATTTCAATGTTTCATTCATACAGCTTAGAAAGGGATTTTAAATTGCAGCCGGTATTCTGAACCTTATTGCTATATTTTAATTTTAACTTATACATAAATGTATGTACGTATATCTTCATCACACACTTTTTCCCTGAGTTTTACATTAAAATTTCATTTGAAAACTCTTATTAATTAATTAATTATCAATCTTTAATTGTCTGCTAATATTTTATTTCTAATATTTCATTCATTTTCTATTAATCTATTTTACAAAATATTTTGTCATTATGTTAACACCTTTCATTTTAAAATAGAATTGTCCTTAATTGTTATTATGTTAACACCTTTTATTATATTATTATACTCGTATTATTATTGGTATTTTTTATCACTTTTCAAATGTAGATTTTTTATGTATAGTATTATAGGTATTATTTTGATTTACATATGTTTAATATTAAAGTACATTAAATGTATTAATATAATTTGTTGCACATTGCAAATAATGTAAAGATACTACGCTATGAATAACAATACATATGTACAAAAAGAACATTATAACAAAAGAAACATTATGTTAAACATTAAGTTAATGCTAAGTTTGGCCTGAAATCAAAGTATTATTGTTCACTCATGAACTGTAATACTTGGCCAAACCAAAATCTAATTATAAAACAAATGCCTTCACATTTTTTTTCAACTTTTTTAGTTATCGATGTTGCAGAATACAAACATTTGAGGATAAACTTAAGATGGAAAAGCAGGCTATTAAGTATAGTAGTCGATTATTGAGCCCAAAATCGAATCCTGCTGATTCGAGTTCACCCTCTAAGCGGCTTAATAAAAACAGTAAGAAGCATGTGAAATTTGCCAACTTAAAACTTATACTTTTATTTTTATTCCCATTATTATTTATTGTTATATGCAACACTTAATATTTTATATTTGATTATTAATTAAATTTATTTACAGCACGGTGCAATAGGCCTACTGGGGAAACCGAACACCTAAACAAAAAATCGGTTAACGCGCCCAAAAGCATACCTCATTGGTGGTGTGGAAATGCTTTGACCTTTGTTTTGCACTTGCCTCATATGAATATACAAAACAGCCAGTGGCCGTCCAGCTCACATGGACTCACATTCAAACAATGTATTTCCGGTAAGGGTTAAAATCTTTTATAAACGATAAAAAAAATTAATTTATGATTGCTTTCTTCCTTTAGGTGCGACATTTGTGGGAAGCAAATGAACTCAGCTATCTTGACAATTCATGGATTCAAAAAATTAAACAAATGAAAATTAAATCAGCCAATAGATATTCAATGTTTAAACGATTCAATACTGCTATATTCATTTCTATAAACCGCCTTTTAACCCAGATTGATTTAAATCATGAAACTAAATTTTGTAATCATTTTAAATTGTTATATATATTTCAACTTTTCTACAAAAAAAAAAATATGTATATATGTATTATGTATTGTAAGCCATACATAGTAAAAAAATATATTTATACATTTCTATTCAATCATCGCATTATCATTTCTATTCAATCATCGCATTATCAGCTTTATTTTCACATAATGTCCATTTGGGGAACACCCTCTTAAACAAGTATAAGAATACTGTATCGAAAGATTTTAGTATACCATCAAATGTGCATTTCATGTGTCCGTGCGTACCCAGAGATTCACGAATATGACCAACACGTCCACACTAAGAACGTAGTTTAATTGGCTTGAAGTATTCGACATCTTCTTTGTTAAAGAACATATACCGAACTGTGGCCGATTTGCCATTATTTCGCTTCGGATGACCACTAAGGACAACACGCTTGAGAACCACTCTATCGGGATTACAAGAGAGTACACAGCCACGTGCTACCAAAACTAGGGATGAGTCGGGATTCTCCTTAAAGCACAATATGGGTGCTGGAGAGAACTGTATGGGAGCATAGAAGGTGGCCACCACTGTTGAGTCTGGTCTGAAATATCTTTCGAACTAGAAACAAAAATGAAGAAATGTAAACAAATGATTTAGATGACTTTGTACAAAATTGACTCACCTTGTGTTTGTCTCCATTGGTGTACTGGCTGAAAATCGGATTCACTACAAATCTTCTGTAGCCACATTGAATGATTAACTTTTCCTTCGATTTGATTGGCACCTCAGAATCTGGGATGCGCTTGAGAATAACATTCATCACAGACATTTGGTGTTCGTGGGGTAGCAGTCCATAGATAACAAGATTGTTAGTTTGCTGAGCAGACTTATACTTGTTCCATTTGGTTGTTGGAACATTTGCTATGTGTACAGTTACATACCAGCCGGGCTAAAAAAAAAACAAATACGAATTGTAAATACAGTTTTTATTGATTTTATAGTTTGTGAAACATGGCCAACGATACATATGGTCCTTTGTTGAAGTTTTTGCCCTATTGCATTCAAGTATTATAATATAAAGACGCCGTCTTGAGTAAGTAAAGTTCCTATATTGCAATTCAACTACAAACTACGGAGAAGGTGTTTACGCGTGACAGAGTAGGTAAGTTAGTGACTTCGAGACAAAAGAAGGCAACAATAGTAGCATTCGGTTGGACACAGACAAGGAACACTCAAGCCAGCGATGATTTGCCGAATTTTTCTGACAACCACTCAATGAAGCCCACAAGCAGATCCTTAATTAAACGTTTAAGTGGGTGAGTGATGATCCCTATCATTTAAATTTACATCGTCAAAAACAAAGAAGATGAATTCACTTGCTGGTGAAAACAGACAGATAGAGGTACAGCCTTTACGTCGAGCCCCTCTTTGGTTTTTCACTGCGTTCTTCAGTTAAGAACAAGGTGGTCCAAACTTTGAACAATTAGAATAGTTGCCGCTAAGTACGATACGGCAGATGGCTGCCAACAACATCCAAGAATCACAGCCAAGACAGAATAGACGATTTGATAGAAAACGCAAGAGTCCAACTCTGTATACTTGTGGGGATATGGTATAAGTCCTAAATGACTTACAAGCCACAGGCACATCGCGTAAGTTAGACGCACGTTGGAGAGGTGACTCGATCGCTTTGAGGACCAGGTGCTCAACGAACACAAAAAAAGTTCCATTCAGTATTTGCATCAGACCGGATGCGGAAATGGTTAAGTCTACCAGAAAATGAAGGTGATGATAAACTAGAAGCAGAGACGAAATCAACAAATTTAAATCATAGTTCCGAGACGTCACAAAAACAGGATAGCCGAATGTTACACGGCAACACTGCCGCTGCAAGGAAGAAGACAAAGATCGGCAGATTCCAGGAGTCGTAGAGTAACCTCCGAAGAATCGCGACGTATTTTTATTATTGTGCAATTGTGCTTAATTAAATGAACAAAACGAGTTTTTAATTTTTTAATTTTTAGTTTATAGTTTTAATTAATTTAATTTATTTAATTCTTCAATTCAGATAAAACGGGCTTGTCAGTATTGATGACAAGTACATAGAACAAAAAAAAACCTATAAAGCTTTTGAGATTAATTTTGATCTGAATAAAACATGTATAGATTTCACTCAAATAAGACTTTGACTCAATTTTCTGTGTATGACTAATATATTAAAGTTCTTCATGTCATGCAATTAGAAAAATGAAACGATCTCACCCGCTTATTGAAATATCCCGTTCATTTGCTGTAATTTAGATTTTTTCACAGTTTGGAGTATATGTGCTACACGAATGTCTCCGTGGAGTCCAGAGACATAGTTGGAATCAAAAAAGTGAGAAAATATAATGCTTGTAATGTTTTCAAATAGGTATTTAGAGTTTAGAATCATTTGGTTGATTGTGTCTCTTTGGTAGTTCTATTCCGGAAACGGGCTGCGGTTTATTTACTTCGTATGTGGGAAGAATATTGTAGTGAGCACATGATAATAATAAGATGGATATACTACTTCATCTATAAAATATCGCCGAAGGAAAGTATATCTGGAACATCAGTACCATCTACCGGATTCACAAAAAAAAACGGCTTCTATGCTAAAAAATCGTTACTTTTGTGCATTCTTATTAAATCTACGTTTGAGCACAATTATTCATTTCAGAGTGTTACAAGTATCTAGAATTTTTCATTTTAATCCGCACATCTTAATATTTTCCTCTCAATTCCATTTACAAACATTTTCTTCAATAAAACAAATTAATATTGTTGCATTTTATTAAATTGATGAAAAATATTCGCGATTCACTTACAGCACAAAAATATTTAGGTACCTGATATTTGACGTTTAACTTGTATTTTTTCAGTGTGATATTTTTTGCGGCACTTATTAAACGTGCAAGCTCGCTATTCATAATAATGTGATAGGCGAAGTTTTCTGAAACATTCGAATTGCCTTATACATTCGATTCGCTATTCATAATGCGACGTTACATTAAAACAAAATTTAAAGTTGAAAATTGGTTTAAATTGATTCAAGTTGTATTCAAATATTAGACATATTTTCAGTGTTAATAGCAGTTTTAAAAATTTACTCACCCTCAGACATATAGTATTTGGACATCGCGGTTCTAGGTGACCTCTCTCACCGCACATATAACATACAGGAGGTTTTTTTGGCCTTGGACACTTTGCTCTTATATGTCCAAACTCACAGCAATTCATACACTTCTGATGAGAGTGTTTTCGATACTTGGGAAAACGGTCATCTGTATAAATCTTCCACAATGTTTTTGTGGCTAAAAAAAAAGAATATTAATGTACTAACAAAACACAGAAAAATATATACTGACTTTTCATTTGAGCACGAACAGATTTTACGGTAAATCTTTCGCCATGCCAAGAATCGTTATAAAATTTGCGCATTTCTTCATTCCAACCAATACCACCAGAAACCATTTTCGAATCCTCATTGTAAACGATATTGTACACAGGGTCGCCATATTCTTTTTGATGTTTCCACTTATGCAGTGCTGATCTATCTTTATTGGAAACTGGCAATGGAGCAATAAGTTGAACTGATTGATCAGAATCATCTGAATCTTCAATATCAGGTATAGTTTTATCCATATCGTCAATATTTTTAAAAATTTCATTCAATTCTGAAAGACTGTCATGTGGTATGGCATCGTTAGCTGTCTCATCGTGTTCGGTTGCACAGATAGTTGGTGTGGTGGTTTCAACTGGACGAATTTTTTTTAAAACACTTTCAGCTATGGAACGAGCTGTAATTGTTTCTTCTTCTTCGTCGCTATCATTTTGAACAACTGCAGCAACACTTGATGGTGTTCCCTGAGCAAGTGTGTTTAAAGTTGCAATGAACTCATTGTCTGAATTTGCTACTGCTTGATTCAACATTTCTTCTTCTGTAACCATTTTTTCTACGGCTTCGCCATATGCAATATGAGGAATAGAGGTTGGATGTACACCTTCGCCAATTTTGTTTAATCCTGATTCATATTCCCGTTCCGAATCAGTAGTGTCAATGTATGTCTCGGATTCTTTGTTAGCACTTGATGCTCGTCTTTTTGTTAGACGTTTTGTCTTCTGAGTTAAGTCAACTTCTTGGACATCATCAGAGCTACTTTCATACTCCAAATTAACAACTACAGAAGGCTTTGCATTTTTTGATCCTTTTAAGTATACACTTTCTTGTATATCAGATTCACTTTCATATACATCCAATGCTCTGAAGGCATTCTGTGTAACTCTATAGTCGGTAGAAATCTTTGTAGATCCGCCTCGTGTCGGAGTAGCAAACGAATCAGGAGCTATGTCAGTGGACTTTTCTGGAGCCTCCATCAAACTATCGACATCATCTTGCAATCTTAGCAAATCTTCATCGTCAGCCCTACTGTTTTCTTCTCGAAGACGTGATCGATCATTTTGTCCAATAAAGTCATCAGATATTACCGAGCAAGGGCTTGTGCACCTTGAGGTATTTTCTTTGACTATAGCATCTGGTTTCAAAAAACTTTCAATTTCTTTTGTTCTTTGTATAGTGTCTTCATCAGAACTAGTGTCGATTGTGACAATTTTTGGAGATGGCACTGATACTTCAATAATATCATCTGTTTCTGATTCTGATAACAGTTCAATTGTTCCCAACGCTTTATTTTTTTTCATGTTTGCTTTAGCAGCTTTAGCTTTCTGCTTTTTTCCGTCATATTTCAATGCATTAGCTAGTTTGTTCTGTTGTCTAGCAAACGGTCCTTTGTTGGTTACTTTAGGTTCTATTCTTTTAGCTTTTTCTGCAGCTACATTTTTGCTAGCCAACTGTGTTGAGCTTCCTTTTGTTTTTGAGCCATTCCCGGAAGCAAATGGATTGACCCTAAAATTTGACAAGTTTTTTACTTGCG
Organism: Baccha elongata; assembly: GCA_951217065.1. Lineage (NCBI taxonomy): Eukaryota > Metazoa > Arthropoda > Insecta > Diptera > Syrphidae > Baccha > Baccha elongata. The sequence goes on from CATNUY010000089.1 coordinate 169,518, forward strand.
GCTGAAACGTCTTGTCAACCGTTTCGACCGGGTATTCATTTATTTCACCTAAATATATATACACAGACAGCGCAATTAAAAAAACCAATACAAAAGTTCTTTAGGGTTCAGCAGCGTTTTCCTAAAATATAATTGTGTTTAACTATACCCAACAAACACTGTTGCTTTCGGATGGATCTTAAAACATCACATACGTATGTATAAAGAAACTTCAAATCAGCCCAAGTGGATCCGTAGGGTCGGTGCAATGACGTCTAATCGTAATGTGCAAGAACGTCTAATCGTAATAGAGTACCAGATCGAATTCAGAATTGGAACGTGTCCAAAGCGGAAGCGTTTGATACTTGGATCGCAAGTGTCTTCTTTTTTGGTACATTCCTCTTCTAAGGTGCCAACGTGCGAAAGTGATGTTGTTGTTGTACATCCCTCGAAGGCTGCTGTCGTGTGTTGTGTTCGTTCCATGTATATCCTGCTGATACGACTGGTAAGACAATAGTAGACTCCACTAGAAGACTTCTTTACCATAAAATTGAGTAAAGTGCCAACGAAAAATATTAGGTAAATAACTAAATCTGAATAAAAAAAATTGGATTACCTTTTTTTGAAGCAGTAAGCTCCACTCTTGTGCACACATCGCAGCCTTCGTACAGACTTTAATAGCTTGTGCTTTATCTGTGCCAATGAAATACCATTCTCTTTTTGTTGTTTCAAGTTTTTGATGAATATTTTGATTTGATTTTGTTGATTAGCAATAAAAAAATTTTATAAACTGACTTGGTCGATTTTTTTTTATACTTTGTACGCAAAAACGTTTAGCGAAATTATGGAAGAAGTGTAAGATCTAAAAACTCTTGAATAAACATATGCAACAACTCAGATATTGTTACACTTTTTCTTAATTTTATGTAAATATATTAGAACCGCAAGTTTATGCGATAAAACGCAAAAAACAAAAAAGTAAAAGTAAAAACTGAATTAATCAAAACTACGAGCATCAGCCAAAGGTAAATAAACCACCATTTTGGCATTTGAGAAACTGTCCTAAACTGGTATACTGTTATATAGATAAACAAACGATTTTGGTTTGTTTATCTGTATAACAATTCTTCAAATAGGCACAACTTTTTGGTGTCTATCCACTATCCAGTTATATATTGAGATCAGTGCTGCCGGTCCATATTTAGTACGTCAATGCCTACGACAGCTTAAGACATGGACTCCATATACAATGATTATTAATGGTTGTGTTCATTGTGTTTTCCTTTAGGGCGGCGTTTTGCGGAAGAAGTAAGAAGCTTTCAACCTACGATAGTTGCAAAAAAGGTTTGATGATTTTGAACTTTTCGCTTAAAAACAAATACAAATTGGTTAAAGCAGATCTTTTAATAAAATTATATAATTTGGAATTTAATTTGGTAATATTCAAGCTAAATAATGATTATTTATCCGGTTTTTATTTGTTTGTAGTGGAAGGTGGGGTACAAGTTGACCAACTCGGCATATACAAATAGCCATACTTTGCAGACACATCCATACAATTATTTGAAACTTCAGCTTGGCATAAAGTCAAGAATACCAACTTTGAAATAAAACAAAAAAATGGACACAAAAGTGAATATAGCGTTTCCTTTGCATATAAAAACTATAGTAGCTCTGTCGTCGACTATTTTTTGATTGTGAGAAATTTCGTATTTGGCGCTGTTCGCACAAAGAATTTAATGTAGAGTAGATTTTGTGCGAAAGAGTTGACTATAGTATTTTGACTATGACAACAATGGCGAGGATGAGCAGTTTGAAAAATTTCTGTTCTTTGACAGTTTAAAAACAAGGGGAGAAGCATTTGGCTGTTTGACTGCTCTGCTGCTGTTGAAGACCTTGAAGACGAAATAAAAAAGTAAGTAGGTAAGTATGTATGTAATTTATATATTATTGACTGTTCTGCTCCCAAGGACCTTGAAGACGAAATAAAAAAATAAGTAGCTAAGTATGTAATTTATTTATTTATTGAATATTGACTGTTTTTCTGTTTTTCAAATATGTAATTTATATTTTATAACATAAAAAAAAGTATAGTACATATAGGTATATTATTGATATACCTATATGTACTTATATATATTTTATGCCAAGATTCGGGCACAGATAAGTTTATTTCAGATTAGTTTCCTCAAAAAAATTATATTTTGTTTTTGTTGCAGATGAATGAAAATGAAAAAGGGATTTATCAAAAAATGGTTACCATATTGATAAATTTGTATCAATTTTTTTTTCTTAATAAGTTTTGCATACTATGTTAAGAATTTGTGTTTTGTATTAAACAATAATAAAAGCTGTTTAATAAAGTTTAAAACTTAATGAAAACAAAAAAAAATTACTTTTAATAAAATTTTAAGCTAGCCGTATATAGGTACAGGATAGAGTTATGAGACAAATTCATCATCGTGTACATACGTATGGTTTGAAGTGGCTTCGCAGGCTCGGTTGTATTTTCGGAAAATTGAAAATCGAACCGAGTCGATGCCAAACAATTCTCGCATTATACCTACTTAAGTGAGGAAAATAAATATAGGTACGTTAATTTTTTCATATGGCAACCATGGTTACATAACTAAAATTTGTATCCAAATCATATTAAAAGATACCATTCAGTTATGTGTTGCCACATTTCAGTATTTCTTTGTGGAAACAATGTAGATTTTAAATTTCCTTTTTAGTTTTGATGTAAGATAGGTGTAGGTACCTATGTATCTATAAGAAATCAAGTTAAAAAATAAAAGTCTGTTTTTTAAATCAAGTGATACAGCGTTTGAAAGGTGGCACTCCCTAGATCACGAATATGCATTTTTTAAGTCGCTAGGACGCTTAGTTTAGCCGCAAATCAAGTTTAAAGATGTCAACTTTGATACCCGTAGGACGCTTAGTTTAGCCGCAAATCCAGTTTAAAGATAAAAGTCTGTTTTTCAAATCAAGTGATACAGCGTTTGAAAGGTGGCACTCCCTAGATCACGAATATGCATTTTTTAAGTCGCTAGGACGCTTAGTTTAGCCGCAAATCATGTTTAAAGATGTCAACTTTGATACCTGTAGGACGCTTAGTTTAGCCGCAAATCCAGTTGTTACAAACTGCATGTTTGTGAAATATCCCAACCTACCCTTACAGGTCTTTAAGAGTACTAAGGGTTCATCTATATGACACATATACTAATTCAAACCGTTGGTAGTTGGAGGTACTTTTCCATATTTGAGAGGAAACTTCGAAAAACCATTTGGAAAAGCTTTCCTCCAACACTCGAATATGGATTATAACCGCCACCATATTAAGTACCTAGTTGCAAAGTGTCTCATAGTATAAAATAAAAGGAAAATTTTTAAATAAAAAAAAAAGGTAAACGTACCTCCATTAACGATTTTTTTTAATCTAACTTACCAAAACAAAAGTTAGTATTTTTAGTGTAAATATCAAAGGAAACCAGTGGGAATCAGTGATCAGTGGTAAAAATAAATTAATAAGGTAACAAACCTTTTATATAGATATATATATATAGGCATTTATACATTTTTTTTGTAGGAATAAATTCAAGTACACGGCCTACAAAGAGTGTAGGTCGATTTATTTAAGTGTAGTTTCACTTCACCTACTGTAGCAGATAGAAAAATTATAAAAAGTGCATCGGCAGAATAACCCGAATATATTTCGCCGCCGGCATTTCAATTAACATATATAAGGAAGCTACGAGCTAAGTGCCACAAATAGCTATTAAAAATTAATAGATCTTGTAGTCCGAGGATAGAGTCAGGTTCAGATTCAAAACCCCAGCGCTTCTTCAAATAATTTTTATAATTTTTTTTTAATTATTTTTGATATTTCATCCAAAACTTGATCAATTTATAATTTTAAAGCTTCCACAAACTCACTATAATTGGTTAACTTTCAAATCTAAAACCCAGTGTACAACGTGATAGTTGTTTATATATGCAATTTTATTTATTTATGCTTAAGCTATTTGCGACATATTTAAGGCACTTGTAGGTTAGAATAGAAGACGTTTTTAGGCAATTGATAGTGTATCAAAATTTAAAAGAAACAAAGCACAGGTAACGACAAACCTACACATTTGGATCAGTCGGGAATGCTGTGGCCACACCATCACCATCAACTGCATCAATAAATTTACAAAGAACACCAAGTAAAGGGGTGAGTTTTTTTTTTATCTTTATTTTTTAAATTCTGAAATATATTGTTAGTGCCTATAAAGTGATTCTGGGTTGGGGACTAATGTTTTGTTTTTATAAACGAGTGCATTGCAAATAGATTGAATTTTCCTTGCAGTAATAAATAAATCGGCACTTACAAACATTTAAAGTTAATGAAAGTGTATACTTAGCAATATTTGAGTACACATTTGTTTACAATAATAATAATTTAAAAATTTGGTTTATTTACAAAACATAAAATAATTGTATCGAATTGTTGGTTAACATAACAAATACAGATGTTGATAATTGTATTAAAAACAAAAAAAGTCCAATAAAAAAGTTGTATGTTAGTTGAACCTAAATACAGATTAAAAATGGTTTAATTTAAAATTAGGATTAGGGATGAGGATCATTAAAATGGAAAGGGTTTAAGATGGGATAGAGGAAGCGGAAGATGGCAAGGTAAGGGGTTGTCAAGGCGAGTACGGCAACCATGGTTGGGTGGGTAGAGGCAAATTTCTCGCGCGTCCTTAACACCATGACGCAAAGACTGGCATGATTTTGTATGCGCGGTTCCGATAGGGGTCAAGTACCTACGTCCTCCGACGAGCAGTAGGCCGGTCAAGCATGCCAGCACTGACCCCGACGGCAAGAAAGGAATCCGCAACACAGTTTAAAGATAAAAGTCTGTTTTTCAAATCAAGTGATACAGCGTTTGAAAGGTGGCACTCCCTAGATCACGAATATGCATTTTTTAAGTCGCTAGAACGCAAAGTTTAGCCGCAAACCAAGTTTTAAGATGTCAACTTTGATACCCGTATCCATGATTTTTTTCCAATAAAGCTATTTTTGCATCACCTATTTATAACTTTATTTCTATAAAATTTGTAAATTTTATTGATTTATTTACTTTTAAAAAATTTGCATCGCAAAATGTATGCATACAACAACAACACGAGATCTTGCGAAATTCGAATCCTTTCCGGATCAGATATTAGTAAGAAGCATTTTCAATGGAATATGTAATTGTGACGTCACATTGTTTCGTCAGCAGCTACATTCTATTCTAATAGGTAGCTTGTCACATTTCATATAGTTCAGCCATTGTATATACATTTCTATAGTATTTTCATGCTGAATAATTACCGCCTGGCCATCTTAAGAAACTTGTGAATAACACATTTTTTAGGTTCGTGCATTTACTAGTTGTCTATTCTGTTACCCTGACAACAGTCGTAAACACATAAGATTTTTGTTTTTTTACGACTCTTGTCAAGGAAATATGGATTTTAGAGCCAATAATATACATTAAATATTGTTAATTTGTTTTGTTGACGACTATTGTTAGGGTAACAGAATAGACACTTAGTAAATGTAAGAACCTCCAAATGTGCAGTTAACAACTTTCTTTAGATGGCGCTGCTCCATGGTTGTACTATAGAAATTTATATGCAATGGTTCAGCATTAAAGCTAGCACCTACACATTCAGAAGCAGCCAAATATTTATTTTCCACCATGCATACAGTCATACATTATAAATAAATAACTTCCAATTCCCTTTTCTTATGAACATTCATTATCAAAATAAAAACGAATAAGCTCAGAGAGAAAAAGTCAACAATTATAATTTTCATCTTCTTCCAACTCTTTGAAATTTTCTATATGCCTTCTCGTTATAATATTCCCCAGTTTGTATCCCTCAAAATCTCTCCCAACAACAAGCCACTCCTCCAAAAGTCTCCCAAAGAGCTAGAGCTCCCAACATTTGCAAATGGCGCTTCGTGCGTTCCACATATTCGAATGTGTTCCGCATACGATGGACGTACTATAGAAATATATATGCAATGGCGTTTCATTGGTTCTTTCCAGTGCTGTCTAACTAAAAATTACCAACAAAACACGACTTAAGTACTATTCACATGAGCGCGACCAACGAACGACGAATGAATTAGAAAATATGAGTTTATATACGTTTGAAGACATATTTCCACACAAATTCTTAACAAAACGATAGCAATATAGTTTCTATTTGATTTATGATGCATACTTTTACTTTTTAATATCACATATTAATAAATTTAAGAAAACAAATTTATTCGTCGCGAAAAAAATTCTAGTTGAAACGAACTGTCAAACTTTATTCGCGTTCCACTTCGATCCACACTCGCAACGAATAAAATAATCGCGCGGATTTAACCTAAAAAAATCATTCTTGTTTTGGTTTCGGTGGTGAATGGTGTTCGGCTGTGGCTCCTTGAAAAAATATGGATAAAAAGGTAAAGACAATTTGATTGATAATAAAATTTAAATGAGTATCGTAAACATATAAAATAATTCCAGGAATTCGATGAACGGTTAATTTTGCAAGTGGAGGCCAATCCAGTGCTGTACAACAAAGCTGAACCTTTCTATTCCGATAGAAATAAGAAGGACAATATTTGGAAACACATTGGATATGTCTTGAATGCAGATGGTATTTAAAAAAAAACTATTGTAGGGAATATTTCATGCGCTAAAGGAAACAATTTTTATTTCAGTAACAACCTGCAAAGAGAGGTGGAAAAATTTGAGAGATACATTCTCCAAGTATTATAAAAAAGACAAAAATGTGCCAAGTGGGTCTGGGTCGCAAGCATATGCGAAGAAGCCATGGCCGTATTTTGAAATAATGAAGTTTTTAATTTCAAATATTGAAGTGCCAAGGTAATTTTAAAATAATTTGTGTTGAATGTATTTAGTTAATGTTTGTGTGTGTCTTTGTTTTCTAGAACTATCGGGAATATGGCTCGGGGAAAAGAAAATAATAATTTACTCCAACTGCAGGATGATTATACCGATGACTCATTCCCTACGGTTTCGTGCTGGACTGCAGAAACACCATCACCACCAGCAAGAAAGAGAAAAAGGGAGTCTGACACAGAAAAGGTTTTGGCGGCATTGACTCAAATCAATGAGCCAGAGTCAACTCCGCTGGAGACATTTTTTTTGTCGCTTGCACAACGTGCAAGTTCTTGGACCCGGAGGAAGCAGTCCAAACTTGAGACACAGACATTGAATGTCTTTCATCAAATTGAATTTAAAGACTGAATACTGAAATTTTAAATGTGATTTTTTTTACTTTTGCTTGTTTTTTTTTTATTAGTTTTAAGTTTTGTGAAGTGTACATTTGTTTGTTAGTGCAGGAAGCATATTTTTATTTCTGTTCATTTTATTTCTAAGGTACAAGTTCATTGGAAATACATTCCTTTTGTTTAAATGAATAACGTCTTTTAATAAATATTATTTGATTAAACCATATCGTATTGAAAGCTAACACTTCCTTCCTCCAAGCACCAGTTAGCAAACTTTCCTCGAACATCATATCCTGAAGCCGGTGTTGACGTTAAAATCGAATCTTCTGAATCCTGGATAGGATTCTCTTGTTCAAACATATGTCTATAGTTTTTTTGTCTGAGAAAATTGGGAAGAATGCAACAGCTTAGAATTATTCGATGAACTGACTCGTTGCCAACTTCTAAGCGTTTCAGGAGGATTCTCCAAGTATGGGCCATGATGCCAAACGCATTTTCAACAACCCTCCTTGCTCTGGATAATCTGTAAAAGAAAAAGGTTAATACATACATATTTACAAGGGTAAATATTTTAGTATTGCCTATAGTTAAAAATTCTTTCCCTGTGTGAGAGATTTCGGCCAGGAAAAGGTCTCAAAATTGTTGACTTCAGTGCAAAGCCTTTATCTCCAATGATAACATAGGGCAATTTTGTGGTTGTTAAAGGAAGAGGTGAATCCTCTGGAATATTCAGTTCTGTAGGATTATTGAGCCAAGCGTTGCCCAAAGGACTGCAACTGAAAACTGTCGAATCCGCGTTACTGCCATAAGCTCCGATGTCAACCATTAAGAATCTTTATTTTGCATCCACAACTGCCATCAGGTTGTACGAAAATGTTTTCTTATAGTTGAAGTAAAAACTTCCACTTTTCTTTGGAGCAAACGTTAAAACATGTTTGCCGTCCACAGCACCTAAGCAGTTCGGAAAGTTCCAGCGCTCAAAAAATTCTAGGGAAATTTGTTTCCAATCATCTTTTGAAATCGAACTGGGTATGGCGATTTCTAAGCAATTGGCGTTGATAGCCTCAAGGGTAGTATCCCTCACTCCCATTCGAAACCTGTAGGCAAGGTTGACAAAGCTTGCACCAGTAGCTAGGAATCTAGAAAAATTATAACCATTTAACAAAATTCAAACAAATACAGACAATAGCTCTTACCTTAAAGTAATTACTAACTTTTCCTTGGCGCAAATAATGTCGTTTCTAAAGTTTGTAAGTTTCGCAACCAAGTTGTTCTTTACCAAGCTCAAAATGTAGTCAAATGTTTCCTTTGACATCCTAAAATATGTAAAGAACTTTTCTGGATATTTTTCCAGCAGTCTTATTAAGGAAACATATTCTCCTTCAATTTTCCGATTTGCATTAAGTGGATGCACATGAAATCTTTTTCTTGTTTTGTTTATTAACAAGGACACCAATAAACTTTTTTTTTAACAAATATAGCTTCGACCGCATTTTCTTGATAGTTTGTTTTCAAAACAAAACAAAATAATGATAAACAGAAAAAAAAACAATTGTCAAAGTGAAACGTCATTCGCGACGAATTAAAAACTATCATGTGAAAGAAATGTCAAAATCGACGAATATTCGTTCATTCGTTGGTCGTTGTTCGTGCTCATGTGAATAGTGCTTTATATAGTAATATCATGCTAAGATGCCTTAGCAACATTCACTCTACAACCATGCAGCGCTCCTATATTCCTGGTGCAGTACTTACCCAATGGGGGAACGAGAACGCGTTATAATAAATTTTTATAAGTGGGAGGGATTGAAAGATTTTATTTTTTTTGACGTTTCTTCTTCGATTCTGATAAAAAAAAGTGATGAATTTAGGAAAAAAAAAATATAAAACTGGTTCTTGCAAAGGTTAATAAAAAAAGGAACAGACAATTATTTATTTCTTCAAGAAACGTTTTTGAATGTATGCGTGAAATTAATATTTAATATTTTATATGTATGCGTGAAATTAATATTTGACACAAAATGCAAGGTTGTGTGTTATTTTTCAGGATGTATGTCAGCTGAGGGTATTTTACAGGATATGCTAGACTGTGTATTGGCAAAATAAAAGGCAAGTCAAGTGTAGGGATGAATTTGGTATATCCTGCAGGTGAAGACTCGAAAAAAAGATTAATAGGTACTTCTTATATAATCATAGATGGGTATGATTTTTTGCGACCAATTTGAAAACAAATAAATTGCAAGTTACAAATTAGGTAAGTGTGTATTTTATATGTTAGAAATATAAAAAGAATGTTTACCTGCATCGGTTAACATACCTATCTATGTAGGTAGGTTTATGTTATTTTTTGTGTTTTATAGATATATGTAATAAAAATGATCAATTTATAACATGCATTAAAAAACTAGAACGAATAGTTGTAGGGAAACCATCTCACCATCACGACAGCTTAATAATGTAAATAACATCATCGCCTAATATGCCACTATCATAATCCACACCAACTCGAAAATTTTCGAACTTTACCTAAACTTCAAGATTGTATTTATTTTCCTAAAATATAGCACATAGTCGAGGTAAACAATATCCGAATATAGTGGAACGTGTCATGGATACAAACCTCTCTATTCGAAACTCGGTAACTTAAAAACAAATTCTATTAAATAGAAAAACCCCACCTAGTGATCAGTAACAGAAGCTAATGAGAAAATTATATTTTGGATGAAGCAAATTAAGCGCGAAAAATCTATAGTCCATGTAATGTCACATCTACGCACATACCCGAACACACATATACGGAGCTAGAACACTGATACGACCTAAAATACAAGATGGAAGTACGGGGTCGAGAGTCATGAAGAATCTACTTGGAATGGGAAGCACTGGAAAGAAAATAGTGGAGCCAATCAATTACTTAACTAACGAATTTGAGCCGAAATAAATAGGTAGCGAAAGAAAAGGTCGAGTTAGATAAGTAGGGATTAAGAATTATTCGCTTGTAAGAAATAAAATAACTTCTCATTAGAAAACTTAATTGCAACTAACAACGAATAGAAACAATTTTCAGCGTCTCCATGAAAATAACCAGGTAGACAAATCAGCAAAACCAATGAAAATGAAACAGATAGTAAAACAATGTTAGAAAAGTATTGTAATATAGAGTAGTCATTACATCTAAACAATCAAACAGTTTTTGCAAAAGCAAGTAATCCAGTTGAAAGAAAGCGTACAGTTTAAATAAAGTTGTAAGAAAAGTTAAACCGAGGTTCAACTGCAGCGACATCCATACCTGCAAAATAGAAAAATATTAATAGTGATAATGAAAATAAGGTAGTTAACTTAGCTAGAAGTTTAATATTAGTTAGCAAACTAGACCAATTGGAGGTGTCATAAGCTGGAAAAATAAAAGATACATATAAATTTAGACATCCCACTCAGAATACGAGTTAACTAGGAAAGAAATGATGTTATAAAAAAATAAAGATCTAAGCAAAACGTCTAAAAAGAAAAGAAAAGAGAAAAGTAAATAATCATGTCGTAACCTAAAAAAAGAAGAAAAGAAGTATTTGAAAAACAACGCTGAAGCAATCACTAAAAGAAAAAAAAAAATCTCTTTGTCAAAATATTTAACAACTTACAGATTGTCATGAAAATAAGAGTTACTGAAAATAAAGAAAACCCTGATTAGTACTTACCGCTCAATAATACTTACAAAAATACATAAACACGAAACGCCAGAAACACGAACAAAAGAATTCTCACAATTGCAACCTGAAAGAATAATTCACTAAAAGAAAAACCATTAGTCATTTTGAACGGCACTTGATACACACACGACCTTAAGTCATGCCATGCATGCACGTAAGCAAAATAGATCGAACACTGAAGAACGTACGATCAAAGAGTGGAGCAGCTGACCAAAAAAGACAAATAGACAAAGAATTCAAAGTACCATATCGCGCTCACTCAATCACCTAGAACCAATATCTGTCTGGTTCTTTTTTTTTGGAACACGAGTTGCCAACTCTGGACTATTGTCACAGAAGTGCCTCAGTACACCCATGAGACGAAGACGAAAAATCTGGAAGGAAAATTTTCATAATATTTAAAAAAGGGATGTACCTGATTAACACTACGCTATAAATCTACGAAATTTAATAAAAAATCATTCTAGAAGCAAAATTTAAATCTACGAAATTAAAACACCATTTTAAAAGAATACGGGCTGGTGTGCAAGCCACAGCCAGCCACACTTAAAGAAAAATTACAAATATCAACGAGGGACTACCTACACCATAAAATACAACAAAATATACGACAGGACGAAACAAACGAACATCGAGGTATTTTTAGTCAAAGCGGCTAAGGCTGAAAATTCACATCGTGGGACAGGACATAAGGACAGTGACAAACAAAAAAACACATGGAGTGGCAGAACATCCCATCTCTAAAATGGAAGATGCAACAAGTAACAGTATGTAGCAGAATGAAAATAAGTAGCTGTGTTATAAGGTACTGTAATCTATCAGTAAATTTATCTTTTTGAATATATACATATATACCTATTCCTTTGTGCACCATACCCTTTTTATTAAGCCCCCACCAAATACATTGTATAATAAATAAAATTTGAAGCTCAAGTCACGGTAGTGATAAAATTAAATCAAATTTTTTTTGATATGATGATTTAAAAATTTTTTTTGTGAACAATGTACGATACAAACTAAAGTATCTTAAATAATTATATCATCCGATAAATTTTTGTTGAATAATATCAGTTTTCCAAAAACATATATAAAAAAAAAAAACCATAAAGACTCCATGAGCAATAGTCCAAAAGGTACTTCTGCTTTAATTTCGAAAATTTTTTTTTTCTGAGCAATAAGATACTTAAAGAACACCTACGATTAAAACTACGAAAGGTGTTTATAAAAGATTGTATAAAGTATAAACTACAGATTGTATTCATGAAATTTTAAAGTATATTCGTGTAAAGAGTTTCTAAGTGTAAAAGATTTTTTTTTTGTCGAAAAATTTCTGTTGTACATAATTTGTACCTACTTTGTTTCCGACCACAGTATACGTATAATGTGAATAGTATACACGAATTCAAATTTTAAAGAAAAACGTTTAGTCGAAAATATAGATGATACGGTTCAGTGATTATATTCGAATGATAGTAATTCACTAGGTACGGTTGCCTACATTTTATACTCGGTTGTGAATATTAATTTTTTTTTGTTAGATACGATTGCCTACTCGTAATGATCGGTTAAGTTAATGTAATGTAACAGATGCGGTTACCTATTTTTTTTCTATATACGCGATTGGTCGAAACTTATTGAGTACGTTTACTTACCTTTTATGGTCAGCTGAAATACAAGTCATAGATGATGAAACAATATCATGTACCTACATGTGTCAAATATATGTTGTGTTCATTAATCTTGACGTTTTAATGTATGGTAAATACTTAATTTATACCAAGTGTAAGGAATACTTTTGAATCGAACTATATCATAAGCTTACGAAAATACCTTATGATATGAGACGATATAGTAAAGAGCGGAATTCCCTTACAGTGATTGGTATACCAGTTCTGAAAGTTGAAAGAAATAATAACATAAAAAACCTGAAAGAAATTTTTTTTTAAATTTTTTTTATGTCTGGTCTGGATAGCTACTTCCTTGAATAGGGTGCACCTTCTTCGACGTCTTACCTACCTTGTTATGTGATCTCTTTTGAACCACTATATTGACCATAAACTTTATAAATTTTTACTAACTTTTGTAAACTTCCCAACAGGTAATAACTATATTAAATCATTTTTATATTTATTTTAAATTTGTATCCTTTTTATTAATTGTGAGTACCCACTTCGGAGGAAAGCATATATTCACATATTTCTTTCTTGTCATTTGGGGTGGGATGAAAATTCTTAATTGGAGACGTCCTACGTATTATAAATTTCAATTTTGTATCCTTGCGAAGGATTAATATCGTCATCATATCGGTAAAAATATAATTTTGAAATCGTGTTTAGCAAACAAAAAAAAAAGGAAAAGATAAAATATTTTTATATTGCATTTCGTGTTGTCGCTTTGTGTGTGTGGACGACATTGATATCTGGTTTTGGTTACTAAAATTAGCCACTAAAATAGATCAGATATAGCATACATGTCCTACCAAATCGTTATTTGAATCCGTGTAAACTTTCATTGTTGGGATTGAAACATACGTTCCAATTCCGGATACAGGAAAGCGGTCAATTCGTAATTTCATTCCTTCATATGTAAAATACGATATTTTCAATAATCATCAGACATTATGTAATTAAATGATGATTCAAAATATCATGTTTTAGTTTTTTTTGCAATTGGTCCAACCCAAAATTTAATCAAAGAATAAGATACACTTATAAATTCTAGCAACTCAAATTCAGAAATTTCGATTAGCAAAAAAAAAAATTATGATTTAGTCAGTTTTACTTATTTTGAAGATATAGGTATCGAACATAATTCGAAAACGAGTCCTATCAATAATTGTATCAATGATTAAGAGATCTAATACCTACAGTAAATTATTTTTAGTAAGAAAAACTTTTGTTAGATCTAAGTTATGGAATAAAAATTATGTATAGGATTTTCTAAAAGAGAGATTTTTTTGGATTTTTTTTAACTTCATTGAAATTCCGCTTAGCAGTGATTTTTGGGAAGATGATTCAAACAGTTTTCAGATTTTAGATAAGATGGAGTAATAAGATCACGAGGTCAGGTGTCGTGGCTGGGATCATTGCCAACATGGGTTAAGCAACTACAGCTTCAACAGCGACATTGTCTGTTTCCACTTCAGCAACAACAACAACAACAACAACAACAACAACAACAACAACAACAATGGTTCTGTAAAGGAGTTTAATTACTCCTAACACAAAGTGGGAGTTTCTGAGATGAATTAGTGGTGCGATTCAGAAACATAGGGTGGATGACTGCGATGAGATAATGGTAGTAGCATTCACTTAGGTCGGGTGATAAGCACTAGAGGAAAATACAACACCTACATTCCTCACGTTCGATGATTTTCACATCATAATTTCAGGACAGTGAAAGTCAGTCATGAAGAGTAGGTAATAGTCCGATGCAATAAAAATATCTTTATTGACGTTATAGGGGTTATCGTCTGAAGTTTATCGCAATTATTTTTAAACTTTTCGAAGTTTTTTATCTTTCTTTCGAGTTTTATATCTTCATAGTTCGTTATCGGGTCCTTTTGCTCATTAGCTTAGCCTTTTTTAAATTAATGTTTGAGTCAGTCGTCAACTTGACTCTTTCAGGTCAAATAATATGTAACACCGACTACACTTCTATTGTCTGATCCGCCTCCCTGAACCGATGAGCTGAGCCAAGGCGAATTTCAGAGACCTGAAGCAATAGCAAAGTGGTAGTCACCCTTTTTGTCCGGGCTTGGACGTGCCTATTTGATTCGTAGGTACTAAAAGTCGACGGGGACAAATAGGTTCTAGAGGATCCATGAGTTGAGTCGAAGTACAAGCAATAGTATATCTACGAAGTATACGTACCTACGTCAAGGCATTGGGTCGGAGAATTAAACCCTCTCCTTTGTATTTCTTTTGTACTTTGTGGAGGACAATTGTTTGTATCGAGACAAGCCGACATAGGATTAAGGTGATTTATACTGATTAGGAATTTATGAACATCGAGTATTGATTTTTTAATCACAATTTTATTCTATTCGGTATCAAGCCTATCAATTCTAGGTGTGATATAGAGACGTACAGGCCATCTACGTATGTCAGGTTCTCTCGACGCAGGGAAGAGACACAAAGATAATCGTTTGTTGGTTAGTGACCTCAAAGGTGCAAGATTATTCTGTTGGTAGTTTGTCTATTCTTTCCTGGATCGATTGATCCCAAAACCAAATTTTTATGATGTGGATCCTACGTAAAGGGAAGTCAACACAGTCTACATTTTATGGATAATTGCTACTCACGATTCAGGTGTGAATCTCTGTTGTAAATAGATACGGATGGACACTCATGACAAAGACCAGGATCTATTCGTATAAGTGGAATTTATAGCCGAGAACAAAACTTTCTTATTATGAATTTTCATCGATTATGTAATAAGTAGTTTGCAGCCGTCTTTTCTTATGATGCATTGTTGAGTATGTGATAGCATTTCCATTGGTCCCCTGTCGTAACATGTAGATTGGATGATTTCGTCTCCTTTATGTTCCATTACATAGTTAGGTTTGGTCAAAAAATATTGTATGAAATATTGCAATGGTCTATCTTCACCTGTTTAGGCAGGAGAGCCAATTGAAAAAAAATATCGACTTAGAATTGAAACAAAATTATAAAAAATTAACCAAAAATAATATGGCAATAAATTACATCTTGTTTTAAGGTTAAACTTCATCCTTTGATTTGATGTTTGATGCTAGTTGATTTAACGAATGGTTTTTGAGAAATAACATTTCAAAGTTAATTTTAAAAAAATAAAATTATTTATTGTCTTAAAATTGATTTTTACAAAGTTTTGCATTGAGTGCAATTTTTTTTTACCAATGTTCAACGCTTTTACATCAAGGATACCTATGTCACATTTACGTTTTTTACGTATACCTACCTCTGAAACGGTGAAAGATACTTCAAATATGTATGAGAACAAGTTGTAAATAGGTATAGGTAGGTACTTAACATTACTACAAAAAATGCTGTTAGACTTTCGGAAAAAACGTATATTAAATACTTTTTTAAAGATAATCTTTTTACAAAAAAAGTTTTGTATTTTTCGTTAATATTCGGTTGGTTTTTGACCTCACTACATCATTCGGAACAGTTAGTATGGAATGCATATTTAGGGTGATTGGTTTAAGGTGCACCAAAAAGCTTGAGCGTGTAGGTGGGGCTAAGACAAGAAAAAAATCGTGTAGGGGGGGGGTCTATTTTCCCCTGTTTAGGATAGAGGTGTAATTTTCTAAAAAAATGAATTAAATCAGAAAAAAAATTATTTAAAAACAACGGTGAATGATACAAAGCCTTGTTATATTTTTTTTTGAAGCCAGAAAACTACTCTTTTATTTAATTTTTAATTTAATTTGTTTAAGTGACTAGTTTCAAAAAAATTCATTTTCAAACTCAAAATTAAAAAAAAAAACTAAAAAAAAAAAATTTAAACTAATTTTTTTCAAAATTTTATGTAATTAACTGTTATTTTTATTTTCAAAATTCAATGCTCTTATTAATTTTTAGTCAAAAACAGAAAACCGTATGCCAAAATGTATCTTAGTTTTTGGGAAATTAAGAATATATATTAAAAGCACTTTTTCAAAAAAAGGTGAAATCTGGTTAATCAGTTGAATCGCAAAATCAGTTTTATATTCAGAATAAATCTCCTACAAAACTGCATTCAAACTTAGAGATCTCAAAACTTTTCTCAGAAAATATTTTTTTGAGAAAATATGCGCCTATGCAGACTGAGGGTGAGTAGGTATGAATTTTTTTTACAGGAGGTGTTGTGTGTGTGGAAGCAAAATAAAGGCCAATAAGTAAGTATTGATGAATTTTGTTTATTCTGCAGCTGCGAAGTATCCAAATATGAAAAAAGGATACTTCTTTTACCATTGGGTTATATTTGTGGGTGGAATGTGTATGTTGTTACCAAATCATGATTGCCATACGCATAACTATTGCAAAATCATGGGTAGGTACATTTTTTTACGATTTGTAAACTTTTACCTACCTATGAAAAATATAAATATGTAGAATGTTTGCCTATATTGTGTAGTACCTATTAGGTTATATTTAAATGTTATCACCTCTATAATAAAACCCATACATATGGATAATGAAATATAATAATATAAAACAAATAAAAAAAAGACCAGAGCTAATAGATTCGGTCAAAACAAACAAAAAATTGTATGTAATGGGGGGGTCTATCTCCACCCGTTTAGACAGGAGAACCAATTTTAAGAAAAATCGTCTTAAGATGGAAACAAAATAATTAAAAAAAACCAATGGACATAAAATTATAAAATATAATTGCTTTTAAAGTTTAAGCTCCAATCTTAAATTAAATATTTAATTCAAGTTGATTTAAAGAATGGTTTTTGAGAAATAAAATTTTAAAGTCAAATTTTACAAAAAAAAAAATTATTTTCATTCTTCAAATAAATTTTTACAAAATTTTGCATTATTAAGTGCAATTTTTTTTTACCAATATTCAACGCTCCTTTTAATTTCTAGTCGAATACTGAAAACTCGGTTTTGAAAAGGATCCTAGTTTTTGAAAATTAAAAATAAAATGACAGTTACTTATATTCCAAAAAACATATTTTCGGTGTTATTAACTTATGTTTGAACTTTCGTGTCAAATTTTAAATGATTTTTTTAATTTTTACATGCATACCATCAGTTTTTTTTATTTATTTAATAAGATTTCGCACATATTTGATTTTTGTTGCATATTATGCCTATCTTGAAGGCTGAATGAAATGTAGTTGCAACGGTTTTTCAACGTATTTCATTGTTTGGCTAAGAAATTACCTATGTATGTTCAAATAGGCGCGAAAAACACCTTGACTATGATCTTGACTCTGGAGCTTATGCTTTTTGATCAGTTTCAGTTGTAATTGACTGTGATTAAGTTGTGATTTAATTTGCAAATACCTTCTGTGTTAATTCATAGTTTGTGATAGCAAAAATAGTGTTGTGTTTTTTTAAAGCAATCATAAAGTTTGTTGTTGTGAAATGTTTGTAAGTTTTTGATTTTAATAAGTTTTTTTAAAAACTTATTAGGTATTTCTACAGTGTGTAATTGAAAACACCTACAAAACATTTATTCAAAATTAATATATTTATATAACCTACCATCATCATCATAATCATCTTCATTGGTATTTGCATTATCATTATTATTATTATTATTATTATTATCATTATTATTATTATTATTATTATTATTATTATTATTATTTATTATTATTATTATTATTATTTTTATTAGTATTATCATTGTTACTAGTAGGTACACATATTGTGTTTATTAGGTACTAGGTTCTTCTTGATATATTTGAAAAATATATAAAAACTCAAATTTTGAATTTTCTTTATTACTATATTTATTGTCTTGTAATTATTCATATCTATATTTTTACATATTATATTACCATTATATTGAAAATTATGTCAAGAAATTGTTGCTACGAAAATTGTAATGAGGTGCAGAAGAATTTGGGTCAGTTTTAATTTTTCAAAGTGCCAACTGACCAACGAAGGGAAGTTTGGATTAAGCATGGAAGGGTCTCACACATCAAAGATTTATCAAAGATGTGTGAAACACACTTCTATGCCAAGGACATTATTCAAAAATTAACTATGAAATGTCTTACCAAACATGCCCTTCCAAAATCTTCTCCGAGTATATGCTATTGCTCCGATGGAGTTATCGACCCTTCCTGTCAACTTGTAATAGAGGCATCAAAAACCCGTAAGCAGCCAATTTCCTACATACTTTATACCATTACCATTCGATTTCGCACCATAGAAACATCGCACCAATTATTCCTTCTCTTTGAACTTTTTTCAAATCATTAGCAACATGACATCAAATCGAACATATTACAGTGCACATAATATCTAATAACAATAGAAACAGCGCACACAAATCTGTTATGTACCTACCTGAGGAATGAGGATCCAACTTTTCCAACTTTTCCGACAATGGTAAAAAGTCGACGAAATTCCCAGTTGTTAACTACGAAGGTAACTTGCCCCGAGAGCAAGTTTGTGCGAACCAGTCGTGCCCTTTATTTTTATTTCAATGAATTTTTTGAAAAGTTTAACGTTATTAAATGCAATTTTTTTTTTAAATTCAATATTCTTGGTCAAAAACAAAAAAAAAAAACAAATTTTGCTATGAAAAAAAACCACATTAATGTAACTCTACCTGAGATCCAACTTTCCAAAATCTATACATTTTTTTGAGTCAACTGCTGTTAGTTAGAAAACTTATACATTCTTTTTATCTGCAGCAGTTTTTCACATACTCCCTTGTCATATCTCAGCTTCCTTACATAAACATATTTTTTATGGACAAAACCTTTTTTGCCTTAATATACTTACTAATGTACACATGTCCAGCTTTTTTGGATATCTTATTTTCCAAACTGGCGGAATAACATGTTGCATACGAAAACATGCACGTGCCGTAACTATTCGGGACTGGTGGAAGTGTGATCATAGCCTCTTCGCTGCGGCCGCTAGTAACAAGCCTTTTAAAAAAGGTTTGGCTAATATGATCAGGCTGGTTCCTCAGGTTGGCAACAGGTTAATTCCCTGTTCCGTAAAATTTAGAATTACGAACCCGACAACAAGCCTCGGAAACGGACTGATCTCACGACGACAACCAACGCAACGAAAACGGCAAAACGATTTACGAATTTTCTTATGGAACGTACGATCGCTCTATAGAGCTCGAGCTGCTCAGCAGCTAGCCGTTGCCCTGTCAAAATATAGAGCTGACATAACAGCACTACAAGAAATCAGATGGACAGGGAATGGTGTTTTACAGAAGAAAGAATATGACGTATACTACAGCTGTTATACAAAACACCATGTTCTCGGGGTAGGCTTCCTAGTCAGCGAAAAAATGAAGTCTACCATCATCGGCTTTAACGCTATAAGCGAAAGGCTATGCACCCTTCGCGTGCGAGGCAAATTTACGAACATTAGCCTCATTAACGTTCACGGACCTACGGAGGAGTCCTCAGACGAAGAAAAAGAGACTTACTACGAACAAGTCGAGAGGACCCTCAATGCCTGTCCAAGGTATGACGTAAAAATCATCCTTGGGGATTTCAACGCAAAAATAGGTCTGGAGCCGGTATTCAGGCACTACGCAGGCACCCATAGTTTGCATGAGAACACCAATGACAATGAACTTCGAGTCTTAGAATTGGCAGCATCGAAAAACATGGTCGTTGCGAGTACCAGGTTCCCGCGAAAAGATATCTACAAAGCCACCTGGGTATCACCTGATGGAGTCACTCGTAACCAAATAGACCACGTGTTGATAGACCGTCGCCACTACTCGAACTTGATGACGATACGAACGTACCGAGGCGCCAATATCGACTCGGATCACTATCTTGTTGGTATGGTCTTCCGAGGGCGGATTGCCTTGCGAAGACGTATTGCATCCGCCGATCAAGTTCGAATCAACACGGCTGCCCTGCGCAATGAAAATGCCAGTAACACCTTTGGTAACGCGTTAGGACTTGCCCTAGAATCGCTTGATTTAGGGAGAGTAAGTCCTGGAGCCAGTATGCTGGGCGTAGATGAGAAGTGGACACGCCTTAAGAATACTGTCATTAGTACTGCCAACTCCATCTTAGGCAGCAGTCGTAGAAATCGGAACGACTGGTTTGATGATGAATGCAAGCTAGCGACTGAACGTAAGAATGTTGCGTACCGAGCAATGCAACAATCTCATAGAACGCGGGCACTCGAAGAAGAATATAAAGAGCTCAGAAGAATAGAAAAACGGCTTCACAGACAGAAAAAATCAGCCTGGGAGAAGAACTTAATCTGTGAAATAGAAAAAAGCCGAGAGCGAGGTCCACACCAGGCGCGGAAGTTCTACCAATCCATCCGAAACATGACGCAGTACACACCACGCTGCACATACTGCAAGGACGGAGAGGGAAATCTGATCACCGATCCACAAAGCATACTGGAGCGATGGGAAGTGTACTTTAATGAATTGCTAAATGGTCAACTCACTGCAGAAGTGAAGGCTCCACTGCTTCAAGACGAATACCCTATGTTGCCGTCACCAAGCATAGAAGAGGTTGAGAAGGCTATAGACCGGCTAAAGAAAAACAAAGCCCCGGGAGCTGATGGTATACCAGCCGAATTATTTCAACACGGTGGGCCAGCTCTACGTCAGGCAATTCATGATATTATAGTGCACGTGTGGGAGCATGAAGAAATGCCAGAAGACTGGCGAAAAGGTATAATATGCCCCATACATAAGAAAGGAGATGTCACAACGTGCAGCAACTATAGAGGTATCGCGTTGTTGAGTACCGCCTATAAGATACTCTCCTCTTTCCTACAAGACCGGATAACCCCATACGCTAAAACCATCATCGGACAATATCAGTGTGGTTTCATTCCAGGCAAATCAACAACTGATCAGATCTTTAGCCTTAGGCAGGCGATGGAAAAATGTCTAGAATTTAACATCCCAACACACCACCTGTTTATATACTTTAAGGCCGCCTATGATAGCATAACCAGGGTAGAACTTTACAAAGCCATGAGAGAATTCGGCATCCCAAATAAATTGACACGACTATGTAGGTTGACCATGACCAACGTAACAAGCCAAGTAAAAATAGCCGGATTGCTATCCAGACCAATCAACATCTTTAATGGACTCCGACAAGGGGATGGTTTGGCCTGCCTCCTCTTCAACCTGGCGTTGGAGAAAGCAATCCGTGACTCTGGCACGGCAACAAGAGGGACAATCGTCAACAGGTCCAGCCAGATACTGGCTTACGCAGACGACATCGACATCATCGGAAGAACCGAGCAAGCTGTACACGATTCCTTCATCCAGATCGAGCAGGCGGCACAAAATCTGGGGCTGCACATTAGTGAAGGTAAAACAAAGTACATGGTGGCGTCGAATGCGAGAGGAACAGTTGGTCAAACAATCAAGGTAGCGGAGCACGAATTTGAAGTGGTGCAATCCTTTAAATACCTTGGGTCAATAGTAGCAGCCGATAACAATATAGAAGAAGAAATACGCGGGCGGCTTCTCAAATCCAACAGA
Organism: Baccha elongata; assembly: GCA_951217065.1. Classification (NCBI taxonomy): domain Eukaryota; kingdom Metazoa; phylum Arthropoda; class Insecta; order Diptera; family Syrphidae; genus Baccha; species Baccha elongata. The sequence continues at coordinate 191,651 of CATNUY010000089.1, forward strand.
GCCTACTACAGTCTGTCAAAGCTCTTCAAATCCAGAAATCTCACCATAACTTCAAAACTACTGCTGTACAGGACCATGGTCCTTCCAGTACTCACATATGGATCCGAGACTTGGGTGCTTAGCAAAAGGCACTCTGACCTCTTAGCCGCGTTCGAGAGAAAAGTCTTAAGGAGAATTGTTGGCCCCATATGTGAGGAAGGACGATTCCGGAGACGGTACAATCATGAATTGTACGCAATCTACCTTGAAGCAGATATCGTGACAAAAATTAGGCTCGGTAGACTTCGGTGGGCAGGGCACCTAGCTCGCATGAGCGAAGAGGAACCTGCTCGGAAAGTTCTTTGTGGTACATTCTATGGCAGACGACAGCGTGGTAGACCATGCTTGCGCTGGAGAGATGGCGTAGACCAGGACGCCCGGAGCCTTGGGGTGCGCAACTGGATGGCATCGGCTCGAGACCGGGATAGGTGGAGAGACTTGTTGAAGGAGGCCAGGACCGGACCCCGGTTGTCGAGCCGATGATGATGATGATTTGCCAAACTACCTTACACACTTCTTTCTGCTTTGTCAAGGCTTGTTCTCAATATGCCAACTATACTTGCAGAAATTCTGTGTCCAGGCCAGGTAACTAAATGTTATAAGTCACTTTTTGAATTTGTACATGGGAGCATATTTAAATTTAAACATATTATAATGAAAATAGTTGGTAAGAAAATAATTTGAAAAAACAATTTTCTGATTTTTTTATAACAATCAACTTTTTAAAAAATGTTCCTACGTGAAATTTGAAAAGTGACTTCAAATTTAGAGCCATATGACCACAGAATTTTAATCAAATAAAAAAAAAACAATAATCTGTTAAACATGTTGACTACCACATTAATAATGTACCTCTATATACCTACCTGAGTATTTTGTGATTAATGTGCCTGGACGTTTTTTATTTCTATGGCAGGTACCGTTAATAAGCTGATTCTAAAAAAAAAAATAGATGAGAGACATCACCATTGGCAACGAATCACTCATATCCAATTTTATCGAAATTGATTGTATTTTTTCGAGAAAATTAGAATTTTGGTTCTTCCAGAAAAAATACTTTTTCAAAAATTACTTTTTAATAAATTTTTTATTGCATTATGTAATTGGAATATTAAATTTCGTCAAAATCAGGGAAGTAATTTAAAAGATAGTCAGAGTAATAAAAAACGGTTATAACTATGAAAGATAACGTTAATAAAGTGGTTCTGAAAAAAAATTAGATGGCGGACATCAACATTAGCAACAAACCACTCGCATTAAATTTTATCGAAATTGATCGTATTTTCTTCGAGAACAATGGAATAACCGGTTACGCTTATATGGTAGGTACCGTTATTTGTATGCCTAGGTCAAAAATAAAAAAAACTTCAGGGGATATTTCTCTAAGAATACCAAGTTTGGAGAAAATCGGCCCAACCGTTAAGGATGCAGGTGTCAATACATGTAGACAGACAGAATTTTTGGGCCTACTTTTTTTCGCATTTGACCAAAATGTAAGCAATTTAAATGTGCAAGTAAATTGTGACAGCACTTCCAACACTCCGAATCCAATGCAGGAATACTAAAAAAGAAATCTCAAACATCACACCGAACAACCACTGGAACGTTTTAAGGTTTTTTCACTATAACGATAAACCCACATAAGAAAAATAATCCATTGCATTTCGAAATAAATATACAAATATAATTTCTTTTATTTATTTAAGATGCATTTCGGTGTTATTTGTGATATTTTTTATATTATTGAACTTTCACATAATAAATAATCTAAAACAAATCATGAACTTAAATAATTTAACAATACTAACATTATCAAAGAAAAAAGGCATTTCGAACACATAATGGGTTTTTAGTATAGAAAATTGTATATTTTTTAATAAGCAATACATTGTATATAAATTTCTATAGTAAAAAAAATACACGTAACAACACAAAAGTGTAAATAATTTTACCTAGTTTTCACATTTTGTTTCTCTTTATGATCCCATCCCACACTTTACATTGATATAGCTAGTTTAACCAAAATATATAAATGTTATATATATTTTTATCATAAAATGCGTTCTAAGCTTTACAAAACTTGTTTAATTATTTTTAGCTTTTCTTTTTGTTTTTTTATGTTACCATAAAAAAAAGAATACAAAATTCATTTACACATATGTACATAAAAAGAAAGCTATTATTGATGCTGGTATTCGTTTCTAAAGGATTAGCATCGTTTCGATGGAGGAACAAGATGCTCAGGCAGTACATTTGGCAATTCAATGCCATCCAGTTTGACGTTGATTAAATGCATAGCTAGAGCAAACTCATCAACGTCCAGGAAGCCATCACCGTCCACATCAGAAAGTTTCCATATTTTACTCAGTACTGAGTTGGGTAGTTTTGATTTGATCAGTTTCTGTTTGGCAGCTGAAATTAAAAAAATATTTATGTATGTAAATAGACAATTTTCTGTTTAATGCAAACTATAAAAGAACTTACCAGCACCAGAAATCTTGCCATCGATAGGATTGAGTGCTTCAAATAATGGATCTGTGCGGGCTTTGTCTCTACTGCAAATCCAATCAAGTTCACCACATCCGGCGTCAATACCTTCGCCTTTTCTGTAACCAAAAGGTCAGATTGTGTCATCGAGAATTCCTTCAAATGCACCGCCTGAAAAGAAAAGCAACAAGAAACTGATGAGTTTAATTCAATCAAATGCAGTACATCGACCGACTAACAAACCGACCGCACTTACTATACCCACTGACATCTTATGACTGACTGAATTTCTAAAACAAATTAAACATCTCTTTCGCACGATTAACACAAAAAAAAAATAACAATGTCTTCTTGTCGGTGGGCGCTTTTTTCCAGTGGCCTGATGCAGAAATACCAGATTCAGATTCATGCCAATACTATAATATTTACAATGACTCAAACAACAAATTTCAGAGATACATTTATGGAATACTAGATCTTTCTCTCTTTTTAATGAATATCAAAATATATGAGATTGAATATATCACAAATAGTATAGGAACATCAAAATGTTACAAACATTAAAACATTCAATAAAAAAAAAATTTGTACTGGCGTAGTGTTTTAATCTGTGGCATAAAGAAGCTTAACCTATGGGTGTAAGTACTTCCCCCCAATAATTGAAAACGTATGAGATGAATTCAGTCTTTTTAGTTTCTTCTTTTTTTTGTTTTTAAAATCTTTAGAGATACTCGGATCTTTCATTTCATATAAATCATCAACTAAGTGGTAGCTAAAGTAAAAAAAAATATATGTCTTAATAAAGTCAGATTAGCCACGATTTTGGTTGGACATGGCGTTAAGATAAAAACGTGGAGGAGTTATTTCAGTACTATCTAGATCTCTTGAGGAAATTCCGATGGGCGATAGATAATTATCGCTGTCCCAAGAGGACCCAGCCTGAGATGTAATGATATGTTCAATCAAGTCATTATCCGAAAGAGTTAGTTTGGAGATGGTTTTCTTCATAAGAAGAAGAGCATATCTCAAAAACGGAATGGTGTTAGTTTCATTATGTAGATGGGAGTTAGAAAATCTCTTAGTGCGGCTCTCAAAGTTAATACTGGCACAGTACCTCAATATTTTACGCTCCAACAACTCCAGTTCAAGGGCAGCAGTGGGGGAGATAGAAAACCAAATAGGAAATGCATACGACATTATTGGTCTGATAAGAGTCTTGTAAAAAAGTAACTTAGATTTTTTGTTCAGAGCTCTATGTCTGAAGTAAGGCATTAGCATATTTGTTATTTTCCTGGATTTTTCTAGAGTAGTTCTGGCGTGCACATTAAATTTAAAAAGATTGTTGAAATTAACCCCAAGGTATTTAAATCTGTTCTTAGGCTTGATGATGTTGCTGTTTAGACCAATTGAGATATTTTTACTTTCTTTGACCACTCCTTCTGGGCCTTTCCCACTCGCATTTCGAAAACATATCATCTCGGTCTTAGGAGCGTTCAGTTTGATACCCCAGGTACTATAGAAATCGCTAATGATTTTAAGGTGTTTTTCTAAGTGGCGGGAGGCCGCAATGGTATCATCCGCATACAGGAGCCCGATGGACGTTAAATTGTTTTCTGAAAAGTAGTGAGGGAAGTCATATAAGAAAATGTTGAACAGTTGGGGCCCCAAAATAGAGCCTTGGGGAACGCCACTGTTACATACACAGATGTGAGACTTGGAGCCCTGAATTTTAACAAAAAAATGTCCTATCCGCAAGGAAACTATCAAGGACATTAACAATATGACGTGGAAAATTAAGAGCCACCAATTTGTGGAGGAGCCCGTCCCTCCATACGCTATCAAACGCTTTTTCCACATCGAGGGAACAGGCAACCGTACATTGCTTGTTTCTCAGATTCAAAACAACGTCGTTTTGAAGTTTTAACAGCGTATGGAGGGTCGAGTGGCCTCTCCGGAACCCAAATTGATAGTCCGAGATAGGATCGAGGGGGATTTCAGAAGAGAAATTCATTTTGTTAAGAATAATTCGTTCAAAAATTTTACCAACATTGGATAAAAGCGAAATTGGTCTAAAATTGTTTACATCAAAGCTGTTCTGGTTTTTGAGTATGGGTAGGATCCTAGCCTCCTTCCAAGTATTGGGGAAATACCCATTGTTGATGCAATTATTGAAAATAATTGTCAGAAAGCTTATGGCAACACGCGAAAGCTTATTAATGGCAAAATTAGTTATCTCATCTGGACCTGAAGATTTTTTGGGTTTGATTTCCAATATGACGTTGTTAACCGCAGAGAAGTTGGTGAAGATTTTGGATGCAAATGGGTTTAATGCAGAATTATCGGGCCCAAAAGGAAGAATATGTGCAGGTTTTGTTAACTTAACCTCAAGGGCTGAGACTCTGACGGCCTCAGTGATGCTACGATTGAAATCAGGGCTTCTCTCCCTGTAGATGGTTTTAAAATGTTCCTCAAAGGCCAGGACTATGTCTGATTCATTAGTAACAAGTACGTTGTTTACTGAAACCTTGTTGCAAGTAAACTTTTTGTTTTTCCCAATTAGTCTGAAGACCTCCTTGAAGGCCTGGGGGCCAGGATTGGTCTTGGATAATCTACTGCACAACTGTTTATTTAGCCAGATGTTAACCTTGTCTCTAAGGATAATGTTAAGAAGAGAAATTATTTTTGAAAGTTCTTTATATGGGGCATTTATCCTATTGAAAGAATTGTGAAAAATAGTTTTAAGCTGTTTTTGCCACTGGTGTTTGACCTTAAAAAGATTTTGAATGTCACTTGGTAAGTTGTGATATTTTTTGAAAGAGATTACAAGTCTTGAAGAATTATTATTAAGACAGTTGAGTAGCACAGAGTTGAAATTTGCAATATGGTTATCAATTTCGCAATTGGATAAACTAGAGAGATGAGAGGGTAGAATTTCCCGGAGGGAACTGTCCAAATCCTCTTTGAAAAAATTCCAATCTGTGTTTTTAAAGGACCTGGAGAGATGAGGGTCTCCTAGACAGATGTAAGCCTCTATAATATTTAAAGTGGGTAGAGCAGAGACTGAAAAGTTTAAATCAACAAAGTTATTCAGGTGACTTGAGATAAGGATGTGATCCAGAAAAGATGGTCCCCTTGGAAATGTGGGTGTAATAGATGTGATATTAGTTAGCGTAGGGTTAGAGGAATGGTACCAGTTATTAAGGGTACTCCCATTCAGATTCTGCCAGCTGTCCCCCCATCTGGGACTTTTGGCATTCAAGTCACCACCTAGAATCGCACCATCAAAGGAGGTAGCAAGAGTTTCAATTTTATTCAATTCAGCAGAAAGTAAAGTCGGAGGGCTATTTGTTGGGAAGTAGACGGAACCCAGTAGGAATCGATTGCTAATGTTGTTGCGTTTGATTTTAATTGATACAAAAATGGTAGTGATTAAAGAAGATTGAAAGTTAATATATTTATAGAGAATATTTTTTTTAATAAATAGGGCTACTCCTTGCCGGTCATCGTTTCGAAGAACGTTGTAACCGTCAATGAACAATTTATGTTTAGAATTTAAGTGAATTTCTTGAACGAAACCCACAGAACAATCATTAGCTTGGACAATTTTCATTAGCTCTATTCTCCTAGCCTGACCAACCAAGGACGTAATGTTGAATGTTAAAAGTTTTAGCACCATTATTTCGAACAGACTAGGATCTGGTTAACCAGATCCAGATACGCAAGCCGTTTGCTAATTATGGAATCAAAACTGTCCAAGTTATTCATAAAATGTTCTATTTTTTAGATAATTAAATCGATTCCCATTCCAAGAATAGAATTAGAAAGGTTCATGAAATCTTTAATTAAACCCTGGCCGTAACTACTTTTAGAGTTTGAGAGGGTAGGATCGTTAGCGGGGCTTGAATTTCGAGGCAACTGAGAGCCGCGTAGCTGACTAGCAAAAGAAACCCCAGGGGCAACAAGGCTTCCATTGGCAACTGTTTTGGAGAAGATTTTGGCTTTGCTGATTTTTTCATTGGCAGCTCTTACTTTCTGTTTTCTATTGGCTTCGTATTTTTTATACGAAATGCAGCCTTTGTAATTATCTGGATGATTATCTCCACAGTTGACACATAAGGCCTTACTGCCTTCTTGTTTCGAGACGGCGCAGCAACCCGGCTTATGCTTAGAGGTGCATTTGACACAGTTATAATTATTAGCACAGTTTTTAGCTAAGTGGCCGAATTGCTGACATCGTCTGCACTGAAGCGAACCCTTGTTGCCCCTAGGTCTCTCCCAATACACTCGCGTATTAAAAAGATGTCTAATTTTAATGAGCTCATCGTGGCTCGTACCGGGTAATAAACGTACTAGAAATAAATTGTAGCGGATTTTAGCTGTTTTGGATTTTAAAGTTTCAAAAATGGAAGCTTTATCCACATTTGAAACTTTTTCTTTTAATTCATTTAATATTTCAGCTTCATTAAAATCTGAGGTGAGCCCCTTCAGGACAACGATGTGCGATCTTCCTTCAAAGTGAAGGAGTGGGCCTCGACATTGTCGGTATGCCTCAAAAGATCCATGATTTCCCTATGAACCCCACTATTATCAACGTATAATCTACTTGAACTACCACGATTTCTAATTTCATAATTGAACTTCACCGATTTATCTCTAAATTCTTTTACTAGTCTATAAACATCTACGTTTTTCAAAAAAATTGGGGGACAGTACTTACCCCTCCAGCTCAGAGGCTCCATCCTATTGACGATGCTCTCCGATGCTGCAGTCGATGTTGCTGCCGCTGTTGTTGCCTCTGTTGCTGCCGCTGGTGCTGCTGCTGGTGTTGTTGTTGTCGCTCCTGGATCAAGTGCTGGTAATAATACGGATGACTCATGATTATCAACGCCGGTCTCATTGTTCTCAGCATTTAGCGAGAATACATCATCGTCTACTTCAATATCGATTGGGTTATCGTTGATTGTTGGTTGCTCCATTTGATGTGCCAAATTATGACTTAATTTAGCTCTTTTGGAGACGTGTATCTTCAAACCCAAATCGAGTATGGAGAACTTGTTGTTTGACGTTGCATCCGCCTCATAATTAAGAGGTTTTCCTGCCGCCAGAAGTTGTTTTTTGCGTGGAGATAACCACACATAGTCAGTAGCGTTTGGTTGCACGAGGTTGTCCAATGGGCGTTTGCTAGACACGTTGTCAAGATCGTCAGTATTTTGGCGGCTCAAAGCCAAAAGTTGCTGAGCAGCAGCCAATTTCTTTTTACCAGGCTTTTTGCCTCGAGTTTTATCTTCATGAGGCATTGTGAAGGGACAATGCTAGTCCAAGGAGGTGTCGCAAAGGCGTGCACCCCATTTTACTGGTGGTGGAAATGTGGAGACGTCCAACAAATTCACTCAAAAACCATATAAAAAACGAGAATCCAACAACAAGAACGATTTAAGTCGGAGGGATACTTATTAATTTAATTTTTAGGTTGAATATTTGAATAAAAACTTACAAGAATCTTAATATTTTTAATAAAATTTAAAGGAGCACAAAAATTTCGTCTATTCCATGTCGCAAAATGCAAAATCCATGTTCTATGTTGAGCATTGTATATATAGTTCTGTTGAGGATTGGTAAAGTTGAAATGCGTCATTGGTAGTCAAAATTAGAACTAACTTATCTTTGCTCTTTAGTAGAAACTCGACTACTGCAGCGTCACACGTACAGCCTCCAATCTTCTGTTGATAATCACTGATCTCAATATATAACTGGATAGTGGATGGACACCAAAAAGTTGTGCCTATTTGAAGAATTGTTATACAGATAAACAAACCAAAATCGTTTGTTTATCTATATAACAGTATTCCAGCTTAGGACAGTTTCTCAAAGCCAAAAACGTGGTTTGTTTACTTTTGTCTGAATGCTAATAGATTTATCTAATTTATTTTTTAATTAAATTTTTTTTATTTTGTGTGTTTTATTCCGTAAATTTACAGTTAACATAATAAATAAATAAAATTTAAGAAAAAGTGTACAAACTTTAAAGTGAAATCTATTTTTACTCTTCGAGTTTAAAGTATTTATTATGAAATTCTATGAATTCGCGTTGGAGAATTCCAGAAGCCTTGGATTTTTTTGTGATGCAACAACTAAAGGAAAGAAAAACTAGTAGAAACTATTGAATGGAATTAAGTTAATCGGAATGTAAACACAGCGAAGAGATGAAAACGACAACAGGAAAAGATAACTGAAGAAGAATGTATGGCCTTATCTCCCAACAATTTAAGTTTCGTTATTGTCTGGGCTTGATGTTCTACTTGTTAACATCTGGAATGATTATTTGTCTTTCAAGAACTATAGTATGCTGCTCGAACTCCTATCTTTACTTCCATCTAGAAGAACACTCTTCTTTCACAATATCTTCGTATTTATTTCTGTTTTCTGTAGCCAAAATGTCGCTATATCCATCACTCGAAGAAATGCAAGTTGACAAACTTGTGCAAAATCAACGTTCCATGGTAAACGAATTGATTCAATTTTCACAAGACGCACCTGCTGCTGCAGTCCCTTCACCATACCCTGTTGAAAATGTTATATATTGAGATCAGTGTTGATAATCCACTCCATTGACGTATTAGATCAAACACGGTAAACAGATACAAGCACTGATCTCAATATATAACTGGATGGCGTATTCCATACAATGTATAACAGTTTTTTTTTAAGCAAATTGAAGATGACAGATGGTGGATTTTATCATAACTTGACGTCTATTTTGGGAAAAAAAAATATTTCAATGTTTACCAAACAATTTAAAAGCAAGGTGGGTTTTTCTATGATAAATAATACAAAATTAAAAGAATTAAATAATTTAGATTTCAAGTACTTTTGAATATCAGATTTTTATATATTGACTATTAATTAATTAATTAATTGTTTTAATTATTACACTTAAAGACATTTTCGTTCTTACATGATTTTTGTACTAATCTTTTTTCAGGGCAAGCGCTGTTCCGCTGAATTATCCTTCCACTCAACCTTCATCAAACCATTGAGAGTTAACTCAATTATCTTCAGTGATTCTTGCCTTCAGTTCGAGGATAATGAAACTGAGGGCACTTGGATAATGCCAAATACTGTGACAAATGTTGGAAAAATTTACTTCGATCCAAGATCCCTATGTCAATCCCAATGTTACATCCCTTTCAATCAAACTCTCTCGACTATGTTCACCTCACTGGAGAGCCATTTAAATTTCGATGAAACAGAGCTGCGTAGACGAACTGAAATATTTCGTCACTTCAAGTATTACCAAATGCATTCCACTTCACTTCACCAGTTGCAAATAGTAGTGCAGCACCAATACCTATGTGGGATCCTAATCAGCAGGCAAGTTTCTCAGACGTTGTAGCTGCTGCAAAGACACCATTGAATGATTTATCACCTCTGGACTATGGGGAACTTTTGATATTTTTAGATGCCCATGAAAAATGTTTTCTAACGTTTTTCAAATGCAGGTTTTCTTGTTATACATTTTTCGGATACTGTGCAATATGATGTTTATGGGTTTTTGGAAAAAAATCGTGACACGGTTTCAAAGGAGCTGGTAAATGTGGTTGCAATGTCCGACATGGCTTTGTGTAAACAATTAATGGACTAAGAAGAAACTGATACGCTTAGTGATGGAAAAACTTCCGCACTGGGTGGACGAGTTGTTGTTAGTGCAACAAAGCAAGTGGTATGTTTTGTTTTCTTTTTGAAAATATTTATCGCTAGTGTACTTCTTGTGTTTGTTTTCTCATCATGTAATTTTGTGCTGTTTTTTTTTCCTCCAATTTGTTTTAAGCAGCCAGTGGACAGACGTAAACGAGTTAGTTACATTTTATAGTGTTTTTTTGTCATTCTAAACATTGACTAACAATAAATTAGAATTATAAGTCTAAGAAGTTATTACTTGGTGGTGCATGATTAATCATTTTGTTTTCATAAGAAAATCATGCTTTACACTCATACATTTATTATTTGCTAGCTTATAGTAACAGTTTATTTTGTGTTCTTATACTATGATAAAAATATAATAATAAAAATGCAGAATTGTAGCACAGAGTGGCGATGAAAACAATTTTTAAAGTGAACACAAATATGCCACAACAGCTTTCATTCATTCTCATTCATCCTCATGTTATCAGTTCTTAACGCGTTGATTTGTTTAGATTTAGAAGAATAAATAGAAGATAAATATCGTTTTGGCAATACACAAATATTCTTCAGAGCCGGTCAAGTTGCCTATCTAGAGCAAGTCCGTATGTATCTACGGAAAAAGTACATCATAACTGTGCAGTCTGTTGTTCGAAAATTTGTGTAACAAAGGCGATATATGAGAATCAAAAGAGTAGTTCTCGGAATACAGACCTTCGCGCGAGGCTATATGGCCAGGAAAAAGGCAAGGGCCATACGCGAGGCTAAAGCAGCACTTGTCATATCAAAATATGCTCGTGGTTATATTTGGCGACGACGTTTTGTCAAACTTCGCTTCTCGGTTTGTGGAATTCAGCAGTATGCTCGAGGTTTGTTGGCTCGACAGCGTTTCAAAATTGCACTGGACAATCATAGAGCGGCTCAGATTCAACGTTTCTGTCGAGGTTAATTGGCTCGTCAGGCTTACAACAAAAAATTGCATAATATTATTGTTTGTCAGTCGGCGATACGAAGGTTCCTGGCACGTCGTCTATTCAATAAATTAAAAGCTGAAGCTAAGACCATTTTGCACATTCAAAACTTGTACAAAGGTCTCTAGAACAAAATCATATCGTTGCAACAAAGGATAGATGAAATGAACAAAGAAAATACACAACTTAAGTTGAATACTACTGCTTTTCCTGTATTAAAGTAAGTTTTCATATTCAAAATTAGAATTTTATGTTGTAATTTTGTTTTACTTTAGGAACCAACTTGAACAGAAGAAGAACATCGAAAACCAGTTAAAGCAATTAAATTTGCTATTGGCAGACAAAGTCAAAGTTGTCTATAATTACAGTGATGTCAAACTGGAAGACATTGAAATTCCAAAACAATTACACCTAGATGAAATCCTCACAAAGATCTAAAAAATATCCATAAAGTGCATAATTAAGTAAAAGAAAATTAAATGTACGAATCAATCGTATGCAATTAAGATATTACTATGTAAGTTTGTTGCCTTCTTCTCATTAAAATCCTATTTTGTACGTTGTTAATTTGTTGCGTTACAAAAAACCTTTACACGTGTACGAATATAGTATTAAACAAAAAAAAAATAAGATATGCCTATATCTTTTGTTTTGATATAGTTTTCGATAATAGTGCAAATTAATGTACCTATCCTTGACATCGTAAAAAATCTACGAATATTTTGTTTGTTAATTGAAATTAGTTCAATTGTTAATCATTAATAAAATATTTATCTTTTCTTTTTGAATTTATATAAATAGGCATATATTAAATTTTAAATCATTCTTTAGCAAAATATTTGTGTTAGAGTACTAAAAGCAAATTATTATCTGTTCCTATACAGACATGTAGAAAATTGAATGTGCTTAAATGTAAAATAAATATATATGTATTGTTAGGTTTTATCTAGGTTCGTTTTATTAAATAAGACTTATTTCCGTTTTAATACAACTCACTTTACGTCTTATTACTTTTAATTCCACTTAATATTTCAAAACACTCTTTATTTCCTTTTACTTTCTTTTTTTTTAAATTCAAACTTTATCACTTTCAAATCACCGACTTGTACAATGTACACTACTAATTTCAAATTCAAACTGACTGTCGGTCCGCATCCGTTTCCTCTTTTATATAGAAATGCTTGGCTCATGGAAGGTTCTTGAACTTGCTAGAACAATATCGAGTAGGCAATGTAGTACAATAAAGAGTAGGCAATGTAGTAGGTGTAGAGATTTAGTAGATGTACCGAACAGGTAGATGGCGTTTACCTCAAGAGATGAAAACATTCAGCACCCTTTAATTATTTGTGTAACACGTTGCATTGCCCTCCTCCTAAGATTGTTCGCCCCGAACAATTTCTTCACCATCTTCTCCACTGTAGCGGTATAGCCAGTCAATGTGAACAACTTTTGGCTTGCCTCTTAGACCTCGCTGAATTCGATAAACCACATCATTGATCCTTGTAACAACACGGTTAGGTTCTTCCCAGTTTTGTTGAAGTTTTGGTGACAGTCCTTTTGTCGATGAGGATTATACAGCCACACTAGATCTCCCTCATGGAAAGGTTTCGTTGTGATATTTGCATCATAGCGTGTTTTCATTCGGTCACTAGCTAGCTTTATTTTAGTCCTTGTCATGTCATGGATGTCAGTCAATTTTTCCTTTAGGCAATCCACGTATTCCTCTTCATTTCGTTTTTCGCCCGTTGGACATCCGAATTTTATTTCGCTAGGCAACCGGATATTTGTACCGAATACAATTTCTGATGGAGTGTGACCAGTTGTGCTATGCACCGCATTTCGGTATGCCATTAAAAATAGAGGAATGTGTTGGTCCCAGTCTCGTTGGAAGTCACCTACTACTTTGGAAAGGTGTTCTTTGAGAGTCCTGTTGAAACGTTCAACCATTCCGTCAGACTGCGGATGAAGTGGTGTTGTTCTCATCTTCTTTATGCCACGGAGCGAACAGACCTCTTGAAAAATTTTGGATTCGAAGTTTCTTCCTTGGTCAGAATGGAGCTCTATAGGAACACCGAACCTGCTGACCCGATTGTACACAATCTGATCCACAACTGTCTTCGCTTCTTGGTTTGGAATGGCAAACGCCTCAGGCCACTTGCTGAAATAATCTATGACAACAAGAATGAATCGGTTCCCACTGTTAGACTCAGGAAATGGGCCTGCAATATCGATGGCAATTCTTTCAAAAGGTGCTCCAACGTTGTACTGTTGCATCTTACTTTTTAGTTTTCGGCCTGGTCCCTTGGTGGCTGCACAAGTGACGCATTTTCTGTACCATTTTTTTCCTTCATCTTTTGCATGCAGCCAGTAGAAACGTTCTCGAATTTTCTCCAGAGTTTTGTTGATACCCAAATGGCCTCCAGAAGATCCATCATGCATCTCACATAGAATGTCATTAACCTTTTTCCGGGGTACAACAAGCTGCATCACATAGGTTTTGCCATCTGAGGATTCCCATCTTCGTTTGAGCAAACCTTCCTGCACATGAAGGGAATTCCATTGTGCCCAATAGGCTTTGAGGGTAGGACTTCTATCAGAAATGTCTCCCCATTCTGGTTTCTCTTCATATTCTTTCCATGCAAGAATGGGTTCGATGTCCAAATCTTCTTGCTGCGCATTCCTAATTTCTTCGTTACTCCAGCCGCCGATGGGTTCAACTCTTGTTCGTTGTATGGCAATAGATTCCTTTTCTTCCTGGCGAGTGCAATGCTTGCAGTCTTGGATACATGACGAGATATGGCATCTGCATTCGAGTGTAGTTTTCCTTTTCGATGTTGGATTTCATAGTCATATGTCTGAAGTCTCTCGATCCACCTGGCTACTTAACCTTCTGGATTTTTAAAATTCAAAAGCCATCTTAGCGCTCCATGGTACGTCCGTAAAAGGAACCTCTCTCCATAGATGTATTTATGAAAGTGTTTTGTGGCCAAAACCAAAGCAAGAAGTTCTCTTCTGGTTACGCAGTAATTTCTCTCTGTCTTTGAGAGCACCTTGCTGAAGTATGATACAACTTTTTCTTGACCGTCATGAACCTGGGAGAGAAAGGCTCCTATTCCGATATTGCTTGCATCTGCATCGATTATAAACTGTTTTCCAGGAGTTGGATAGGTTAACACTGGAGCATCACACAAGATCCTTAAAGCTTTTCTCGCACTCATTTGACCACTTGAATTGGTTTCCTTTTTCTGTGAGTTGGTGCAACCTTTTGGCGATTCCGGCAAAATCCTTCACAAATCGTCGGTAATATGTAGCTAGCCCTAGAAAACTTTTAAGTTGATGCTTGTCTTCTGGATTTGGCCAGTTTTTCACAGCTTCCACTTTCTCGGGATCAGTTCTTACCCCTTGAGACGAAATGATATGCCCCAAGTACTTCACTTCAGACTTGAACAGCGTACATTTTTCTGGATTGAGCTTGAGATGAGCATTTCGCAATCTCTGGAATACCCCTTTTAAGTTTTCACAATGCTCGTCAAATGTTTTCCCAAACACGATGACATCATCCAAATAGACAAGACAGGCTTTCCAAGTAAGGCCTTGTAGTACACACTACACATTCCATTAAACGCTCAAATGTTGCAGGAGCGTTACACAGGCAAAAAGGCATTACTTTGAACTGCCATAAACCGTTACCTGTCGAGAATGCAGTTTTCTCCCGATCTTCTTGGTGAATTTCAACCTGCCAGTAACCACTCTTCAGGTCCAATGTTGAAAACCATTCAGCTCCAGCCATCGCATCCAGAGTATCGCTTATCTTAGGCAGAGGATAACTGTCCTTCTTGGTGACATTGTTCAACCTTGGGTAGTCCACACAGAATTGAGTACTTCCGTCTTTCTTTTTGACTAGTACGACTGCTGATGCCCAAGGACTTTTTGAATTCTCGATTATACCATCTTTCTGCATTTTCGATATCATTTTAGTAACTTCGTCTTGTTTGGCTAAAGGTAGGCGCCTTGCTGGTTGACGGATCGGCCTTGCATCACCAGTATCGATTCGATGCTGTACAAGCTGTGTTCGTCCATATTGCCGTCCTGTGAAGCGAAAACATCAGCGAACTCTTGTAGAAGGTTTTCAGCAAATCTTAGCTGTTGTTGATCGAGATTACAGCAGTTGAACATTTTTCTCTTCAAAGCAATGACTTTATCTGGATTTACTGATTTTTGGGGATGTTCTTCGGTTATCTTTGTTATTGCCGCTACAGGGTCACATTTACCGACAACTTCTCCTTTTCTGAACTTGATCTCATACGGTTTGATGTTTAGTATTCGTATGTGCACCATGTTATTTTGAGGTGCCACCAGTGTCTTTCCCACGATGTAATTTTGGGAGAAATGCTCAGACCTTGGTTCCACCATGAGGTATCGATGGCTCACAGAAACTTCTTTGATGTTTGTCCAAACAAAGACTTCTGACGAAGGAGGTATAGGCACATATCTTCTTTGAGTTAGTTTTTTTAGTTAGTTGAAAACTTTATTAAACAAATAATATTTAAATTAACATAATTCAATCTTAAGTTTAATTTGGTTTGGCCGAAGGCCGTCTACCAGATTGACTATTTTTTATTTTGCAAATATTAATTATTCTTTGATTAAAAGTCTTCTTCAATAATTCGTTTCCGATAATTTAGTGCCGTTGTAATATAATTATATAAAATTTTCCATCCTAGTTTCCCGTTCAAAATATCCAAGACTGCATTCATTTCCATTATAGAAACTCCGAAATAATTAATCCGGAACTCCTTTAGGATAGGACATCTGGCAATGAAATGGTACATATCCTCTCTCTCCTTGAGATTGCATAAGTCACATAGAATTGGCAGGTCCGGTCGATGTGGCATGTAGTTTAAGTTGATAATTTCACCTCTTGCTTTAAATAATGTATTCATCATGTTAATTGAAAAACTGTTTTGGAAATATGTGTGCTCTTTTAAGTCGTAGTTCAGTTGGCTATAGATTTCTCTGTATTGGGAAGCCTGTGCATCATTTCGAAATTGTTCGTATGCACTTCGGCTTATTCTTTCCAAGATATTATTGAACATGGTTTTTAAGTCTGAAGTGCTTGTATCGGTTGCAATACACGGGTTACCTCCTAAAACTGTGGCTAGCTCCTCCCATTTCAAAACAATATTTCCTCTAGTAGCTAATAGGTACTTTAGAACCTGCTTAGGAAGCCTTCCATCATCCATATCCAATACTTTTATAACATATTCAAAGTGAATCTTAAGGGTGTCTAAAAATAATGGTGGCACTGTTGTTTTTAGATGCAGCATATAATTTGGTGTGCAGGCTGGTAATCGAAATATCCTTTTTATAAAATACCTCAGAAACTTTTCCACTTCATCGACTTGGGAGTGACCCCAAACTTGAGCCCCATACATCATTATATAGGCAGCGGTTGCACGAAAAACTTTTAATTTCATACTATGTTCTTTGTATTTGCTATCGAAACATCGAACCCAAACTGATGAAATGGCCCGTTTTGCCTCGGCCAGTTTGCTTTGAAAATGTTTTTTCATATTTAGATTCGCCGTCACTACTACTCCAAGATATTTATATTCACGAACAATGGAAACATTTTCTCCTTGATACGTCCACTTTTCATTCCGTGAAAATCTACCACCTCCTTCTCTGAAGATAATTATTTTAGATTTATCCAAATTTACAGTAAGGTTCCAAAGTTTGCATTATCTTTCAAGACGGTTCATCATTCTCTGCATTCCGTCGACCGTTTCAGAAAGAAACACTACATCGTCAGCAAAGATTAAACCTGGTATTTTCATGTTACCTAACTGGATTCCACCGCCGATTGCTTCCACTATATCATTTATAAACAATACAAAAAGTAAAGTACTTAAAACACATCCTTGTTTAACTCCCATTTTGGTTGTGAACTCCTCGGAAACAAACTCTCCATCCCACACATACGCCACATTGTTTTCGTACATCGCTTTTAGTAGAACTACCACTTTGCCTGAAACTCCCAACTTATACAATTTATAAAACAGAGCTTTCCGTGCAATTGAATCGAAAGCAGCTCGAAAGTCCACGAAAAATGCATACAGTTTTTTCTTTCTCCTTTTAAAACTTTCCGCAATATTTATCAGAGTGAATATTTGATCTAACATCGAGTAGTTAATCCTAAATCCTAAATCTTCTTTGATGATTGCTCTTATCGGTGATGAGTTTTGATTGCCATAAACCATTGAAATCTCTATATTTCGGTATTTAAGAACTTGGCTACCAACGTCGAGAATTATTTTATGCTTTTTCAAAAAGTCAATTCCAATAATGCACTCATCGCATATATCTGCCACTAGAAATGGATGTTCAAACTCTAGTTCTGCCAAGCGGATCCGAAGGCGGCCTTCTCCGTACACTCTTGCTGCTTCTCCTGTTGCAATCTTAAGACAATAGCTCTTGGTGTTGTTTAGGCATGCCATCTTGACCAAGTCTCTTCGTACAATGGAAGCGGTGGCACCAGTGTCGATGGTAACCACGTATTGCTTGTTGTTAATAGCTGCTTCCACAGTTAGACTTTTATTGTTTCGTTTAGTCTGCGAGACTTGGATGATGTTTCTGCGGCCATAGATACCAGAAACCAGCTTCTGCCCCTCGAAGTTGGTTCTTACTCGTTTCCCTGCTGGGAAACTTGACGAGGTGGGGCGTTGGTCTTGTTTGTAGTCTCCTTTGATGTATTATTTCTGCTTCCGCAATGTTGACATGCGCTTCTTCTTGGTGGCATTCGGCACTGGCGCTGGAAATGTCCGTTCTTGTTGCAATTCCAGCATCGGATTTGTCCATCTCGACGGTTGTTCTGGAATGCCATTCTTTGGCAAGAGCATTCTTCTATAGCAACTTCTCTTACCCGATGTACTCCTAGTGAAGCCTGTTCAGCTGCTTCCATAGTCAAGGCGAAAGCTAATGCTTCTGGAAGTGTTCGTTTTCCAGCTGTTCGTACTGCTCTCTGGAGATTAATGTCAGACAAGGCACGAACAAAGGCTTCCGCGGAGAATTGGTTTATGATTTCTTCGCCCGCAGTTGGATATGCCAAGTGAGCTAAACGTTTGATGTCTGCTTGAAGCTGCTGCAGAGTTTCACCCCGTTTCTGAATTCTGGTGTTTAGTTGAACTCTAAAGACTTCTTGCATATGGCCATCTCCAAAACGTTTTTCAATGGGTTGTGAAAGTGCACTAAAGTTGCCATGCATCTCTGCTGGTATTGTTTGCAGTAACTCAGGAGCAGGTCCTCTAAAAGCCAGTGTAAGTGCAACAAACTTTTCTTCATCGTCCCAGCCGTTTGTCATTGCTGCTGCTTCGAATTGTCTCTTATAGATTGACCAAGAAGTTTGTCCATAAAAAGTTGGCGGATGCATCTCTTTTCTCTTCAAAGAGTCGCCAGAACTTTCTCGTACTTTTAGTTTTCTTATTTTGTCAAACTCCATTGACAAATTCTTGAAATTATTTTCAACTTTGTCAATTTTCTCTTCAAAGTTTTCGAATTTTCCTTCAATCTTAGTCTCAACTGTTGTGAGTTGTTTTTCGACGGCTTCAAATCTTTCGTCAGCAGCAACGAACTTGTTTTGCAACGCAGTGAGCTTATCTTCGAGAAGGTTCTTTTGTTCTTCAAGAATGCTGTTCCTAAGTTCTTCGAAAACATTATTTTGCTCGTTTCTTTGATCATCGAAACGTTCGAGAAGTTTCGTTTGTTCATTCTTTTGTTCTTCTATTCAAGGCCGTAGCCAGACAATTATTTCGGGGGGGGGGGGGGGTTTATACTTATTCCATACACCAATCAATCTGTACCTTTCTGTAGATGTAATAAATAAAATTAGTACAGCCCATTCACCCAAAATCCACCAAACACGACTTTTAGTTGCTATAATGATACTATTCTATGTATAAGGCAAGTTATGGATTCGTCAAAAAAAAAAAAAAAAAAATTGAGATAACAAATAAACATGATATTGCGATGATAGGGAAGTAGACAAAAGTGTGTTGGAAAATTCTGTTCGTCCGACTGCCTGTTTGCAGATCTGCAGCCTAAATGGATAGGCTGATTTGCAAACTTGGTTCAGAGTGTTTATTTAGTAGTCTCGCACTAGGCGTTGTTGAAATTGGAATTTTAGCTTTAAAACAATGGTAAATGTCATATAACAGTTTGTTAAACTTAATTTTTCTAAAAATGGCCTTAACGATTTTGATAAAACAGTCGAGATTTATCTTAAAACAGTACCTCCCATAGAACCGATTTTTTAAAATCAGAATTTTTCGCTAACAACAAAATCGATTTCAATTAAATTTAAAATTTAGGAAGGTTTTTATTTCCAAATTCATATACATAACTTTTTAGATTTTTTGAATATGTTGGAAACGCGAATATCGAATTTTTTCAGATTTTTTTCCAGATGAACTACAGATTTCGATGTATTGAAATACTCAAAAAATTGCAAAATATTTTTCAAAAATTAAAAAAGAAAACGGTTTAAAAAAAACTGCTTTAACGATTTTCAATATATTTTCCTAGGAGTACTGCTAATAAAATACAATTGCATAGTTAGTTTTTCAAGAAAACTCTCAAACAAATTTGAAAAACTAAAAGATTTTAAGTTATTATTTATTAGGTAGGTACATTTATCATCACTCTTTAAGATTTTATTATAAAAAAAAAAGTATTAAATAACATGTAAGTATATCATTTTTATAAAATTAAATTTAATCTTCTGGCCTTCTGTGCTGCAAATATGTCTAAAACTTCCTCAGTGTCAATCTCAATTTGTCGATGAATTGACATTAATGCCAATCCTGTTAGTCCTTCTTCGCCGGTACAATTTCTAAGGTAAGTTTTTAGACGTTTCATTGTCGAAAATGTTCTTTCCGGTGTACACGTTGAAACCAGTAGTATCGCCAAAATTTTGAGAAGCTTGTGGATGTTAGGAAACAGATCCTTATTGCATTCCCCAAGAGCTGTTATTGCACTCTTTGAACGATCTGTATCTTTTTGTCTGTGGCATTTTGTCTTCCATAACGTAAACTCAGCTTCTAAAGTGTCCCAATCCAAAAAAGATCAATAAAATTTGAAGTTTTCTTCGTTGTAATTTTGTTCATATTTGCTGCCAAAGATCGATGGAATTAAAATGCACAAAGAGGAAAGTATGGACTTATGATTTTCAAATCTTATTTTAAGCTGACTTAAAAAATCATCTAAAAGAGGAATCATTATACTTATCCTAAAATAGGTTTCAGGATCCGTTGTGCTCAAGTTTTTTCTGTGCTGTTTCTTTGACACAATTCGTGGAATTTGGAGTTTTTCATCCACAACACATATTACATTGTTGCTCATTCCTTTTTCCTATTGCTGGCAAGAGAATAGAAACGCATGGAATGAACCGGCTAAAACGTTGCAAGTTACAATTGCAACTATATAAGTGGAATAACGAAGTTGAAAACTAATGCGCACAAGGACACCATTAGTTTATTTGGAAGGGAAATAAGAATATACGTTTATACTATACATATTGTTTCATGAAGATGCATACACATACCTATCTAGGTATACTTAATTTCCTTGAGGCGTTTAGTTATTCATCATGTGCAATCGAAGCAAAAGTAACCTGGCATCCTGAGGCTGTGTTGTTTGAGGTTGTATTTAAAAACTGTTAGAGCTACCTTACTAAATTCATCGAAAATTATGTTGGTACCTAACTACGTAGGCTTTAAACTAAAATCGGAATGTTTTGAACATAAACACTAATTATTTGAGCACAAATTTCATACTTATGCGGAAAAGGTTGATTTACAGATGCATTTCTAAAAAAAATCGGGGGGGGGGGGGGGGGTTGAACCCCTGTGACCCCCCCCCCCTGGTTACGGCCTTGCTTCTATTTGATCTTCGAAACGTTCGAAAAGTTTCGTTTGTTCATTCTTTTGTTCTTTTTGATCTTCGAAACGTTCTAGAAGTTTCGTTTGTTCGTTTCTTTGATCTTCGAAACGTTCGAGAAGTTTCGTTTGTTCGTTTCTTTGATCTTCGAAACGTTCGAGAAGAAGAGCCAACATATTGGACAAGTCTGTGTTGGTACTTACTTGTTCTTCTTCCATTTCGATTTCCAAGACAGAAGTGTCTGGATTTTTGCCGTGTCATCTCACGGCTTCTTGCAGACGAATAATGAGGTCATTTTTCGTTCCAGTAATAGGAAGACCCCGTTTGTTTAGTTCTGCTTTTAGTTCAACAGCGTTTAAATCTTCCAGATGCTTACCCATTTTTACACAATCACTTTTCACTAAAGTTTTATTTAATTACACTTCTGATACCAATGTTAGGTTTTATCTAGGTTCGTTTTATTAAATAAAACTTATTTCCGTTTTAATACGTCTTTTACGTCCTATTACTTTTAATTCCACTTAATATTTCAAAACACTCTTTATTTCCTTTTACTTTCTTTATTTTAAATTAAAACTTTATCACTTTCAAATTACCGACTTGTACACTACTAATTTCAAATTCAAACTGACTGTCGCGTCGGTCCGCATCCGCTTCCTCTTTTATACAGAAATGCTTGGCTCATGGAAGGTTCTTGAACTTGCTAGAACAATATCGAGTAGGCAATGTAGTACAATATAGAGTAGGCAATGTAGTAGGTGAAGAGATTTAGTAGATGTACCGAACAGGTAGATGGCGTTTACCTCAAGGGATTAAAACATTCAGCATTTTTTATTTGTGTAACACGTTACAGTATGTACGTATTCTCCTGTTTCTATAGAGTAATAAATTTCAATTAAAGAAATTTTATTATCATTTTTTCCTCTAGTAAAATGAAAAGCTGTAAGCAAATTGTGAAATGCAGATATTGAGTGAGAAAAGTTATAAATTAAATTAATGACTTATTTGGTAGAAATGAAACAATGAGATTGCCTAAAGAAATGCCTTAGAAAGTTAAACTTTTTCTCCTAGACAAAAATTTGAAACATATTTTTGAAAATTTCTTTTGAAATGTTAATTATAAAAGGGTGAACAACAATATGATAGATAGATAGATAGATAGATACAAGTTTTATTTCCATTTGAAATCATATTACATTAAATCAGAACAGAATAAAATGAATGCAACTAAAGGAAATTAATGACATTTTATATTTTATAATACTAATGTACTAAAAATAGTATCAAATGCCACTTTAAACGAAAATAATTCAAAAAATTAATAAGGGTGGGGTGACCCGATACAATAATATAGTTCAAATAAGGAATAAAAAATAGCTACTTATAAAGAAAAAAAATAGTTAACAAAAGCTGTTCGATATATTATGTACGTAGTAAAAGAAGAAGAGATAGGTTAAAATAATATATTTTTACAACATTTTTTCAAAAACAAAGAATAAATAAATTATTAAACCAAAACATCAGAGAAAAGAGATTCAATACCAGCATGATCAAAATGTTCAAGCCATATTTTTATACGTTTTACAAACATTCCAGAAGTAGTAAGTGATCTGATAGGAAGGGGAAGTTTATTGAAGAGACGACAAGAAAAGACTGAATAAAAGTTACGAAAAGCAGTGGTACGAAAGTTAGGTACACTCACGAAATTCAAAATGTTACCACGAAGATTATGATTTGAAACTAATCTAAAATTGAGATTTCCCGATCTCATAAAGAAAGCCTTTAACACCTTAAAACAGTACAGATGCCTAACCGGAAGCACTTTGAGATTGCGAAAAAGTTCAAAACTATTATGTCGACGATGTTTTCCAGCGATTTTTCTGATGACATATTTCTGGAGCGTAAGTAACGGTTGAATTTTGTTTCTATAAGCTCCCCCCCAACAGGTAATTGCATATTGCAGTTTAGAATGGAAAATGCCATAGTATATAGTTGTTAGGAGTTTAGTAGAACAAACACTTCTTAGAAAGAAAAAGTTTCTCAATGTCCAATTAAAATATTTCCTTAAGGATTCTGTATGACATAGAAAGTTCATCCTAGAGTCAATAAAGAGACCTAAGTACTTGAATTCATTAACATTCTCCACCACAAAACAATTATCACTGCAACTCAGATTGTCATGGAAAGTAAAATATGAAGACTTGGTTGAACACGATTCGCAAGAATTCATCTTAAACTTTTGACATTCAGGAGCATGGTATAAAACATCAGTTTCAAACGTGTTTTGTGAAGACAAATTGAAAAACATGATTTTTGTTTTGGAACTGATAATCAACCTGTGTACAGAGAACCAATTTCTGAATAAGTTTAAATCCCAATGTATGTCAGCAATTAGGTTTAGTGCACTATTAGAACCATATGAACAACCTATGTCATCGGCAAATGCGGTAAGTTTGCATTTAAATTTTAAGCTAAACAAAGAATTAATATAGATTAGAAATAAAGTAGGTCCTAGGACCGACCCTTGAGGCACACCAATATTAAAGAAAAAGATGCTACTTCTAATATTATCTATTTTAACTCTCTGTGATCTATTTAGCAGATATGACCCAAACCAATCCAACATAAAGCCACGAAAACCAGCATTTTCAAGTTTTCTCAACAATATCTCATGGTTGACCATGTCAAATGCTTTGGTAATGTCTACAAATAAGCCACATGTTAACAATTTTCCATCCAAGTTGGAGAAAATTCTTGAACAGAATTCTAAAAGGGCATCTTCGGTAGATTTACCTTTTTGAAAACCAAATTGAATTGGGTTAAAGAACTTGGTCTTTATCAAAAAATTAACTACCCTTTCTTTTACAAGTTTTTCAAATACTTTTGCGACAGTGGGAAGAAGTGAGATAGGTCTATAGTTCGACATTTCTTCCACTGACCCTTTTTTGAAGAGAGGAAATGTGATATGAAATGTGATATGAAATGCATTCCATTTAAGTTAAACAAAATATCTATATTTATAATTCATTCACAATGTTAGTGGTAAATGGTATTAAAATGAGGGTAATGAATAGTAGATTTTTTTATTAAAAAATAACGCAATTTGTTCTAAAATCACGAAATATTAAAACTTTTGTTTTTTCAATGATCATTAAAATTTCAATGATCATTGAAATAACAAAAGTGACAATATAACGCAAATGAAGTTCAATTTGAGTTATTTTTTTAATACAAACATTAATGATTTCATGATTTTTGGTTTCATGATTGCAAAAAAATTTAAAATGATTTCAAATATTTTTAATAATTGCAAAAAATCATTTGAAATCGATAACCAACATTTTTTTTTTAATTTCATCACTTGAAATAGCATCTGATTTCAACGTGATTGCAAATTATTACTAGTATAAGTGGTCAGGTGATTTCATTCGTGACAAACCCCTCGCTCGGGATAATAAAAATGGTGAAGAAAGCAACCAAATTGCTTTCAATTGTGGTGTTCTCAAAGTCATGATCAGCGAACTTAGCGTAACCCAGGGTTATAGGTCGACTAAATTTGATATCTTGATGGGCCACTCAGGGTGAATTTTTTTAGCCTGAAAAGGCAGAATTATAGCTCTACTATTTGAAGCTATAGCTATACTGCTATAGCTTCAAACTTAGCTTAGCGTGGTAACAGAGCCATAACGGAAGATTAATACATACTACCCTGGCAGATGCGGTTGTCCTCTTTGAAGCAGATCGTTGTGGCTGTGGGTATAGCCTAACCGTCAATAACTGCGCAAGTATCAAATACCTAATTCATAATGAAAATATACCAAATTGAAGTTAAAAAACCCATTTAAAAAAATGGGTTTTTTAACTTTTTTTTAACTGCCCTTTGGCAGTTAAACATTTTATATACATACTGTTACAAATTATAGAAAACTTTATTAGCGTTCTTTTACAACGCGATATTTTAGGTACTTTTCTTAACCTTAAATAATAAAACTGCCTCGTTGCTTGCTGTCCAAAAAACTCGTTCGTTATCTCAGATGTCAGGCTAGCTGTCATGCATCGTGTCACAAAGGTAGCTCTGTTTATTTAGAAAATAAACAGTGTAGTTCGTCATTCTAAAACTTTAGAAATACCTATAGTAGATACTAGGGCACTTCAGCCTGGGAACTAAATTTGTTTACATTTGAGGTAAAAACAACATCATCGGTGTATGTGACGTAGGGAATTCCATGTGTGGGCTTAACATAGAATTGTTTGTTTAGATTAAGTTAATTGGATTTTGAAATGAGGTCAACATTTTCGTGTGTTTGGAAGTTTGCTGTGTGGTTTGCGAATAGATGGGGAAAAGGATGGATTAATAATCAGTGGTTTGTCTTTGGTCTAAAAATTTTATTTTTCATTTTTATTTTAAATGCATGCATTCTCTTGGCATTGAAATGTTTAAGTTAGCAAAGTATCTTCTTATCATCACGCACACGAGATTGTGTAAACAATATTCTTGAAAGAATAAGAGGATTGAAATTCACTGTCAGCGTAGACAATATCGTCTGGAAATTTTAGATGGGTGATTTTTTTTATTATGATTATCTTAAGATAAGAAATGCTGTCAGTTCGATGTATGTTAGCTGATGACCAGTAGTCGAAGGTTTTTTTATTGGTTTTTAATAAATGTATGATCTGTTGTTTTCTTTTTTTTATTATGTTAGCGTTTTGATTATTGGATGCTCCCGGTCGTTTTGCTAAGAAGTATATTAAATTTGACTTTGTAGTTATGGAAGCGTTGTTAGTGAATATTTTTGTTTGAATGAATATGGGATCATAGATGGGTGATATGGTTCGTTTTCAAAAACAAAATTTGTTGAAAGGGTAGAAGAAAAAGATAATTAGATGTAGGTGTTTATTATGAGTTAAATAAACCTCATAAAGATGCATGCACAGTGAATGATGAATTTAAAGTTTTCTGATATAACTGTGTTGCAAAATGCAATTGATATTACTATGATTGTTGATAGAGGTTTTGTATTTTTTCTTATGACTGATAAAAATTAATTGGATTAATCATTGTTGTGTCTAAGGAGTATTATTGTTGGATAATTAAATTTTGATTGGTATGAGGTTGCGATTTCAAAGGAGTTGCGATTTAGTATTGGAAACCTGAATAAACAAGAGTTGTTCAAAACTATACCTATATTATTAATGTGAGAGAGTGAGTGTCATATTAAATTTTTGTTTTGAATGGAGAATAAATTGATACAGTTACAGTTAGGATAAAGAACAAACATGGTAGGATATTGTATTTGTTTAAGAACTTAATTAAAAAACCTATGGTTCGTCTTTTAGTTACGTCTTGGGTGGGTTTAATTAACGGATGTTGCGACTTCACATGAAGAAAAGTAAACCCTCGATAATATTTTAAGGGGGGATAAGTTTTTGAAAGTATAAAAACCAGACTGTTTTGTAGCTATGGTATCAGTTTTAAATTTATTTTCAAACCCTGCACTCAATAAAAAAAATCAAAAAAAGATGTTCCTGAACAAACTAAACTCCATTGGCAAGAACCAGGACCAGAAGCTTACCAAAAGCCTGAAGATGTTGGAGCTGAAGAAGAAGTACGCCATAAGTAAGGCTGAAAAAGTTTCTACCCAGTTTGGCCAACAAATTTTATTGGAGCTCTCGGACTGTAAAGTTTATCTTCCGAAACGTTTTACCGAGAAGATATCGAAGGATGAGCTCAAAGATCTGGAGGGTTGTTTCATGGAGCTGTTGGAACCTATGGGGCAGTCCTTTGCAGTTGAGTTCCATCAAATGGAACAAGCTGCTCCCGCAAATTTTGCTACTTTCAATAATGAGGTAGATATTTTAAATTCTCAAAAACATGCCTTTTACGGCTATAAATAAAGTATTTCAAATGAAATAACAAAAACTTGAGTTTTTATTTCACTTTTTTCTTCAACTCGTGTCGATAGTTATTCAGATTTTGCTTTTCTTGTTTCTGAAATTTATTTTTTAGCGAATCGAGGTGTTGAGGGATTTTGAGACTCGCGTTCATCGATTCAACTTAAGAGGACGAAAATTGGAATTTAAAATAAAAACAGTTCCAGTAAATGAAGAGCCTATTTCGTGGACAAAGGAAGCTATAAATGATGTGCTTAGGTACGCCTTAGTAGGTCTTAACTCTACAGATAAGATTGGCATCACTTTTGGTGGAAAGAGTTTTGCCGAACGGGGAAATGGCTGGATAACATTTCGCGATTGTTCCGAGCTAAAATTTAGCGATGTATTGTATGGGACATGATAAGCAAGATATTTCAGAGTAACTCAGAAGGTCTAAGCACAGATGATTTTTGCTTGTCAGTAACATCTGTTAAGCTACCATCAGGAGCAGGAAAAACTCGTTCTGGAGCATTTAACACATTTGAGGCAGAATGCATTAGAAAAAAAGGTATAATACCTATTAACAACATAGATAATTTATGTTTACCTCGTGCCTTGGTCGTAGCAAAATCATATGCTGACAATGAAGTTGATTTTAGAAAGGTTAGACGAGACATTAATAAGATTCAAACTCAAAGAACCTTAAAGCTTATCAATGATGTACAACTCAGTATACCATCTGAAGGATGTGGAATTCCAGAGCTGAGAGCACTTCAGAACCATTTAAAAGAGTACAAGATTACAGTCTACGAATACGGAACAAAAGGGAAAAATGTTATTTTTGAAGGTACTTCTTGTACTTATGGAGAGAAAAAGATAAATTTATTGTATCATGATAACCATTTTAATGTAATATTATCATTGACTGCAGCATTTTGCTGTAGCTATTATTGTGAAACTTGTCACATACCATTCAATACGAAAAGAAATCATAAATGTGCAAAATCATGTCCTCAATGTACACTTGAACCAGGCTGCAGCAAGACCCCAAACGAGATATTATGTGAAGATTGTAATCGAATTTTTAGAGGGAAGCAATGTTTTGACAATCACAAAGCGAGCGGCTCGTCAGGAAAAAATTCCATATGTGAACAGATGAAAAGATGCCTTTTATGCTTGAAAACACACAGAGCAGGTCGAGAACATATTTGTGATGAATACTTCTGTAAACTCTGCCATAAACATGTACCCAAGGACCATTTATGCTATATTATTCCGGATAATAAAACTCCTAATTGTGAAAAATGTTTATATATATTCTATGATTTGGAGAGTCGGCAAGAGAAAGTAATCGGAGAAAAAATAATGATTGGTGAAAAAGATGGAGGAACAATTAACTCAGCAATAAAAATTCACGAACCTAATTTATGTGTATTTCAACACAAGTGTGATCAGTGTTTAGATGTTCCAAATTTGTACTTTTGTCAACAATGTAAATTTTCACTGCACGTTATAAGAGAAGGGAAAGAGGATGTAGTAGAGGAATTTGTGAGGCACATACTAAACGTTCGGCAAAATTTTAAAAATGTTGTTGTGATAGCTCATAATGGTCAAGCGTATGATCACTAGTTTATATTGAAGTACATATTGCAAAAAACAAAACTGAGTCCAAAATTGATAATGCGAGGAACAAAAATAATATTAATGCAAATAGAAATTGTCAGATTCATAGACTCATTAAACTACTTTCCCATGGCATTGTCAAAACTTCCAAAAGCGTTTGACCTATCGCCTGTTTTAAAAAAAGGCTATTTTTCTCATTTCTTCAATACCAAAGAAAATGAAAATTACATCGGAAAGTTACCTGCTATTGAATAATACAGTCCAGACACAATGTGGAGGGAAGACCGTGCTGTCTTCATTAAATGGTTTGCAAAACATAAAAACGATCGTTTTGACATGCAGCATGAACTTGTGGAATATTGTTTTAGTGATGTTAAAATTTTGACCGAGGCTTGTTTAAAATTTAGAAAATTATTTCTTAATCAGAGTAATGTGGAACCGTTTTTGGAAGCAACTACAATAGCATCAGCATGTAATCTTGTCTTTCGTCGTAACTTTCTTCAACCAAACACTATTGGGTTAATACCTAAAAATGGCTACAGGTGTGTAGATAATCAATCTACAGAAGCATTCAAGTGGATGATTTGGGAGGAAAAAAAGCGAAAAATTTATATTAAGCATGCATATAAAGGAAAAGAAGCAGTTGTCAATGGAGTGCGAGTTGGTGGTTTTTGTGAGGAAAGTCGGCAAATATTTGAATTCCATGGTTGCTACTACCACGGTCACCCCCTCTGTTTGAAACATAATCGTGATCAACCTCTATACTAAAACAATAACGAAACCTTAAATAGCAGATATGAGAGAACACAATTCAAAACTGAACGGTTAAGAAAATTTAATTACGAAGTCATTGAAATGTGGTCTTGTGAGTTTCAAAGACTGATGAAATCTTTAAGTGAGGAAGATATGAATTTTTTTAAGACGCATACACTGATACAAAATTCTCCATTGAATCCACGTGATGCTTTTTATGGTGGAAGAACTGGAAATTCATACAATTATTATAAATGTAGAGAAGGTGAAAAAATCAAGTACATAGATGTTTGTTCTCTTTACCCATGGGTTTGTAAAAATGGAAAATTCTCCATAGGGCATCCAAAAGTTCACGTCAATATCACCTGCACTGATATAAAATTGGAGGGTATAAATGGACTTGTCAAGTGTAAAATTCTTCCACCCGAGTATCTACTTCACCCCGTCCTACCAATCAAGCAAAACAATAAGCTTATGTTTTCGTTGTGCAGAAGCGTTGTACAGCTATGAAAAAAACCAACAACAAATGTGCACACATTCTGATGAGGAGAGATCATTACTTGGAACCTGGGTAATTGATGAAGTTGTTAAAGCAATTGAAAAAGGCTACAAGTTACTTTCTATTACTGAAA
Organism: Baccha elongata; assembly: GCA_951217065.1. Taxonomy (NCBI): domain Eukaryota; kingdom Metazoa; phylum Arthropoda; class Insecta; order Diptera; family Syrphidae; genus Baccha; species Baccha elongata. The sequence continues at coordinate 221,640 of CATNUY010000089.1, forward strand.
TATGGTAATATGACGTAATCCAGTACGATCCAAGTACAAATACTGAAGGTCTTTTCACCTCAATGATAAATACATTTTTGAAAATAAAACAAGAATCATCAGGTTGCCCAAGTAAATGTACATCGAACCAAGAAAAAGAAAAATATATTGCTGATTTTCTTAATAAAGAGAACATTAAACTGGAAGTATCAGAAATTTGTAACAATCCTGGTAAAAGATCGTTAGCAAAGCTAATTTTGAATTCGTTTTGGGGAAAATTTGGACAACGTGAAAATCAAGAACAAACTTGTATTTTAAACAACCCATCTGATTTGTTTCAACTGCTAACACATCCTTCTATAGAAGTCTTGCATATTCTACCAGTTAATGAAGAAAACATCGTCGTTAGTTTTGAAATGAAAGAAGAAGCAGCTGACTCTCTGTCTACAGTAAATGTTTCTGTTGCCGCGTATACAACTACTCTAGCTCGCCTAAAATTATACAACTACCTGGAAAAATTAGGTGAGAGAGTTCTTTATTATGATACCGATTCCGTTGTCTACGTGAGCCGTGATGGAGAATTTGAACCTTCTACGGAGAATTTATCGGTGACATGACTGATGAACTAGAAAGCTATGGCAATGGCAGTTATATAACTGAATTTGTAAGCGGAGGCCCTAAAAATTACGCGTATAAAGTCTTTAGCACTAAGGATAATAATAATGAAAACATAGTCTGCAAAGTTAAGGTTATCTTTCTTAACTATGAGTCATCACAAAAAATAAATTTTAATTCAATTAAGGAAGCAGTATTAAATAATTCTACAAGCGAATGTATAATCATAAAAACAAACAATATTCGACGAACACATGATCATCAAGTAGTAACTATGCCAGAAGTTAAGACCTACAAACCAAGAGCAGAAAAACGCCGTTTTCTCGAAGACCATAGTTCCATACCTTATGGATATCAGAGAAAACATTTTCGGGGCACCAATTCTTCTTCTTCTATATAAAATGACAAATAATAACAAATAAAAAAAATTTTTGAACATAAAATATATATTTTGTTTTATTTAAAATAGTGAAATTTGTATAGGTATGCTAATTGGTGTTTGCTTCACTTATGAATTTACTTTAAATATTAACATTTTCAAGAGAACGAAATTTTCCTTGATTTGGACATTTTAGTGGATCAGGATAAATTTGTTTTAATTCCTTAAAGTTGGGGCAGTTATGGATATCTTCCAAATTGATGACTTCTACGCTATCATTTTGAAGAAGTTCTTTAAGATAATGTTTTTTTTCAGATCCCTTAACATAAACAACCGCATTTTGAATTTGTCTTTGAATAAATAACTTGACTTGGTGAAAATCTGTGTATCCACTGTTGCAAGTTAACCCATAGCAGTTGTGGTATATCCAGTGAGTTTGTTTTTTAAGTGATGTGGGTAGCCGACTAAAATCAGGAGGAGGAGGAGTACCAATGAAAAGGTGATAATGTCCATCATGAAATACTGTTACTTCCTTCATAATGAACTCTTTGTTGAAACTTCGGAATCCCTGAAAGTCGACAATATACGTGTTCATATTTACGATGTGTTCTCAACAAATTCACTTACTGCTATGAGGTTAATATATCATGCAACTCAATTTATGTAAATTTGTGAACTTCTCCAGTTAAGGGGTTGTGTTCAAATATACGATCATGAAGAATAAGACAATACATAGTTGTTGAAGGTGGTACTGCATTTGATGTTTTGAGTTCGATTTTTACATCGACAGGTCCGGATTTTATAGTCTCATTTTGCCGAGAACAATCAATTACCATAATTGGAGCGATATCTTTAAATTCTTGTCGAGACAAAAGTAGTTCTGATTGTTTTTGATAGTAGGATTGTTGAAATTTACTGTACATATCATAGAGGATGGCATAATGGTCAAGCTCAAATTTAAGATTCAAATCTTCTCGAGGGTAAGACTCTGAGTTTAAATGCACCTTTACATTAGTCACTTCAAAATGATCAAATTTGCTAGAATCTTTATCGCGTTGGTTTTTACGATCGGTTTGTAAGGCAATAATAACATATCTGGGTTTTTCAAGATGGTTTGAAGTTTTAACATTCCATAAATGATCAGTGGTGGTAGATAGTGTTGGATATTCATACATTTCCCAACTTCGAAAATGAATTTGAATTGGTTTTGATTGTATTTGTTTGAATACCGTAAGCTTATTTGAATCGGATAAAGTAATATGTGGAACCCTCCATTGCAGTTTCGAAATTGTAAGTTTTAATTCATCTGCATCATTCGAAATATAAGCGTTCTCGTTACTTCGAGTTCGAATCAGAATTAATTCATGTCTTGCATTTGTTATAATCTTTTTGTAGTCTTCAGCAAATCCCAATAAATTCTTTAACGGAATACAAAAGTTAAAAGTACCCTTTACAGGTGTTATACTATTGTTTTCAGTCCATGCCGCATTTCCTAAACTTTTACTTTCATTAGCGTTCAAAGATATATAGTTTTTTAATGATGTCGTAATGCCGACGTTTTTATTGCTATCGATTTCCACACCATTCATTTCATAATGTATTGCCTCAAAAAGGCTAGCCATTGCATTATTAGATAATTCTACTGTTGACGAAACTGTTCCATCTAATTTTTTCACCTCGCCTTGTATATAAATATCACTATCACTGGGTAAAATGCTCAAGTCTTGTTGTTGTATGAGAATACGAATTTCATCACTTGGATTGTAGGACTGAACAAATGGTGAATAACTGTGGTACTCAACCTTAGTTATGCTATTGTCGTAGCTAGGTCCATGAGTTATATTTAATATATCTTTCATATTGTTTATTTTAATTTAAATCCTAATGCTTTGAGATAAGATTTGTTTTCAGGGGAGAGGTTTGGTCTTGTCAGTTTTGCTGTTGTAGTGTGACTAATTGCACGGTCAATTTTGTGGCCAGATATATAAATATAGATCAGCATTGTGTGTGGATTTAGGGGTTAAATGCAATCGAACAGTTATTCTTTCTCCTCTAAAATTAATCAAGTCTCCGTCTTGGTCTACGAGTTTCAACGTTAGAGTACTTATGTGCTTGACATTCACTGGTAAATAGATGACATTTTTTGGAACTTCTATTGTTTTATACCCAACTCCTGCTTCTGGTGAAAATTCATGTATTGTATGCACAGGAGTATTGTTTAGATAAGAGCCAGTAATTATATTACACTCAATACGTACTACATTTACCTTGTTTACATCAACAGGTAAATCTGATAAGTGTGATTCATCGGCCCCAAGGACACGTTTACTGAAACCCAGTAATTTTCCAATACTTCTTTTCCTATCGAAACATATTATTTCATTACTTTCGATCTCAGTTACTAATGTATTGTTATTTGCTTGTATTTTAACGGTTGTAGTAGAATTTTTTGATATTAATAAGTCGTCAGAAATATATGCAGCAATATCATCGATTTCGTACGCCCCTGTTGGTATTTCAATTGTGTGTTCTCCTACATGAAACATATTGTTTCACTCATCAACATTAGGTATAGAATTGTATGTTTGAAAATCAACCAAGACACAAACGTAGTCCTGATCTAAGTTCAGAGGTGGAAAATATTCAGTTTTAAGATGAGAGGTTCTCCCACTTAATGTAAGTGTCATCGCCATGGTAACAAAAAGACAATGAATACATTTTATTTAAAACGTTTTATTTATAGAAAATAAAAGTCACATAAAAATCTTAAACATAAATGACCACAATAGAAAGAGTCATAATTTTGATATTTAGTATAATTAAATCTAATTTTGGCTCCCAAATAGTTGATAATTTCAATTGGGGGTTGAAGATTACCAAAGCTATCAAAATATTCAATCTGAGCGCCTTTTTTAGAATACGCTACCCAGTGTGTTCCAGGACCATTTGAAGAATCAAGATTTACAATTCCGCACTCGTTTCTCAAAGGTTTAGTCTTTGGTAAATTATCGCGCATGTAAACTCCTCGAAAATGTGGAATCAAGTTCTTTGCGAAATTTCTCAAATCTATTTCATTTAATGCACGATTGGGTAGCGAACTTAGGAGTTTTTTGTCTGTGGATTAAAAAAAAGACCAAGCCCTTTTTTATATGGTCTAAGATGTAAACCATGTCCAACTGCAATCGATTCCATTTTTAGATTGTGTCGTTTTTTCTCTTCTAGATCTTTTTTGGCCATACTAATGTTGTTGACAGCTTTAGCTATTCCGGCCGCTCCTCCAGATAAAGCTTCAAGAGCTGAAAGTCCAGCAAATAGAGGAACAAGCAATGGAATTACTCCACCAATTTTGGGTAAAGAAATTACTCTAGGTGTCTTAATTTTATTGTTGTTATTCTTGAATGTTTTCTTAGCAGATGATAATGCTGTTTTGATTGCCTTTTCGAGGTTGAATGGTTTCTTTTGTTTTAGTACTTTTTCAATATTTTTTATAGATCTTTTAAAAGAAAGTTGCTTAGTCGCTCCTTTTACAGACTTCTTATCTTCTTTTTTATTTGAACACCCCATACCTAATTTGATTTTTCCCTTCATAAGATTAGTCACCAATAGTGCATTTGCTCTCTCAGCTATACTGGCGTCCTTGGACTTAACTCGTTGCCACGCTTTTTCAGATAAAATTTTATCGGCTATATGTCGATCAGATGATTTTTTTAATTTCGAATAAGAAATATCATGCTGTTTGCACGCTTGATCAAGTAAATTTATTCCTGGATCTCCTCTTGCCAAACGTTTTTGGAGTTTTGTTCCAGGTCCACAATATTGATAACCAGGTAAATGTAGTTCAAGGGGTAGCTTGTTTATTATAGAATTTAATAAACCGTCTCCCTTCACGATACTTTGATGACTGTTTAACTTTTTTGAAAAATCAATCATTTCATAATATGATAAGTGTGATGCTGATACTGATAGTGTACAATTCTTTAAGACGGATAGTAACGTTATGACACCTTCAAATATAAACTTCACATTTATAGGAAATCATCTAGTTTGTATCATTATGCGGTTCATTAAACAACAACATCAGTTGTCAATAAAAAACATGGATTTTACTAAAAATATTAATACAAAAAAACATGGTACACTGTTTCCAGATAGTATAAGAGGATTAATTACGGGGCCCTCAAATTGTGGAAAAACAAATGTTATGATGAGTTTGCTACAACACCTGAATGGATTAAAAATTGAAAATATCTATATATATTCTAAATCTCTTCATCAGCCAAAGTATGAGTTTCTACGAAAAGCCGTAATACCAATAAAAAATATGGTTTTTTTTTACCTTTTCCAACAATAGTGATGTTGTTCCACCGTCAGAGGCTAAACCCAATTCTATATTTATCTTCGATGACATTTCCTGTGAAAAGCAGGACACCATACGGGCGTACTTTAGTATGGGGCGACATCATCAAATAGACAGCTTTTATTTATGTCAAACGTATACAAGAATACCTAAACATTTAATTCGGGACAATGCAAATTTTCTCATTTTCTTCAAACAGGATGATATGAACTTGAAACACATTTATAATGATCACGTCAATTCGGATATGACATTCAGCATATTTCAAAAGGTATGTGCAGAATGTTGGAACACCAATTATGGGTTTTTAGTAATTGACAAGGACACCTCTTTAAATGAAGGTCGTTATAGAAAAGGATTCGATTGTTTTCTTAAGTTATAAAACAAATACAATTAAGACTTCAATATGATATTCATAGTTATATTCTATAAGAGCAGTAAAATGAAGTACGAAGCGGTTAAATTAGTATGACGTAATTTAAATGCAGTTAAAAACAGTTAAAAAGCGGTTAATATCAGTTAAAAAGCAGTAAAAACGGTTTAGAAGCAGTTAAAAAGCAGTAAAAAGTGGTTTAGAAACAATTAAAAGCGATTGGTTTCTTAATCTATAAAACACATACAATTATAACTTTAATATCATACGCATAGTTATGTTCTGCAAGAGCAGTACAAAACAGTTCAGTGAGCAGAAAGTAATAGTAAGAAGCGGTTCAAACCAATACGATTCTCAGTTTACTTCCGTAAATACCAGTAACCTTAATTTTAAACTCAGTCTAAAACCTATTGAAAGATTTGTTCAAGGTATAAAAAATTATTTTGTCTCTGTAAAACCAAAAAAAAGTAATACCACATCAATATGATGAACATAGATTTTAAACTAACAAAGGAGCTAATTAAAACGACCGATGCTCTACGTAAGAAATACAGAGCTCTCAAGACTGGAAAAGAAGCCTACGAAACTCAAATTGAAGAATCTCTTAAACCTATTACTAAACCACTAAGAGAGTTAGTGACAAAATCATACATCAAGCAGAAAGATCGAAATTATAATTACGTCGATGAAAGTCCAGCAAAGAGAATAAAACATGACTTAGAAGAACAACAAGAATATTTTAATTTTGAAACTCCTATGAAGACAAAATATACTAAAGATGAATTTAACACACCCAATACTTCTATAAATGATAACGATTCTCTTATTTTAACTGAAAGCACTACCCCTAAGAGGAAAAAGAAACGCTTTGGCCTTAGTCATGGTCATCGTCGTTTTGCGGAACAATTATCACAGAAAAAATTTCATGATATACCAAAAAAGTACATAGATTTATTTGTAAATAATTCAACAACCCTTGATAAAACGTATGGTATACATTTAAAAAATGGAAAGTGGCATATCGGTAACGCAGAGTTAAAAATTCTCGGGGAAAACATAGAAATTAAAAACAAAAATTTTGAAGGAACGAACGGTTTATACGAGTTAATATTTAAGAAAACCCCTAATAAAGCGATTTATACCAACGAAGATTTTAAAAACTATCAGATCATATTAAATGATACAAATGCATATAGAATTGCCCACGATTCGAAGAATCAAATACGTGGCAATCGTGGATATAAATATAAACAAATAATAAGTAAATTGGCTGGAAATGCTACCAATACTCCAAATACTTTATCATCGCATACACCTACAGGGAGTGGATTAATGCAACTATCAAAAATGAAAAAAGACTATATATTTTGGGATAATCCTAATGAGCTCATAGATCGAATGAGACTTCTGATTGCTTCACATCAAGCCGGTCATAACAATCATTCTAATGAGATTGTTTCAATCATTGAAGAATTAAAAGAGGCTAATATTATTGAATAGACAAAAAAAATTAGTGTTGACAAATTCGGACGTTTTTCAAAAAGAGCAGCTCCCAGAGGACCAAGGGGACAGCAAGGAGAGCAAGGACCAATAGGGCCATCTGGTGAAGGTTTTCAGAAAACAGAAAGCGAAGATTACAGCTTAAACGGAAAACAATTAAAAAATGTTCACGACCCACAAGAACAAAAAGACGCTGCTACCAAAAACTATGTTGACGAACAAATTGACGAAATAAGGCAACACTTTAGAATTGAAATCGATAAACTTACAACTTCAAAATTCCCTACTACATAACAACATCTGTTGAAAACTTAAAAAAGAAAAAAAGCTTTAGTCACTGCTTGATTATCAACGTAATAAGTCATTCATTCATTTATCATGTCTCACATTAACTATAAATTGATGATGGAAGAAATTGTTAAATTTTTTAACGAAAATCGGAGCTTTATACTAAACGAACATTATGAGGAGCTTATGTACTGTATAGACTTTTCGCAAAAATTTGTCAACGTACCTTCCAAGTTATCTAATTACGGATGTAATTTCCTGAACTGTCCATGGTCTGTTAATTCATGTCAAGAAGGACCGGATACATGTGCATGCCATATTTTTAGAAATAACTTTAAAAGAATACAAACATTGACGTCGCTCTATAAAAGGGTAACTGAATTGTTTCACCTACAACTTTTTTAAATTTAGTCAACATTCTCATGTCAATTAAAACCATGTCTCTTCGTAACATTAATACAATTGTGGATGAAATTGAAGCTTTTCAAGAATGTTATCAACACATTATACTTGAAAGACACAATTTTGAAATTATCGAAAGTGTTTCGTTTATAAGAAGATTCGCAAGAAACAGCTGGATTTTACCTACAAATTTGTATTTGTATTTGTATTTGTATTTATTTATTTTAATTCAAATTACATGATACTACAAGATAAAATCTTATGATAAAGTATCTAAAAACAAAGTTAACAAAATGAATAAATTTACAATAAATAAAATAATCTTAACACAATAAGCAGTTATGTAAATAATATTAATTTTTACAGAAAAGGTATATAAATATTTACACAAAAGATTTATAAAAAATAAGATAAACCTAAATCTAATCAAGAGAAATGAAACTCATTTCCTCAACTGTGAAACAAATTTATCACCAAATATCTGTGAAAATGGACCAAATTCTTGTGCATGCCAACTTATCAAGTACTTGTTAAAATCAATAGAATAATGTATTACTATAAGAACATTTTAAATGAATAAAAATGTATAAAAGACCTATTACTTTGTTGTTTTAATTAGTCTATATAAAAATGAGCAAAAGAGACGTTGTCGAGGAGCTACATAAGCCTGCTCGAAGGAACTTTCCAAAAAGACGAGTCATTATTAAGGGTCTAGATGATTTATGGCAAGCTGATCTAGTCGAAATGGGAGTCTATTCATCAGAAAACGAAAATTTTAACTATCTTCTAACGGTTATCGATACATTTTCTAAATATGCTTGGACAGCCCCTATAAAAAATAAAACAGGAACGAATGTTTCTGTAGCAATGCAAAATATATTTAATAAAGGCCGAATCCCAAAGAATTTACAAACAGATGATGGAAAAGAATTTTTCAATTCAACCTTTCAAAGGCTTATTCAAAAATATAAAATAAATCATTACTCTACATTTAGTGTTCTCAAAGCTTCGATTGTTGAACGATTTAATCGTACCTTAAAGACTCTTATGTGGAAAGAATTCAGTATCAATGGTTCGTATCACTGGATTGATATGATAGATTCACTTACTGAAACTTATAATAATTCAAAACATCGTACAATAAAAATGAAACCTTCTCAAGTCAACACGACAAATGAGCAGCAATTGCTTTCTAAAACATTAAAATTCGTATAAATCCGAAATTCAAGGTTGGAGACTTTGTCAGAATTAGTAAATATAAGCATGTATTTGATAAAGGATACACACCAAACTGGACAACAGAAATTTTTAAAATAATAAAAACTCAACGCACAAATCCAATTACACACCTGTTAGAAGACTATCAAGGTCATCCAATCAAAGGTGGATTCTATGAGCTAGAACTGCAAAAAACAAAGTTTCTCGATACATATCTAATCGAAAAAGTACTCCAAAGAAAGAAAGATAAATTGTTTGTAAAATGGCTTGGTTTTGAATCTAATCATAACTCTTGGATACCTATTCCAAAAGAATAAACAATATTTTTGTATATTAAAGAAAAAAAAGAAAAAACATTACTTATATAATTGAGTTTAAATCTATACAAAATGTCTTGTATTACCTAAGTCTAATATTCTTTTCAACATGTGTCTTTAAAACCAATGAACAATAAATATGTATGTACCTATCTACTTTATAAACAATAAAACAACAATAAAATTCAATAATCAGTTTTTTACTCTCTTTCTACTCCCAATTCACCATTACCTATATTTTCTGTCAACCTACCAACCAAATAAAATAAACAAAACATTACGGATGATCTTTTTTTCCGCATCACTTAGGTTTGCTTATGAAATCTTAAAACGAATACCTACCTCTCTTTCAATCGAACTCCATGGGCAAAAAATAAAAATAAAATTTCAGACGATACTGTTTATGCTGACAATGAATTTCAATCCTCTTATTCTTTCAAGAATATTGTTTTGCACAATCTCGTGTGCGTGATGATAAGAAGATACTTTGCTAACTTAAACATTTCAATGCCAAGAGAATGCATGCATTTAAAATAAAAATGAAAAATAAAATTTTCAGGCAAAAGCCAAAAACAACCACTGATTATTAATCCATCCTTTTCCCCATCTATTCGCAAACCACACAGCAAACTTCCAAACACACGAAAATGTTGACCTCATTTCAAAATCCAATTAACTTAATCTAAACAAACAATTCTATGTTAAGCCCACACATGGAATTCCCTACGTCACATACACCGATGATGTTGTTTTTACCTCAAATATAAACAAATTTAGTTCCCAGGCTGAAGTGCCCTAGTATCTACTACCTATATTTTATATAATAGGATTAAACAGAAACAAAATTCAAGATCACGTTATACAAAAAATTAAAAGATTAAAATATAAGTACCTACATATATTATCATATATTATGCTGGATTGAAGTATGAGTAGTAATATACTAACAGAAAATTTAATACATACATAGTTTTTATAGTTTCGGTAAATTGAAATTGAAATTCATTTTAATTATATTTTATATAGAAAATTTAATTTCTTTAAAAATAGATTGTCATATTTTGAAAAATATTGTGATTCATTTTATGATTTTATTTTGTATATTGAAATATGTCATGAGTATTCCCTATGTAGGGAATAACTATATATTTTAAAAATTTCAGTTTAAGGGAAAAAATATATTAAATAAAAAATTTATCATAAAGTTTAATTTTTTTAAGAAAAAGAATACATTTTTGTAGAGATTCTAAATCATTTTTATTTAAAATTTTGATTGTTTTTATATCAAAAAAAATTCTTTCACGAACTGTTAAGGGAACATGGGGCAATTCTCGAAGATGTGTTTAACAGAGAGGAAATCACCACAAACGCATCTTGAAGGGCTGTTAAATTAATTGAATAAATAATCATGTGTTATTCTTGGGTAACCTATTCTAAGTCTGGTTATGATACTACATTCTTTTCGATTAAGGCAATGTATTGAAGTTTGGTATTTATAAATCGTAGTTTATTTGTTAATGGTTGTGATTCCCATTCGCTACTCCATTCGTTTCGAATTTGTAGGGTGATTAGCTGTCTTAAGTCCCTGTATTGAAAAAGAAAATGTTTGTCAAGTGATAGTAATGTTGATTTCTTTGCAAGTTAGTCGACATGGTCATTTAAGCCTAACCCAGAATGTCCAGGAATCCAAAAAAAAGGTAAAGTTTTTGTTTTGGATTTTGTATAATATATCTTTTATTTAAATTGCTATTGGATTTTGTGTATACACCTGTTGTACGGTTTGAAGAGCACTTAAAGAATCAGCAAATTTAAATCTGGGAGATGTTACTGCTTTCGAAAAATTCAACGGACTTCTGTATGGCATACAGTTCTGTTTGCAGTAAATATATTTGTGTGTTCTAAAAGTCTGAACAACGATTCTACTGAGTTGTATTTGAAAGCACATCCTGTTTGCGTGTTCAATACCTCCGTTTTTAATGGTACATTATATAGTTAGTCCAATCGAACGGTAGTTTCACGTTACAAAAAATATACAAAAGGATTTTCTTCTAATTCTATGTTTTTGGGTCACTGAATCCCAATCTGAAGAAATCCAATAAAATTTCCTGGTGCGTTTTGAGATATTCTCTACCGCGGAATTTTTGCACTTTTTTCAGCTTTTTGTTTACATCTCGAAAACTATGCATCTTAACTGATATTTTACCCTACAAAATTCATTACTATTACTATGGCGTATCATTAGCAAGGTAGAGCGCGTTGAAATTTCAACATAATTTTCCATTCCTGTAAAAAAAACAATTTGTTTTTACTAATGAATTTTTAGCGGTATGTTTTGTTTGTTTTTTTTTTACAGAAATGGGAAATTATGTTGAATTTTCAACGCACTCTAACGAGGTTACGGTACGTCTGAGAAATAAACAAAATATGAATTTTGTAGGAATTTAAAATGTTGGTCTTTCATTTTGTTGTAGGTAAAATTTCAGTTAAGATGCAGTTTTAGAGATGTTGGATTTCTTCAAATTCAGCGACCCAAAAAACATAGAATTAAAACAAAAAAAAATCCATTTGTATATTTTTAAAATAAATGTTGTTGAATATACTTTGACATAAGAGGTCTTGAGCGTCCACCTTCTCCTCTCGACAACAAATACATGGATCCTTCAAAATGATTTGAAATGTTTTCAGAACCAGATGCACAAAGAAGCATTCCACGTTCAGCGCTCCAACATTCTCACCAGCTTTTCCCTGCGAAGAGAAGAATTTTTAAAATTGAAATTGAATCAGATTGCAATCAAACCTGTGGAACACTTTTTTTAAAGACTTGAATATCGCTAACTGTTGTTTTGATATTTTGATTAGATAGATTTTTATTTTCTGTATATGAATTTACATTTGGTAAGCTACCGCACAGTTTACACACAGAGATTTGATATACTATTTATGATATCTTTCTACTGAATAATTGTATTAATTTACATTGAATTTATTCTAGGTTTAAATATTTTATTCTGAAGGAAAATACAAACAAAAACCTCCAATATGATTTGAAAAAGATCAGGTACATTTTGACTAGGATTAATGAAAAATACTTACAAACTATTTACAGTTATAAAGTAGCTAAAGGTTAGTTGAGTTAGTGAATAATAATATAAAATTATACTATGTTAGTTGCTTGTTAGTGAAAAAAGAAGAGTAAATAGTTATGTAAATAAACAGATAAATAAATAAATAATAAATAAATAAATAATCAGTAATTAAATAAATATATTAGACAAGATAACAACTAAACAGTGTAAGTATATATACTATCATATAGGTGAATAAATTAAATAAACAGACTAAAAAAACGAAAAATAAATAAATAAATAGATGAAATCATAAACAAATAAACAAATAAATAAACATACTAATAAATAAATTACTAAGAAAAAATAAATAAATAAATAAATAAATAGATGAATAACAAGATAAATACAAAAAACAAAAAAAAACATGAACGTAATATAATAAATAATAAACATGATACAAAATAAGTAAATAGTTACATGTGTACATGTGAACATGAATAAATTAACGGATATACGGTTTTAAGAAATAGTTGCAAATAAAATCAAAAAAATGGTTAAGAAATAAGTTCATTAATTAGTGGGTTTTCAGAGTTTTCACACCTTTGTAAAAATGAGTTGTTCAGTTTTGTTATTCTTGCAGAAATCATTTCAACATTTGCCTTTTCGTGTAAATCTGAGGTGGAATGATACCAAGGAAGGTTAAGCATCATTTTAAGTAACTTATTTTGAGAGACTTGCAGTTTTTTAAGGTGACATTTTGCACATTTTCCCCACACTTGGCATCCATACAATAGGATTGCTTGGAAGATAACTTTATGTATAATTATTTTATTAGCGTTGCTAAGACAAGACTTTCTATTAATAAACGGATAGAGCATGTTGATTGCTATGCTTATTTTTTGTAACGTTTTAGCAATATGTATTTTGAATGTAAGTTTTTGATCTAAATGAACTCCTAGATATCTTACACTTGAGTCCCATTGAACATTAACGCCATTAATGTTAAGCTGGTTGCTGGGCAGATAGCAGGACTTTCTTTTTCTACTGAAAAAGATAGCCTGCAACTTATCAACATTCAGCTTAATTTTCCATTTCTGATAATATTGAGACATCAGTTCGGCTGCATGACGTAAATTTGTCTCAATATTGAGACTAAATTCATGCGATGAAAAGATGCCTGTATCATCAGCGAAAATAGCTATTTGACACTCTGGTAACGTAGGTATATCAGATGTGTATATGTTGTACAAAAATGGACCAAGTACTGATCCTTGTGGGACACCTTGGTTAACTTGACAACAGTTAGAGGGACTATTATTGACAAAAACGCTGAAACATCGATTAGACAGAAAACTTTGAATTATTTTAACGAGATACATGGGAAATCTAAAACATACCATTTTGTGCACAATCCCATCATGCCATACAGTGTCAAATGCTTTTTCTATATCAAGTAGAATAAGGCCAGTGGATTTTCCCAGAGAACGATTCTTTTTCACATGTTCACAGACTCTTAAGACTTGATGTGAAGTACTGTGATGCATTCTAAATCCAAATTGTTCATTTGGGAAAACGTTTAAGTCATCAACTACTTCTAGTACTTTGTGTTTAAGTACTTTTTCGAGTATTTTGATAAGGCAACTAAGCAAACTTATTGATCTGTAGCTGGTAGGGAGTTTTGCAGGTTTTCCAGCTTTTGGTATTGGTATTACCTTTGCATTTTTCCAAATCGTTGAAAAGTATTGGATTTTGAGACATGCATTTATCAAAAAAGTAAGAAAATCAAGTCCTGCCTTGGGCAGATTTTTTATATAAATATTTTTAATATTGTCAAGACCATCCGACTTCCTAGATTTCAAATTAGAAACAATGTATTTCACATCCTGTCTGGATACAAATTGATCCCCAGGAGTATTAATGATTTGCGAATTGATCGTGTTTATCGTGTCACTTACAAGATTTTGAGTAGTGGCATCGTTAAGATGTTGTGATACATTATGGTTATTCAAAAATGTTGTTGCAAATGTGTTAGCTTTTATCGAATCTTGGTAAATGACTTCATTACCATTTTCAAGATTGGGTATTCGCCTGTTTTTGTTTTTAATAATTTTAGCAATATTCCAGAACGGTTTAGCATTTTTTTCCAATTTGCTTAGTTTTTCATTCCAATTTCTGTTTTTATGTTTGCTTATTTCCTCGTCAATTTTCTTATTATAGTATTTAACTTGAACACGATATTCGGGTAAGCGGTAACGTTGCCACTGCCTGTTAAAAGAATTCCTTATTCGTATGAATTCAATTATGTGTTCAGGCATTTTTATGAAAAAAGGTTTTTTAGGTTTTTTTGGTACACATGACTGCACTGTGTCAAGTATTTGGTTGGAGAAGGTATCGACGTGAATATCAACATCTTCTTTCGAACTCACTGTATCCAAGTCAGTTGAAATAGTTCTCAGTTTGGATTTCATCTCTGACTTGAAACGACTCCAGTTTGCATTTTTTATGTCTAAAAAGTACTGTTCTCTATGTTCGGCCATTTCTTTCATTTTACAAAAAACTGGGATATGATCAGAACTTAATTCGTTTATAGTCTCAGGCTGAGTGAACAATGAAGGTATATTCGTTAAGAATAAATCAAGAACAGAAGGACTTCCCCTTGACCCAGACGGAAAATAAGTTGGACTAAACGGATACAACATAGAAAACGGAACAAAGCAGGACAAACCAACAAGAACATTACCCCAAGAGTTCGCACGGATACATCCCCAATCCCGATGTCTACAATTTAAATCACCTCCGATTATATAATTCTCATTATTTATAATTAATTTTCTTAAATCTCTTTTGAAGTGCATTCTTTTTTCTTGAGAAGAATTCTTACCAGGAAAATATACACAGAATATTTGTATGCTTGTATGATTGCTTAACCTTACCTCTATACCAATATTCTCTATGTACCGAGTTCTAACGACAGGCAGTAAAGAATGTTGAATAGATCTTTTAATTAAGATAGCTACACCACCCCCTCTTTGATCTATTCTATCTACGCGATGGCATTTATAATTTGAAGTGGGAATTAAAACATCTGAACTTAACCATGTTTCTGTTACAAGAGCTACATCGATTGCATAGTGGTTCAAAAAATTTAAAAATTCTACAGTTTTGTTTCGAATGCCTTTGGCATTCCATGTTATAATTTTTAAATTATAATCTAGCATATTATTATTTGATATCATATTACTTGACATTGGAATAGAGAAACTTAGTAGCTAACTGTGCGATAGCTTGAAATTGGTCTAATTTTGTTTTACATAAACTTAATGTGGAAATCATCTCCATTACGAGAGTATTTAATTCTTTCATAGAGAATAACTCACCACTCGAGGATGGCGTTGATTTATTGAAGTTCGATGTACTCGGTTCTAAATTCACCACTGGTGTTATTTTTTCCCACGTTGACCTTGGCACATTGTTGTTTTGCACTTGTCTCCCATGCATACGTTGAGGTAAAGCTGGAAAGTCATCCATTGAGAGATGTGAAGAGTTGAACTTCTGTATGTTGACACTATTAGTGATCTTAGGCTGAGCTTGACTTGCTTTATTTGAAAGCTTTTCTCTCATTTCAAGATACTTCTTTCTGATCGCGCAGGCGCTGTCGGTCGATTTATGCTTCTCATTGCAGTTTGCACATTTGTAAACCTCAGTATTACCAGTGTTGTTGCATTCTTCGGTTTTATGAGATGCCGCACATATAGAGCAATATGTTTTTACATGGCAATTTCTTTCCCCATGACCATATAGTTGGCAGTTTCTACACTGTGTTAAACGATTTTTTTGTTTGCGTTGATATGCCCAATTAATTTGTGTGTGAAAAATTGATCGATATTTTTTTTTAAGTTCAAATAGTTTAATTGAGCCACATTCGAAGGATACAATGTAGAACGTATCAGTATATTGATCATATTTTTTGGTGATCATTTTAATTTCTTTGCACAATAGTCCAAGTTTAATAAGTTCGTCTTTCAACAGAGTAGTATTTATTTCATTTAAACCATATAAGATAGCTTTAAAAGCTTTTTCACTTTTTAAAGCATGTGTGAAAAACTGGCAATTTTCGGAGTTTAATTTATTGAGAACTTGGTTATATGAATTTATTGATTCACACATAATTTTTATGCCAATTGACATTTTTTTTATTGAATAATCCGATATTTTAATCGATTGCATCAATGTATGCACATATTCACAAGTTTTTTGTAAAAGTTTTATGGGTGGAATTTGCACTTTTTTAGGAGGCGATGAAGAATCGTCCATTTTTTCACTTTCATTTTCATTGTCGGTGTCACTATCCGGCAAACATTGTAAGGGACCCCAGTAGTTTCTTCTGGAGTCCCTTGTGTTAGTATTATTGTTAGTATTTATATTTTTCATTTTCCGAAATTTACTGTCCAAGGACGCTGGGTGGTCCTCGGAACCAGGCGATCTCGCACGTTTATTAATATTGATAACAAAAAAATCACGATCAGAATTAAAGATTGCACTAGTATGCGTCTTGCTTTGTCAGAAGCTTTCGCTCGAATGGATATTTTGATTAAATCCTAATAGATCTGCTTCATCGTTCTTTTTGATTGTGCCTCTTTTGATAGTGCCCACTACAACAGTACCACGCCCTGATACCGTGAAAGCATTATCTATTGGCAGAATGAATGGTGACTTGAAGTCCCAAGTAGGCATTGGAATGAAGTTGTCTATATGTGAGAGAAGTTTCTCAATCGATGGTGACTCCTTTTGATAACTCAAAGTATTTGCGAATAGTTTCAGAGACATCACCTTAAAGTTGAATCTATTAACATAAATTTTAATACAATCTTTCGGAACATACCTTGCTCTAATCTTCATATCTTCTGCATTCGTACGGAAAATTCGTGAAAAAAGTTTGATGATTTGTTTGTTTTGTAAATTGTAGACTCTTTGACTAGCTGTGGGTAGGAGCATATTTAACCACAAATGGATATCACCTTTAAAGCCTTTGCCACTAGAACCCTAAAACCAAACAACTTTAGTAAAAGTTAATAAACATTTTCTATTTACCTTTTGAAAAAATTCCTGAAGAATATTAGATTTACTAATGTAACTTGAAACATTTGCTACTTTATCACAGATGCTTATAAATGTTTGTAAAAGATTATCTTTATTAGAAGACATTTTAATTTTAATAATAATATAAATCAAAAGATGTAAAAACAACGTAAATAAATAATATAAAAATAATATGTTTTCTAAAAACAGAAAACTAAACAAACAACCCCATTTTTGAGTATTGTGACATTTGTTAAACTGTTATAGTGGTATACACTGTTATACAAAATTGGGGACTTTTTCATAATATAACACATCTTCAAGTTGCTTCACCTTTTTATATGCATCCGCTATCCAGGTATATATAGAGATCAGTGCTCTGAGTGCACTGATCTCAATATATAACTGGATAGTGGATAGACACCAAAAAGTTGTGCCTATTTGAAGAATTGTTATACAGATAAACCAACCAAAATCGTTTGTTTATATGTATAACAGTATACCAGTTTAGGACAGTTTCTCAAATGCCAAAATGATGGTTTATTTACTTTTGGCTGATGCTCGTAGTTTTGATTAATTCAGTTTTTACTTTTACTTTTCTGTTTTTTTGCGTTTTGTCGCATAAACTTGCGGTTCTAATATATTTACATAAAATTAAGAAAAAGTGTAACAATATCTGAGTTGTTGCATATGTTTATTCAAGAGTTTTTAGATCTTACACTTCTTCCATAATTTCGCTAAACGTTTTTTGCGTACAAAGTATAAAAAAAAATCGACCAAGTCAGTTTATAAAAAAAGTTTATTGCTAATCAACAAAATCAAATCAAAATATTCATCAAAAACTTGAAACAACAAAAAGAGAATGGTATTTCATTGCCACAGATAAAGCACAAGCTATTAAAGTCTGTACAAAGGCTGCAATGTGTGCACAAGAGTGGAGCTTACTGCTTCAAAAAATGGTAATCCAATTTTTTTTATTCAGATTTAGTTATTTACCTAATATTTTTCTTTGGCACTTTACTGAATTTTATGGTTAAGAAGTCTTCTAGTGGAGTCTACTATAGTCTTACCAGTCGTATCAGCAGGATATACATGGAACGAACACAACACACGACAGCAGCCTTAGAGGGATGTACAACAGCAACATCACTTTCGCACGTTGGCACCTTAGAAGAGGAATGTACCAAAAAAGAAGACACTTGCTATCCAAAAGTATCAAACGCTTCCGCTTTGGACACGTTCCAATTCTGAATTCGATCTGGTACTCGATTACGATTAGACGTTCTTGTACATTTTATTTGTAAGAGCTAGCCAAGTTTCCTCCTCTTGTTCAGGTGATAAAGTGAATTTATTTTTGAAAAACATACCCAAATTTCAATTTCTTTCTTTATTGTTTCTAGAGTTGTAAATACCTAGAATTTTTCAGGATAAGTCCAGATGTCCATAAATTTCTTCAGAGATGGAAATCTATACTGTTACAAAAGTTGTCATGTCTGACTTTCATGTACCTGAATATCTTTCTTACACAATGAAGATTCTAATTGGAAAGTGTATTCGAAAGAACCCTAACGAATGCGTCTCTCTCGAAGAAGTCCTTAAGCTGTACGACAAACCATTTCCCTGCAAATAACAACAGCATTATGTCCTCTGCGGATAGTGGAATAAATGATGCAAATAGTAGCGCTAACTCATTAAGAGTCAGGAAGTGCAAAAAATGTGTCTCTGAGACAAACCGTTCGATCCTAGACGGGGCAAACACAATGGAACCGTCAACGGACAAAGATACTTTCAGACTGGTCATCCCACATCTGGAAGTTTTATTCATGTCGGTAAGGTAGCACAGTTTGAATTGTTGGAAGAAACAGCCAGGGAGGGGTATTTAAATACGTCGGGGTGCATTTTGGATCAGAAGTTGTTACTCGAAGCTCAAGCTCATATCCAAGCTTCGATTATGGAAATTGTTGGTATGGATAAAATTGCCCGTAAACAAAGCAAACTTGAACATTTAATAGAAGTCAGTGTGGATGGATCGAATGTAAGCCCTGCCGGATACTTGATGGAGTTTGTTAATTTGACAACTTTGAATTTGAGTCAAACTCTGATGTGGAATTGGACAGATGTTGCTGATATAACGTCACAAGTACCTACGCTTTCTAATTTAAACTTGAGCTGCAATCGCATGAAAGTGCCTAGAAATGAGCAAACTGTTAACCTGGAACCTTCTTTTCGAAATTTGGAGCATATTAGTTTAGGAAATTGTGGATTTAAGAATTGGGGTGATATAAAAACGACTGCAAAGCTATGGCCAAATATTTTAGCAATTGGATTGCAAGAGAATGATATCTCAGAACTGATACCAGTATGGAAATATTAAAGAATTTACTTGAACTGGATTTGCATCGTTCAAAACTCTCGGATTTCGAACAAGTCGTTAAACTTGGTAACATTAAAACTTTAAGCTCCTTACATTTGATGGAAAACGGAATTGAAGAAGTTAAACTTCCCGATTGTGATCCGAATAAAAAATTAAATATATTTATTGGATTGACAAAACTTAATTTAAATCATAATCCAATCCAAAAGTTTACCCTATTATTTCTTAAACATCTTCTTTTTAAACATTTTTGACTAAATAACAAAATTAAGTCGGGAAAATAAACACATATGTACAAATTAGCACATAAATAATTTGAAGTTTAAATGTTGTTTTAGCGAAATAAATAAACTTAAAACTTGGCTAGTTAATTCTGAGATCAGATAATATATTTGTTCTTTATTTTAAACAATTGCTGATCTGTTGGACTGATATTATCAAAGTGAAATAAAAATCTCCAAAATACAAAATTTTCAAAATACACAACACAGTCAGGACACACTATATTTACCCATATTTATATACAACCAGTAAAGTCAAATAATAAAGTAGTATATTCTATGCATATATAAAGTATAGTATATACATTCATACATATTATATTTATGGATTTGTATTATATAACTATTTGTGTTTATAAATTTGATGTAATTAAAAATAAATGTTCTGTTTTTTTTTTTTTTTGTTGCGTACATATATGTTGAATTCTTATCTTATAATTGCGTATAGAATATACTTTATATTATTATAATATTGATTTATGAATTATATGTATAACAGCAATTTAAAGTCTTAAGGCTTAAATGTTGTTGCTACTGACTAGAGTCGTTTGAATACACAGTCAGTGGCATGTCTTCTATAAATTAAAAAAAAAGTATGCCGGATTTAAGCCCCGCTTCAAGCAATACTTTTTAAATAATTGATTTACACTGTACTAAAAAGAAATTTACTAAGGTGTCTTTTATTTTATTTTCTGACTATGTTAATGATCTCGACAGAGGTCATAACACATTAGTAAGGTATACAATAATGTATTATTTTCGCATATAAGAAAAAAATTACATACGAAATCAAACATTTTTTTTTCAAATGATGATTTGTTAACTATTCAATTTAATAATTGATTTATGTTTTTTTTAAATAATTTGTTTGTAATGTTTATAAAAGAAAACACATTTCATTAATTACATTAAGCTGTTATTATATGATTGTTAATAAAAATTTATTTAAACTCAAAATTTTATGCGTTTGTTATTTTAAGAGGTTTTTTATGGTTACATCTTATCAAAATTTGATTGGCATTGATATCGGAAAACTTACAATTTTATATTGATATCTTCTGAAACTGTTGATGGAAACCCAAAACTCATAATGATTTACCCAGTCTAGGTATGTATAATATAAACGGACAAAGTGGATTTTGTAGGAAAATTACGATACACCTCGACAGCGTTCAACACTTAAAACAATTCGAATAAATATTTGTTCACCTAGACTTGTGAACCAAGTCGAAAATTTTTGTTAAATAGTCAATTATAAGGCAGTTTGAAAAAAAGACAAAATATTCTTTTGAAAATGAATATAAATATTTTTATTCAGCTCTGTACTCTGTAGTGTTTCATATATATATCATACAAGAAATTAAACAGACAAGACCAGAAGGTGCTCGTGCTGCTGCATGATAATGATTAAAAAATCTTTCTATGGAGCATCACTTTTATAGCGCTCCCTGCTTCGTTTACTTTAGTTGAGTGTTTTTTCCTATTCTTCATTCTTGAGTTGTTCTTCTGACAGGCAGCTGCACATTGCGTCATGGTGTGTGTCTGAGTTATTTACATTGCTGTCTGGTTTCTTTTCTCTGCTGTTGAGTTGAGGGTTGATGGCTGTGTGTGATATCTGATATACTGAAATATTATTTTGTGGGTGAGGACTGAGGGTTGCCACTTTGTTACAATCTCCCCTTTTGTATCTGAAAGAAAAATAAGAAGAATGAAGATACAAGAGAGTTAGTTTTCCACAAGTCTTCGTGGTCTTCCTCTTTGTCTAATGGGTACGAGTGGTTTTTCTGTATCTTGTGGGTTGGTACATCTGGTCAGAGCGGATGTATGATATATGCCAATAACTTCATGTGGATTGGCGGGACTGGCTATTTCGTAGCTGTTGGAACCTTTGTTAGTGAGAATGATGTATGGTCCATCACGTCTAGGTGCAAATTTGGATGTGAAACGATTTGATGCTTTGCTATGGACATTAGTATGAACCCAAACATAGTCTCCTGGCGAGTAAATTGGATTCGGACGACGTTTCAAATCAGCATAGGACTTCTGGCGGTCTTGTTCCTTTTCGTTGACTTCTCGGGCATTTTTAAGGGTTTCTGCCATTTTGTTTAGGTACGGTGTGATGCCGGGTATGAAATTTTCGGATTGGATTATACTTCGTAAGTCACGCTGAACATCATCGGGAGCGCAAAGTTCTCGGCCAAAGTTTAGGAAAGCCGCACTGTATCCGGTTGTTTGACATTTGACGGTATTCATAGCGAATCTGATGAAAGGTAATTTATCGGGCCAGTTGAAATGTTCATTTCCAACTAAGATGGCCAGTTGAGTCTTGAGATCACGATTCTTTCTTTCCACAGGGTTCGCTTGTGGATGGTAAACTGGAATGAAGCATTGTGTTATTCCCAGGCAGTGAGTTATATGCTGCATAACGGCACTGATAAACTGTGTTCCGTTGTCACTGAGCAGTCTTCTCGGGAGACCAAATCGTAGGAACACTTCTGTGATAAGTGTCTTACCACATGCGGATGCTGTTGCTTCTTCTAACGCAAATAGTTCAACCCAACGAGTAGTTACATCTTCTATTATGAAGATCCACTTCATGTTGTCATTTGCAGGAGGAAGTGGCCCGAAGAGATCTATGGCAAGAACTTCGAAACGTTGATTCTGCACTGGAGTTTGAAGCAGTCCAGCTGGTTTCAAGTTCGTTATTTTATATCGCTGACATTGGGTGCAATCTTTGACGTATTTAAAAATGTCTCTTCTCATGCATGGCCAAAAATAACGGGATGAAATTCGTTGAAGTGTACGTTCGGACCCGTAATGTCCTGCTGAGGGCTCGTTATGGTAGAAATTCATTATTTGTTGTCGCTCATCTTTAGGTAGCACCAGTTGAGCTTCTTCGTTGTCATCATCCTGGTTGTATCGGTATAGTACTCCATCATGAAGTATGTAACCTCGTGCAGTCCAGCAAGTGAATCGTTCTGGCACGAAAGTTTCGAGGTCGTCTACTATTTTTTTTAGATCAGGATCCTCGAGTTGATTGTTTCGTGTTCCTTTAAACTTCGATGAGGAAAATCGATCGAGACGATGCAATTTTCTAATGTCGGAAGTTCTTCTTCAAGCGGAGGTCGGGACAACATGTCCGCAAGCACATTAGCTTTTCCTGGCGTGTACTGTACTTGTATGTCGTAAGGTTGTAGCTCCAGACACCATCTTGATAAGCGTCCGGTTGGCGATTTTAGAGACATGAGCCATTTCAAGGCTTGATGATCGGTTATAACACTAATTTTGTTACCTTCTATGTAGCTCTGGAACTTTCGAATGGCCCAAACAACAGCCAAAGCTTCTCGTTCCGTTGTGTTATAATTCCTTTCAGCTGAAGTCAAAAGTCGACTGGCATATTCCACTGGTCGTACGTCTGAACCCTCCCCTTGTAGTAAGGCTGCACCGACTGCATAACCACTGGCATCGGTTCGTATGGTGAATGGCTTCGTTTCATCTGCCTGTCTAAGGATTAGTAGTGAGTCGATTCTTTAGTTCTTCAAAAGCATTTTGTTGGGCGTCTTCCCAAACCCACTTTGCATTCTTTTTTGTGAGGTCTGACAAAGGACGAGAGATTTTTGCAAATTCTGGTAAAAATCTTCGAAACCATGAACATGTTTGTAAAAACGAGATCATCTCTTTTAAATTCCTTGGAGCGCAACGGTCTTTGATGGTTGATATCTTATCAGGATCGGGGCTTATACCTTCTTTGGTTAAGATGTGACCCAGGATTTTCACTTCAGTTCTACAGAAGCAACATTTTTTCCGGTTGATGCGGAGATTGTAGAGTTTTAAAATAGTAAAAACTGCATCAAGATCAACCAAGTGTTGTTCAAATGAAGGTGATAAAATGAGTAGGTCATCAATAAAAGCGAGAAGGCGTACATTTGATATTTTAGTCTTTATCCTATCTATTTACCGTTGGAAGGTCGATGGTGCGTTTCGTAGCCCAAAAGGCATTCGCAGGAAACGGTAGACACCAAAGGGTGTTATAAAGGCTGTCTTGTCTTTATCTTCTTCCTTCATCTTGATTTGCCAATAACCTGATAGAAGGTCAATGGTTGACATAACTTCGGCATTCTTCGCGGCATGGAGCAGGTCGTCTAATCTTGGAAGTGGATAAACATCGGGCTTGGTTATTGAGTTGAGTTTCCGGTAATCTATACAAACTCGGATACCACCGTCTTTTTTGGGAACCATCACGACCGGAGAAACCCAAGGGGATTCACATTCTTCTATTACGCCGGTGTTTAGCATCTCGTTCACCTCATCTTGAAGGACTTTCTTTTTCTGCTCGGAGAGACGATAGGGTGGAACCGCAATTGGTTCATGGTTTCCTGTTGGTATGCAATGTTCGACAGTAACTGCTGGTTTATCAGATGGTTGAAACAACTCTTTGTTTTGGAGCAGAAGTGAATTTAGTTCTGTCCTTTTATCTGTATCTAGATTTGGAGCTTCGTGTTCTTTAAGGGTAATGTTTTCAGCGTTGAAGGATTCTATGTAAACAAAATCCGGATCATAAAGTGATAGCTCGAGATGAGAAAGTGTGGAATGCTTTGGGATTGCATCCTCAAAGATTTTATCTATGGAACTCGGTGAATAATCTTTTTGGCGAGAAAATAACTTTTCTGTTGATTGATTTGGATGATTTGTAATGTCACGAAGAGGAGTATTTGGAATTGGACTGATTGCCATTGGGAGTGGGGAAATGATTCCCCGCAGCTCGGGTGGAGTGATCGACATATTCTTTTTCTCATCATCTGGAGTTGATTGTGATGGTGCTAGGCTCATTGATGGTATTGTTTCAGATTGGTAAAAATCATATTTTTTCGAAGGAGTGTCAGCAATGAGCGTTGAGGCAATCAGCGTTGAGGCAAATTCATGATCATTCTAGCATCTTCAGCAAAGTCTATTCCGAGAAGCGTTCTGTTTTCGGTAGAACTTTCAATCACCATAAGTTTGGTCGATATGGATCGGTCTTCTAATTTAATTAATGCCGTTGTGACTAAAACATCTTGTTCTCGTTTAATGCCATCAGCTAGAACAACCTTAGCGCGATATGCTGTGAACTGATAGCCAAGGCCAAGCATCTGTTTATATAGTTGGTAGCTAGCTATACTCATTCTGGCACCAGTATCGATGAAAGCAATTCCCTTCTGTCTACCAATTTTAATTTTAACGGATGGTCGTTGACGGAGTGGCGGCAAGGTTTTTTGCGGAAAGGAACTAATGGAACAAAAGTTTATGTTTGCAGCTTCTTTTGCTTGGTTGCAGTTTGGGCATTGGCTTCGTACGTACCCAGGTTTCCCACAACCGTAGCAATTGAAAACAGCGCGAGATGTCTTTCTGTTTTCTCGGCTTTTATTATCTCCTTGTTTTTCTTCCCTTTCTTTCTTTCTACATTCTTCAATGTTATGTCCATAATTGGAGCAATAAGCACACTTAATTCGTTTTTTGTTAGTATTCGTATTTTTTTCGTGTGGTTTCTTGTGACTTGTTTCTTCCCTTTTTTCATTTAAATTGCTCTCGACTTTACGTGCAAGAGAGAGAAGATTTTCGAAAGTCTTAATGTTGTCTCGTTCGATTTTATTTCGAATTCTTTTATTCAATAGCCCAAAAACCATGTCTATCTGTTGCGCTTCATCATGGGACCCTTCCTCTAGTTCGGATAGTAGTGCTCGTTTTTCGCATTTGAAGACGTCTGTTGGTGTTTTGTCGCTTTGTTTTTCATCAAAAATATCCATGTAGACTTGGTAGCGTGGCCTCGGGGTAGCGAATGAATTTCTTAGCAACGTCATTGCTTCGTCCCATGTTTTTGGCTGAAATTTAACACCCTGCCACCAAGTAGATGCGATGTCTTCGAGAAGTAGAGGAAGACCTGTGAGTGCGTTCTTCTCATTCATGTTTGTGACATCTTTGTATATGGTAGCGGTGGAGATGAAGGCATCTACCTTAGCTTTGCATCTTTCGCCGTTGTAGCGTGTGGTACAGTTTGCAAAATGTCCATTGGCGGGTGTAACCGTTACCGATCGTTCCATCAGTGAACGCAGCTGTTCCTCGGACATCTGTACGATGCTCATTGTGCTTGCTTGAATACGAGCGCTTTTTCGAAAGGCCGTTGTATTGGGGTTCTGTCTATGACCGTTTAAAGTGCAAGAAGATTGGTGTGAGTGTCGACCGTAGCGGCAGTGCGACCTTTAATTTATTTATTTTTTTTATTGTGGCGAATTATAAAATTTCGACCAATCGAGGTGCGAAAATTTTTCTTATTATCTATGATAATTGACCTTTAAGGTGCAATTAAGAGACTTGCGAAAGTTTTATTTTATTTTATTATTTTGACCAATATTGGTGCAAAAAAAATGTCAATTAGTTGTTTTTTTTTTTTTTTTTGTAGTTCGGGCCTTAAGTTGGGCGTCAGTTATAAGGCGGTTTGAAAAAAAGACAAAATATTCTTTTGAAAATGAATATAAATATTTTTATTCAGCTCTGTACTCTGTAGTGTTTCATATATATATCATACAAGAAATTAAACAGACAAGACCAGAAGGTGCTCGTGCTGCTGCATGATAATGATTAAAAAAATCTTTCTATGGAGCATCCCTTTTATAGCGCTCCCTGCTTCGTTTACTTTAGTTGAGTAAACATTCTTCATTCTTGAGTTGTTCTTCTGACAGGCAGCTGCACATTGCGTCATGGTGTGTGTCTGAGTTATTTACATTGCTGTCTGGTTTCTTTTCTCTGCTGTTGAGTTGAGGGTTGATGGCTGTGTGTGATATCTGATATACTGAAATATTATTTTGTGGGTGAGGACTGAGGGTTGCCACTTTGTTACACAATACAATTTTTGGTTCGTAGTAATCTAGTAGTTCAGACACACACTCAGTAATTTTAGCTTATATCGCAACCTTTGTTTATTTCGAAACACTTCTCAAATTAATTCATCCCTATCCAATCAGCTGTGCTAATATGGTGGATTGGAATGTATGTCCAAATGTTAAAGGAGAAAAGTTAAGAGCGCCAAAATATGTTCCACTCCACGTCCAATAGGACAGAGCGAAGTTGAGAATATTAGCGTGGGGTAAACATATTCAGAAGTAGAACGATGAACAAGATGGAGGCCGCCATGAATGACTCCTATTCATCGACATGGAAACGTCCAGAAGAAGAAAAATAAGTAGAACAGTTGAGGTGAGTAAAAAGTCCAAACTTACACTGAAAAATTAGGCGTAAAGAATGTTTACAAAAAAATATACTGAAATATATAAAGTTAGAAGTATTGAATGACGTAGTGGTTTAAAATAATGTAAAATAGTGAAATTATATCGTTGGAAGAATTTGCGTAAATAGACAGATAGGCAGTTTTAATCAGGCAAACATATTAAGAAAATTACCTAAGCTGACTCAAGTATTTTTGTAGAACCCTTCTTATCGAGCAAACAAATTTTAGTTGAAATAAACGTCATAAAAATCAATTAAGTTAATCTACTGACTTTATCAAAATTCTCATCCAGACAAATAAAGAGTGTAGAACAACCTTCTAATAAGAACAGTAAACATTTTTCACAAGTTAGACCATCGAGGAAAGAAAAGAGAAGGAAAATCGAAGTCATATGACGTACTAAACGTCACCCAGAAATATCTATAATTTTTTTTTTTGGATCGTCATATCAATTTTAATGCTTGTCCTGACTCGAAAAGCAGGGAAAAAGAATTTCTAGTCATCGCGACTCACACGTCCAAAGTTTTATAAATAGACCTAAAAGTAAAGAAAATACTTACTAGTCCTAAACGGAATAAAAAGAGAAAAATCAGTCGAAGATATTGCCCAACAAAAATGACCTCCATAAAAAGAAAATCAAATAGTTCAAAAATTTTATTTATTTTAAATATTTTATTTCGACCTCAGTAGATGATAGACGAAAATCCATCTTAAATATACAATAAAGACTATACGTCATTTAAAAATTAAATCACACATGGCGTTCAATAAAATCAATCATACAATCGATAAAATAGTTTATACGCATGTGCAAATTAAAACCGACAGGCGGCGTAAAAATATTCGCTAACATACGGACTAAACACGTTCATCCCCCTGATGACGTAATTCTTTAGCATGGAGTATAATCACTGATCTCAATATATAACTGGATAGCCATTGACGTATTAGGTATGGACCGCCAGTAGCCAACTTCACGCGTGTTCCAACATAACTAGGGGCGCCATCAACTACTAGCAGGGAATCTGCGTAGCAGTGATATGATTTCTTTAATTAATTATTTACTATTGAAATATTTTGGTGGAAATTATTATCAAACTACTTTTATTTTCCAAACACATCCACTCCTTATGCCATGAGTTACTTACAGATGAATATATTATCGTTTTCATTTAAATGTTAATGGCGAAATTAGTACACGTATTTAACACTAAAAGATGATGGCGTTTTTAGACTGTTTTTAGCTGGAACAACTTTTCTTGGCTGTTTGTATGAAAATTTCAACGGACTGGCGGTCCATATCTAGTACGTCAATGCGGATAGCGTATTCCATACACT
The DNA here is from genome assembly GCA_951217065.1 of Baccha elongata. Taxonomy (NCBI): domain Eukaryota; kingdom Metazoa; phylum Arthropoda; class Insecta; order Diptera; family Syrphidae; genus Baccha; species Baccha elongata. The sequence continues at coordinate 250,469 of CATNUY010000089.1, forward strand.
GATCTCAATATATAACTGGATAGTGGATAGACACCAAAAAGTTGTGCCTATTTGAAGAATTGTTATACAGATAAACAAACCAAAATCGTTTGTTTATCTATATAACAGTATTCCAGTTTAGGACAGTTTCTCAACCGCCAAAATGGTGGTTTATTTACTTTTGTCTGATACTCGTCCTCGTAGTTTTGTTGAATTTAATTTTTACTTTTATTTGTTTTTGTCTGGTGTTTTTTCGCTAACAATTACAGTTCTAATATATTTGCATAATAAATAACTCAGATTTAAGAAAAAAATTATCAACTCCTTTTTAACTTTTGAGCATTACCCCTGCAAATACACATACAACCCTTCACATTTTTCGTCTTAGCTGCATGCGACAGCCGACATTCTTGATAGAACGTGGAACTTCGTTGTAGTCGCCAAGTGAAATGAAACCCAAAAAATGAACAGCAAAAACTAAGAAATTAAAACAATCAATTGCACATCTCCTCGGAAAAGAAATAATTGATTAACATTTCTACAAAACTTATTCACAAACATGGAATACGTTTTTAACTAAATCGAAATTCTGCAACGAGAAAGTTATTCACAAACTCTAAAGGACTTGGTTAATCATTGGCTAAAGTGTTAGCAGGTAAGAATTTTAATTTTTTTATTATGTTTTTGGAATGTAGTTCTTGCTGTGGAAGCAAGTGATTGGTGCCTATATTAGGGCCGCCGTAATAATTTCAAACTACGAAAACGAAAACAGCTTTATAAAAACAACATTTAAGGTTCTACCAATATTATTTTGTATTAATATTCTTATTTTTGTATCAACAGAAAAACAAAAGGAAAAAATAAAAACAATTTCAAGCATTCTAATTCACGACAACAATCTAAATTCAAGTCAAATTTAAACCAAATGCACCCAAATATTAACTATTAAGGCATCTTTCGTATCAGAAACTTCAATAGAATTAATTTATTCCCCAGCTATTCTAAAAGTTGAGTACGTTGAAGCGAAATGGATTCGCAGCATGTTCTGGATCTATGTTGTTGCTTTGATATGGACAACAGAATTTATATTTGCCTGTCAACAATTCGCTTTGGCTGCTGCTGTTGCTTACTGGTATTTTAGAAAACCGACAAACTCACCAACATGGTATGCAATTGGAAAACTATTGAAATATCATTTGGGTAGTGTGGCAAAAGGATCATTCATTATTACAATATTTAAGATTCCAAGACTTATACTAACTTATCTTTATGCAAAGTAAGTTATAATTACAAGAAAATTATAATTTATTTACTGATAAAATTTAAATTTTCTAGATTAAAAAAAGCGGAAGATAAAGGTTCTGAATGTGCCACATGCTGTCTCAAGTGTTGCATCTGTGGTTTTTGGTTACTCGAAAAATTCATCAGATTTTTAAATCATAACGCTTATACTGTAGTGGCAATAGAATCTATAAACTTTTGTCCTGCAGCTGGAATTGTAAGAATATTGAATTTAAAAATTAAATTAATAATATCTATGAAACATTTCAGGCTTGGAATGCAATGGCAACAAATGTCATTCAAGTTGCAACCATAAATAGCGTTGGAGATTTTGTTTTGTTTTTAGGCAAATTGGTTGTAACAGCTTTGACGGCTCTTGTTGCGATTTTTTTGTTAAAAGATCGTACAGACTTAAATTTCTATATTGCACCAGTTGTTATTACTGCCGTGTTTTCATTCTTCATCGCACATATTATTCTGTCATTGTTCGAAGTAAGTATCTTTTAAACAAAATGTAATTGACAATTTCTAAAATTTAAACTTTTATTTTACTAGATGGTTGTGGACACTCTGTTCCTGTGCGTTTGTGAAGATAAAACCATTAATGGTCGTGGTGGTCGTTGGGCTCAAGGTAATCTTTCTAAACTTTTGGGTGAAGAACCAGTTGGACCAGAAGAGGCTCCCATTCAAGTTGTTGAAATGACACCTATAAACAAACAGCCATTTAGTTCGATAACGCCTATACCAAATTTGTAATGGTTCGAAGGTGTATAATTTGTTTTAATTTGACTCATCCCAGTTGATATTTTAGCAGCTTTTAATAGAAGCTGCGGACTCTAATGTTGGTTGTCCATCCATTATCTAACTGATTTTTACAATTTAATTTTTTTTTATATAATGTAAACTATGTTTAAGCACAAAGTAATTACAAGAAGCGTACAATTTATCGAACAATTTTATTCATGTTTAACTATATATTATATGATATAATCTCGTACATACATCAAACCAATAAAAATCATTTGACATTTATTTATTCATAAAACACCGATTTTGAAATTTTGAAAAACGCTGTATCCCGGTTACAGAAAGTTCCTATTTTGGATGAAAAAAAAACAAAAATAACCAATTTGTTAATTGAAAATATGTACATAACTACATTAGTAAATTGGGGAAAATTTTCTTTCTTTATCTATATGTTCTGTTAATCACTGAAACCGCAAGTTTGATTTCAAAAGTTTTTTTTGCGCTTAAATGTCGTTTGCGATCCCGAAGAACTATCAGATCTAGGATGTCGAATAAGCAACTAAACACAGTTGGTTTTATTCTGATGTTGTGAGTCAGTGTAGTGGCGAAACTTCAACTCAATCCAGTATTAGCGATTGTATTTTGTTTGTCGAATTGTGCAGGGAATTGAGAATGAATGATTTTTTTTCGTACAGCTTTCAAAATTAATGTGATGCCAATATATAAGGCTCGGTTCGAATTGACCCATTAAACCGTTAATAAATGACAATACTGACTGCAAGGAATGCCCAGCCTATTAGCTTACCTTAGAGCAAAACTTCTGATGTTCTGTTAAGTGTGGAGATTCGTTTTTCTTTTTAAATACCTTTCTTCACTCAATTTTCCCAACTATTACATAGGTGATCTTTTAACACTAATATTAAAATAAGAAATTTTAAATTTTCGAAAGCATTTGTCTTGTTATACTTGGAAAGAACACGTTATTGAGGGTAGATTACGATGATGAGTTTATAAGTCCCGGTCCTGGCATGCAGATGGCTCCATGATGTGACCATTCGGTAGTACTGTCTTTATAGTTTCTTTTAAAAAAGTTGTTTAACAGTCTTTTGATCAAGATGCCGCTGTCCTTTTTACGAAAATGGAAGACTTGACACGTTTAACCTGAGAACCATATTTAATTCAAACAAAATAACTTGCAGACTGAGTACTTCATAACATAATCATAAGTATCTAAAGTGTCTCCATAAACTTATACCGCAGAAAAAAATTGTTTGTAGACCTTCTTCTTAACCATTTTCAATATTCCTAAACGCTCGCTCAATTTCTGAATTTATGTTGAAAAAAAACAATAAAATGATTTTTGTTTATCTGTATCAAGTTTATTTTGATAAAAAAAAAAATTATGTTTATTTACGCGTCTATATCTTTAAGATTCTCTTTTTGCTTTGATCCTTTTCCTTTGCCTTTTTTCTTTGTGATGACTTCTTGCACACGTTTGAGTTGTTTCTCTTTGATTTTTTGATCGAGTTTGGCTTTAATTGGTTTAGTTGTCTTTGTTTTTATTTTTTCCTTTTGTTTTTCTGTTGATAAAAAAATAAGAACATTAATACAAAATAATAATGGTAGAACCTTAAATGTTGTTTATATAAAGCTGTTTTCGTTTTCGTAGTTTGAAATTATTACGGCAGCCCTATTATTATAGGCATCAATCACTTGCTTCCACAGCAAGAACTACATTCCAAAAACATATAAAAAAAAAAAAAAAATCTTACCTGCTAACACTTTAGCCGTTGCAACGGCATCCTTAGATGCAAACAAATCATCCAACTCATCTCCCTCACAGGCATGCATAGGTCGCGTAGCATCATGTCGAACCTTTTGTTCAACTCTGCTTACATATTTCTCGCTTGAAGCCTTCTTTAGTGACTGCCTTTGCTTCGATGGACTGACATACTCTGGATTTTCCCAAATGGCATTTCCAGTAAATGAACCATCAAATATTTTTACCGGATTCATAACAAAACGTGGCCCCACTTCAGCTAATCCACCATCTTCCGAGAGAATTTGGAAATTTCTAAACCAAATTCGATTATCGAGGAATGTGAACGTAAAAACATGATCGACAAAACACTGACTCTTTGGATGATGATTGGGAACTCCAAAAGTTTGAATGAAGAGTTCTTTAAGGAGAGACAAGTGTAGAATTTCATCGAACTTTTGATCGAATGAAAGTAATGGTCGCGAACCACGCAGGCAATTGCCAGTCATTTTTAGCTCTCCCATTGTGTGTATATTCTCGACGAGGAATTTAGCCGAAGGACCTTTCGGGACATTCGACAACCACATGTATAAGTCACTTTTCGTCTGCCTTCGAAGAGGATAGCTCGATTGCAATGCTTCATTTCGCAAATTTCATTCACAAGCGACAATGTTTTAGAGCGTTCCATTTTAGACTCGGGTCTATGATGAGGCATTAGAGCTGCAAAAACTAATACACGTTGTTTGTTGGTCCATTTTTCCTAAAATAAATTGTTTAAGAAAATTTAGTTGCAACTTTTCAACGCATCTATTAAATATTTTTGTTTTTGGATTTTCACTTACCTTCTTTGGAATCGGATCAACAGATAATCTTTTTGATGGAAGTGGTGGATTTTCATCTTTGGGTATTTCAACTTTACATTTGGATGTGTATGCATTTTTTTTATCGATATCAATTGTCAATACAAATTTATACTTTACGATCTTTGGGTATTTCAACTGGAACAACTTTTGGCTTTTTTTTAATGAATTTTCGGCCCATATTTTTAAATACAAATTAAATATTTCGGTAGTTTGATAAAATAAATTTTACAAACACTCAAAGAAACAAAAAAATTATAAATATAAGAAGAAAATTAATGGTTTCTATGCAAACCATCTTCGAGAGACATTACAGAAAATAAACAAACCACCTAAATGTCATCTTCTAATGGGCACACAAAAACTGTTATACCTTGTATGGGATACACTATCCAGTTATATATTGAGATCAGTGATTCCATACAATGTATAACAGTTTTTGTGAAGCAAATTGAAGATGACAGATGGTGGATTTTATCATAATTTGACGTCTACTTTGGGAAAAAAAAATATTTCAATGTTTACCAAACAATTTAAAAGCAAGGTGGGTTTTTCTATGATAAAAAATACTAAATTAAAAGAAATAAATAATTTAGAGATTTCTTTAGAAAAAAAGATATAAAGTACTAACAATTTCATAGCAACATGAAGTACTAACTATTTCTAGTACTTTTGAATATCAGATTGTTATATATTGAATATTAATTAATTAATTAATTGTTTTAACTATTACAATTAAAGACATTCTCGTTCTTACATGATTTTTGTATTAATCTTTTTTCAGGGCAAACGCTGTTCCGCTGAAATATCCTTCCACTCAACCTTCATCAAACCAATGAAAGTTAGCTCAATTATCTTCAGTGATTCTGGCCTTCAGTTGGAGGATAATGAAACTGAGGGCACTTGGATAATGCCAAATACTGTGACAAATGTTGGAAAAATTTACTTCGATCCAAGATCCCTATGTCAATCCCGATGTTACATCCCTTTCAATCAAAATCTCTCGCCCATGTTCACCTCACTGGAGAGCCATTTAAATTTCGATGAAACAGAGCTGCGTAGACGAACTGAAATATTTCGTCACTTCAAGTATTACTTGAGGACAATTACCTTTACCGTGAACACCAGTGAAGTTCGCCTATTCAAGTTCAACTTAACGGTGGATATTATCTGGCCAAGATAAGTGAGTGGCGTTCAAACTCTACCGACCGTTGAAATCGGCCAAGTCTATGTTGCACAAATTGTTCTAAACAATCCTTCAGATACGCCACTGCTTGTGGACTTCTTCATATCAAATCTGACGGTTTCAAAGAACACAAAACTTTCGCTTCCTTTGAAGGTGGTAGAGATATGTCCGCACTGTTACTTAACAGATAAACATGTATTTAGGTTGATAGGGGTTCATAAGCCACGAATTATTCAACCCAAGTCTAGTTACTCAGCGACAATTGAATTTATGGCCAAGGACAAAAAACTCCTGAAATACAGAACATAGATAGTAGATCCATACACGGTAGTTCAACGCCTGTGGGAAACTCTCACAGTGGTGGTAAGAAATACGGAAAAACAACTGGACGTGAACGCAAGAAAGAACAGTCAAACGGAAGTAGCCAATCAAAGCGATTTGATTTGAAGGATCCAAGTTCAAGCCAAATGCATTCCACTTCACTTCACCAGTTGCAAATAGTGGTGCAGCACCAATACCTATGTGGGATCCTAATCAGCAGGCAAGTTTCTCAGACGTTATAGCTGCTGCAAAGACACCATTGAATGATTTATCACCTCTGGACTATGAGGAACCATTGAGCGAATATTTGCCCCTGGATAATGGAAACGACTGAAACGATGCTGATCTTAAAAACGATGAAACGTTCAGATACAGCATGATTGTGCCAACTTCCGCTTTGACAAACAACTCGAATGGAATTCATAAAATATGTTCCAATGAGTTGGGGCCAATTGGGACAAAGCGCTCGCCTGCTTCGACAATCGACTCCTAGCTGGGAACCTTTTACCGTGTTGGAGCCGACCGTTTGCAACAACTCAAGTTTTTTTTCTAATGTAATGCCATCAGGGATTTTAATCAGTACTTAGGTTAGTATCCTTTTTCTATTTAAATCAATATGTTTTTCTAATACACATTTTCAGGAAGAAACCATGCAAACTCTGACCAAGACTCCTCGCCGGGACACTTGCAGAACCAGTGGAATTCGAGCAGTGAATATTTTGCCTCGCAACCGCAGCACCACACAGAATCTCATAAGAGCCCAATAGCTAATTGGTCAAATGGTAATGGTGGATCTGCTACAGGTCAAACTTGGGATCCAATGGGATACCAGCAGGCAGCCAATGCTACTTCCTCTTGGCAACGGGCTGCTGGCATTCGTCCACCACCTGGATTGGAATTTCAAAAGCGTGATAGTCCCATAACAAGTTTACCAGAACCTATGTCACCCACAGCGTTTGGACAGCAACAGTCACAGCCAGATTCAGATTCAGTGAGAAAATGTTTATATGCCTGATATGTACATTTTCTCACTCGTTATAAGTCAGGTAAAAACTTGCATTCAAAGTTTTTTCGGGTAATCAATATATAAAAATCTGATATTCAAAAGTTATATGTAGTACTAACAATTTCTTAGCAACATGAAGTACTAACGATTTCAAGTACTTTTGAATATCAGATTTTTATATATATTGACTACCAGGAAAAACTTTGAATGCAAGTTTGTACCTGACATTATAACGAGTGAGAAAAAGTATAAATCAGGCATATAGGGCTGGTAGTTTTGGAACTACAGCACAGAACATGTATATATTACTACAATATTTTACGTATTGACGAACATTTCAAAGAATCTGAGCATGGTATCTACTGTAGATCCAAAACTACTAGCCCTATATGCCTGATTTATACATTTTCTCACTCGTTATAATGTCAGTTACAAACTTGCATTCAAAGTTTTTCCGGGTAGTCAATATATACAAATCTTATATTCAAAAGTATTTTAAATTGTTATTACTTCATGCTGCTATGAAATTGTTAGTACTACTATAACTTTTGAATATCAGATTTTTATATATTGACTAACAGGAAAAACTTTGAATTCAAGTTTGTACCTGACGTTATAACGAGTGAGAAAATGTATAAATCAGGCATATAGGGCTGGTAGTTTTTGAATTACAGCACAGAACATGTTATTTTGGTATTTTTCAGGCATATCGCCGACCCCAATGTATATTTATAATGTATATTTATAAATCTTATATTAAATATAGCATACGTAAAGCAAACAAATGCACTTTTATTTGCATTTCTTAGGCCACCAACAAAAGAGGACCTTGTGCGTAATCTACTATTTGCATCATTACATTTTGAATCTCCAAAAGCAAATATCATATCAAAATGTCTGAATACTGCTTATAAATTATCTTAGGTATACAGTTTTTTGTATTTTTGTCTGAAACCAAAATGTAATGATGCAATCAGTAGCGCTAACTTATTTAGAGCCAGGAAGTGCAAAAATTTTATCTCTGAGTCAAACCGTTCGGGCATGGCACCAAAATATGTTTAAGACATTACCTAAATTTTCATAAAAAAATTAGAAATGAACGAAAAACTGGGTAATGTCATGAACATATTTTGGTGCCATGTCCAAACGGTTTGACTCACAGACAAAATTTGTGCACTTCCTGACTCTAAATAAGTTAGCGCTACTGATTGCATCATTACATTTTGGTTCCAGATAAAAATACAAAAAACTGTATACCTAAGATAATTTATAAGCAGTACTCAGACATTTTGATGTGATATTTGCTTTTGCAGTAACTTTTTTTGTTAATATTGTCTGGATTCAAAATGTAATGATGCAAATAGTAGCGCTTACTTATTTAGAGTCAGGAATTGCACAAATTTTGTCTGTGAGTCAAACCGTTTGGACATGGCACCAAAATATGTTCATGACATTACCCAGTTTTTCGTTCATTTCTAATTTTTTTATGAAAATTTAGGTAATGTCTTAAACATATTTTGGTGGCATGCCCGAACGGTTTGACTCAGAGATAAAATTTTTGCACTTCCTGACTCTAAATAAGTTAGCGCTACTGATTGCATCATTACATTTTGGTTTCAGATAAAAATACAAAAAACTGTATACCTAAGATAATTTATAAGCAGTACTCAGACATTTTGATGTGATATTTGCTTTTGCAGTAACTTTTTTTGTTAGTATTGTCTGGATTCAAAATGTAATGATGCAAATAGTAGCGCTTACTTATTTAGAGTCAGGAATTGCACAAATTTTGTCTGTGAGTGAAACCGTTTGGACATGGCACCAAAATATGTTCATGACATTACCCAGTTTTTCGTTCATTTCTAATTTTTTTATGAAAATTTAGGTAATGTCTTAAACATATTTTGGTGCCATGCCCGAACGGTTTGACTCAGAGATAAAATTTTTGCACTTCCTGACTCTAAATAAGTTAGCGCTACTGATTGCATCATTACATTTTGGTTTCAGATAAAAATACAAAAAACTGTATACCTAAGATAATTTATAAGCAGTACTCAGACATTTTGATGTGATATTTGCTTTTGCAGTAACTTTTTTTGTTAATATTGTCTGGATTCAAAATGTAATGATGCAAATAGTAGCGCTTACTTATTTAGAGTCAGGAATTGCACAAATTTTGTCTGTGAGTCAAACCGTTTGGACATGGCACCAAAATATGTTCATGACATTACCCAGTTTTTCGTTCATTTCTAATTTTTTTATGAAAATTTAGGTAATGTCTTAAACATATTTTGGTGCCATGCCCGAACGGTTTGACTCAGAGATAAAATTTTTGCACTTCCTGACTCTAAATAAGTTAGCGCTACTGATTGCATCATTACATTTTGGTTTCAGATAAAAATACAAAAAACTGTATACCTAAGATAATTTATAAGCAGTACTCAGACATTTTGATGTGATATTTGCTTTTGCAGTAACTTTTTTTGTTAATATTGTCTGGATTCAAAATGTAATGATGCAAATAGTAGCGCTTACTTATTTAGAGTCAGGAATTGCACAAATTTTGTCTGTGAGTCAAACCGTTTGGACATGGCACCAAAATATGTTCATGACATTACCCAGTTTTTCGTTCATTTCTAATTTTTTTATGAAAATTTAGGTAATGTCTTAAACATATTTTGGTGCCATGCCCGAACGGTTTGACTCAGAGATAAAATTTTTGCACTTCCTGACTCTAAATAAGTTAGCGCTACTGATTGCATCATTACATTTTGGTTTCAGATAAAAATACAAAAAACTGTATACCTAATATAATTTATAAGCAGTACTCAGACATTTTGATGTGATATTTGCTTTTGCAGTAACTTTTTTTGTTAATATTGTCTGGATTCAAAATGTAATGATGCAAATAGTAGCGCTTACTTATTTAGAGTCAGGAATTGCACAAATTTTGTCTGTGAGTCAAACCGTTTGGACATGGCACCAAAATATGTTCATGACATTACCCAGTTTTTCGTTCATTTCTAATTTTTTTATGAAAATTTAGGTAATGTCTTAAACATATTTTGGTGCCATGCCCGAACGGTTTGACTCAGAGATAAAATTTTTGCACTTCCTGACTCTAAATAAGTTAGCGCTACTGATTGCATCATTACATTTTGGTTTCAGATAAAAATACAAAAAACTGTATACCTAAGATAATTTATAAGCAGTACTCAGACATTTTGATGTGATATTTGCTTTTGCAGTAACTTTTTTTGTTAATATTGTCTGGATTCAAAATGTAATGATGCAAATAGTAGCGCTTACTTATTTAGAGTCAGGAATTGCACAAATTTTGTCTGTGAGTCAAACCGTTTGGACATGGCACCAAAATATGTTCATGACATTACCCAGTTTTTCGTTCATTTCTAATTTTTTTATGAAAATTTAGGTAATGTCTTAAACATATTTTGGTGGCATGCCCGAACGGTTTGACTCAGAGATAAAATTTTTGCACTTCCTGACTCTAAATAAGTTAGCGCTACTGATTGCATCATTACATTTTGGTTTCAGATAAAAATACAAAAAACTGTATACCTAAGATAATTTATAAGCAGTACTCAGACATTTTGATGTGATATTTGCTTTTGCAGTAACTTTTTTTGTTAATATTGTCTGGATTCAAAATGTAATGATGCAAATAGTAGCGCTTACTTATTTAGAGTCAGGAATTGCACAAATTTTGTCTGTGAGTCAAACCGTTTGGACATGGCACCAAAATATGTTCATGACATTACCCAGTTTTTCGTTCATTTCTAATTTTTTTATGAAAATTTAGGTAATGTCTTAAACATATTTTGGTGCCATGCCCGAACGGTTTGACTCAGAGATAAAATTTTTGCACTTCCTGACTCTAAATAAGTTAGCGCTACTGATTGCATCATTACATTTTGGTTTCAGATAAAAATACAAAAAACTGTATACCTAAGATAATTTATAAGCAGTACTCAGACATTTTGATGTGATATTTGCTTTTGCAGTAACTTTTTTTGTTAATATTGTCTGGATTCAAAATGTAATGATGCAAATAGTAGCGCTTACTTATTTAGAGTCAGGAATTGCACAAATTTTGTCTGTGAGTCAAACCGTTTGGACATGGCACCAAAATATGTTCATGACATTACCCAGTTTTTCGTTCATTTCTAATTTTTTTATGAAAATTTAGGTAATGTCTTAAACATATTTTGGTGCCATGCCCGAACGGTTTGACTCAGAGATAAAATTTTTGCACTTCCTGACTCTAAATAAGTTAGCGCTACTGATTGCATCATTACATTTTGGTTTCAGATAAAAATACAAAAAACTGTATACCTAAGATAATTTATAAGCAGTACTCAGACATTTTGATGTGATATTTGCTTTTGCAGTAACTTTTTTTGTTAATATTGTCTGGATTCAAAATGTAATGATGCAAATAGTAGCGCTTACTTATTTAGAGTCAGGAATTGCACAAATTTTGTCTGTGAGTCAAACCGTTTGGACATGGCACCAAAATATGTTCATGACATTACCCAGTTTTTCGTTCATTTCTAATTTTTTTATGAAAATTTAGGTAATGTCTTAAACATATTTTGGTGCCATGCCCGAACGGTTTGACTCAGAGATAAAATTTTTGCACTTCCTGACTCTAAATAAGTTAGCGCTACTGATTGCATCATTACATTTTGGTTTCAGATAAAAATACAAAAAACTGTATACCTAAGATAATTTATAAGCAGTACTCAGACATTTTGATGTGATATTTGCTTTTGCAGTAACTTTTTTTGTTAATATTGTCTGGATTCAAAATGTAATGATGCAAATAGTAGCGCTTACTTATTTAAAGTCAGGAATTGCACAAATTTTGTCTGTGAGTCAAACCGTTTGGACATGGCACCAAAATATGTTCATGACATTACCCAGTTTTTCGTTCATTTCTAATTTTTTTATGAAAATTTAGGTAATGTCTTAAACATATTTTGGTGCCATGCCCGAACGGTTTGACTCAGAGATAAAATTTTTGCACTTCCTGACTCTAAATAAGTTAGCGCTACTGATTGCATCATTACATTTTGGTTTCAGATAAAAATACAAAAAACTGTATACCTAAGATAATTTATAAGCAGTACTCAGACATTTTGATGTGATATTTGCTTTTGCAGTAACTTTTTTTGTTAATATTGTCTGGATTCAAAATGTAATGATGCAAATAGTAGCGCTTACTTATTTAGAGTCAGGAATTGCACAAATTTTGTCTGTGAGTCAAACCGTTTGGACATGGCACCAAAATATGTTCATGACATTACCCAGTTTTTCGTTCATTTCTAATTTTTTTATGAAAATTTAGGTAATGTCTTAAACATATTTTGGTGCCATGCCCGAACGGTTTGACTCAGAGATAAAATTTTTGCACTTCCTGACTCTAAATAAGTTAGCGCTACTGATTGCATCATTACATTTTGGTTTCAGACAAAAATACAAAAAACTGTATACCTAAGATAATTTATAAGCAGTATTCAGACATTTTGATATGATATTTGCTTTTGGAGATTCAAAATGTAATGATGCAAATAGTAGATTACGCACAAGGTCCTCTTTTGTTGGTGGCCTAAGAAATGCAAATAAAAGTGCATTTGTTTGCTTTACGTATGCTATATTTAATATAAGATTTATAAATATACATTATAAATATACATTGGGGTCGGCGATATGCCCGAAAAATACCAAAATAACATGTTCCCCTGTTTCTGTTACTGTTACTATAAAAAACAGGCTTTAAATTTCTCGAGAAGAAACGATATTAATTTCCTTGTTTGTAAATTTGAACTCTATGAACCGCATCTAGATCTCGTGAGGACTGATACGCGGGATATGCATCTGGACCAAAGGCATCTAATACATGTCTTCCTTTGGCATTTATCTTTAAGTCCTGTTTGATCAGGCGAATTACCCTAAAATGGTGAAAAATGTTATGATGATTTTTGCAAAGAGAATGATTTTTAGAACTTACCATTTTCAAGTCTTCAGCGGTTGCCATTTTACATAATATACTGAAAATATCAACTTGATAATCTTCTTTTCCTGACGTTGTAAGATTAATAAGAGTGTCTTCAACTTGTTGTAAAGTTAGAGTACTTTACGTGCTTGGAGTGACTCCTTTTGATAACTCAAAGTATTTGCGAATAGTTTCAGAGTCATCACCTTAAAGTTGAATTTATTAACATAAATTTTATTACAATCTTTCGGAACATACCTTGCTCTAAATCGACCAACATATCTTCTACATTCGTACGGAAAATTCTGGAAAAAAGTTTAATGATTTGTTTGTTTTGTAAATTGTAGACTCTTTGACTAGCTGTGGGTAGGAGCATATTTATCCACAGATGGATATCACCTTTGAAGCCTTTGCCACTAGAAACCTAAAACCAAACAACTTTAGTAAAAGTTAATAAACATTTTCTATTTACCTTTTGAAAAAATTCCTGAAGAATATTAGATTTACTAATGTAACTTGAAACATTTGCTACTTTATCACAGATGCTTATAAATGTTTGAAAAGATTATCTTTATTAGAAGACATTTTAATTTTAATAATAATATAAATCAAAAGATGTAAAAACAACGTAAATAAATAATATAAAAATAATATGTTTTCTAAAAACAGAAAACTAAACAAACAACCACATTTTTGAGTATTGTCAATTGTGACATTTGTTAAACTGTTATAGTGGTATACCTTTATACAAAATTGGGGACTTTTTCATAATATAACACATCTTCAAATTGCTTCATCTTTTGTATATGCATCCGCTATCCAGGTATATATTGAGATCAGTGAGTATAATACTTCTGTCTGAGCGCTCTGCTATAGAGACAAAATGAGAAATGAAATTCTAAAAGAGGGGTAGCGTCACGAAACCTATTGGACAATTTCCTATTCATCCATCATCCACACGCAAGTAAGAAAGCAAAAAGTTTATAAGTCCCTAGAAAATAAAGAAAAGTAAAAATATAAAAGTTGGCAAGAATATTATAAAGTTACAAAAATAAAATACTCCGAAAACAATAATTCAAAGGATTAGCAGATTGTTAAAAGGAATACATTTTTATCAGAGTGAGTAAAAGCACACAAGGGTTGAAGTGCATGTTCAGAACATGGAAGCAATCGTGCAAAAATTTTTTTTTACTATCAAACATTTCTTCAAATCTGTTAGGTAGCAAAAATAAATTATTCACAAAATTTTCTTTATCGTTTGATTGAAGGTGATTGTGCAAAAATTGTGCAAAAGTCCACCAAAAATCGAGCTCGTGTCCGACTAAATAATTGCTCCGACACGAGTATCGATTTCAGACGGACAAATTGGGATAATATCAGGGAATCTGATAATCATCCTCGATTCTGCACTACTTCAGACACCACCTAGAAAATTTTACCGGCAGATTGCTGAAAAAAAAGAAGATTTGGTTGAGCCTCGCCACGAAAACGAGCTCAGACCAATTCTTACGCTACAAAACGCTTAGAGAAAAATCGCAAAAATTATTTCACATACAACACCATTAAACCAGGTAAATGTAGAAAAATTTAAATTTAAAGATACGAAAAGTACACAAAAAAAAAAGAATTCTTTTTTTTTTGATATTGGTCACGTCAAAAAGACCATAAATATCGTGCTATTCAATTCTGAAAACGAAATAATAAAATTATTTTTCCCTTTGTTGAAGTAGAATTTGATTTTTATTGGTAGATAGTTAGATACAATAAATAGGCACCTATATTAAATTTTTTTATTATATAATAGGTAGATCCCTTTGTGTTTCAACACGTGTCGGCGGACACGTTGCGGCAAATTGGCAAGGCTTGGCTACGTCTGACAAGTGGTCTCATTAGCCACCCGAAGACAACACAGCTCGGCCAACCAAAGAAGCACAAAAGTACCTACCTGGTCCTAATACCCAGTGGGATACCACCAATTGAAGATGTCTAAAACAAATTTTGGATTTTGGTTAACTCTGATGAGCAAAATACTGTGCGGCCAGTATTCTTATCATCAAGGAACATCAAACTAAAACATCGTGGGACAACACCAATGTACAACAAACCAAAAACTATGCAGAAAAATCTAGTTGGACAACGAATGTCGAAAATCTGTTGGAGGCACCTTTAGACAGATAAAAATTATCAAGAGTATATGTGTAATAAAACACTTAGAGGTATCAAGTTTAAAAATTAATTTTTCTTTTAGTAGCATTATTCCCCAGTAGTTTGCCTCAAGCAGGTAGTTTTTTTTTGATAATAAAGCATCTCGAGTTAAATAATTGATATTTAAAAAAAAACTTTTATATCTAAAGATACCAAGCCATACAAGAAAATTTATATGTAGACCGAAGTATCCTAATTAAGGATATATCATTCAACTTATCCTTTTGATATTAATTGAGTGCATTTATCACCCCAATAAATGAGTTGTTAAAAGAAGATTGAGTGCTCAAGAAGAAAAAAAGGAGTGCTCTAATCATAAAAAAAAAAAAGATATCTGAAAAATTATAAATGTGAAAAGATAATCTTCTGCTTTGATTAAAGATAAACTATTTTTTTTTTTGCTAATTTGTAAACTGGAAGTTTACTGACAAGTGCTGAGAATTTAACGATTAAATTTTTTTGTGTAATCTAGTGTCTCTATATGAAGAAAGAGGCAAAAAGCTATCGCTAGTAGCAAAAATAAAACAAACTAAGTTGTTTGAATTTGTACCTACCTACATATGAAACAAAATATTTGCAATAATCTCGATTTTAAAATTTAAAGTAAATATTTTAATGTGTCCGGATACAATCTTTGAATTAAATTTGAATAAATACTTATATAATCGGTGGATAAATTTCGTGTAATAAAATTTTTTTTTGTGTAAAGCTACTTTTTGATCTCGAACGTTAAGTAAATCGTTCGATTATTAATTCAGAGTCGGTCTGAAAGTAAAGTAAAGAAAAATTTTTGTAAAGTTTAAAATCTTAATGTTTTTTTTTATACGAAGTTTGGTGGAACGATTCATTAAACACTTACCCCACTGAACCTGTCTCTGAAATCTGCAAAGAAAAAAAAAGTTAAGCAAATTCTTTGAGTAAACGCAAATAAAGTACCTGATAAAAATAAAAGTTTTTTTTTGTCTGGGTAACACAATGGTAGGGTGCACTCTCCCCTCGTCGATCCCCATGATTGTCTGAAATATTTATATTGGAAATATATTGATTTTAATATTGATTTATAAACAAAATTTATTTAAATAACTAACCAATTTCTTCCAGCTACGGTATGGTTTGGATGTACCTGCCAGCTATAGTATGATCCTTCAGATCCAAAAATTTTATCTTGTTTGCTTAAGCATTTTGATTCTTCTTTGAAAATTTCGGGTGGGATTAAAATTTATGAACAGTGGAGGCGTCCTACGCATAACTTTTGTCTTGTAAATAAAATTTTTATTGGATTTTTGATTAACTGGGACTTAGAAAGTTCCTGAGTTGAAATTTTTAAGATCGCGATAAATAGGTATCCACCTATCGTCTAGTTCGTGTAAATTTAGAGTCAACAAAAAATATAAATTTTTTGTCGCGGGTAAAAGAATCAATTCTCTGTTTAGTCTTGGCTATGCGGAATAATCTACCTTATCTGATATTATTCGTAATATAGAGATAAGAAGCCATAATAAGACTCAACAAGAAATTGTGATTACCTATACGCTTTGAAAACTCGTGTAGGCATTTGTGAATTATTAAACGGTTATTTATCGAAATAATTCGTTTCGTGTGGTAGAGGGAAACAATTCAGTTTGTCGTTCCTCACTATTGAGATTTTTCCAAGCGGATTTTTTTTTTAAAGTTCTAAATAGCTTTTGTAGATCCTATCTCGGAATCACTTTGGCTTCGAGTATAGATTTTTTTTTGCGGTTAGATTTTATTTCAATTAGAAATTCTCATATCTCGTTAGTATCACAGTAATTTTTTTTTGTGCCATAATAATTTTGTAGTTTGAAGATCAGAAATTTAAAGAACCAAAAAAAAAATATAGTAAAGTCATGTATAATAATGAAGAATAATATCAGTACGAAACGTTTGTCTTTTCTGATTTTTGAAAATTAGTTTCGAATAGTAATTTGGATTGAGATATGGTAGAAGAGTAAGAGCCAAATAATGTTAGTTTTAAGTTAAGGAAATAAAAGTTGTTGAATAATTTTAATCTTTAAATTGATTCTTTTGATTTTCTCCGGATTTCTTTTGGATTTTCCTTATTGAGACAATTAATGTCTGGCGGATCGAATTTATTTCTCGTCAGAGGTTATCTTTTAGGTAACATGTTTATTTAAGGCCAAGTGAAGAGACGTGGCTGGAGCCATCCTGACGTAGGGACGAAGTCTTCAACTGACGAGCGGCTTACAATCATGCAAGGATAAACAAGGTCCATTTCAAATTTTTCCATGATTCATGTTGCGGGATATTTCTATTATAAATTCAGTACCCATAGAAATGTCAATGGGTGGTGTCTTTAATGGACTAGTCTCCATTAACGTCACCTAGGTAGGGAAGTTAGGTACAAGGGGGAGTCATCAACATCTGATTCTCCCACCACAATAGGGTCCTAGTAAACCTTAAGGATGAAATAGGACATAGGAGGGTAGGGTTAGGTAATCCTTCGAGATTAAAACATCTCAATCTCGACTTTTCCGTCGACAATCGTCTTCCACCTTTATTTTATCACTTTTTCCAATTCTTTTCTGCTGACTCGCTATTCAACTCGGCCCCTTTGCTTTTTAGCATAGCTCTTCTCAAACATAACAGAGTCAACCAACAACAAGACTCCAGGTTTAACAAATGTGACACCGGCTATCACTCCTGCAGCACCACCCACTTCCCTGTGCCGACGAGCACGGCCCCGGCGAACTTGCAGACCTGAAGCAGCGGTGTGGTGGTAGTCACCCTATCTATCCAGGCTTGGACGTGCCCTATCTTAGGAGAAGGTACTATAAGTTGATGGGATAGATAGTTTTCGGATCCAGATTGGGGGGATTGATTTAAGGAACAATCTTTTTGAGGAAGACCTATTATTTTACTATACTCAACAGATAGAGGAATTAGAAACTCTTCCAATATATCACATTCCTTTTCTCAAGAAGTTTTCCCTTCATTAACCTCCCTTGATTTGAAGTCAGATCAACTTTCTTCGGGAGAGTCTGAAATGGGTGGAGACTCATCTAAGATTTTTCGAAGACCATCTGACCACGCCTTGATTATAAATCAGACGTAAGGTTTATCAATCCGGGGTGTCTTGGAAAATAAGTATAGGTCATCCACATACTTAGAGAGGTGTTCGGTTGGAAAAGAGTGGAGAGGGGATCCTCTGGGACATCGTCTGCGGAGCCGTAGATGATGACCCACAGCATCTTTTCACGCTTCTCTCTTCTTAACAGATCATCCTCTCGAATTTATGGAATAGGATCCATTCTAGAAAATAATTCCGCTACAACAACAGAAAAGACAGTAAGGAGGTCAAGATCAACTTTATAAATAGAGTGTCAACAATCTAACATCAACCAGTGTTTTGGGGTTTCGTTTCTTCGTCGTCTCTTGGTTATTTGACACCCGTATACACTCTTAATCTTGACCCACGACCATCTCCGACCATAGTGCCATCGAGCCTTTTTAATTTAATTTTTTTAATAATAATTTTTATAATTTCATATTCGAGATTTAAATCATTTTAATTTGTGATTATTGAAAATATAATCTCGAGTATGGATTTGAAAATTATTATTATTTTTCTTTTCTTTTGTAGCGGGACCATCTAATTCCCTCCCGTTACAATTTTGCAAAATTAGGCTCTCATTATGATTAGCGAATCGAACGTTTAAGAAATCCGAGATTTCTTCATATTTGAAAAGCGGCAACGATCCGCATCAAAGATGGCGATATCATGAGATGAACCTTATGATTATGAGCAATGTGCAAAACATTAGTTTGAAAGAAAGTGGTACGAATACTGGGAAACACAGTTTTAACTCATCACGTCCTAGTACGGACTTTGTAGTGGGTATGCATTTCTATAAAACATGCCAATTAATGAAGCCAACTATGGAACTATAATAATAATTGAAAATATAATCTCGAGTATGGATTTGAAAATTATTATTATTTTTCTTTTCTTTTGTAGCGGGACCATCTAATTCCCTCCCGTTACAATTTTGCAAAATTAGGCTCTCATTATGATTAGCGAATCGAACGTTTAAGAAATCCGAGATTTCTTCATATTTGAAAAGCGGCAACGATCCGCATCAAAGATGGCGATATCATGAGATGAACCTTATGATTATGAGCAATGTGCAAAACATAAGTTTGAAAGAAAGTGGTACGAATACTGGGAAACACAGTTTTAACTCATCACGTCCTAGTACGGACTTTGTAGTG
Organism: Baccha elongata; assembly: GCA_951217065.1. Classification (NCBI taxonomy): domain Eukaryota; kingdom Metazoa; phylum Arthropoda; class Insecta; order Diptera; family Syrphidae; genus Baccha; species Baccha elongata. Next base: position 270,080 of record CATNUY010000089.1, read on the forward strand.
GGTATGCATTTCTATAAAACATGCCAATTAATGAAGCCAACTATGGAACTAATAGTTTTAATCTTCTCAGACGACAGACTTGATTCACTTTTTTTTTACTAGATCGACATGAAGCATCTTGCTCTAGCATAAGTTTGCTCTGACGAGTTCATTAGCTTTGCAGTTTCCCGGGAAATCACTGTTTCCCGTCAACCAAAAATGAATAAAAACCTTTATATGACTTTCAATCCAAACTGCGTTTATTTTTAATGTCAATGTCAAATAAAGAAAAGTTTAGTTATTTATTTCGAAAACAATTGGAATTTTTACGCTTTAAGGAAACGTACAATTTTTAAATATTGATTCAACTTTTATTATGTAATTTTGAGGCATGTAAATTCAAATGGTATCTTGTGAAAAACTTCTTGCCACAGGCTTCGCAATTTAGCTTCTTTTCTTCGGTGTGTCTACGAATGTGAGTAATAAGGTTTCGTCTTGAGTTCATTTGCTTCCCACAAATGTCGCACTTAAAGGAAGAAAGCAATCATAAAATAATTTTTTTTATCGTTTATAAAAGATTTTAACCCTTACCGGAAATACATTGTTTGAATGTGAGTCCATGTGAGCTGCACGGCCACTTACTGTTTTGTATATTCATATGAGGCAAGTGCAAAACAAAGGTCAAAGCATTTCCACACCACCAATGAGGTATGCTTTTGGGCGCGTTAACCGATTTTTTGTTTAGGTGTTCGGTTTCCCCAGTAGGCCTATTGCACCGTGCTGTAAATAAATTTAATTAATAATCAAATATAAAATATTAAGTGTTGCATATAACAATATATAATAATGGGAATACAAATAAAAGTATAAGTGTTAAGTGGGCAAATTTCACATGCTTCTTACTGTTTTTATTAAGCTGCTTAGATGGTGAACTCGAATCAGCAGGATTAGATGTTGGGCTCAATAATCAACTACTATACTTAATAGCCTGCTTTTCCATCTTGAGTTTATCCTCAAATGTTTGTATTCTGCAACATCGATAACTAAAAAAGTTGAAAAAAAATGTGAAGGAATTTGTTTTGTAATTAGATTTTTGTTTGGCCAAGTTGACAGTTCATGAGTGAACAATAATACTATGATTTCAGGCCAAACTTAGCATTAACTTTATGTTTAACAAAATGTTTCTTTTGTTATAATGTTCTTTTTGTACATATGTATTGTTATTCATAGCGTAGTATCTTTACATTATTTGCAATGTGCAACAAATTATATTAATACATTTAATGTACTTTAATATTAAATATATGTAAATCAAAATAATACCTTTAATACTATACATAAAAATCTACATTCGAAAAGTGATAAAAAATATCAATAATAATACTAGTATAATAATATAATAAAAGGTGTTAACATAATAACAATTAAGGACAATTCTATTTTAAAATGAAAGGTGTTAACATAATGACAAAATATTTTGTAAAATAGATTAATAGAAAATTAATGAAATATTAGAAATAAAATATTAGCAGACAATTAAAGATTGATAATTAATTAATAAATAAGAGTTTTCAAATGAAATTTTAATGTAAAACTCAGGGAAAAAGAGTGTGATGAAGATATATGTACGTACATAAATTTATGTATAAGTTAAAATGAAAATATAGCAATAAGGTTCAGAATACCGGCTGCAATTTAAAATCCCTTTCTAAGCTGTATGAATGAAACATTGAAATAAATAATTGGTTCCACATAATATTGCACAAATTATTGTCTTTGCCAAATGATTTGACGGTTCAAATGGTTCCTAACTTTTTCTCCGACCGTAGCTTCGGTTCCCAGTTTAGTCGCCGAAAACATTCGCAATTTAATAAATGCTGTGACAATATTCTTTATTAATAAATAAATGTGGTTAGGTTCCTTTACAGCTTCTTCAAAAACATGGTCGTTTAAGCTGGAGAAGAGAGAACAAGGAGGTTGCAGTAGGTCTGTCATGACCCTTGAACATAACACCGCTGGGAAATTGCGTTCGTTCGGAACAAGGCAATTAATTTTATTAAGACTATGCCTCAACAAATTTTCCGTATGAAAACATATTTTGACCACAGACTTACTCGGAAATATTAATCCACCACGAGTCTTAGCTTCTATCAGCCCATTGTCTTCAAAATCTGCCCATTTTTGAGACCTTTGAAATAGAGCTTCTCGGCACTGCTCACATTTCACAACTGGTTTTTTCTTGTCGACCAGTTTTTTAACTATCCAGCCACTTATGTTTCCAACACAAGATTTAGAAAAAGTTGACAGACTATCAGGTAGTCGTCCAGCACAGACATCACTGGTATCCGATTCCGGTTCTTCGCTATCTAGTCCGTACTTTTTAGCAACTCTTTCATTAAACATTTGTTCGTATATGGCTGGATCGTAAAGGTCAACCTTGACTGGGCAAGATGAAGTCACAGACAGAATACTGGTCGAGTCCATAGCTGAGAAATTGCCGTTTGCAGCTTTAACCTCGTGGTGGATCAATAATCTCTTGTAAGCTTATATGAATTGTGCGGCAGTTGGGTTAGGACACCATCCACCACAACTTTTTATCGCACAAAAAAAAAGTTCAAGGTGGTCTTGGCTGAACTTATAAGTAAGTAAATACTTAAACTGGGAAGTGACGGGCTTAACTAATTGGTCCAAAATTTCTATAATTGAAAGTACTGCCGAAACTTAACCAACGACAGCAACATACCTTCTAGTTTTTGTTAACAAAACGTTACTAGAATTTGCTATTGTTTTTAAGTACTCAATTTCGGCAAGAATTTGTGGTCGCCAGAACAACTCATTGGTACAAGTCAAAGGAGCTTTATATCCTTTACCAAAGGGATTTCGGGAATTCAAAAAATCAAAGATACGGTCAACACATCGAATGAAACGAACTGTTGCTTCGCTGCCCTTTAAACTCTTGTAGATTCAGGACTTTATCCGCAAAATTCGATGGCATCTGCAATGCTGCTGCTAAGAGTTTGAGCCGCCAAGTAGACCTTCATTTTTAATTTGTGATACTTTAAATGAGCCCACTTTAGCTTGTTCCCAGCTCGCAACCCTTCATTTTCTTGCAACTTTATCAGCTCCTCAATATACCGCCACTCAATGAAATTGCCGTCTCCATCTTTTAAAATTTTATATTCTCCCAAACTATTGCGCATAAGTTTTAGCATATGGCAGGGGTCAAAAATGACATAGACATTGAAAAGAGTCGATGGGTGCGGGAAATATGGACGGCAGTCTTCCATCTCTAGGTTGGCCCCTAGCAAACGCATGGTTGCAAAATGTTTCGACGGACCATCAAGGGTTACTGATAGGACCTCAACACCAATATCGTGAAGTCTTTGTAGGCTACTTTTAAAAAGTTCTGCATTGGTGGAAGAATCTATACCATTAAAATAAAAAAAAATATAAGAATAAAAAAAGGCCACCACGCCTGCAAGGACGAAAATGAGAGCTTGCTTGTAAAAACGCGGTCGATGTTGAAAAACTGATGAAAGTAGCTGACGGTTTGCAATTCCAGCTGTTTTCTCATCATGCAAATATGGTCATACTCATACCCCATTAATAACCTCACTCCACCAACCTCATCGTGTGCCGGATCCTCAAAAAAGAAAACCTCTTGTTGGCATTTATTATAGTTTTGGTTAAATAATCTTAGTGCGAGCAAATATAACGATTACGACAGACAAGTCAATACACTGTAGGGAAACCATCTCACCATCACGACAGCAGAATACCTTAAACAATATTTCCGCCTAATATCATGCTACTGCAAACCATACCAACTCGCAAATTTTCGGATTACACCTAAATTCGGAATTTGTAAATATTTTCTGAAAATATAACTAATAGTCGAAAATAAAGAATATCCGAAAATAGTGGAATGTGTCACAGACACAAACCTATCTATTCGGAATTCAGAAATGTAATAATAAATTATGGGAAACCAAAGTAACTACACCTAGCGAAGAATAGCAGAAGCTACTGGGGAAAATCATATTTGCAATGGGGCAAATTAAGCGCGAAAATCCATAGACCATCTAATGTCACATCTACACACATACCTGTACACACGTATATGGAGGTAGAACGCTGATACGACATTAAATATAAAATGGATACACACGGTCTAGAGTCAATGAGAATCTACTTGGGATGGGAAGCACTGAAATGAAAAATAGTGGAGCCAATCAATCACTTAACTAATGAATTTGAGCCGAATTATTTAGGTAGAGAAAGAAAAAGGTCAAATTAAACAAAATATGAGTTAGAAATTATACACATAGTAATATAGAATAGTTTTTTTTGGTAGAAAACTGAATCGTGACGAACAGCGGATAAAAGTAAACTTTTAGATTTCATTAAATAAACCAGATAGACAAATTTGCAAAAATTAACGAAAAATAAATAGGTCGAAAAACGACAGAAAGAATAATAGAATTTTAATGTAGAGCAGTTATTACAGCAAAAACGATCATATAGTTCAAATAAATCAAGTTTTCACACTCACAGTCAAAATGAAGTCACAGAAAAAATTAAACCGTGGTTCAATTAGTAGGATCTCAGTGTAGCCGAAATAGTTAATTCGTAGAAGTAATAATGAAAATAGAGCATTCAAATTAGTAAAAATTAAACGATAGTCAGAAATTAATCCAATTAGAAACATCAGAAGTCAAAAATATACGAAAAGACAAATAAAGTTAGACACTTAGTTAGAAGCACGAATAAACAAAAGAAGAAACTATGTCACAGAGAAATAAAATCACAACCAGCACATCTGAAAAGAAAAGAAGAGAAATATGATGAAACGTGTCATAACCTGAAACGAAAAGAAAAAAAATATATATTCGGAGAAAGAAAATAACCTTGAAGTATCCTGAAAAGAGAATAAAAATAAGAACGCTTGGTTAAATATGTACTATAAACTCACAAATCCTCATGTAAAAATAAGTCACCGATACGAAAGAAATATTATAAATAATACTTACCACCCGATAATATGTACGAAAACACCTAAACTCTAAACATCTGAAATATGAACATTGAATATTTTACATATGTTCGCAACTCGAAGATCAAGTTTCAAAACGTAATTTTTAATCAATAAACCACCCTTGCTACACACACGACCTTAAGTCATGCCATGCAAGCACGTAAGCTAAATAGATCGAACATCGAAGAACGTACGATCAAAGAGTGGAGCGGCACACGAAAAGAGACAAATAGACAAAGAAGTCAAAGTACCATATCGCACTCACTCAATCACCTAGGACCAATTGGTAGAAATAATTCAGAAAAAAAAGTCAACCGAGGCTAAATGGCGGAAATTTATTTTACGTGCCGTCTGTAATAGGGAGGTGTGGAGAGCAGATCAATAAAAAAATGAAAATTGAAACTACGAATGTCAATTGGTATCACAGGCTGGCATGCTCGTCGTTGCTCGGCCTTAGCTCGACGGAAATGGATGGGTTCTTGCCTATGATACGCAATTACTCCTATTATCAAAACATTTATCATGCCAGAAAATTAAAAGAAATATTTAAACAAAATTAAGAATCGGACGGACATTACCACTAGAGGGCGCTGAGGTGTTATCAGCGATAGCCTAATCCCACCCTACCTTGGAAGTCAGCGGCTAAAAATTGACTTCCCCTTTACCTTCGGCTTACCTTTAGTCTCTGCTCAGCTCATCCGTCCATCACCGATTCTGTTACCATCAGCATCCCCTGAAAAAAAAGAATCTAGCAAGCCATCAAGCTATGCGCTTGAAAGAAAAACTGAGTTTCACCCATATTGGCATAATTCACAAATTTTATTAAAAAAAAAGTACCATTCAATCATTTACTACAAACTGAACAAAAATAAACAAAGATGTATTTAAAGGGTATTATTTAAATTACAATAAAAAAAAATTTAAGAAAAGAAAGGGTCCATATAAACAAAATTTTAACAATAGATTTAATAATAATAACGTACAAAATATATCAATGTGTGACGGATTATGTATATAAAAAAAAAACAAAGGAACATATCAGGTATATATATATATATAACAATGGGCACTGAATTTCACCCCCGATATAATTTTAGTTATCCAAAAAAAAAGGGAACTCCTCCTACCTAACCTGAGCTCAAATTTAGGCGGACACAGAAAGCCTTTCTTTTATGGTCATCAAAAAAAAAAATACGATGACGAGTTTGTTCTAAGCGAACTGCAAAAAAAATTTCCTGAATATTTATGTATATATATAAATATATGGCCTTATGCTTCCTACATACATAAGTCAAGTTTGGAAATTTTAACTTTAATATAAGTACCCTACTTGTACAATCAATACAAAAAAAATTAATATTACGCCAAATAACAAAAAAAAAAATATCTACAAATGTATCTTAATGTGTTCCCACGATGCCTCACTTCCGAATTTAAATATGGAGTATGTGCCTATGTCCATGCACATAGTTCGATGAATAAGTCGCGAGAATATATTACCAAACCGGCTTATATATATATATATAGCTATATATCATATATATATCATATGCACATTTATATATACATATATATGTATATATATATAGCCAGATTTAATTTGCCGGGCTCTTTCTTTTAATTTTGGATAAAACTTAATGATAATTATTTTATAATTCAAAATAAAACTTAAGCGGCAAAACTAAATTAACTCTGATTGAAAGGCACTTAAACTGTCGGCAATTTATTCTTAACACCCCAAAGTCACGAACAAACTCTTTGTGCTGATATATATATGTAGGCATATGCATAGGGGATTTAACGATTTTAATTGGGCGATCCGGACTCCAAAAGGTATATCCGCGATCGCCAAACGTATTTCCTAATATTGTTTTTTTTTTTTTTAAAAAAAAGAAAATTGCTTTAACTTACATAACGTAAAAACAAAAAAGGGTCACTCACCAAAAATCACTTATAGTAATGGGAGGGTTTAATATGGGGTATATAGATACTTCAAACAAGATGGCAGTACTATAGTATGACACAATTCAAATATTTTTATTGAAATATTCACTATAAACACAAATAAATGGATTAAAGAATTAGATTGGCCAACATTTTTTTTTCAAATTTACCACTTCAATATGACTTGTCAGAAAAATTTTAATTCATGATTAAATAAAACAATTATGCACTTCTACACCTTTTGGATGTCTTCTTAACTTTAATTGCATACATAATTCCTAACTTCTATGCACCCATCGTTCCGATTCTACAAGCAGTTAATCGGATCTTTCGATTTAATTCACCAATCAAATTGGATTTGATTGAATAAATATTTGTTTTTGTTGTACCACTGCGGATAGTGTGAATCGGGACTTAAATTTGTCTAATTGTCGACCGCAGCGACACCTATCCGACAGTGGACGTTTTAAACAATTCGGCCATCATTTTTTTCTGGACTCTGTTTGCAACCAATCGCATCAAATCAAATTGCTGGTCGGCCATTATTATTTTCGGAACAAGGTTCCTAAACACCAACAACAATCTGACAACTCGAAATCAGAACAAAACTTCATCCATACACGACAGCAAAAAAAAACTTTCATTATATATTTGGTTTAAAACAAGTTTATTTACTTCTAAATAAGTTAAGTGAAGTCAAACTAAATTCAGAATATTAATTTTAAACCATTCCCCCTCACTCAAGTTGAAGTTTGGAATCAAAAATATTGTAGACAAATGTGAACGCTCAAGCTATCAATGTACGATCCCCGTTGTGGGTGAGATTAAAATTTGTTATTCGGAAAAGTAAGTTCCTTCAAAAAATTGAAATTATAATTTGAATAAAATACCCTCCAAACTTCACCAAGGAAACAGAGTAAAATATTCTGCATGTCGGCTGGTTTCTTTGAAACATCATCGAACAGCAGTATAATGAGGATCAGTCAGTGTTGTGTTAATAACAACTCTGGGAATGGGACAAATTCACTTGACTACAATTCTTCTCAACCAACACCGAACTCGTAAGTAGTATTTGCAATCGAAGTCAAATATTTTATAATTGATTTATTCTTTATCCCTAGGTGTCCACAACAAAACATTGTGCAAGGAAATGTTCCCAACAATGCCGAGAACAATGGAAGGACACTTAAATTATAAAGTTTTGTGTATACAGATAAGGTATTTTACAGAAATAATGTAGCCAAATCAATCGAAAACAATAAGTATGGTGAGTTATATGACTGCTGTTATTATTAAATTTATTTTAACACTTAAGACCAGTTGTTAACTAATTAAGTACCTAGTCAGTAATAAGTATCTATATATTATTATAATAAAATTATATTTGTACTAACTAATAACAGAGTTGTTCATTTTTGTGATTGTATTTTATTATATTCGCGGCATAGTTAAGGGTGGTTCACGTTTTGTTTAACATATTGTTATGTAGGTATGTACGTAACGTGGTGAAGAACCCTCGCAACAAAAGCCGGGCTATCAAGTATATAGATATTTCTCTAAAACACCATTATAATCCTGTAATATCAAAGATTTCGATTTGTTTTCATTTATGGATTATGTTGCTCCTCTTTTTCAATAACAACAGTTGATATTTGACGGGGTGTGTATTTGACCTTCGCCGTAGGTAACTAGCGCTTCAAGTTGTTACTCGGTTTATGAAGTTGAAGTATCTTTTATTATAGTATCATGCTTAAGACTTTAAGAATGAAAGAGTAGGTAGGTATATAAATAACATAAAGTTGTGATAAATAATCCAATGATAATTAAACATAATAAATAAATAAATAATGAGAATTAAATAACAATAATATCAATACATACATATAATACGGCAATGAATTGACAATAAAATTGAATAAATAAATAAATAGGTATGCATATAAACTAACGAAAAAAAAAACTAAGATTTGACATAAAGTTAATAAATAAATACATAACTAATCAAAATAAATAAATAAGTACATAAACCTGATAATAAATTAATACATTGACACATAGATAATACTAGTATACGCTGAATAAATTAATAAGTTAACAAAAATCAATAAACACACTAACAAATAAATAAATTAATCGAACAAATAAGTAATTTAACGAAATACATAATAGATTATAAATATATGCAAACTAATAAATAAATAAATTTCTCTATGATATATATACTATAATAAACTATACTAATCCTAATATTGCACTTAAAAAAAAACTAAACTAATACTAATATTGCAAACTTAATGAAAAATAAATTAACATAAATATCACAGGGTCTGAAGGACTTCACTGTTTTGATAATATATCAATAAATTAACATATAATAAACTAACATGGCAACAATAAAATAAATAACATATAAATAAATGCAAAAGCTTAAGAAGTTATAAACTATAATTATATGTACGTATATAATACTTAAGTATGTAGTTAAATAAAGTAAATATTTATACAAACTTAAGCTTGCACATTTAACATTAAATATGAATAATAACATAATATACATAAAAACATAATACATGATGGAATTAAATAAATAAATAACTATGTTGCCATAACAAAATAAATAAATTACTACATATATTATAAACTCATTTCACTGCTTAATGTCTTTAGCATGAAAAACACCAATGGCTTTGCCAGATAAATTTTCTAATTCGTAGAGATTTTTGCCGATTGCTTTTAGGATTCTACATTTAACAAATTTTGGACAGAGTTTAGCACTGAGGTATTTTGAACTGTCGCTTAGGACAAAGTTTCTTCGGAATACCTCTTGGCCGGGTACAAATCGTATATTACGAACGCGAGTGTTATACTTTTGAGCACTTTTCTCTCCTGCTTTCGCTATGCTAGCTTTGATTTTATCTCGCATACATTGGAGTCTAGCTTGACGTGAAAGGGTCATGAGCTCGCCATCCTCAACGGAATTTAATTTTTGTGCCAGCTCATAACAGCTACCGTGGGTCATCATATTGACGCCGAAAAGAGCAAAATATGGTGACACACCAGTTGAAGTGTGAACAGCACTTCTAAGGGCACATGCTATTTCGCTCAAGTGCAAGTCCCAATCTCGCTGGTCATCTTTAAGATATGATCGGATGGCGGCAAGAAGAGTGCGATTCACTCGCTCCGAAGCATTCGATTGAGGTGAATAGCTAGCTGTTTTAAAATGTCTAATACCATAAGATTGCATGAAATTCTGAAAATCTTTTGACAGAAACTGTTTTCCATTATCTGAGTGTATAATTTGAGGCACTCCAAACATATGAAAAACATTTTCTTGCAAAAATTTAATAATACTTGAAGAATTAGCATTTCGTAAGGATTTCAAAAAGACAAACTTGGACATATGATCTAGGACGACAAAAATGAAACTATTACCAGACTTAGAACGCGGATACGGACCTAAAAAGTCAACATATAACTTTTGAAACGGACGATCAACGCTATACACACTTGACATAGGAGGACGCAAAACTTGGTTTGTAGGCTTACACTGAATGCAAGTATCACATTTCGCTACATACTCTCGTATTTGGACTGTCATATTGGGCCAGTAAAAATATTCGCGAACTCTTTGCAATGTTTTTGCTACTCCGCCATGAGCAACTTGCGGAGGATTATGAGCACGAACAATAATTTCATTAGTCAGGCCTGACGGTACCCATAGTCGCCAATTGTGTTCAACGGTAGTAGAATCTATAGATGGAAAAGATCGTTTATACAAATAATTTTTATCTTCTACTCTTAAATCTGGTAGATAGTCTTGATTTTCTTCTACCGTTTTTATCAATTCTAGGTATTCATCGGATTTGAATTCTTTTGACTGAAGGTCAATCAATGGTGCGATATTTTCAAGTTCGATACTCTCAACATCCATATAGACTCTAGACAGCGTATCAGGTACTGTATTTAAATTTCCTTTTCGATATTCGATATTAAAGGAGAAGGCTTGAAGTTGTAAACTCCAGCGTGCAAGTCTTCCACTCAAGTCTTTTAGATTCATAAGCCATTTAAGGCTTGAATGGTCAGTTATGACAGTGAATTGCATCCCTTCGACATAAGGCCTATATCTTTGAATAGCTAACACTGCTGCCAAACATTCCTTTTCAGTCACGCTATAGTTTTTTTGACATTTGTTTAGCTTTTGTGAAAAGAATGAAAGTGGGACTTCTTCCTCGGCATCGTTCTTTTGAAAAAGCACCGCCCCCACCCCTGTATCAGAAGCATCACATTGTATATAAAAACGCTTACTGAAGTCTGGATGCGTTAAGGCCGGGGCTTCAGCTAAGGCCTTTTTAAGTTTTTCAAAAGCCTCTAGAGCTTCATCAGTCATTTTAAATTTAACATTACCTTTTTTCAGGGTGTCTGTGATTGGAGCAGTCAGTGTCGAAAATTCCCGTATAAACCTACGATACCACCCTGCTAGACCAAGCAGCCTGCGAACATGTTTTGCAGTTTTTGGTACCGGGAAATTTTCAATGGCTTCTACTTTGGCTGGATCGGTCTTGATAGTCCCACCACCAACGATGAAGCCTAAGTACTTCAATTCTTTAAAGCAGAATTTTGACTTCATCACGTTGATGGTGAGTCCAGCTTTATTAAGACAAGTTGCAACTTCGTCTAGCAGAATGATATGTGTCTCGAAATCCGGAGCTATGACGAGCAGATCATCAAGATAAACGAAGACACGGTCCCTTAACCTTGAAGGAATGACCTTGTCCATCAACTGACATAACTTTTGGGCTGCATTACACAAACCAAAAGGCATGACAGTAAAATGGTACAAGGGCCGTCCCGGTATTGTGAAAGCAGTTTTTTCTCTGCTCTGCTCCTCCAGTGGTATTTGCCAAAATGCGTCTTTGAGATCGATACTACTTATAAAAATAGTATCACGAAGACGACTGAAGATGCCTTCGAGGTTTGGAAGGGGATATGCGTTTTTTTTTGTGAGGGAGTTCAGCTTACGCGAATCCAGACACAGACGATTTTTGCCGGGTTTCTGTATCAGGACCACTGGCGAACTCCAAGGGCTTTCACTCTCTTCTATAACTCCAAGGCTCAACATTCGATCTATCTCGGCATACATCAGAGCTTGTATCGCTGGCGAGACAGGATAGTGTCGCTGCTTCACAGGAGCCGCCTCTCCGGTCTCGATGACATGCTCGACAAGGGTCGTTTTTCCGAGACCGTATTTGGTATAACACCGGAATTTCAGTCTGACAGCATCCAATTTTGACTGTTGCTCTGGTGATAATGGGTGAGTATGTGTAACATCATTGGTTTCGTTTATTGAAATTTCGCTGATTATTCCAGGGGCGAGGTTAAATGCTCTCCAGAAGTCGACACCGAGATACATTTCCTGATCCAAACTCGGAACAAGATAAAAAGTTATAACACGTAAGCAATTATTAAAATTAACTTGTAGGTTTATTTTGCCTATAATGGATTGACATTTTCCATCGGCTGTTTTCACATTGGATATAAATGGGACGATTGGGACGTTAAGTTCATTCAAAAAGTTTTTACACCCTTTGCCAAGTATACTGACGCTTGCGCCGCTGTCTAGCAAACCAAATATTTCTTTGTCAGCTATTGTTACTTTGGCATAAGGCCTAGGATCAACCGATTTGTCTAAAATAGTTGACAATAAGTTGCATTTTAATTGTTTTCTTAATTTATATCTTTTTCTAGCTTTAAGTATCTTATTGCTAACACTACTAACATTAAATATTCTATTTCTAGTATTATTGTAATCAATTATTCTTATATGTAATGGTTTTCTGTTACTAAATTTATTATTGTTATTTTTCTCGATTTCATTACTTTCTCTCTTTAAGATTGTAATTTTCTTTTCTTCACTTTCTTCACTAATTTTTTGATCTAAGCGTTCGGTGGCATTAATGGTTCGGGAATTTGCTTCGAACACGATTCCCCCGTTGGAATCGTGCTCTTCAATGCGTTTTTCGATTTGCATTTGGGACAATTTGCAACTATGAAGTTTTCTTCACCACATTTGAAGCAAAATATATTTTGTTTCGGAGATGGGCACTCCCAATATAAGTGTCCACCGTTCTTGCAATTCCAGCAAGTAAGCACTTTATTGGCTGGTCGGGGCCTATTATTATTTATATAATGCATAGCAGCTACATTATCTTCATAATGATTATCTCCATAATGATTATGATCATCTTCAAAGTACTGCAGTTCATTATTTGAAAATTTTTGCATTGGTCTATGGAATCGATTTGGATTGTGAGAATTTATTGGGAATGCATTCTCTGCTTCCTTGCAAGCAAATCTAAATTGATCCATGGAAAAAATTGCCATGGGATATACCAGTTTACCAATTCTATCATTAAGGTTTCTTTTTAGCATTTTAACAAGTTCAAAATCAGGCATAGGAGTTTTAAGTTGCGATTTAATTTTGAAAATGGCTGAGAAATATGCATCGCAAGTCTCAGATGAGCCTTGTTTGCGATCCGAAAGTTCGCGCATTATTTCATAGTCCGATTTTGTATTTCGGAAGTGGAGCAATAATGCTTCACGCAACATTTGCCAATTCGGTCGGTAGTTGGATTTTTGAAAACTCCAATACCAATCTTGAGCATCTCCTGAAAGAGTAAGATGGAATTGTTTTAATATCTCTGCCCAAGGGCATTGATATTGACTCTGAAGGGTTTCTAGTCGAAATATGAAATCTTCAACTGTTAATATTTCAGGTCTTCCTTCAAATTTCAACCCCCATCGGTCAATTTTAATCTGATCATGATAACCCCTAACTGGATTTTGGTCAAATTCATTATATGGATTTGACGTAGGTGGTTGATATCCATTATGGTTATCTGTATAATGATTTTGAGAAAAATTCCCTGGTTGTCGTAATTCAGGGTTAGGAATGGGTCTGAAATTTGTTGGTTGTTGGGCAAAAGCAGAAAGATGATAGGTATCTAAAATTTGATTTAGTGATGGATCTAGCTTTTGTTGTTGCTGATATAAAATATTCTGCGAAAGTTGAAGTAGCTGTTGTTGTTGTTGTAAACTTTGCTGCGGAGTAAAATTTTGGTTGTATAGCTGTTGTTGTTCCATGTTTTGGTTAGTTTTGTGTTGCTGCTGTTTTTGAACATTTATATTTTGTAAAGATTGTTGTTGCTGGTGATTAGAATTTTGAATAGGTTGAAAACTGACAGGATTTTCTAAAGATTGTATTTGTTGTTGGTTACGTGAATTTGGTTGTGGCTGTGAATTTTGTTGGCGTTGTACTGAACGTCGTTGTTGCGAATGTTGTTGCTGCGGATATTGAGGTGCCGGTTTTCGAATAGCATTAGGAATAGCAGTTGGCTTAGGATTGGGGTCTTCACGTCTCAACGGCTGAGTCGTGGAATTTAAATCGCCCAAGAAATCAATAAAATTATTTTTGATGGTATTCTTAATGCTTTCGGAAATATCCGATTTCATCGATTCCGTGTAGGACGAGAAAGCATTTTGAATCGCCAAATTCACATAATCTTTGAGATCTGTCGGTATAGGGTTACTGTTAATAATTTTTTCTTGATTTATGTTTCTATCCATAATTTGTTCGTTTCGAACCGTTTGGATGCTACGGTCAAAATCGACAAAAGCTGCACCTAAATTACTTAGGCTGCTAAAAGACGGAGCTATAATTGACTCTGATCCAGATGACCTGTTAAGTGGACCCACACCTAAACCATTATCCGTATTATCAAACGTTTCTTGTTGCTGACCTTGATTTTGAATTTGACTTGAATTTGGATTTTGATTTATTGTTTGTATTTGGTTTTGACTTATGTCATTATTTTCTACTATTGGTGTGCGTACTATTCGTGGACGAGATTGAAAGTTTGTCAAATTATTGTTAGGAGCATTAAGATCATTAATCTGAACTGATGCTGCTGCAGAATTGGAACGAGGTTGGTTGTTAACGTTTGATGTTGCATTAACTGGAACCAATGGACTTAAGCTATAAAGCAAACGTTCTTGCTCGCTAGGGTTTAACCTTGCAGAAGACCTTGAGCCTTTCTTTTTGTTAGTGCCAGTTTTAGAAGTTTGACTCATTTTGAATTATTTAAGCAAAATAACGAAAAACAGAAAACAGAAAATATAACGTTTAAAAAGTTTAGAAAAATTTGTACAAATGTAAATGGATTTATTTGAAAAAAAAAGGAATAATATTGGAGCATATGAAATGTTTTTATTTTTTTGGTTTATAGTGTATTTTGTTTTATTTAAGAAAAAATAATAAAAAAAATTTTTCAAAAATTGTAAACTCTGAAAATATTTTTCTTTAAACTATAGGTAGTTTTAAGAAGAACAAAAAAAAAGATATTTTTCAAAATTGTAAATCCTGAAAAATATTTTAAATAATATAAAGGTTTATAATTTTTTGTATATTTCTATCAATAAATTTCAAACAAAAAAAAATTTTTTTTTTCAAAATTAAAGTTTGTTTTATTTTTTTGGTTTTGTTCATGTATCATTGCGGGGATGCTTCAGGTAACTTCTTCGGTGATGGTATTGTTGGCGAAGTATGAACTGAGCTGAAAAGGTAACGAAAATAATTTGATTCTAAAAGACATTCGGACGGACTAATTTGAAAATATTCCCTCTGAGTGGTAAGTAGATAAACACAAAATTAGACGTAGGACAAAACTCGTTGCTATCTATTTGCTTCCGCAATTTTAGAACAGTCTGTGACCTCATCTAAAAGACATGAAGCTGTTAGAAAAGCAACACAAAAAAAATTGAAAAAGGAAAAGAAAATTGTGCAACTGTATGACACTTCGTCATCTAACAGGTCACAATTTCTTTGAAGTAAAAACAAGACAGTGGAATGAAAATTGAAAAATGAGAAAGATAGAAAAGTAAAATTATAACATCTATGGAAAAGGTAAGACCAGAAATAACACGGTTGAATTGTTGTCGTCATCGCCATCTTGTTATCTCGTCGCAAATGAAAAGGTATGCTAAATAACTTTCCTTATTCATGACTTACGAGTTGCTGATGGTGATGACAAGAACAGTTCGGGAATTTTAAAGTTTGGAAAAAGGAATAAACAGAAACGAAGACTCACGTTGGGCGCCATTTGTAATAGGGAGGTGTGGAGAGCAGATCAATAAAAAAATGAAAATTGAAACTACGAATGTCAATTGGTATCACAGGCTGGCATGCTCGTCGTTGCTCGGCCTTAGCTCGACGGAAATGGATGGGTTCTTGCCTATGATACGCAATTACTCCTATTATCAAAACATTTATCATGCCAGAAAATTAAAAGAAATATTTAAACAAAATTAAGAATCGGACGGACATTACCACTAGAGGGCGCTGAGGTGTTATCAGCGATAGCCTAATCCCACCCTACCTTGGAAGTCAGCGGCTAAAAATTGACTTCCCCTTTACCTTCGGCTTACCTTTAGTCTCTGCTCAGCTCATCCGTCCATCACCGATTCTGTTACCATCAGCATCCCCTGAAAAAAAAGAATCTAGCAAGCCATCAAGCTATGCGCTTGAAAGAAAAACTGAGTTTCACCCATATTGGCATAATTCACAAATTTTATTAAAAAAAAAGTACCATTCAATCATTTACTACAAACTGAACAAAAATAAACAAAGATGTATTTAAAGGGTATTATTTAAATTACAATAAAAAAAAATTTAAGAAAAGAAAGGGTCCATATAAACAAAATTTTAACAATAGATTTAATAATAATAACGTACAAAATATATCAATGTGTGACGGATTATGTATATAAAAAAAAAACAAAGGAACATATCAGGTATATATATATATATAACAATGGGCACTGAATTTCACCCCCGATATAATTTTAGTTATCCAAAAAAAAAGGGAACTCCTCCTACCTAACCTGAGCTCAAATTTAGGCGGACACAGAAAGCCTTTCTTTTATGGTCATCAAAAAAAAAAATACGATGACGAGTTTGTTCTAAGCGAACTGCAAAAAAAATTTCCTGAATATTTATGTATATATATAAATATATGGCCTTATGCTTCCTACATACATAAGTCAAGTTTGGAAATTTTAACTTTAATATAAGTACCCTACTTGTACAATCAATACAAAAAAAATTAATATTACGCCAAATAACAAAAAAAAAAATATCTACAAATGTATCTTAATGTGTTCCCACGATGCCTCACTTCCGAATTTAAATATGGAGTATGTGCCTATGTCCATGCACATAGTTCGATGAATAAGTCGCGAGAATATATTACCAAACCGGCTTATATATATATATATAGCTATATATCATATATATATCATATGCACATTTATATATACATATATATGTATATATATATAGCCAGATTTAATTTGCCGGGCTCTTTCTTTTAATTTTGGATAAAACTTAATGATAATTATTTTATAATTCAAAATAAAACTTAAGCGGCAAAACTAAATTAACTCTGATTGAAAGGCACTTAAACTGTCGGCAATTTATTCTTAACACCCCAAAGTCACGAACAAACTCTTTGTGCTGATATATATATGTAGGCATATGCATAGGGGATTTAACGATTTTAATTGGGCGATCCGGACTCCAAAAGGTATATCCGCGATCGCCAAACGTATTTCCTAATATTGTTTTTTTTTTTTTTAAAAAAAAGAAAATTGCTTTAACTTACATAACGTAAAAACAAAAAAGGGTCACTCACCAAAAATCACTTATAGTAATGGGAGGGTTTAATATGGGGTATATAGATACTTCAAACAAGATGGCAGTACTATAGTATGACACAATTCAAATATTTTTATTGAAATATTCACTATAAACACAAATAAATGGATTAAAGAATTAGATTGGCCAACATTTTTTTTTCAAATTTACCACTTCAATATGACTTGTCAGAAAAATTTTAATTCATGATTAAATAAAACAATTATGCACTTCTACACCTTTTGGATGTCTTCTTAACTTTAATTGCATACATAATTCCTAACTTCTATGCACCCATCGTTCCGATTCTACAAGCAGTTAATCGGATCTTTCGATTTAATTCACCAATCAAATTGGATTTGATTGAATAAATATTTGTTTTTGTTGTACCACTGCGGATAGTGTGAATCGGGACTTAAATTTGTCTAATTGTCGACCGCAGCGACACCTATCCGACAGTGGACGTTTTAAACAATTCGGCCATCATTTTTTTCTGGACTCTGTTTGCAACCAATCGCATCAAATCAAATTGCTGGTCGGCCATTATTATTTTCGGAACAAGGTTCCTAAACACCAACAACAATCTGACAACTCGAAATCAGAACAAAACTTCATCCATACACGACAGCAAAAAAAAACTTTCATTATATATTTGGTTTAAAACAAGTTTATTTACTTCTAAATAAGTTAAGTGAAGTCAAACTAAATTCAGAATATTAATTTTAAACCATTCCCCCTCACTCAAGTTGAAGTTTGGAATCAAAAATATTGTAGACAAATGTGAACGCTCAAGCTATCAATGTACGATCCCCGTTGTGGGTGAGATTAAAATTTGTTATTCGGAAAAGTAAGTTCCTTCAAAAAATTGAAATTATAATTTGAATAAAATACCCTCCAAACTTCACCAAGGAAACAGAGTAAAATATTCTGCATGTCGGCTGGTTTCTTTGAAACATCATCGAACAGCAGTATAATGAGGATCAGTCAGTGTTGTGTTAATAACAACTCTGGGAATGGGACAAATTCACTTGACTACAATTCTTCTCAACCAACACCGAACTCGTAAGTAGTATTTGCAATCGAAGTCAAATATTTTATAATTGATTTATTCTTTATCCCTAGGTGTCCACAACACGTCTTTCCATTTTTACTACCCAAAAAGTGTGGTCGAAATTAGTTTAATAAACTTAAAAATAAGTATTTTAAAACGCGAAAAACATTAAAACATAGAGTGCGAAAAAAATCAAGAAGTGGCATCAAGGCAAAGCCGAAGTATAGCAATTGGAAATGTGAGTAAAAATTTTTTTATGTGACTAAGTGCAAAAGAATAGTAGGCAAAATTAAAATAACTTCATCATACAACATATAACTTTTCTAAAGAAATTATATGTTACATTTTGTTTAAAGTGGTGGAATTCGTTGTGCGACACATAAAAAAATATATTCTGAAAAAGTACACCAAAAAAAAGAAAAAAGAAGTGAGACCGAGAGGCAAGCAATCCATCGTATCGAGAGGATCTTGCTAGGAACACTCTTCAAGAAACTCAACAATATCGAGCATTTACCAACGCCACACAAATATATCCAGAAAACCAGGTAAAACATACATAATTTCAATTATTAATATTGCCAATTCAAAAAAATTTTATTCAACCCCCAAATACATTAGAAAACGAAAATCGAAATTTACAGTAGGGTGAGAAAAAAATAACCGCACGATACGGTAAAATTTTTAGAAGCCACATATCAGTAAAAATTTAGGTACAGTTGCGCAAAACGTAGATAGCTATAGTTCGAGTATTTTGTAGAAAGCTTTTAGTAGAAATTTTGGCTCAAATAATTAGTTAGTTTTTGAAAATAAAATAGCACACTATTTAACATTTTCTTTTTTATATACAAATATATAGACAGATCGGAAGCGGAACACACCAGGAGTACTCCTACGAGCAAAGAAGACCAACTGGACACCAAAAATCTGCCAACAAGACAAAAATTACATTTGGCTGAAAAAGTCCATTGATCACCTCAGGAGCTGATGCTACCAATCTGTCTGGGTTTTTTTTTGGAAGCACGAGTTGCCAACTCTGGACGAATGCTGGAGAAGTGCCTCAGGATACCCATGAAACGAAGACGAGTTCAGTCTGGAGGAAGATTTTTTTTGTAATGCATAAAAAAAGGGATGTACCTGCTTAATACCACGCTATAAACCTACGAAATTTAAAAACAAAATCGTTCTGGATCAAAACTTAATTCTACGAACATTAAATCATCATTTTTAAAAAGAATACGGGTTGGTGTGCAAGCCACAGCCAGCCACACATAACAAAAAAAAAACATATTTCAACGAGGGACTACATACACCAAAAATATTACAACACATACGACAGGACAAAACGTACGAACAACGAGGGATTTTTAGCCGAAGCGGCTAAGGCTGAAAATTTACATCGTGGGACAAAACGCAAGGACAGTGACAAACAAAACAATTGGAGCAGCAGTCACCTCATAATTGGAATGAAAGATGCATCAGTAGCGGAATAAATAGCAGTTTGAAAAATAAGTAGCAGTGGTATAAGGTACCGTAATTATTAAAAATTCATATTATATTCGTTTTACATATCTCATATGCATATATACCCCTATTCTATTGTGCACCTTACCCTATCTTTGAAACCCTTTAAAATGTTATAGGAAAATTTAAAATAAAAACCTTGATTCACTTTGGTGAAATTATAAATGATTTTTGAAAAGAAAATGTAAAAAGTGAATTGTTGTAAAAATCCATAACATTATTCGAACTAAAATTGTCGTAAACGATCATTACATCGAATAATTTATTTCGATCAATATTTAAAAAAAAAAAATAATATTACAAGACTCAATGAGCAATATACCAAAAGGTACTTCTGCTCTAATTTCAAAGTTTATTTCCTTTTTGAGCGTTAAATTACTTAAAGAACACCTATGGTTAAAACCACGAAATGTGTTTATAAAAAAAAAAATTTTTTGTATAAAGTATAAAATACCAAATGTGTTTAAGAAATTTTTAAAACATATCCATGTAAAAAAATTTCTAAGTGTAAAGTTTTTTTGAAGTTTTTGTTGTACATAATTTGTACTTATTTCATTTTTGGCCATAGAATACGATAACGTAATTAATATACGCGGATTCAATTTGTATCGAAAAACGTTTAGTCGAAATATATTAAAATCGAGTCGGCATACATATTCAGATGATATTAATTCATCAGATACGAATTACTTTCAAAGTAATACTCGTGTGTTTATATTAAAATTTGGTTTAGATACAATTACCTACCGGTGGTGATTAATTCGGTTAAAGTAAAACTATAGGTACGATTACCAAATTGATTGTGTTCATATACGCGATCGGTCAAAAACATTATAAATACGTTTACCTACATTTTATGATCGGCTGAAATACGAGTATAGATGATGATTTAACATCATATACCTACCTATGTCAAAATTATGTCGTATTCATAATTTTTGGCGTTTGGAATAGTTGGTAAATAAACAAAATATACCAAGTGTAAGAAATACTTTTGAATCGAACCATATCATAAGTTTATGAAAATATCTTATGCTATGTGACGATAAAGTACAAAGCGAAATCTTCTTACAGTGATTGGTATACCAGTTATGAAAGTTTATAACAACCCATACTTGCTTGAAAGAAATCCTTTTTAGTTTTGTCTGGTCTGGTTAGCTACTTCCTTGAATAGGGTGCACCTTCTTCGACGTCGTACCTACCATGTATTTTGATCCTTTTTTTGAACTACTATATTGACCATAAATTTCATAACTATATTTATTGGGCCATATTCATAAAGATTTACTAAAGTCGTAACTTACTAATCACATTTTTGTCTTATTTGGTTACATAAATATGGCTCCTATTCATAAACTTTTTCCCAACTGTGTTTTGTAAAACTCCATATTACTCTCTGATCTACTACAATTAACCTTCAAATTGTGACAGCTGAGCTGACATTGTCAAAGAAATATTTTCTCTTCCATTGTTCTTTGGTTTGTGGATGATTCAAAATCGAAAATGGTAAGTATACAATTTAATGTGAATTTAAAACCTGACACAAATTTAAAACAAATGTCTATTTTAGATGAACAAAGAAAATATTAAGCGGGAGCGGCAGGAAAACTGGACCCAAGCAGAGAAGGAAGTTCTGCGGGAATTGGTTCGCCGCCATATTAAAGTTGTCGACGACAAAAAAAACGACATCAAAATGATTTCAAAGAAAAAGGAGTCCTGGACAGACATTTATAACAACATGAGGGCGGCTGGTTTCAATAGGTCTGTTCCCAAGTTAAAAGAGCAGTGGAATCGGATGAAAGTTGCTGCTCGGAAAAGCAACTCTGAGATGCAGAGAGCACTTAGAGCTACTGGTAACATAGTGGTTATCAAGGAACCGCCTGAAGAGGATTTGATTGTGCGGGATATGATAAAGGAGGATTTAGTCGAGGATGCTATTTTAATCGATAGCAACAATACCTTCGAGATCGAATATCTCGACAATATCCAACAGGCTTCTCCAAAAGCTCCAAATGATCAATTGGATCCAACCGTCTCAGAGGAAGTAAACGATTGTGAGGAAATACTTCCTCCAATAGAAAAGCTAAAAAGGTTACCAAAAAAAAATCTTCTCAAACCAGGTGAAGACGTATTTCAGGAGCGCCGCAAGCATATTTCGACCAAAAACTGCAATAGCCAAGAACTTCACTTGTTGAAAATTGAGCAAATAAAAAACAAAATTCTTTACGACAGGACTCTTTTTGAAAAAGAATTGGAAATAAAGAATATCATCCTAGAAAATGAGAAGGCTAAATCGTTGCTCAACTATTAGTGATCCAGTTTACAACCAAACTATTTTACCTATTTTTTTTTTTTAATGAACTGATTAATTTAATTTTTTTACATACATACCTACTTGTAAGTTTTTTTTTGTTTTTTAATTGTTATTTTCTAACATATTCGCATTAATGCTTAGCAAAAGAATAAATAAATATTTTAATTTTTATTGCTCGAAAAGTTGTGTTTTTGTTTATAATAATAACAATAAAAAATAATGGATTAAAGTTGAATAGGTATACAGTCCTTTTGCTGCAAAAGTAAGAATGCTACATTGACTGTTTAAACATTATTATATTGGTGGCATAATGTAATTGCTAGTTCTTCTCCTATTCAGTTATTTGTTCTATGAAAACAAAGACTCAAAAGTAACATTATTTTATATTTATTTATATACCTACATACCTATTTAGTTTTAGATGAAATGTTGGTTTATAAAATTTTGGCGGAATACTCTGGATGTGGTCGGTCTATCTTCGTGTTGATTTTCCGCATCGTTATTAGGTAATAACCTATCTTCTTCAACAAATCCTTCATTATCGTTACTATAAACTGCAAATTTTTTTAAAATTAATTATGTGTGAAAAAAAAGCCGAAGTTTGTACATTATACACACATGAAAGGTTTCTTTCTTTGGCTATATTATGTAATACTGCTACTGCCACAACAACGTTCTTAGCCGTATCCAAATCCACTCTAAGTCTCTCGAAAATTGAACGAAACTTTGATTTGATTTGTCCGTTAAGGCATTCTATCTTGCTCCTTGTTGCAATATGGCAAATATTGTACTTTTCCTCTTTTCGATTTTGCGTATTTCTAACAGGAGTAAACAGAATATTCGAAAGGGGATAGCCAGCGTCTCCTAGTAAAATTCCTTGGTGAAAACTGCGTGTGGATTCGAGGCTA
Organism: Baccha elongata; assembly: GCA_951217065.1. NCBI lineage: Eukaryota > Metazoa > Arthropoda > Insecta > Diptera > Syrphidae > Baccha > Baccha elongata. The sequence continues at coordinate 293,579 of CATNUY010000089.1, forward strand.
GCTTTTAGTCTGCAATTATTCCATATTCGGGAATCGTGTCTTGAACCACGAGATCGTGCAACAATATCTAAGATTTTGCAGTTGGCATCACAGACGATCTAAAAATGTTGACAGTATTAATTATGAAATATATTTATGAAACGCAACCATACTTGCACATTTAAGGAATAATATCCTTTCCTATTAAGAAAGTGACCAGCCATCACATCTCCAACAATTTTTCCTGGACATTTAATTCGCACATGCGTGCAGTCAATTGTTCCAATGACCATAGGAAATCCAGCAATTTGAAAAAACCCGGATTTTACTTTTTGTAATTCCCGACTTGTTGAAGGGAATTTAATAAAATTCGGGAGTTGCAGAGCAAGTTTTTTTGCTATTTTTGCAATTACCCGACTAACTGTTGGTTGGGATATGCCATGAAGATCACCTACATAAATGCAAAGATACCAGCATTGGGTTGTTTGGGTTCATAAGGCCATAATTTCTTCACCTACCTATATCGCTTTGATGAACATTTCTGCCAAAAAATCTTAACGCTGTTAGGACTTGTAGACTTCCAGATAGTGGCAATCCTCTCATTGTTGGTTGATCTTCAATATTCATTAAATTAATAATGAAAACTGCGGTTTCTTTATCAAATCGGTATCTTTCATAGAATTCCTCGTCCGTAAGTAAAAAAGGATCGAACCGAGTCCTATAATGCTTCCTTCTTCTTGCCGGTGGTACCATTTCGAAATCCTCCAATATTTCGAAGTCTTCTTCAATGCTGGAATCCATTGCGATTCTTTTGTTTTTATTTAATTATATTTATTTCTTTAAATGTGTATTCCAATACAAAATTATTTTCAAGCACGGAAAAATATGTTATTTTTTTTTTTTGTGTTTGACGTTTGTGTCGAATTGTTGTTTTAAGGTGGAAATGAAAGTTTTTTGTAATTCAATTGTTTTCCATGTAGTGGTTTTAATAGTTTGTATTTTCTCTCTCAACGACTATAACTATTCTCAATTTCAATTTTTAAATTTTTATTTTCAACAACAAAAAGTTTTTGATTGGAATTTTTTTCTATTATACAAATTTATTTATTTTATTTTTCAAATCACTTACACTTTATAAAAAAAAAACGAATTATTCTGTATGAGTCCTTAAGTTTAGTGGAAGATCTACTTTCGAGTGACGTCAACAACGCCAAAATGTGACTAGTGACCATACTTAAAAACGACTTAATAATGGGTTTGGTACTGTTTAAAGTTAGACTCAAGTTTTTCGTTTAGACTTGGGTCTAAATTTTCTATGAATTGCAAAAACTCGAGTTTAGCTTAAAAACAACTTAATAACAACTTATCAAACATCTATGAATATGGCCCATTAACTTTTATAAATCATAATTTTTTTATAACAGGAAAAAATTATATTAAATTATTTTTATACATATTTTCAAAATTAAAACTTTTATTATTGAATGTGAGTATCCACTTCGGAGGAAAACATTTTATCAAACTTTTCTTTCATGTCATTTGGGGTGGGGTGAATTTCTTAATTGGAGACGTCCTACGTGTTATTAATTTCTATTGTTGAATCCCTGCGGTGGATTGTCGTCGTTAATATATCGGTAAAAGTAAAATTGTAAATTCGTGTTTAGCGTACAAAGAAAAAATTAAAATATTTTTGTATTACTCTTCGTGTGTCGCGGTATATGGTGGATGACATTCATATCTGGTTTCAGTTACGGGAATTAATTACTGAAATAGTACAGATATAGTGTTTGTGTCCCATTTAAACAAAATTTGAATCCGTTTTAACTATCTTTGTTGAGATTGAATTATACGTTCGAGATTTCGAATGCAGGGAAGCGATCAAGTCATGATTTCTTTCTGCAATACGGAAAATATGATATTTTCAATAATCGTCAAACAAGTGTGTTGAATTGATAATTCAAAATATCATGTTTAAGTTTTCTTTTGCAATTGGTCCAACGTGAAATTTAAATTGAAAGTTAAATTACACTTATAGATTTTAGTAATTCAAAATCAGTAATGTCAATTAGCAAAGAATAAGTATATGATTCGATCAGTCAGTTTAAAAGTTTTTTTTTTTTGAATATAAAGGTATCGAATATAATTCGAAAACGAATATCTATCAGTAATTATAGCTTAGATTAAAGGGGTCTGAGACCAACAATAAACATTATTAAATTTTTATTGGATAAGGAAAATCCTATGTTAGCTTATAAGATATAGAAATAAAATTTTGTACATGAGGTTTTGATTTACAAGAAAAATTCAGAGTTTCCTTTTTGATTCATTCGAGATTTCAATTGGCAGTTAATCTTTATGGGAAGATGATTCTAACAATTTTAGATTATAGCGAGATGGAGTGAGGAAATCACGAGGCTAGGTGTCGTGGCTGGGATCCTTGCCACCATGGGATAAAGGACTTTTGATGCAACAACAATAAAAGTCGCTTCAACCGCAGCAACAACAACAACAATAATGGTTCTGTGAAGGAGTTTAATCACTCCTAACACATAGTGGGAGTTCTTAATGAAGTTTTGGTGCATTTTAAGAACATAGGGTGAATGACTGCAATTGGGACAATTGTAGTTGCGTTCACTTTGGACGGGTGTGAGCACTAGAGGAAAATACAAGACCTATATTCCTCACGTTCGACGATTTTCACATCATAGTTTCGGGACAGTGAAAGTCGGTCATGAAGAGTTGATAATAGTCCGATGCAATAATAACATCTTTATTAGCATTATAAGGGTTGTCGTTTGAAGTTTGTCGCAACTATTCTCATACTTTTCGAAGTTTCTATCTTTCTTTCGAGTTTTATATCTTAGTTCGTTATCGGGTCCTTTTGCTCATTAGCTTAGCCTTTTCAAATTAACATTTGAGTCAGTCGTCAGCATGACTCTTTCAGGTCAAAAAAATATGTAACACGACTATACTTCTATTGTCTGATCCGCCTCCTTGAACCGATGAGCTGAGCCAAGGCGAATTTCAGTGACCTGAAGCAGTAGTAAAGTAATAGTCACCCTAATTGTTCGGGCTTGGACGTGCCTACCCGATACGTAGGTACTAAAAGTCGACGTGAACAATTAGGTTTCTAGAGGATCCAGGGGTCGAGTCAAATTACAAGCAATTATTTTCTTACAAAGGGCGTATACCTACATTGAGACATTAGGTCGGAGATTTAAACCCTCTCCTATATATTTATTTTGTACCTTATGAGAAATTCTTGTTTGAAGTGAGATAAGCCGATTTAGGATTAATGGATTAGTGCTGATTAAGGGTTTATGACTTTTTGATATGGATTTCCAATCCGAATTTTTTTTCTTCAGCATTAAACCAATCGATTCTAGGTGTGATATAAAGACGTATATGCCACCCACATATGTCAGGTTCTCTTGATGCAGGGAAGAATTGCAAAGTCGATCATTTGATGGTTAGTGACCTCAAAGAGAAAAGATCATGGATCGATTGATCCTAAAACTTAATTTTATGATGTGGATCCTACATAATGAGATGTAATCGCAATCTACCGTGTTGTGGAAAATTACTACGCATAATCCAAGAGTGAACCTCTGCTGTGGATTAATACAGACGGACACTCTCAGCGAGGCCAGAGTTTATCTGAACATATGAATTCCATAACTGAGAGCAAAACTTCCGTATTTCGAATTTTCATTAATCATATGATATGCAATTTGTGGCCATTCTATTCATGAGATATGTTGTAGAGAGTGTGATAGTAGTTTCATTGGTCTTTGGACATGTCGTGTAGATTGGATAGCTTCATCTTTTTATGTTCCATTACATAAATGGCGCCCAACGTGGGGCTACGAATTTTCGCAAGAGCGAAATCCTGAATCATAGATTTTACTATGTATTATTTTTAGGTTTCGGTCCCCATTGGCGCGGTGTTTGTGTAAGGTTTTTATGTTCCATTACATAAATGGCGCCCAACGTGGGGCCCGAATAACGAGCAATTGTAAAATTTTGAAGAAATTTTAGAAGGAAAAATAGTTGAGAATTTTTGTCAAGTGGTAGAAAATTAAAATTTTTTTTTTGAAGTTAAAGTTTTTCTGATAAGAAAAGTAGTCATGTCTAGTTGTGTTTGAAAGTTGGAAATCTTATTGAGATTCAACATCGAAGGGTAGTTGACTTAAGTGTCGACCGGTGATTGGTTGAACTTTTTCCCAGATCATGTCTGTAGCGACAACCTGATCAAGTACCATTCCACTCGTAAGATAGAATTTTTCCCTTTATAAAAGAATTATCTCGAAATTAGATGTCCGTATTGGATGTTCCAATCCAGTAGCTGTAGCTTTTAATGGAAGTAGTTCGAACATAGAGGAGTCTTTTTAGTTTAGCCGTTTGTACTTTCGACCGATAGTTAGTCGATCTTTGTCCTGACTATGTCAGCCGCGAAAGACAAATTGCATAAACAATACGAAAGACATTCCAACTCAAACAAGTAACTCATTTTTTTTGTGTCATCTACTACCCTTGACAAAGGTAATTGTTGATAGTAAATTTTTGTAATTGGTTGGTCTTGAACTTTTAGTCTGTTTTCCGCTAAGGGATGAAGTTGTTCTTCCTTAGGTCTGCTGTTGCAGGGAGGAAGTGATAGGCGAAACTAAAGTGCAGAAAATTATCAATGATTACAGAAGACGAACCTCGTTATAAGAACCTTTGTTGTTGTTGAAGTTTTGTGGAAATGAAGAAGAAGTATTGTTGTTGGAAGTTGTCCATGGAAGGTAAAATTCCAGTCACGACTCCGAACCACAATGAAGATTAAGGAAAACATAAATTTTTTTTTGAAGTTTAAGAAAAAAAAAAAAAAAACTTAAAAGTTTTTTGAGTTTTAACATACAGAATATTGAGATTTAGCATATAGATTTTTTTTTTGATTCAATATAAAGTTTAGAAAGTTTGTGAGAAATTAAGTTATGCCTGGTGGCAATATTTTGTAGAAGCAATTTTTGCAAGTACTTATTTGAACTTGGAAATTGGAGGTGCCTGGTGGCGTTAACGCAACATTTTGTTGGCGGTTTAGTTTAGTTTAAGATTTTGCCTAGAGGCAGCATTTGTGAAGTTTTGGGGTATTGCCTAGAGGCAGATTTTTTTTAGTTATTGCCTAGAGGCAGCATTCAAGTTGTAGATTTTAGTTATTGCCTAGAGGCAGATTGGTAGATTTAGATTTTAGTTATTGCCTAGAGGCAGATTTATAGATTTAGTTCAGTATTGCATTGAAGCATCAATTTAGTAATTAATTTCGTTTTGATTCAGCAATCAAGTTTTTAGTTTAAAGATAAAGTTTAAGTTTTGGAGTATAAATATTCAGAAGGTTTACCCTAAAGAAATATTAGGTTAGGATAGTTAGTAAGTTTTGATAGTTAGTAAGTTTTGATAGTTAGTAAGTTTTGATAGTTAGTAAGTTTTGATAGTTAGTAAGTTTTGATAGTTAGTAAGTTTTGATAGTTAGTAAGTTTTGATAGTTAGTAAGTTTTGATAGTTAATAAGTTTTTGTAGGTAGTAAGATTTTTACAGAATTAAGTACATATTGTTAATAGGCATTTAAGTTATTTTTGAATTTTTTTTACTAGGATCTTTAAAAATATTCTTATCCAAAAAGTTTTTAATAATTCACATCGTAACGGTTTTTATCAAAAGAAAAAAAATTATTTCTGAATTTCGATTATGGGTCGCCACGGGAAAAATCACGGGAACAAATCGGAAAGGAAAAAAGATGATAAGACACCTATGCACACAACTCCAGAACCACATAGAGCAGCTACACCCGAGGATCATGACACACGGTATCGCAGACGGCAAAACTTGTTTCATAACATGACGATGGAAACAGCGGCCGCTGCTGATATCAGTCAGATGGAAGATGCAGCTGGTCCGTCAAATTCAGGAAATGTTCAGGAAGAGATAGACCAAATCTTAGGAGAAGTGATGGAGGTGGACCTAACTCAACAGCGTAGTCAACATCCGTCACGACAACAAGGTGGAAGACATGAAGCGTCGTATCAGCGAGATAGCAGATGGGAAGATTACATAAAAGAAATCGCACAAGCAACCGTAGGATTTGGACGAGCTGAAGATAGGAAGAATCTGCAGGAGGCAATAGAACGAAGCCAAACGCAAATTCTTGAGAAAGTCGGCCAAGTCATTAAAGCAGCCTTGGAGAAGAACACTGCTGCAATACCACCACCAGCTCCAGTAATTCCATTATGCGATATGCCTACTCCTGATACACGCCAGTACGACACCGGAAGGATTCCAAACCCAGCTACTGTCACGAGACCCAATGTTGTAGAGTTACAGAGAGAACCACCAAGACGTGAAACCATGCCTCCAAGAGTTGAAACCATCCGAGATAATGTACCTGAGTTACCGACAGGAAGACCGAGAAGACCACCATCGCCACAAGTAACTGATGCATCAAGACGATATGATCCCAGTTTTTATGAAAGGTTGGATCAGATTAGATTCGAAAATACATCTGCTAACCGAGGGTATCGTGTGCCAATGCCATCACCAGCAACGTCAGTTTTGAGATCACCACACTACCACAAGTGGGGAATAACATTTAATGCTAAGAACATGTCGATCGACGAATTTCTGTTTCGCCTCGACAAAGTGAAAGACAGTTACGGAGCCTCGTGGGAGGAAATAGTAGCAAACTTTCATCATTTTGTCGGTGGCGCAGCAGAAGTTTGGTACTGGATGTTTATGAAAAACAATCCTTATTCGACTTGGGCAGCATTGAAATTAGCATTAATCGAAGAATACAGAAGCTTAGAGACGGATTCGGAACTGTCCAGGCAAATGGCAGAGCGAAAACAGGCTCAAGGCGAAAGCTTCGATTCATTTTATGATGCGATCCTAAAAATAAATTCGAAAATGAAGAATCCCAGGCCGAATGAGGAATTGGCTGAAATTATTAAACAGAATGTACGGAGACGGATGGGTGAACTATTGTTAACATTCAAATCTACACGTTTAGCAGATCTTGTATTTACATGTCGTGACATGGAAAGGTATCTGGCACAATACGATCCGATGAGAAGCAGAGCACCACCCATTTACAACAACCCACCACGTAAACAAGTGCACGAAATAGAGATCCAAACGGATTTCCAAACGGAGGATATGTCAATGGCGTTGGAAGCGTTTCATCGGGAGCGCAACAGAGATATGAAGCCCAACCCAGAACTAGTTAAATGCTGGAATTGTCTAAAGGCAGGTCACGGATTTCGTGATTGTGACGATATGCAGAGACGTATCTTTTGTTACAGATGCGGCCAACCAGACGTTCTATCACCTAACTGTACCAGATGTGCGGGAAACCCAACCAAGAGTCAGACGTCATCCGAGAGGGCACTGATGAAGACGGGAAGCTCGGGAAATCAGTTGTAAGTCCAGTAATAACACCTAAAAACAAAGTTACAATTTTACAAAACCCGGAAACCCGAACAATAAATTTTACATCGTTAAAAACTTCTAAGATACCGAAATTAAAACCGATTAAGTCACTTCACCAAAGGCAGATTGAATATAATCTGGCCCGTAAGCGTATTTACACTTATCCTAAACACCTTAAAAAAATACAGAAATTGAGAGACCGAATTTATTTGAAAAAATTAAAATACAGATCCATAGCTACTACCAAACTAGCGAATGAATTAGATGATCCGCGTCCTTATGTGAAAGTCAACTTTCTTGACGAAACTTGGATGGGACTTCTAGACTCAGGAGCCAGCGTAAGTTGCCTAGGCAAAAAAGCAGTTAGTTGGTTAGAGCTGAACAAAATTCCTTATAAGAAATTTGAAACAAATGTTTCAACTGCTGATGGTCAGAAACAAGCTGTCATTGGCGTAATTAAGGTTAAAGTAAATTTTAAAGAAGAATCTCATGTTATGAGTTTATTTTTAGTTCCATCTTTAAGTCAAGAACTTTATCTTGGAGTTGATTTCTGGTCATTGTTCAAAGTAGCACCTCATATTATTTCTGCTTTAAGTCCTATTACGGAGAATAAACCAGAGAAGCCAACTTTCGAGGAATGTAAATTAACTCCAGATGAAAAATTACAGCTAAATGAAACCATCAAGTTGTTTCCATCTTTTGCAGAAAAAGGACTGGGGCGTACACATCTTGTGGAGCACAAGATTGATACAGGGGATGCTTTGCCCATAAAGCAACGACATTACCCTATATCTCCAGCGGTACAAGCCCTAGTGTACACGGAATTGGATCGCATGATTTCTTTGGGAGTGATTGAAGAGAGTTCAAGCCCATGGTCTTCACCTGTTGTTTTAGTCAGAAAACCAGGGAAGAACCGAATGTGCTTGGATTTTCGGAAAGTCAACTCCTTAACAAAGAAAGATGCGAATCCAATTGCGCATATAGAGGGATTGCTAGCACGCCTTTCAGAGACACGTTATATTTCTAGCGTGGATCTGAAGGACGCTTTCTGGCAAATACCTCTGGAGAAAGAGTCCAGGGAAAAAACTGCCTTCACAGTTCCAGGCAGACCCCTGTATCAATTTTGTGTTATGCCATTTGGATTGTCAAACGCGGCTCAAAGTCTGACTTATCTTATGAATAAAGTCATACCGTCAAGTCTCAGAGATCAAGTATTTATATATTTGGATGATTTGCTAGTCATCTCAAAGTCTTTCGAAGAACATATTTCTGTTCTGAAAATAGTAGCAACTCGGTTACTGGAAGCAGGGCTTACGATTAACGTCGAAAAGTCCCGGTTCTGCTTCCAGGAACCGCAGTACTTAGGGTACGTCGTTGGGCAAGGCTGTCTCAAGGCTGACCCGTCAAAAATTTCAGCTATTGTAGATTTCCCGGTACCCACCTCAGTTCGAGAAGTTCGCCGATTTTTGGGCATGGCTGGATGGTACCGGAGGTTCATTGCAGAGTTTTCAGAGGTAGCCGGACCGATTTCCGACACTTTAAAAAAAGGGACTAAGTTTGTTTTTGGCGAAGGGGCGCTAGCGGCTTTTAATCAAATTAAAGTAGCTCTCACTACAGCACCTGTTCTTCGCAACCCCGATTTCAGTAAACAGTTTATCCTATTATGTGATGCATCGTCGACTGGAATCGGGTGTGTGTTATGTCAGAGGGATGATGAAGGCAACGAATTGCCAATCTACTATTATTCCCACAAATTGAATTCCGCGCAACGTAACTATTCGGTTACAGAACGCGAATGTTTAGCAGCTGTTATGGGTATTTACAAGTTCCGTCCGTATATAGAAGGATACAGGTTCTTGGTAATTACCGACCACGCTAGCTTGAAATGGTTGATGAGTCTGAAGGATCCAACTGGGAGGTAAGCTAGGTGGAGTCTGAAGCTTCAGAGCTTCGATTTTTCGGTGGAGCACCGTCGTGGAAGTTTGCATGTTCTACCAGATGCACTCTCACGAATGTTTGAGGTAGAGGCATTAGGTGTAAACGAACCACCGGCGGAATCCATCGAAACCAGCACATCAAAAGCGTTGCATATTGATTTGAAAGACCCGTCTTTCAATTCAGAGGAGTATCTCCAACTTATATCTCATATCGAGAAAAATAAAGAACGTTTGCCAGACCTACAAGTGTCAGACAAATTTATATATAAAAAGGTCAAACACATTACAGGCAACCCCATTCAGGCGATCAAGTTTGGAAACTTTGGGTTCCATCGGAGTTAACCGACAAGTTGATCTTTCAGTCTCACAATCCACCTAGAGCAGCGCACGGCGGGATCGCCAAGACCCTATATCGTCTTCGTCAGCAATTCTATTGGCCAACTATGGCAGCGCAGACGAAGCTATTCGTAAATAATTGTGATACCTGTAGAGAGACGAAAGCACCTAACCAAACATTACGCGCGGAAATGGGCAAAAGCTATATAGTAGAAAGGCCATTTCAGCATCTCTATACTGACTTCCTAGGACCATATCCTAGATCACGTAAGGGAAATACATTTATTGTAATCGTAGTTGACCAGCTTACAAAGTTTGTGGTGATAAAACCCTTAAAAAAAGCAACAGCATCAGAAGTTATAAAGTTTTTAGTTGATGAATTTTTTCTTGTTTTCGGAGTTCCAGAAACTCTATTGTCCGACAACGGATCTCAATTCATAAGTAATGAATTCCAAGCTTTGTTGAAGAATTTTGGCATATCGCATATAAGAACTGCAGCGTATGCACCTCAAGCTAATGCGAGCGAGAGGGTGAACCGCTCCATCTTGAGTGCAATCCGATCGTATATCGATGAAAAACAGTTGAATTGGGATGAGCATCTGTCATCCATTAGCAGCGCGTTAAGAACTTCAGTACATAGTACTATTAACATGTCACCTTATGAAGCTTTATTCGGTCAGAGGATGATTGAGCATGGTGCAGATTACCAACTGCTAAAGAAATTAGGAGGCCTTAATCAATCAGATATTGATTGGCTACCCAAGTCTGCCAAGATGAACATTTTACATGCTTACCTGAAGACAGCACTCAGTCATGCTCATGATACCTACGAGAAAGTTTATAATCTGAGAAGCAGAGCGATTTCATTCAACATAGGGGACGATGTGTTTAGACGAAACCACATATTAAGTGATGCATCCAAACACAGAAGCGCTAAATTATGTCCGAAATTTATAAAAACTAAAGTGATTAAACTGATAGGCAACAATTTGTACAAGGTCAAAGACAAGAATGGTTTCGAGTCAGTGGTTCACACCAAAGACTTACGCAAATAGATACGTTTCGCAATAACTTTGACAGTAAATTTTTTTTTGCCCGGGCTTACAGTCTGAGCATGAGACACCGAAATGGGTCGTGGGTGAATATTCGAATTCTAAGCAACTACACGTACGAAGCTAAAGACACGAAAAGATGATAAGCATTTCCTTTTCATCGTCGTTGCTCGAACTCACGCAACAAGCAACTACTACCATCTCACCATCACGACAGCAGAATACCTTAAACAATATTTCCGCCTAATATCATGCTACTGCAAACCATACCAACTCGCAAATTTTCGGATTACACCTAAATTCGGAATTTGTAAATATTTTCTGAAAATATAACTAATAGTCGAAAATAAAGAATATCCGAAAATAGTGGAATGTGTCACAGACACAAACCTATCTATTCGGAATTCAGAAATGTAATAATAAATTATGGGAAACCAAAGTAACTACACCTAGCGAAGAATAGCAGAAGCTACTGGGGAAAATCATATTTGCAATGGGGCAAATTAAGCGCGAAAATCCATAGACCATCTAATGTCACATCTACACACATACCTGTACACACGTATATGGAGGTAGAACGCTGATACGACATTAAATATAAAATGGATACACACGGTCTAGAGTCAATGAGAATCTACTTGGGATGGGAAGCACTGAAATGAAAAATAGTGGAGCCAATCAATCACTTAACTAATGAATTTGAGCCGAATTATTTAGGTAGAGAAAGAAAAAGGTCAAATTAAACAAAATATGAGTTAGAAATTATACACATAGTAATATAGAATAGTTTTTTTTGGTAGAAAACTGAATCGTGACGAACAGCGGATAAAAGTAAACTTTTAGATTTCATTAAATAAACCAGATAGACAAATTTGCAAAAATTAACGAAAAATAAATAGGTCGAAAAACGACAGAAAGAATAATAGAATTTTAATGTAGAGCAAATATTACAGCAAAAACGATCATATAGTTCAAATAAATCAAGTTTTCACACTCACAGTCAAAATGAAGTCACAGAAAAAATTAAACCGTGGTTCAATTAGTAGGATCTCAGTGTAGCCGAAATAGTTAATTCGTAGAAGTAATAATGAAAATAGAGCATTCAAATTAGTAAAAATTAAACGATAGTCAGAAATTAATCCAATTAGAAACATCAGAAGTCAAAAATATACGAAAAGACAAATAAAGTTAGACACTTAGTTAGAAGCACGAATAAACAAAAGAAGAAACTATGTCACAGAGAAATAAAATCACAACCAGCACATCTGAAAAGAAAAGAAGAGAAATATGATGAAACGTGTCATAACCTGAAACGAAAAGAAAAAAAATATATATTCGGAGAAAGAAAATAACCTTGAAGTATCCTGAAAAGAGAATAAAAATAATAACGCTTGGTTAAATATGTACTATAAACTCACAAATCCTCATGTAAAAATAAGTCACCGATACGAAAGAAATATTATAAATAATACTTACCACCCGATAATATGTACGAAAACACCTAAACTCTAAACATCTGAAATATGAACATTGAATATTTTACATATGTTCGCAACTCGAAGATCAAGTTTCAAAACGTAATTTTTAATCAATAAACCACCCTTGCTACACACACGACCTTAAGTCATGCCATGCAAGCACGTAAGCTAAATAGATCGAACATCGAAGAACGTACGATCAAAGAGTGGAGCGGCACACGAAAAGAGACAAATAGACAAAGAAGTCAAAGTACCATATCGCACTCACTCAATCACCTAGGACCAATTGGTAGAAATAATTCAGAAAAAAAAGTCAACCGAGGCTAAATGGCGGAAATTTATTTTACGTGCCGTCTTTCCATTTTTACTACCCAAAAAGTGTGGTCGAAATTAGTTTAATAAACTTAAAAATAAGTATTTTAAAACGCGAAAAACATTAAAACATAGAGTGCGAAAAAAATCAAGAAGTGGCATCAAGGCAAAGCCGAAGTATAGCAATTGGAAATGTGAGTAAAAATTTTTTTATGTGACTAAGTGCAAAAGAATAGTAGGCAAAATTAAAATAACTTCATCATACAACATATAACTTTTCTAAAGAAATTATATGTTACATTTTGTTTAAAGTGGTGGAATTCGTTGTGCGACACATAAAAAAATATATTCTGAAAAAGTACACCAAAAAAAAGAAAAAAGAAGTGAGACCGAGAGGCAAGCAATCCATCGTATCGAGAGGATCTTGCTAGGAACACCCTTCAAGAAACTCAACAATATCGAGCATTTACCAACGCCACACAAATATATCCAGAAAACCAGGTAAAACATACATAATTTCAATTATTAATATTGCCAATTCAAAAAAAATTTATTCAACCCCCAAATACATTAGAAAACGAAAATCTAAATTTACAGTAGGGTGAGAAAAAAATAACCGCACGATACGGTAAAATTTTTAGAAGCCACATATCAGTAAAAATTTAGGTACAGTTGCGCAAAACGTAGATAGCTATAGTTCGAATATTTTGTAGAAAGCTTTTAGTAGAAATTTTGGCTCAAATAATTAGTTAGTTTTTGAAAATAAAATAGCACACTATTTAACATTTTCTTTTTTATATACAAATATATAGACAGATCGGAAGCGGAACACACCAGGAGTACTCCTACGAGCAAAGAAGACCAACTGGACACCAAAAATCTGCCAACAAGACAAAAATTACATTTGGCTGAAAAAGTCCATTGATCACCTCAGGAGCTGATGCTACCAATCTGTCTGGGTTTTTTTTTTGGAAGCACGAGTTGCCAACTCTGGACGAATGCTGGAGAAGTGCCTCAGGATACCCATGAAACGAAGACGAGTTCAGTCTGGAGGAAGATTTTTTTTTGTAATGCATAAAAAAAGGGATGTACCTGCTTAATACCACGCTATAAACCTACGAAATTTAAAAACAAAATCATTCTGGATCAAAACTTAATTCTACGAACATTAAATCATCATTTTTAAAAAGAATACGGGTTGGTGTGCAAGCCACAGCCAGCCACACATAACAAAAAAAAAAACATATTTCAACGAGGGACTACATACACCAAAAATATTACAACACATACGACAGGACGAAACGTACGAACAACGAGGGATTTTTAGCCGAAGCGGCTAAGGCTGAAAATTTACATCGTGGGACAAAACGCAAGGACAGTGACAAACAAAACAATTGGAGCAGCAGTCACCTCATAATTGGAATGAAAGATGCATCAGTAGCGGAATAAATAGCAGTTTGAAAAATAAGTAGCAGTGGTATAAGGTACCGTAATTATTAAAAATTCATATTATATTCGTTTTACATATCTCATATGCATATATACCCTATTCTATTGTGCACCTTACCCTATCTTTGAAACCCTTTAAAATGTTATAGGAAAATTTAAAATAAAAACCTTGATTCACTTTGGTGAAATTATAAATGATTTTTGAAAAGAAAATGTAAAAAGTGAATTGTTGTAAAAATCCATAACATTATTCGAACTAAAATTGTCGTAAACGATCATTACATCGAATAATTTATTTCGATCAATATTTAAAAAAAAAAATAATATTACAAGACTCAATGAGCAATATACCAAAAGGTACTTCTGCTCTAATTTCAAAGTTTATTTCCTTTTTGAGCGTTAAATTACTTAAAGAACACCTTTATTTTGAATTACTTAAAGAACACTTTTATTATTGAATGTGAGTATCCACTTCGGAGGAAAACATTTTATCAAACTTTTCTTTCATGTCATTTGGGGTGGGGTGAATTTCTTAATTGGAGACGTCCTACGTGTTATTAATTTCTATTGTTGAATCCCTGCGGTGGATTGTCGTCGTTAATATATCGGTAAAAGTAAAATTGTAAATTCGTGTTTAGCGTACAAAGAAAAAATTAAAATATTTTTGTATTACTCTTCGTGTGTCGCGGTATATGGTGGATGACATTCATATCTGGTTTCAGTTACGGGAATTAATTACTGAAATAGTACAGATATAGTGTTTGTGTCCCATTTAAACAAAATTTGAATCCGTTTTAACTATCTTTGTTGAGATTGAATTATACGTTCGAGATTTCGAATGCAGGGAAGCGATCAAGTCATGATTTCTTTCTGCAATACGGAAAATATGATATTTTCAATAATCGTCAAACAAGTGTGTTGAATTGATAATTCAAAATATCATATTTAAGTTTTCTTTTGCAATTGGTCCAACGTGAAATTTAAATTGAAAGTTAAATTACACTTATAGATTTTAGTAATTCAAAATCAGTAATGTCAATTAGCAAAGAATAAGTATATGATTCGATCAGTCAGTTTAAAAGTTTTTTTTTTTGAATATAAAGGTATCGAATATAATTCGAAAACGAATATCTATCAGTAATTATAGCTTAGATTAAAGGGGTCTGAGACCAACAATAAACATTATTAAATTTTTATTGGATAAGAAAAATCCTATGTTAGCTTATAAGATATAGAAATAAAATTTTGTACATGAGGTTTTGATTTACAAGAAAAATTCAGAGTTTCCTTTTTGATTCATTCGAGATTTCAATTGGCAGTTAATCTTTATGGGAAGATGATTCTAACAATTTTAGATTATAGCGAGATGGAGTGAGGAAATCACGAGGCTAGGTGTCGTGGCTGCGATCCTTGCCACCATGGGATAAAGGACTTTTGATGCAACAACAATAAAAGTCGCTTCAACCGCAGCAACAACAACAACAATAATGGTTCTGTGAAGGAGTTTAATCACTCCTAACACATAGTGGGAGTTCTTAATGAAGTTTTGGTGCATTTTAAGAACATAGGGTGAATGACTGCAATTGGGACAATTGTAGTTGCGTTCACTTTGGACGGGTGTGAGCACTAGAGGAAAATACAAGACCTATATTCCTCACGTTCGACGATTTTCACATCATAGTTTCGGGACAGTGAAAGTCGGTCATGAAGAGTTGATAATAGTCCGATGCAATAATAACATCTTTATTAGCATTATAAGGGTTGTCGTTTGAAGTTTGTCGCAACTATTCTCATACTTTTCGAAGTTTCTATCTTTCTTTCGAGTTTTATATCTTAGTTCGTTATCGGGTCCTTTTGCTCATTAGCTTAGCCTTTTCAAATTAACATTTGAGTCAGTCGTCAGCATGACTCTTTCAGGTCAAAAAAATATGTAACACGACTATACTTCTATTGTCTGATCCGCCTCCTTGAACCGATGAGCTGAGCCAAGGCGAATTTCAGTGACCTGAAGCAGTAGTAAAGTAATAGTCACCCTAATTGTTCGGGCTTGGACGTGCCTACCCGATACGTAGGTACTAAAAGTCGACGTGAACAATTAGGTTTCTAGAGGATCCAGGGGTCGAGTCAAATTACAAGCAATTATTTTCTTACAAAGGGCGTATACCTACATTGAGACATTAGGTCGGAGATTTAAACCCTCTCCTATATATTTATTTTGTACCTTATGAGAAATTCTTGTTTGAAGTGAGATAAGCCGATTAAGGATTAATGGATTAGTGCTGATTAAGGGTTTATGACTTTTTGATATGGATTTCCAATCCGAATTTTTTTTCTTCAGCATTAAACCAATCGATTCTAGGTGTGATATAAAGACGTATATGCCACCCACATATGTCAGGTTCTCTTGATGCAGGGAAGAATTGCAAAGTCGATCATTTGATGGTTAGTGACCTCAAAGAGAAAAGATCATTCTGCTGATAATTTATTTATTCTTTCTTGGATCGATTGATCCTAAAACTTAATTTTATGATGTGGATCCTACATAATGAGATGTAATCGCAATCTACCGTGTTGTGGAAAATTACTACGCATAATCCAAGAGTGAACCTCTGCTGTGGATTAATACAGACGGACACTCTCAGCGAGGCCAGAGTTTATCTGAACATATGAATTCCATAACTGAGAGCAAAACTTCCGTATTTCGAATTTTCATTAATCATATGATATGCAAATTGTGGCCATTCTATTCATGAGATATGTTGTAGAGAGTGTGATAGTAGTTTCATTGGTCTTTGGACATGTCGTGTAGATTGGATAGCTTCATCTTTTTATGTTCCATTACATAAATGGCGCCCAACGTGGGGCTACGAATTTTCGCAAGAGCGAAATCCTGAATCATAGATTTTACTATGTATTATTTTTAGGTTTCGGTCCCCATTGGCGCGGTGTTTGTGTAAGGTTTTTATGTTCCATTACAACACACCACCTCGTCATCGGCTTGAAGGCTGCTTACGAATCAAATTATTATTGCAATAGACCGTGACTTAATCAGTCGTTCTCTTTTTTGCTGCAGAATGCGTGGCGAAAAAAAATCAACGAAGGGACTTACATCGATAATTAGAATGATACGTATTCACATATCTTATGGTTGGGCCATATGGAAAGACAACAATGATCCAACCCGTAGGAACTTCCAAAACTCGCCATTGGACTTGTTGTATATCTAAAATTAACATTTGAAATAAGGACGCATTTCTGCCAAAATAATTTTTAATGTTGATTGCACAGTACGCCGTGAAATACGGAAAACGATTAAACGTTAATTGATTGTACCTTTCTTTTTAAAAACGTCGTTCACCGAGTACGAAATCTAAATGACCTACGCAAATTGTGAAATATCTTCTATCACTGCCATATAAAACAGGCTATAATAAACAATGTGCAATCATTAATTCCTTTGTTTACGTGTTCGTTTTCTGTTAAATGTTACACAATAGAATTGATGTTTTTAACTGCTCCAATAAACGACATTTTTGAAAGCTAGGCAAATTATAAAGCTTAGATCTAGATATTTGAGTTTCTAATTGAATGAACAGTTCTCTAACCAACTGAAAGTTAGTTGTACAGTGAAAGGGGTGGTCGGCGAAGCTGCGACTACACATTACACAATTACGACTACATTAATCCCATAGCTCTTTATCGCGAAACTGACATGGCTCCGTTGCTTCAATTTACAACAGGTTCTCAATTACTACCAGGAGGATTTGAATAGCCTCATCCACAGTTTCAACTTTGGAGTGGAATGCATTTGTTCGTTTAGACGTATCATGCATTCCTTGAAATTATAGTTTGGTATATTGCCATTGTTCTTTTTAAATTTTTATCCAACAAGATTACGTTTGCAATCATGAAGCTGGAAGTGTTTACCCGTAGCCAGGTTTAAGTTATAATGCAAAAATCCAATTTTTTATGGACTAAAGGCCGTAAAAAGCTAATTCGAATCGAAAATTCAAGAGCCTTTTGGATATAATAACAAGTTCTTGCAACTTATTCGTATATTTAATTTTATAATTTAATATGAATGTCGTGCTAGAGTAAGACCTCTTCTCCTCTCCAACAATGCATCTGAGATGCTATACTACTACCACTGTTTAAGATGAAATTAGTGAATAAAGTACACTTTGGGTTGGGCAATGGATTCAGGTTAAATGTTCACGGATGGTGGCAGAGAGCAAACACCTTTTTAGGCACTGCAATGACGTTATCAAAAAAGGTATCACTCTTGTAGGAGATTGCACAAATAAAAAAAATACGCGTCTAGAATCTCTAATAGATGGACGACATGGTTAATTGGTGATGGACGCAAAACTGGAATGTTGTGATTTTAAACTTTCTCCCTTTTAATTAAAATAAATTGTAATTTGTTGAAAAGAAGCTAGGACTGAAACTACCACCATCAACAAATCATCAATTTTTCGGAGATTTTAATAAGCCTAATTGGAACCAAATTATTTTTTACTCAACCGCACTATTCTTAAACTTAAACTATTTTCATCACACAACAGATTTCTTAATTATTAATTTTATTTAATCAAAACATAAACTTTTAGCACTTTTACCTCTGTTTCTCGAAATAAAAAACAAACAAATGGCGCAATTCTTAGTTGTTTTTTTTTTTTTTTTTTTGTTGAGAAGAGACGTCAAATAAAATAAACAAACACCTAATTTCTACCTTCAAATGAGCACACAAAAACTGTTATACTTTGTATGGGATCACTGATCTCAATATATAACTGGATAGTGTATTCCATACAAAGTATAACAGTTTTTGTGTGCCCATTTGAAGATTACATTCAGGTATTTGTTTATTTTATTTGACAACTCTTCCCACCAAAAAAAAAAAACAACCACGAATTACGCCATTCGTTATTTCTTTCGAGGAAAAATTGGATAGGTAAGTTGTTTATATTTTCAAAGTGAAATTAGTTTATATTTCTTTTACTTTTGGAAATTATCAGGTAATGTAAATTATATAATTTAAAGGCTATAATGAATTTATATTATCTTCTTTCAGAAAGGACAATTAGGACGTTTGCCAAACGATTTCAACAAATCAGCTATACACGATGAAGCTCTCAAATTACTCGATCAAACCAAAGATGGCTCAACCGCCTCAGCAATTATGGCTCAAAGGCAAAAATTCTTATGAAATTGCACACCCGGAGCTGTTTTGTAAGTTTAACAGAATACATTCAGATTGTAGAACTGATTCCAAACTTTTTCAGTGGCTTGGGACCAAGCTTTGGCAAGAAAGCCACTTGGATCGGTGCCAGTGGCGATCAGACATTTATTAAAATCGATGAATCACTTATAACAACTCATATACTTCCGAAAATAAGTGTCATTGCTGATAAAAAGACAATTTGTAAGCATACAATACTTAAGGTTGATGAAAGTTTTAAAATGTTTTAAACTTTTTAGTGTTGATTCCAACGATTCCTTTAACTTTCCACGCTCTTACTATAAATCGTCGTGATGGCAGTTGTTCCGCCCACTACAACAATCAAGTGAACTTTGTTCAAATTATTCAAAGCAATCGTGATTCTCCATTGCCTGAAATTAATCAGAATATCGATCGAAATGTGGATCAGATGTCTTGAAGTATGCATGAATCTAGGAATCAAATATTTGAAGTACATGAAAACCAAATGATGATAGGAGCTGGAGACCAAAGAAAACGACGTCGTCAAGAGGCTAAAAGTCCAATAGAGAAACCAATGCCACAAATTGCATTTGCATTGGATCCACAGTTTAATGTACTGTGGGTGTTTGATGGAGGAGCTAGCAAGACTGTACTTTGCTATAACGTTTTGGCCAGTAAAATTCCAAAAAATGGAACTGTAAGGACGATTTTAAATTAAATGAACTTAATTGTCATTTAAATTTAATTCCAGAACTCATCGAACTTTAGAGCAATTTTATCGCCAGAGTTGTCTCTGCCGACAAACAAACCAGATTCTCAAGTTTCACGATCTCAAGCTTCGTTAAATCTATTAGCTTGCTTGGATGTTCTTACATCTGCTCAGGATTTGATGTAAGTTTAATGCTAAAAAAAATTTTGAAGCCTGATTGTGTTCTCTTTTTAGTCCAAATTGTTTTGAAGATGTCACACCAACCCAACAGAGCCAGACAAAGGAAAATCAATCCAATGATTATCAAATATTGAACCGATTCGGGAACTTTGGAGGCAGTTGGGGATACTCTGGACACAGTGTAGAAGCAATACGGTTCTCCTGTGATACTGATGTTTTAATATTTAAGATAGTTGTTAATAATATGTCAATCCAATTTTATTGAATTAGTTTTCTATTTGTATATAGGCGGATTTGGTATGTTTGGTGGACGTGGTGAATACTCATGCAAGTTGAAGTTATTTGACCTTGGCATCGATGGTGGTGGTTATGAAAAAGATGGAGTTTTGATTTCAGAGACTAAAGAAATTCCCTATGAATGTCCCGCCAGAAGTAAATATCATATTATGCTACCAAAAGCTGTAACAGCATCCTCTGGACGATGGTATTTAATTTGGGCTCGTATAGCTGGTCCTTCGTCAGATTGTGGTTCTGCCGGACAAGCAAATGTAACCACCGAAGATCAATTGGTTTTTGCTTTCAAAAATTTAAAAAAAGCTAATAACGGAACTGATGTCAATTCTGGACAAATTCCATCCATTTTATATCGATTAATCACACAGGAATCAAAACAACCTACACCACAGATAGAAATTGATCCGGTGCAGAAAATCGAAGTCATTTGCCAATACAGTGACTAAAGAGTGTTTCGCTTCTCAAGTGGTCATGGGAGTCGTTTAAAAGAAATATTCGAGAGCAGAAGGACAAAACACGTCATCTAAAAGTGAAACAATCACTTGAATATTTAATTTATGTCAATAAATCGTGTTTAAGATTATTGAGAAAGTATACAAATGAGATTTATCCACAGAAGGCAATGAAAATATCTGCAAAAAATTCGACTGATGGGAATCTTGGTAATGTTGCTAGAGAATTCGAATTTGAAAGGTTTTTAGAATATTTTGTTTTGTTTTAGCTGGCAAATCAGGGAAATCAGTAGAAAAGGCACCGAAGCATTTTCTTGGAACAAGTGAGCTCGCAACTCCAACTTCGCGTAAAGCAAATATGGAGAATGTTCAATTGGCTGAGTGTATTGGCAATGTTAGAGCACTTCTAATTGAGATACTCAACGATGATATATTTAAGGATATTTGCAGTGAAGAAGGTAAGTTTGCAGTTTTTTTTTTCTGATGAGATTTGTTAATTTCGATTATGTATCTCTTTTAGGATACCGTATGGTCTTAGAGATTCTTGAAGAGTTCCATACCAGTTTTGTTGCGTGTTTTGATGCATTTTATCCAACATCGTCTTTAAAATGGAATTGTCTTTGTGATCTTCTCTCACAAATGGATATGGTAAGTTTTGAATTGAAAAAGAAGAACTTAATTTTAATAAAATGCACTTGCCTCATATGAATATACAAAACGCAGACAGTGGCCGTGCAGCTCACATGGACTCACATTCAAACAATGTATTTCCGGTAAGGGTTACAATCTTTTATAAACGATAAAAAAAATTAATTTATGATTGCTTTCTTCCTTTAAGTGCGATATTTGTGGGAAGCAAATGAACTCAAGACGAAACCTTATTACTCACATTCGTAGACACACCGAAGAAAAGAAGCTAAAATGCGAAGCCTGTGGCAAGAAGTTTTTCACAAAATACCATTTGAATTTACATGCCTCAAAATTACATTATAAAAGTTGAATCAATATTTAAAAATTGTACGTTTTCTTAAAGCGTAAAAATTCCAATTGTTTTCGAAATAAAAAACTAAACTTTTCTTTATTTGACATTGACATTAAAAATAAACGCAGTTTGGATTGAAAGTCATATAAAGGTTTTTATTCATTTTTGGTTGTAGGGAAACAGTGATTTCCCGGGAAACTGCAAAGCTAATGAACTCGTCAGAGCAAACTTATGCCAGAGCAAGATGCTTCATGTCGATCTAGTAAAAAAAAAGTGAATCAAGTCTGTCGTCTGAGAAGATTAAAACTATTAGTTCCATAGTTGGCTTCATTAATTGGCATGTTTTATAGAAATGCATACCCACTACAAAGTCCGTACTAGGACGTGATGAGTTAAAACTGTGTTTCAAAGTATTCGTACCACTTTCTTTCAAACTAATGTTTTGCACATTGCTCATAATCATAAGGTTCATCTCATGATATCGCCATCTTTGATGCGGATCGTTGCCGCTTTTCAAATATGAAGAAATCTCGGATTTCTTAAACGTTCGATTCGCTAATCATAATGAGAGCCTAATTTTGCAAAATCCACTTTGTCCGTTTATATTATACATACCTACACTGGGTAAATCATTATGAGTTTTGGGTTTCCATCAACAGTTTCAGAAGACATCAATATAAAATTGTAAGTTTTCCGATATCAATGCCAATAAAATTTTGATAAGATGTAACCATAAAGAACCTCTGAAAATAACAAACGCATAAAATTTTGAGTTTAAATAAATTTTTATTAACAATCATATAATAACAGCTTAGTGTAATTAATGAAATATGTTTTCTTTTATAAACATTACAAACAAATTATTTAAAAAAAAACAGAAATCAATTATTAAATTGAATAGTTAACAAATTATCATTGCGAAAAAAAAAAATGTTTGATTTCGTATGTAATTTTTTTCTTATATGCGAAAATAATACATTATTGTGTTTATACCTTACTAATGTGTTATGACCTCTGTCGAGATCATTAACATAGTCAAAAAATAAAATAAAATAAAAGACTTTTAGAGCGTCTAGTTTCTGAAATTGAAATTAAATTCAAATGTATTCAATAGAGCACCATCAAAATAATAAACTTACTTCATTTATTTTAGGCCGAAATATTTCAGTTAGATCCAAATCTTTATCAAGAGTGTTGAGAAAATCAATTGTAATGGTAATAGCCCGTGATATATTCGAAACAAATTCGTCTTTTGACATGAACGCAAGCATTTGCCATGATTCTTTGAATTCAGTTGTATCTGTGATATCTTTGGATAAACAACTAGAGTAAAGTTCACGCTGGAATTTTCCCAATGGAGATTTGGGAAGATTTTGTACAAGAACTGTTAAAAACTCAAGAAATGATCGAAAGTAAATAAAATGCAGGTGACAGTCTCGCAAAAGCTTTGGCAGTTTCTTTTTAAGGTATCCATCATCTGTGAGTATAGCTGCGACTCTTTGGCAATCATTTAAAGCTTCCACATAAGGACGAAAAGATAAAAGATGACGAATAGTTTCCATGTCTTCGTGTGTGAGAGATTTTATCATTTTTAGTGATGACGAGTAGGATGTACAGAGAGCATACGAATTGCCTTGGAAGAAATGTTCCATTAGGCAATACTAGAATATTATTAATTGAAGTTATAAATGTCTGAAATAGATCTTTAGGAAAGTTCTTACTTTAAATCCTTGAATAAAACCATTTATGGAAAAATCGTAAAACAGGAATATATGAGTTAAAAACATGAAGGCTTTTCCAGATAAATGAACTGAATGAATAAAAGAATTGAGGTTGGTTGTTTCCAACTTGCGAGTTTATTACTAACTGAAATAATGGAAAATCTTAAAACTAAAATGCAGTCGCCGATTCATTCACATATCCATACCTTTGATAAAGACATGGATACCGAGAAGGAATTTAGCGTAGGCGTATTGCACAGTGCACTAGAGAATCTCGAAGTGCATTGTGAAATATGCCAATATGCAGATCTTACATTTACATTCTTAGAATTAAATTTAATATGATACTTCTAAAGGGAGTATCCAAATGCATATAATTTATTTCTTAGAACTAGTAATCAAATAATGCTTATTCAAATCTACTTAATCCAAATGGATATAAATTATTTCTTAGAACTAGTAATCAAATAATGCTTATCCATAACTACTCTCCCCCTTAAACAGGAACGTCCCGGTTCTGTTGCAAATTTGAGCCAATTTTTTGTAAAATTTTTGTAACTTCTTGGTTCATGTTGAATACTTCTGGCTGATGGGCTGGTATGTTTCTGTTTATGGTATGTTTACAATATTTGAGGTATGCAGAAATGATGATGATCAGTATTGAAGTGATTGCTGCGGTATAGTACCAATATCTTTGTTGATTTTCTATAGTGGAATCAAACATTTCTATTTTCTGTAAGTTTCGAATATGTGCCTGTTGGAGAAATGGAAGTGTTAAAAATTCGGAATGTCCTGATATATTTAATTTAAAGATATATGGGGTTTCGGGCTGCATTAGTGGTTCTTTTTTTGATACTGTATATATGGTAGAATTGATATAGATATCGTCATTATATTTGACCAGAAATGTCCCGTTAATATTGATATCGCGTCCATCTTCATTGATAGTAACCAGTTGGTCATTAATGAGAATGATGTTGTCATCGATTTGTTCTATTGGCTGAACATGATGTGCTGTAGTTGTTCGGCAAGTGGCGGAATTCTTGTTCATAATTTGACTAAGGCATTCGTCAAAGGGGTCTTCTTGGCAATAGATAGTTTCTAATGATTCCGTGCAATTTCTTAGGGGGCTGCTTCTAGACTTGCATAATGATACATGATTATTTCTTAAATCTAATATAATGTTATTATGAACTACTGGGTAAATTTTTATTAAAGGACAAATTTCCTTCACATTTGGTACTTTAATCATATATTTAAGAATATTTTTATCCGAGTATACTTTGACATTAGAGGCTAATATAAGATCATTTATATTAATAGAAGTTTCTTCTAATTTCATTACATTCGTTATTTCGACATCTGTTAAAATAATTGGATTTACAATATTTAATCGTGCAAGAGTAACTGAGTAAACGACATTGTTCAAAAGGGTTATTGCTCTTTGGTTTCGAATTGATATCAGCTGGAACAAATTCGGACTGTTAGAACCTTCAGTGGTAGTATAAAAATTGCGACTCAATGAGTTAATTTGTGTTGTTAATTCGTTAATATGTTTTGTAAGCTCAGTGTTTATTTCAATTTGTTGGTTTTCGGCCCCAATAAGTTTTGACTGTCTTTCGCTTAAAATTATAAAATCGTCGTAATCCGGTGTGCCAGCAATAAACTTTAATGTCGATCCAATAAAGTCGATTGACCGACGTAGTCTCCTGTGGGGGCGTAATGCAGACAGGAGTTTAGTTATTTCGCTAATGTCTGCGTCAAGTGATGCCTCTGTATCCAAATTACTAAACATGCGTTTAAAATTAACAATGTCTAATGCTAGATTTTCAAATTCTGTTAGATTAACGGTGTGAATCAAATATATATAATCGTTGAAAACTGCCACTTTACCTTTGCGGAATGGGATATATTGTGCAGAGGAATAGTCCATAACCTTGGCAGTAGCCGTTGTTAAAAAAATTAATCTGTAAAATAAAATTTATCGTATGTTATCTTTGTGAATATGTTTTCCGTCTACAAGGACGGTGGTGCCTAGATCTTCCTGGACAATTTTTTTCTTATATCGACTTGACATTTTATTACCCCTGCGTTTGTCTATCTTCACAAATATTTCCTGTCCAGGTATAAATGTACGCGAATTACGTTTTAAGTTGTGAGCCTCATTTTGCTTATTTTGTGCTTCTTGGAGCAAATCATGTACAATTTTTCTTTCTGATTCACTCATTGAAAAGACAAGGTCAAAGGGCCTTCGTTTAGTCACTGAGTGAACTGAGTTATTGTATTTATACACTGCGGTTCGCAGTATTTCTTTAACATTACTCAAATTAAATTGCAGTTTAACTGCCCTAGAAATTTCGCTCAGGGTTGAATGAAAACGTTCAATCTGCCCATTACTCTGACTATGCATAGCCGGTACCGTGAAGTGCTTTAAGTTGAAATTATCTCGTATAAGGGACCTTATAGTGTGAGAGCAAAGCGTTGGCTCATTGTCAGAGACTAATAATCTTGAATTTCGGAAACTTCCAAGTACCTTAAGTATTGGTAACTTCATGTCTACCAAGGAACGTGAGGCTATTGGCTCAACAAGAGCATATTTTGTAAATTTATCTATGCATGTTAAGAAGTAATTATTATCTGTATTAAAGATATCGATGTGAAGTATTTCACCTGGTCGTGTTGGAATTGGTGTAGGCTCCATTGTTTGCCTTTGTGGGTGTCTAGCATACTTTGATTGCAGGCAAATTTTGCAGTTCTTTGCAAAAGTATTAATTTTATTCCCCATTTTTAGAAAAAAGTAACTATCCCTGATCTGGGAGATATTTTCTTTTGCAGAGCGGTGAGCTCTATTATGTTCTGTTGCGATGGTTTCAATTTGATCATTTTCATTAGTAAGGTCTATGACCATTTTATTAGTGTGTTTAAAACGAACTGCTGGGAATAACTCTACGAGTTTATTTTGGACTTTTGCTAACACTTCCAGCTGACAATAAATTCCGTTTACTATGTCAGGATTAATTTTTTCTTGTAAAATAGAGAACAGCGATTGAAAATCATTGAATCGGATATCATGACGAGTATATCCTGCAAATGGGATCGTAGTAATTATATCAGTCGTTTGAGCTTGTGAAAGTAAAACTTGATTTTTAAAACTATTTAGGCTGGGGAACTGAACGAATATACTGAGTATACGAAACTTCACTATTTATACAATATTCACTTGAAGTTTTACTATATTCGCTTGTCAAATGTTGAACAAATTGCCGGGACATTGCGTCAGCCACATTGTTTTCACTACCAGGTTTGTAATGAAGAGTCGGAGCGAACTCTTCAATGAAACTCCTCCAACGTTTAAGTTTTGTGTTCGGATTTCGGTCGGAAATTGAAAAGGTTAAGGGTTGGTGATCCGTAAAAATATGAAGGTTGTTAACTCCATAAAGATAATTTCTAAGTGTTTGAAGTGACCAAACAATTGCGAGCATTTCCCGCTCATTTGTGGCATAGCTTTGTTCGGTTTTAGACAAAGAACGTGAAATAAACGTAATTGGTTTCCCTTTTTGGGACAGAACTGCCCCTATTGCCACAGACGAAGCGTCGGTGGTTAATTCAAATGGCATTTTGAAGTCTGGAAAGAGAAGGGTTACATCCTCAGATACCAGTATCTCTTTTAATTTGTTAAAAGCTTCTTTAGCCTCCAAAGAAAGAATAATCTTTTTGTTTTTCGATTGATTAGCATTTATATGACCGTTTTCTCCTCGTAAGAGTTGAGTGAGTGGTTTTGCTATTCGAGCGTAGTCTCGTATAAAACGTCTATAATATCCCGATAGGCCTAAGAATGAGCTGAGCGATCGTTAAGTAGTAGGAAGTTCATATTCAAGTATACCGCGAACTTTATCATTAGCGGTTTTAAGACCTCCTTGACAAACAATTAAACCTAGGAATTCTACACTTTCCTTAAAAAATTGCGTCTTTTCCAAATTTATTTTCATGTTAGCATGAAGAAGTTTCTTTATGACGGACTCTATGTCTCTAATATGTGTTTCAGCATCAGGGGAAAATATTATGACGTCGTCAATATAAACATGACAACGTTTTCCAATATCTTCTAGGGGCATTTTTTAAACCAAACGGAAGGCGGCAAAATTCGTACTTGCCATTATTTATAGAAAAGGCCGTCTTTTCGCGGTCTTTCTCAGAAAGGAGGATTTGATGAAATCCTGATTTAAGGTCTATGGTACTAAAATATTTGGATTTTCCCAAATTAGCGAGAATAACAGATGTGTCGGGTATTGGGCAACGATCCGAGATAGTTTTCTGGTTCAGTTTGCGAAAGTCGATGACTAATCGCAATTTTTGTTTTCCGAACTCGTCCTTTCCTTTTTTATTCACAACCCAAACTGGATTGTTGTATGGTGAACGGCTCTTACGGATAATTTTGTCCTCAAATAGAGACTGAACTTCCCTGTTAACAAACTCTGTTGCGGACATGTGGTAAGGATAGCTCCTTGAAAATATTGGTTCTTGAGTTGTTGTTCTGATTGTAGCTGTAACATTAGTATTATATGTCAGAGCTTTGTTGGGGTCGGCAAAAACCTCCGTATTTTTATTAATTAATGTTTTGAAATCAGATCGCACCGATTCGGGAATATCTTTAATATTTGCTACTATATTATTGACTTGAGGACAAGGCATGAATAGGAGAGGTTCTGTACCGTTATTGTATATTATTTAATTTAGACCAGTGTCTAAAGTCGCACCGACTTGCTTGAGCAAATCGTATCCTACAATCGCGTCGAAGCTTTCAAGATTCGGTAGGATAAAAAATTCAGATACGACACCGAAAATGTTTACAAAACATTTTTTGTTTATGCGAGTCGAGCCATTAACTGATGAAATGGTAAATGGTTCATTAACCGATTGAACTCCTTTCAGAAGAGGAAGGTCTTTTATATAATTCTTTGCGGCTCCTGTGTCAATTAGCATTGTGATTGTGTGCCCACTTCTCAACGTTTTTGTTATATAAGGGAGCTAAGAGTTTACATTAATAAAATTTATTTGATCATTATAACAGTCTTCGGCATTGACGTACTAGATATGGACCGCCAGTCGGTTGAAATTTTCATACAAACAGCCAAGAAAAGTTGTTCCATCTAAAAACAGTCTAAAAACGCCATCATCTTTAAGTGTTAAATACGTGTACTAATTTCGCCATTAGAATTTAAATGAAAACGATAATATTATATTAATCTCTAAGTAACACATGGCATAAGGAGTGCATGTTTTGTAAAATATAAGTAGTTTGATAATAATTTCCACCAAAATATTTCAATATTAAATAATTAATTAAATAAATCATATCACTGCTACGCAGATTCCCTACTAGTAGTTGATGGCGCCCATAGTTATGTTGGAACACGCGTGAAGTTGGCTACTGGCGGTCCATACCTAATACGTCAATGGTCTTCGGATATTTCACTAGAACTGTCATTTACGTTATCAGTTTTATCACTATCGATGTCGTTACGATTTGCAAGAACGTGGTTGACACGTTGATTTCTATGAAAACTTGTGTTTTGATTAGATTCTCTGTCTCTTTTTTGAAAATTTGGACGAGAATTCGAATAATTTTGCTTTGAACCGTTTATTGGGTTGAATTTAGTGAAGCTTTGATGTGGGAGGTTTGAATGGAAAGTTTCGTGCCTTTGGTTTTGTCTAAAGCGTGAAGAAGTTGGATCGATGTCCATTGGCTCGATCTTTTGTGCATTCGATACACGATTATTGTTGTGTATAGTTCGATATTGGGGGTTATTGGGACGTGGCGGTGGAATTTTATTATTCCTTTCTGCAAATGCATTCGCAAATGCGTGACGCTGCTGGTTCATTTCCAGTTCTTGTGCCAACGCCAAAGCAGTGGGAAGGTCTGCAGGGCGGCTTAAAAATAAAATATTTCCTAAAGGACGATTGAGGCCTTATATAAAGATACGAAGTGCGTCACTTCTGTATTTTTCATTCAGAGAATTTAAAACCTCTTTGTCATCACAATACTGCATGATAGCTTTATTTGTAATTAGAGTTAGTTGTTTTACGACTGAATCATAATATTCAGGAATTGAAGATCGTCCTTGACGTAGGGTGAAGAGTTCTTGCTCCAATAAGTAGAGTGGTCTCTTATCGGCGTAGGTATGATCTAGTCGTGCTATTATTGCATCGAAATTCATAGGGGTATTAAATGAGGAAAGCACTGTATCGGCGTTTCCTATGATTTTGTTTCGAATAATTGCTACTGCTTGATAGTAGCGATTCGAATTTACGTACCTTTTGTACGGTTTCAAAGCTGCCTTGGAGGACTGCCTCCAAGAAGGATATTTTTCTGTAGAACCGCCGAACTCGGGAACAGTTTTAACCACATCTAAACTTATTTCGAATTTTATATTGTCATCTATTTCGATGCCTTTATATGTCTCAATAATTGGTTGAGTAGAGTGAACAGAATCAATACGATTTGTTAGTTCAGACCGAGCAAAATCAATACGATTTGCTAGTTCATTTTGAGCAGAATTAAATTGTCGCGTTAAATCGGTATGAGAAGAATTAAAACGATCTGCTAAATCAGTCATGGTTTTACTAAACTCTTTTCTTAATTGATTGGCCAGAGCCGTAGTGACATTAGTCACGAGATCGGTGATTGCATCATTATCAAGAGACATTTTGAGGCACAAACGAAGAAAAAGGAAACACAAAAAAAAAACAAAATTGACCTTGAAGGTATTTGAACGAGCACAAATTAACACACTTTTTAAAAGAGTAAATTTAAAGCACAATTATATATGGGTATGTATATAATATTTATAATAAAAACGAATATCGTAAACTCAGTTAACTTGTACTCACAGTATAATTTTCATTTTATAAACTTAGGTAGGTATCTGCTTGTAGTATGTAGGTACAGATGATAGCGTTTCAGCTTTGGGACGATTGATGTCTTCTTTTTGAAATTATTATCCAGTGAAGTTTTTTTTTATTTAGATTTTACACGAAGTGTTCTATTCTCTTCTATGAAGATTTTTGGAACTCTTTATTTTACGTTGGGAGCCAATAAAAGAATTGAGGTTGGTTGTTTCCAACTTGCGAGTTTATTACTAACTGAAATAATGGAAAATCTTAAAACTAAAATGCAGTCGCCGATTCATTCACATATCCATACCTTTGATAAAGACATGGATACCGAGAAGGAATTTAGCGTAGGCGTATTGCACAGTGCACTAGAGAATCTCGAAGTGCATTGTGAAATATGCCAATATGCAGATCTTACATTTACATTCTTAGAATTAAATTTAATATGATACTTCTAAAGGGAGTATCCAAATGCATATAATTTATTTCTTAGAACTAGTAATCAAATAATGCTTATTCATATCTACTTAATCCAAATGGATATAAATTATTTCTTAGAACTAGTAATCAAATAATGCTTATCCATAACTAATGCTTTGGCGATAGGATGACTTTTTCCAAAATCTAGAATATATAATTGGCTGTTAAGACAATAATAACATCCTTTTTTCTGTCTAATCTTCTAGTCCATCTGTTCAACTTAAGAATAGGATAGGACTAAAAACATAGAAAGCTAAATATATAGAAGGGAGTAGACCAATTTATAGTACGATATAAAGTTTATTACGAGCTAATATGTATGTACAAACAGATTACTTATTTAACCTGGAAAATAGTAAACAAATTGTAAAATTTACCTCATTTAATCCAGCTGGAGCTGCTTGCATTTGAAATACCTTCAACCTGATTTTGCTGGTGACATGATACGGTAAAGTACTATGTAGTGCTGAAACCGCCGTCGCTACTCCCAATACCAACACAATTGGAATCTTTGAACAATACGAACTAAGAATCAATATAAAATCCTGCAGAATTTTTGCATTAAAACATTCAAAATCAGGCAAAATCACCGCAAGAGTTGTGTTCTCATTTGAACTTTTGTGCCATGCGGTAAGTACTTGCATTGTACATTGCGAGCGCCGTAATTGCTTATGATCTCTGTCCTCATCTTCTTCCAATTGTGCTTCAACAAAGCCATATACCATTGTTTCAACAGCTGCCTTAACACTTGGACAGTCACGGGATTGAATGACACAAACACTAGCCGAAAGCTGTTTATACGTTGCGATAATGTTTCAAATTGCTCATGATGATCGGGTTGATTTATACCTAATTAAATTATTGATCTTTAATAATCGGACAGATATGACTTCTTGTGAACTACTTACCAGTTAATAAATCAGCAGCCGGAAGAATATTTTTAACTGGACTGCCACCATCATCACTATGTGCCTTTCCAATATAATTAACCAAGTCCTTTAAAGTTTGTGAATAACTTTCTCTTTGCAGAATTTCGATTTAGTTTAAAACGTATTCCATGTTTGTGAATTAGTTTTGTAGAAAGGTTAATCAATTATTTCTTTTCCGAAGAGAGGTGCAATTGATTGGTTTAATTTCTTAGTTTTTGCTGTTCATGTTTTGGGTTTCATTTCACTTGGCGACTACAACTAAGCTCCAGGTTCTTATCAAGAATGTCGGCTGTCGCATGCAGCTAAGACGAAAAATGTGAAGGGTTGTAAGTGTATTTGCAGGGGTAATGCTCAAAAGTTAAAAAGGAGTTGATAATTTTTTTCTTAAATCTGAGTTGTTTATTATGCAAATATATTAGAAGAACTGTAATTTTTAGCGAAAAAACACCAGACAAAAACAAGTAAAAGTAAAAATTAAATTCAACAAAACTACGAGGACGAGCATCAGACAAAAGTAAATAAACCACCATTTTGGCGGTTGAGAAACTGTCCTAAACTGGAATACTGTTATATAGATAAACAAACGATTTTGGTTGGGTGTTGGAGGTATTTATTTTAAAAGAGGTTTATTTTTGTAGGTGGCTGGTAGTTATGAAGTTGCTTAGGTAGGTATATGGAAAATGTTACGCTTCGTTACAAGCTATGTCCAAAATACTTACAATTAAAAAAACAAACCACTTGTTTTTGTCTAAGAAGTGTGTTTTTATTAATTTTTGTTATTGCAGATCTTAGTTAGTCTGACGTTTATGAAAACACCCTAATATATTAATGAATTTTCTTTCTCGTTGCCTCCTGTTTGATAATATACAATTGCGAAATCTATGTCAAGAAATGATTTGCCAAAACAAAAAAATAAATTGGAATTACTGAAATATTGTATGAAATCAAGTTGGCAATAAATATTTCTCGTGGAGCCACGGTGTCAATAAGCAGTAAAATATTTTATAAAAAGCAGTCCAAATACTACAATTGCAGTACTTCAATACTTTAACAGCCAAGATTATTACCCCTCTGGACAGTTTCACCTCTAGACCGTGTTAAGACTTTGAAATTTGAGACCGGACTCTCGAGAGTTCTTTGGCAAGAGGGGTTAGGGGTGAGTGCCCCCGTGAGGCAGCTTCAAATTATAAACATCGGAAGCGTGAGTACTGTTCCAATTCCAAATTCAAGTTTTTTGGATAGACCATACATTCTTACAATTTTGCATTTTGCTGTTAATTCCAAGATTTTATCTTCACTTTTATGTTCACTTTAATTCCTGACCAATTTATCGCCACTTTTCGTATTCCATACAAAATTTTGCTAAAGTTTCTAAACAGTTACCAATAAAACACGCCTATTATCTGCTTGACGGCCATAGAATAATAAATAAATAGAACATCAACACAGGAGGCTCCACCCACTTTTACCTACAAACTTTCAAATCGGCAGTATTAAACTTCTGTGTGCGTGCGCCCTTGCATTTCAAATGGGACTGTCAAGTTTGGCCTACCACTACATTCATGAAATACTGCCAATTGGTGAAAAAGTAAAAAGGCTCCATTTTGTGTTGAATTTTTCAAATAAAATTTTCAAAATAATCCGTTGGCATCCGTTGAAGCGGGAAATAAACACGAAATAAACATTTTTCTTCTTATAATCATTTTTGTTACTACGATTTTAATAAGAAATGATGTAAAACATCACGAAATTGTTTTGAACTTATTTAAGATGTTTATTTATCTAACTACAAATAAATAAAAATTAGCACATAGTGTGAACACACCAGTTTAGCTGCGTGTTCGCCTATTGGCCAATGGCCAGTGACGATTGCAACGACCCTGGCCGTGTCCATTCTGTTTCGTTTTATTAAATCATTCGATCTGTTTTTGTCATAGGTTGGCCATATCTTTCTAGTTATTGTACAGGTTGCCAAACCTTGCCACCTCTTTGTTGATTCTGAAAGGAAATGGTCATATATTCTGCCCTTCACGAAGCCCAGTGGAAGATCTACTGATTCCGCCTGAGAGACGAGAAGGGCTGATCCTTACCTAGCAAGATCATCTGCTCGCTTGGATGTCGCTATGGCCTGGGATCCATACAAGAGAAATTTTTATACTATCACTGAAACCTGAGAGCTCTGCTCTGCATTGATGAACTATCTTTAAAGACACCAGGCAGCTGTTAATTGCCTTAATTGCGGCTTGGCTATCTATACAAATGGCTACATTGTGAATATTATGGTTAGATATTGTTTTTTGTTTGAGTATCCTACAGGCTTCCTTAATTGCAAGCACTTCAGCTTGAAATATGCTGGCAGCGTCGGGCAGGCGGAAAGATTGACTAATTTTAAGTTTGTTGGAGTAAACACCCGCCCCAACTCCGTCAACCATCTTTGAGCCGTCAGTGAAAATTGTGGTGTCATATTCATTTGTCACCGTATCGTTTTTCCATTCGTCTCTGGTGGGAAAAAGCACAT
The DNA here is from genome assembly GCA_951217065.1 of Baccha elongata. Taxonomy (NCBI): domain Eukaryota; kingdom Metazoa; phylum Arthropoda; class Insecta; order Diptera; family Syrphidae; genus Baccha; species Baccha elongata. The sequence goes on from CATNUY010000089.1 coordinate 327,945, forward strand.
TGAAACTTTTATCAAAGTCAAGACAAGGGTATTGGTAGGTAGGAAGATCTATTGGCAACAGTTTTAAAATTTGTCCATGACCATAGGGTCTTTCTGCCCAACAGCTTGCTTCTTTAAGCCTGGTTGTACTGCAGGATACCATGTTTTTGATGTGAAGGTCTAGAGGCAAAAGATTAAGAATAACGCTTAAGGCATCGGTTGGGCAAGATCTAATTGCACCTGTGGAACCTATGCTGGCTGTTCTTTGAATCTTTTTCAGTTTGTCTATATTATATTTTTTACTTAGGGCTGGCCACCATACAATCGATCCGTATGTTAGAATTGGACGAACTAAAGCTGTGTAAGTCTATAATATCATTTTAGGCTTCAGACCCCATTTTTTCCCGAAAGTTTTACTACATGCATAGAAGGCTATACTTGCTTTCTTCACACGTTCTTCAATATTGATTTTCCAGCTAAGCTAAGTGTCCAGAATACCTCCTAGGTATTTAGCTTTTGTTGATAGAGAAAGAGTGTGACCGTTCAACTTAGGTAGGGTGAAGGGAGGAATTTTAGTCCTAGTGGTGAAGAGCATCAATTCGGTTTTATTTGGATTGACACCTAGCCAACAGCTAGTAGGCCAGATGTCATTTCTTTTCAAGGCAGTTTCCATGATATCACTTATCACTGTAGGAAACACCCCTGATGTCATAACCACCAGGTCATCCGCATACGCCACCGCCTTTACACTACAGTTGTCCAGTTCACAAAGGATTGTGTCCATGACAAGCAACCCTAGTAAGGGGGATAGAACTCCTCCCTGAATTGTACCCCTATCTACGAGTTTAATAATGTGGTCATTACCCAACGTTGCTTGAATGATTCTTGATCTTAACATGGATAAAATCCATTTTGTAATGTAAGCATCGACGCCGAACTTGACAAGAGATCCCTGAATCGAATTAGCAAGAACGTTATTGAAAGCTCCCTCGACGTCAAGGAAGGTTGCAAGGGTATATTCTTTGTTTTGAATTGTTTTTTCAATGGTGCGCACCACCTCGTGAAGAGCCGTTTCCGTGGACCTTCCCTTAAGGTAAGCGTGCTGTGATTTGGAAGAGGATTTCTATCTTAAATTCCTCTAATGTATATGTCAATTATTCTTTCCAGTGTTTTCATGATGAAGGAAGTGAGGCTGATGGGCCTAATGTCTTTTGGGGCTTCGTGTCCCCATCTCCCCACCTTCGGAATGAAAATAACTTTAACTTGTCTCCACGACTTAGGGACGTAGTTGAACCGGAAGCAATTTGTGAAGAATACTTCTAACCAGGGTACAGCTGTGTTATGCAACTTCTGTAGCATTATGGGAATAATGCCATCTATTGGAGCCTTTCATCATAAATTTGTCTAATTTCAATTTCGCGCCAAGGATCTCTTTATCATTTATTTGAATCTTCGCGCCACAAATTATTATATTCATATTTTATAGTAATCCTAAATTTAAAGCTGTACATCAAATTATTAAACCGTTGAAGATTGAAGTATATAAACCTAAGAAAAAGCTTTAAATAAAAAAGTACAATTTAAACCAGCATTGGTGCAACAACTCTGTCGTTTTTATTTGTCGGAACAATTTCTTTTTAGTTTTGGTTTGTTTTGGGTCACATGGTTGACATTGTTAATAAATTTATTAGTTGGAAAAATCCAAGTTTAGTTCGCAAGTTAACGCGAAATTTTTGAAGCAACCAGATCGTTCTACGAGGCAGTAGAGGTTTTAAGTTGCACGGTTAAAACTATAGTGTAAAGCCGTCCATTTTGGCGCCCAACTCTGTAGGGAACCACTTCACTATCTCGACAGTATAATAATTGAAATATTGTTAACACCTAATATGCTACTACAGTATAAAACGTACCAACTCGAAAATTTTCGAGATATTCCTAATGTACAAAGACAATTTTATTTTCCTAAACATTCCGAATAATGTTAACGTGTAGAACCCAATTCAGTGGAATGTGTCATAGACACAAACCTCTGCATTCGGATTACCACAACACAAAATAATTCCCATTCAGAATATTTAACTTCATCTCGTGAACGATAGGGGTAGCTAAAAGAAAAAGTCGTATTGTGGTGGAGCAGTCTGCGCGCGAAACTCACTAGTCCATGGAGAGCACATACATACACACAGCAGAACTTAATTTTTGCATGGAGCAAAATGTCAACACGACCCGAACGCAAAATGGCAGCCCGTAATCGAGAGCAGATGGAGATATGGATGGAATAGGTTGCACTGGAGGATAAAGTAAACAAAATATCAAGTCTAGTAAAAAAAGGTCGAGCCAATTAAAATTTTTTGTGTTAGGTAGCATAAGAGGGCAAAATTAGAAAAATCCGCATAGAGAACTATATTTGGGTTCAGGATATATAGTAATCATCTGATTAGTAAAACCTAATATAGTGAAAATCTAGTATGAAAAGTGAATCACTTTATGCAATTAACCAAGTAGTTAACTTATAGAAATCACTAAAAGTAAAATATATAATAGAAAATGATTAGAACACAGCGAGGGTAGTGCAAAGTAACAATGACTGAATCAAATCAATCATTATACCATTCTAAGTTCCAATTCATTGACTAAGAGAAAAGCTTTGTTTAATCAGATAATTACTTGAACCATGGTTTAACGCCTAGATTCACTGACATCGGTAAAGTAAAAATTGATAAATTAGAAGAAAATAGAAAATGTAGCAAAAAACCCAATTATTTGACATCAGTCAACCTAATCAGAAAAATTTTGTGTCAGCCAACTTAGAAAGAAATTGAACCATACATACCGTCTGAGATAACAATTAATTAAGTAACAGAAATAGAAAATAATTAAGGTAATGAGGCAGTAGCAAAAGTGCAAAGAAGAAAAAGTCGAAAAGTAGAAACGCATCCGAACGATCTGAAAAGAAAATAAAATAAATAAAAAAAAAAAACGATAAAACCTGAAAAGAGAATAAAAATTATAACACCAAAAAAATCACGAAATGAAATAATCTGAAAAGAAGAAAAGAAAAAGATTTATCTTGAGCAGAAATAAATATTTGTCGCAAAAATAATTTTTATGAAAATGAAACTTACCAAAAGATAAATAAAAATATAATTACCACGCATTGCATATGAAAACGTACCAAAATTTATACGAATACCATACACACCAAAATATGAACAAATAAATGTTGTAGATTTACAACCGAGATTTTAATCCAAAACGATTATTCGTCAGTCACACCGAACTTCACAAAATACACACGCAGCCTTAAGTCATGCCATAAGCATGAAGCAACAGAGAACGTGCGTTCAAACTTAAAGCTAAGAACGGCTAGAGCGAGACAAACATATAAAAGTGACGACACATACGGTGGTAAAGTAAATAAGAGACTATTAAGGGTGAAGTCGTAATTAAATTGTGTCTGAACCGAAGTGAAAAGTAAAGAAAAATTAAAGCGCGCTTTCTTTTGCTAAAAGTTCTTGATAAAGACTAGATTAAATTGGTAAGATAATATAAACGTGATCCAAAAGTCGAGATTTTAAGTAAAAACATACGCCAGCACAAAGAAAAAAAAAACATAGGAACGCAGCAGCCAGTACGTGAGTTATTTTTTTTTTTGGTCGCTAAATATCCAATTGGTAGTATAGAAGTTATTGCGTAGTTAAAAAAATCTTTTTTTATGATATTTAGTGAAACAATATTGAGGCAGTGACAAAGATAAAGCCCTATAATATACCAAAGAAAAATTGTGCAAAGATATAAAGAGATTTTTCCCGTGGAATTTTGGTGCTCCAACCACATACCGGTGACGCAATCAAAATTACGGAGATTCGTACAACCCGACTCCACAGCAATCTGCGATAATACCCGGGGAAAAGATTGGATATATCAGGCATCCCTACAGAAACAATCAGGTAAAAGTCTGTACATTCCAATTACCAAAAATTACAAAAAAAAAAACAAATTTAGCGAAAATCAAAATGTAACAGAGAAATGAACAGTATGGTGCATAAATGACTGTACATGCGGTACAGGTTTAAGCACATGGCGGTAAAAAGTTTTTTTATATAAAAGTTATTAGTAAAATATCCTTAGAAACAGTCGACTAGTAGAAAAAATTAGTAGAAAATAAAATTAGAAAGCTTTTAAGTAGAATTGGCATTTTTTTTACTAGATTTTGAAATTTTGACTTTGCTTATAAAAACTTCTAATAATTTTTTCGTGACACATTTAGGCAGATTGGCGGATCATCATCCTAGGAACGTCTCACGAAGGCCGACGGAGCATTCCACATCTAGAAGAAAAAAAAAGGAAGTTCCTATGAGCCCAAAAAAAAAAGATATATCATAAATACCCCTATTGGACTTTTCAACCAATCTGCCTGACTGAAGGCGGAAGACGTGGAAAAAGTGTCTAGAAGTACCTCTGGATGTTCTATGAACCAGAGATGGGACGAACAACGACGAGCTGGAACATTTGTGCAAATTTCAAAAAAAGGGATGTACCTGCCTAATACACCGCTGTAAAACAACGAAATTAAATAAAATCATTCTTGGAGCTAAAAACCTAAATCTACGAAAGTAAAACATCATAGTAATAAAGATACAGGCTGGTGTACTAGCTACAGCCAGCCACACATAACAAAAAAAAAGGAAGGAAAATTAAACAACGAGGGACTACCTACACATAAAGATACAACATTACCTACGACAGGACGAAACAACGAACATCGAGGGATTTTTAGCCGAAGCGGCTAACGCTAAAGATTTACATCGAGGGACAGGACACCAGGACAAAGACAAACATAACACATGGAGTAGCAGATCACCTCTTTTGTAATGATGATACACCAAGTAGCGAATTGCATAGCTGAAATAAAGAATAAGTAGCGGCATAATAAGGTACTGTAATTCAGTAATATATTTTATAGTATACATTTTGTTTTTGCGCCTCTCTTTACACTCGTGAACACCCAATGATATAAAAAAAAAAAAAAAAAAAACTATATGTGAAAATCTTATGATCCTAAGAAAAGCGAAACATTTTTGAAATCAAAAAAAAAAAAATTATTTATATATATCTTCTATGAAGCTTTTGGAATAGTTTTGTCGTATATGTAGAATTTCTATCTTAATATAAAAGAAATAAAAAAAAGGGTTTTGTGAAATTTCGAATTAGTATTTGACCCAAAAGCCATCACTATCAGGATCAGTTCAAATTAAATTCAAAATAAAAAGAAACAAAATTGAATATAACGTATATAGTTTACGAAGATTTTTGGATTCATATTGTTCCATTTGCGAACTCCTCATAAAATTTCGAGTAAAAAGATATTGAGATTTAAGCTTATGTTGCAAACAAGATCTATATCGAATACTATTCGAATAAATTTCATTTTAGTACAAAATTAATTCAAGTTGAATTCAGATCAAGTTCAAATACCGTGAAGTTACTTATCTGTGAAGATTTTTTAAGTGTAAAATTTTTTTTTTGCAAATTTTTTTGTACCTTAATCGTATCCGCTCTGATTGTTGATCACAGTACATATTCAGTGAATATAGTTCTCACGAATTGGAATTTAAAGCATACTTACGATAAGTAACAATAATAAGTTTCGCGTTCATATTTGATTAATATTATCTTAATAGGTACGCACACCTATATATATTTTTTTTGCGGTTGTTAATAATTATTATTTGTGAATTCAAATACTTATCTTGTCGGTAAATCTGTTGTACGCAATATAATAGGTACGGTTACCTACATTAATTGTTCGGGCGACATTAAATTTATAGGTACGGATACCTACATTTTGATAATTGGCCAAAAATAAAGTAATCGGAAGTGTCATACTGTTGTGTACCTAGACAGGTAACACAAAAAAAATATATATAAAAATAAAAACAGTATACATGCGATTCGTATCTCATGATATACGTGTAAGTTTCGTCTGCAAAAAAAGAAATTATTATTTCGAAATTGTTTCATGACTTAGGCCGTGTGCGAACTGCGTTAAAATTGTATCCATTGGCTAAATTATGACACTAGTGTGGTGAATATAAACTTCAAAAATTTAGCCTGCTCTGGAGCAGCCTAAAATTTTAGCCAGTGGATAATTTGCAATACTGTATGCAGGATTGAGAAAGACAGTACAATATCTGCTTTACAAACTCAACTGTCTTTCTCACTCCTGCATACGAAATAATGTTTTTTTTTTGTTTGCATTTGTCTTTTCGTTGGCTTTGATTGTTGCCATAGGAATCATAACAGAAGATTCTACGTGAGCGTCAAACTGATTAGTGTAAAAAAATATAAATTAACTAGGTAGGACAGTTTTTCATAATAATTTTCTATTACAGAAGCAACAACATTCATTATATTTCGGATTTGGACGGAAATTTAAAGCCACAATTTAACAATACTACAAACACAAGCCCTAACCAAATAAAAAATCAGGAACTTGCAGTTTGCTTTCGTACTCCGTTCAACAACGACGACTTGGAAACGCTGATTGTCTTATTATCTATTTTGTTACTGATACAACAATAAATCGAATTGAGAATTATGTCATACCATAAGCCAGAAAGCAAAACAATCCAGGAATTGAAGGATATTGCCCATCTTCTTCGAATTCATTCCATTTCTGCAACTGAGGCTTCCAAGTCAGGGCATCCTACATCATGCGCATCCATTACCGAGATCATGTCGGTTCTCTTCTTCAATACCATGCGTCTGAACTTAAAAGAACCGCGTGATCCATCTAGCGATCGTTTTGTACTTTCCAAAGGTCATGCTGCTCCAATTTTATACGCAGCTTGGGCAGAGGCTGGCCTCTTTCCGATTTCAGAATTGCAGAACCTTTGTAAAATCGACAGTGATCTCGAGGGCCATCCAACACCGCGTTTGAATTTTATTGATGTTGGTACTGGTTCTTTGGGACAAGGTGTAGCTGTTGCTGCCGGTATGGCTTATGTGGGCAAAAACTTTGACAAAGCTGATTACAGGTATGTTAATTTAAATAATATGTTATTTTTATTAATTTTTATAATTTTTTTCAAGGACTTACGTTGTTGTCGGTGATGGTGAATCCGCTGAAGGCTCGATTTGGGAATCTCTCCACTTTGCTGGACATTACAAACTGGATAATCTGTGTGTTGTATTCGATGTTAACCGTTTGGGACAATCAGAGGCTACCTCTCTTCAACATCAAATGGAAGTATATCGCAAAAGATTGGATGCTTTCGGATTCAACGCATTAGTTGTTGATGGACACGATGTAGATGAGTTATGCAAAGCATTCTTTGAAGCTTCCAACACCAAGAACAAGCCCACCGCTATTATTGCCAAGACATTCAAAGGAAAATATTTCCAAACATTGAGGACTTGGACAATTGGCATGGAAAGCCATTGGGTGCTAAGGCAGCTGAAACCATTAAGCATTTGCAAGGATTAATTGTGACTGAAGAACGTCCTCAATCACCTGCTAAGGTTAAGCGAGCCCCAAAAATTAGCTTATCAAATGTTAAACTCTCATCTCCACCCGCTTATAAACTCGGGGAACAAGTAGCTACTCGCCTAGCATACGGCACAGCTCTTGCCAAAATCGGTGCTTATAATGATCGTGTTGTTGCACTTGATGGAGACACCAAGAACTCTACTTTTTCCGACAAATTAAAGAACGCATTACCAGAGCGACACATTGAGTGCTTTATTGCAGAACAGAATTTGGTTGGTGTTGCCGTTGGTGCTGCATGCCGTGACCGCACAATTGCCTTTGTCTCCACATTTGCTACTTTCTTTACCAGAGCCTTTGATCAGATCCGTATGGGCGCTATTTCTCAGACAAATGTTAACTTTGTTGGATCGCATTGTGGAGTTAGTATTGGTGAAGACGGACCTAGTCAGATGGGCTTAGAAGATATTGCCATGTTCCGTACGGTTCCGTGCAGTACCATCTTCTACCCATCGGACGCTGTGAGTTGCGAAAGAGCGGTTGAGTTGGCTGCAAACACAAAAGGAATATGTTTTATCCGTACATCGCGACCCAACACTGCTATTTTATATCCCAACGAAGAACCGTTTTTCATTGGCAAGGGCAAAATTGTCAAAAAGTCAGCCCAAGATCATGTCTTGCTGATTGGCGCTGGTATCACTTTGTACGAATGTCTGAAGGCCGCGATTGAATTAGAAAAGAATGGAGTTCATGCTCGTATTATGGATCCATTCACCATCAAACCAATCGATGCTGTTATGATCTTGGAAAATGGACGTGCATGCGGCGGACGTATTGTTGTCGTTGAAGATCACTACAAAGAAGGTGGTCTCGGTGAAGCTGTTAGTGGAGTTGTTGCTGAACATCGTGACTTTGTGGTAAAACATTTGTATGTTCCAACAGTGCCCAGATCTGGTCCATCTGATGTTCTCATTGATATGTAAATGATAAAAATTCCGCTGTTTAACTTGTTGAATTTTTTATCTCAATCGTTTCAAAATTCCTCATGTAGTTGTTCGTTACGTAACGTACCTACGTTTTTATGATCCTATTTTCTAAAAAAAAATATTTTCCAGCAAAAAATTATGTTTTTTAAATGATTTCTTAAATAAACGCATTTAAATATGGAACTAAAAGATCTTTATTTTTCTACAATACTTTGTAACTTTGTAACTTTGTCCTCGACAGTTTTGCCTAAGCCAGTGTGTGTCTGTTCGTAGGTTAAATAGACGGTTCTTCGATTTCCCTGCTCTTTTTGATGGGTACTCTGAAGGGGAGTACTGTAAAAAACGAACTCAACAACCCAAGCGCGACTCTGGTTATTTTTATTCATCTGGGATCGAATCGAAACCGATAGAAGTCTCTTCAGCAGATCATTCCAAACATGTTTCTCGATGATTGGCAGTTTTGTTGTCTACTGGAAATATAAAAAATTATCAATTTCCACTCTTGAGAGTTGTTCATTCTAGAAATCACCTTTGAATTTGGATCTGGTACATTAACCGGCATAGGAAGGGTTAACAACTTAAGAACCAATGAAGTAGCATTTGATTCAACTTGCAAACCACTATGTGGAATGTTATGCTTTGCAAACTCTTGAGCTAAATTTAGGAATGGAATCTTCTCATCACACATTGCAACGACATGTGCTAACTCAGGTATAAAATAAGCTGGAAATATAGTTTTTTGTTGTTTTGATGGTGTTCCAACAAGTTCCATTGATGATTTACGTTTGTGTGGTGGAACATCTACAAAAAAAAAAGAGAAAAAAAAGAGATTAATTTGGATTCAATGGGAGAAAAAAGGGATTCTCAGCTTGCATATGGAAGGAGATAAGGGATGACATCCCACTTGGTTGGTATATACTTGCTCCTTACCATCAACATGCGTGCCTGGACCATGAGTTGCCACAAAAGTATCAAATTCAATTAGACGCAAGAGTTTTGTGTACATTTTTGGTATATCAGGAGGAGGCTGATCATTTGGATGATCAGACTCAACGACGTGATGACTTACAAATCCCAAATGGAAGGTGTATTCCATTTCACTTGAAGCTGAGGGTTTTTCTTTTAATTGAACGACCTGTAAGAAAATTCGAAGTTACATGGTTCTTCTGTTGGAATCTTTCTTTGTTAGACTTACCAGAATAACATTTGGATGTCGATTAAGTTTGACAAAGATCTTGTGACGTCCAGGCATAAGAAGTGGATTATCGGGAACAATCAAGAAGGGAAGAGTTTCTGTAGCTGTCGCAGGTAAGTGTTGCAATGTCTTTTCGCAACGACGATGAGTGATCCAAAATCTACAACAGATAATATTTGTATACCCTGATGATTTGTCGGTCGTAAAAATCTTACCTCAATTCTGATATAATCATTTGTAACTTGCTGCGATCTCCATTCAAAGTTGCTTGAAGTTCATTCATAATTGGACAGTCAAAATGTTTTGGTACATGACATTTGAGCATACCAGTGTGTGTATCAATTGTAATGTGAACCTGTTCAGCTCGAAGGCATGGATTAAGAACAGGTACTGTCAAAATTGCTGGAGTTCCTTGTAGGTTAACTAAAAAATTAAACTTTGTATAAAAAAAAATGTGTATATAAATCATCTGACAACTCACAATCAACATCTTTTAAAAATGATTGAAACTCCAGTTTCAAATCACCTAATCGAGATACAGAACGAATGTTAACTGTATGAACAATAAGTCGTTCCATAGAGAGGTGCTCTGTGCGCACTGCACGATCAGCAACTTCTGATGATTCTTTAGAACCCAATGATGGAACATGCACAACAGCCAATGGACGACCGATTTCATTTGGATCACTTTGTACAGTGAGACGATAGCCAAGTTCTGATTTGGGATCCATACGCGTTAGTTCACGCCAGTAGGATACGGTTACTTTGACACCAGGGACATACTCTTCAACAAAGATGTTATCTTCCAAACGTTCGTAACTTAAACGGAGGGTCTGAGTGTAGAGGACTTCGAGTTGCAGAGATTGGCAAAAGTAGTGAAGACAGTTGTAAACTTCACTTAGAGCGTTGGGGTTTTCTACGAGACGAGACTGGATGAGGCGGTGAATGTAGTTTACTTGCAGGGAATGCACAAGTGATTTTCCATCTACAAAAAAAAACAAAGAAAAAAAATATATTTAAGAGATATTTTAACGCTGTTTTCAATTTTTAGTTCGAGAGCTTTGTTGAAAACATTTCTCCATCTTGTTTTCATGATGCCACTTACTCGAGTATCGTGGACCGATCCAGGAAATCCAACGAATACATCGTTGAATAGGAACTTGCTGTCCACAACTGCTTGGCATTGGATGGAGTAAAAACCCTTATAATTTTGATACTCATCATGCTTCTGTACTGGACAATGGATTCGAATGTGAGTGCCATCAATAGCTCCAATGGCATACTCAAATATGTCAGATCTCGACCGTCTGCAGGATTTTGAACTTATTTCTGCGTAGTCACCGGGTGGACAATGCCTTATTATATGCCGCATACTTCCACAGAAAAAAATCAACATTGTATGCACTATTTCTTTGACGGTGGATCTGCTCATGCCAATAAAACCACCAGCCACTCTGTAGCTACAACCAGCCGCCATCCAGTACAGAAACACAATGAGTTCATACTCGTTTGTCCAACCACTTCTCTTTGTTGGCATATAGCTAATAATCTTTTTGAATGTGCCGTGCTTCAAGCGTAAATGCTCCCGGCACTTTCTATCGTCACCATTTAGAATTGCCAGAACGTCCTCCGAAGCAACTCGAGCTCTGCCATATTCAATACCCTGCGTAGTAGGTACCTGCCAATAGTAATTACTCTTCTAATTTGTGTTTGATTCCACATACCTGTCGAATGTTTGGCTTATTTTTTCTCGAATTAGATGTTATATACCGCTGATGTTGGTATAAAATCAATAAAATTAATTGAAAGTGTTTTAGCAGATTATTATTCATTGTTTGACTTTATTTTTTTTTTGTAAATTCAGCTGTCAAATCAGTGTTATGTAAGGTGATATAAATACTGCTTATATTTTTTATCTTACAAAGTAATTATAATTTTTTCCTTAACAAAATGTAATTTATAATAGCTAAAACATAAAAAATTGAGTACTGCGAAACTTTTGATTTCCGATATTACAACTTTGCATTTATCCAACTTGCTTTTGTACGGAAATCTTAGTTAGTTTCACCAACGAAGAGTTAAATAGTATTATAAAATTGAACGTTCTTTACAAATAAAAATTAAAACACCGAACGACTCAAATCGAAGACTTATTTTTATAAATCAACCTCAAAATAGTTTGGTATATTTCCACGTATTCAAGCAAAAAGAAAGGGAAATTTTTCAATTCTTGTAGGGAAATTTAAAAAATATATTAGTGTTAAAAATCCCATTTAATCCAGTTCGCACATCAAAAAGCTAAACATTTATTCACCTCAACTCAAACGTCAAAAATTAGCCAGAGGATAAAATTTTAACGCAGTTCGCACACGGCCTTAAAGATATAAAATATCCTACGTGATGAAATGATGTGATGATGAACAGAAATCACTTGCGGTGATGGAAATCTCATCGATGGAAATTTATATCAGCCTGCTGAAACTTGAAAGAAATTTAAGTTTTTGTGAATTTTTTTTTTATTTGTCTGGTCAGGATAGATACACTGCTGAATAGGGTGCACCTTCTTCGCTTCGTACCTACCTTTATTTATTGAACCGTTTGGACCACTATATTGATATTAAATTAAATATATATATAAAATTTAACTAACTTTTGTAAATTCCACAGCGGATCGAAACTATATTGATAAATTTTTATATTTTTGATATTTTGCGTTTTTATTGATAATTGTGAGTACCCATTTTGGTGGAAAACACATTTTTATATATTTCTTTCTTGAGTTTTGGGGTGGGATAAACTTCTTGATTGGAGACGTCCTACGTTTGTGCAATTTAAAGTCCGTATCCTTACGAAGGATCAATTTCGGTGAATTCTTTTGTAAAATTAAAATTCGGAATCGTGTTGAGCGAATAAAAATATAAGAACACAAAATCGAAGGTCATCTAATGCTTTCACTATTTCACGAGTAAATGTGATATTTTCGTCAGACATCCGATTTAATTGAATGAAATGATAATTCAAAATTTCATCATTTATTTTCTCGTGTAAGTGGCTTAATATAATTTAAAGTAAACTATGCAAAATACACTTAAAGATTCTAGTAACGAAATTTTTATTTTTGAAGTTTAATTAGAGAAGTAGAGAACGAAATGTGGATCTGATTGTTAATATTAGAGGGTATAGATATTGAACATATCTTCAAACAGATTTTATTAAAAAGGACAGTAATAGTTAAAGAGGTCTAAGACCTGTAGAACAGAATGTTAGTATAAGAGAAACTTATGTTAGTTTTAAGGTATAAAATAAAATTTGTAAGTAAGGATTTTCTAGAAGAAAAATTTTGTTTTGAATTTTCTTTCAACTTCGTTGAATTTTCATGTTGCAGCGATTTTTTTTGGGAAGGTAATTCAAACACTTTGCAGATAGGAGTCAAGATGGAGTAGAGTAAACACTAGGCCAGGTGTCGTGGCTGGGATCATGTCTGACATGGGATAAACAACTTCGACTTCAACGACGACAACACTTCAACAACAGCAACCATGGTTTTATAAAAGGAGTTTAATTACTCCTTATTTAAGTGGGAATTTCTGAGAAAATTTGGTGGTGCAATTCAGGAATATAGGGTGGATGACTGCTTTCAGATTATTAGTAGTTGCATTCACACTGGACGGGTGTAAAGCACTAGAGGAAATCACAATATCTACATTCCTCACATTTGCAGATTTTTCACGACATAATATCGGGCAGTGAAAAATCTGATCATAGCTGGGTTTGGAATCCTTCCGATGTCGTACTGGCGTGTATCAGGAGTAGACATATCGCACAATGGAACTACCGGCGCTGGTGGTGGTATTGCAGCAGTATTCTTCTCTAAGGCTGCTTTGATGACTTGACCAACTTTCTCAAGAATTTGCGTTTGACTTCGTTCTATTGCCTCTTGTAGATTTTTCCTATCTTCAGCCCGTCCGAATCCTACAGTTGCTTGTGCGATTTCTTTTATATAATCTTCCCATCTGCTATCTCGCTGATACGACGCTTCACGTCATCCACCCTGTTGTCGAGACGGATGTTGACTTCGTTGTTGAGTTAGGTCCACCTCCATCACTTCTCCTAAGATTTGGTCGATCTCCTCCTGAACGTTTCCTGGATTTGACAGACCAGCTGCATCTTCTATCTGACTGATATCAGCAGCGGCGGCTGTTTCCATCGTCATGTTGTGAAACAAGTTTTGCGTCTGCGATGCCGTGTGTCATGATCTTCGGGTGTAGCTGCTCTGTGTGGCTCAGGAGTTGTGTGTGCAGGTGTCTTGTCATCCTTTTTCCTTTCCGATCTGTCCCCGTGATTTTTCCCGTGGCGACCCATAATCAAAATTTAGAAATAACTCTCGATAAAAGCTGTCAAAATGTAAATTAATAAAAACTTTTCGAATAAAGTTGTTATTATTAGTTTCAAGATCCTGACAAAAAAAAAATTTCAAAATAACTTAAATATCTATTAACAATGTGTACTTATTAACTGTAAAAATCTTACTACCTACAAAAACTTACTAACTATCAAAACTTACTAACTATCAAAACTTACTAACTATCAAAACTTACTAACTATCTTAAACCTAATATTTCTATAGGGTAAACCCTCTGAATATTTCCAACTGAATCTTAACTTTATCTTTAAACTAAAAAAACTTGATTACTAAATCAACAAAAACTAACTTCTAAACTGGTGTCTCTAGGCAATAACTTAAATCTAAAACTCAAATGCTGCCTCTAGGCAATAACTAAAATCTAAAACTCAAATGCTGCCTCTAGGCAATAACTAAAATCTAAAACTCAAATGCTGCCTCTAGGCAAAATCTCAAACTAACTAACGCTGCCTCTAGGCAATATCTCAAAAAAATAAACCTTATACCGAATTTCAAAAATAAACTTTACTTTAAATCTTTAGAATGAACTTTCTCTAAATTTCAAAAATGATAGTTACTCTAAATCTTAAAAATGATATTTACTCTATATTCATTGCGGTTCGGAGTCGTGACTGGAATTTTACCTTCCATGGACAACTTCCAACAACAATACCTCCTCTTTCTTCAACAAACCTTTAACAACAACAAAGGTTTTTCTACTGAGATTCGTCTTCCGTAACTATTGGTAATCTTCTGCAATTTTGTTTCGCCTATCACTTCCTCCCTGCAACAGCGGACCTAAGGAAGATCAACTTCATCCCTTAGCGGAAAACAGACTAAAAGTTCAAGACCAACTAGTTACAAAAATTTACTACCAACAATTTACTACCAACAATCACCGACATAGTCAGGACAAGGATCAACTAACTATCGGTCGAAAGTACAAACAGCTAAACTACGAAGACTTTTCTACGTTCGAATTCATTTCATTAGAAGCTACGACTACTAGATCGGAATATCCGGTACGGACATCTAATTTCAAGTGAATTCTATATTAAGAGAAAAATTTTATCTTACGAGTGGAATGGTATTTGAACAGGTTGTCGCTACAGACATGATCTGGGAAAAAGTTCAACCAATCACCGGTCGACACTTAAGTCAACTACCCTTCGGTGTTAAATCTCAATAAGATTTCCAACTTGTAAAAGAACTATACATGATTACTTTTCTTATCAGAAAAACTTTAACTTTCAAAAAAAAATTTTTAATTTTTCTACCACATGACAATAATTCTCAACTATTTTCTAAAATTTCTTCAAAATTTTATAATCGCTCGTTATTCGGGCCCCACACGTCTGGGCGCCATTTATGTAACGGAACCTAACAAACTTACACAAACACCGCGCCTATGGGGACCGAAACCAAAAAAATAATACATAGAAAAATCTATGATTCAGGATTTCGTTCTTGCGAAAATTTCCGCACCTGCGAAATTTCGTAGCCCCACGTTGGGCGCCATTTATGTAACGGAACCAAGCGACAAACACTATACATCCTGCACGTCGTAACATTATACCAATAGAAATACCTTCATATACTCTACACGTATCACAAAAAGAGAACGGTTGTAAACTATATATCGCATAATTGATGAAATCTTACAAAGAGACAGTTTTATCCTCGGCTACAAATTTCGTTTATATACGTAGGTCATGGACTTCATCATGAGTGACGGCCCACACAGATTCGCGACGGCGAATTGTACCTGAATGTGTATAGAAGAATTTCATAGAATATAGGCTGTGTCAATTTCACTTCACGTAGGATCCACATCATAAAAATTTAGTTTTGGATCAATCGATCCAGGAAAGAATATATAATCTATCCACAGAATAATCTTATACTTCGAGGTCACTAACCAACGAACGATTATCTTTGTTTATCTTTCCTGCATCGGGAGAACCTGACATACGTAGGTGGTATGTACGTCTATATATCACACCTGGAATTAATGGGTCCGGCGCTGAATAAAAAAAAAGATGTAATCTGAAAATCAGTATCAAATGTCCGTCAACCTCTATTCAGCATAAATCGCCTTAACCATATACCGGCTTGTCTCATCACAAACAATTATCTTCCTCAAAGTACTTATAGAGAAAGCAAAGGAGGGGGTTTAATTCTCCGGCCTAACGTCTTGGCATAGGTATGTGCACTAAGTAGGTATTCTATTGCTTATAATCAAACTCAAACCATGGATCCCCTATTAACCTTTTTGCTCACGTCGACTTTTAGTACCTACGCGTCATATAGGCACGTCCAAGCCCGAACAAAAAGGGTGACTATCACTTTACTACTGCTTCAGGTCTCTGAAACTCGCCTTGGCTCAGCTCATCGGTACAGGGGTGGATCAGACAATAGAAATGTAGTCGGTGTTACGTATTATTCGACCTGAAAGAATCACGCTGACAACTGATTCAAATATTAATTTAAAAGGCTAAGCTATTGAGCGAAAGGACCCGATAACGAACGTTGAAAGTTATAAAACTTGAAGGAAAGATAAAGACCGAAAACTGCAAATAACTTGGAAATAGTTGACTATAGACTCAGAAGACATCACTCAAAACGTCAATAATGATGTTCTTATTGCATCGGTCTGTCATCTCTTCTTCTCGGATGCTACGGTCACGAGACCCAACGTTGCAGAGTTGCAGAGAGAACCACCAAGACGTGAAACCTTACCTCCAAGAGTTGAAACCATCCGAGATAATATACCTGAATTTCCGACAGGAAGACCGAGAAGACCACCATCACCGCAATTAGCTGAAGCGTCAAGACGATATGAGCCCAGTTTCTATGAGAGGTTAGACCAAATTAGATTTGAGAATACTTCTGCTAACCGAGGATATCGTGTGCCAATGCCATCACCAGCTACTTCAGTATTACGATCGCCACACTACCACAAGTGGGGAATAACATTTAATGCTAAGAACATGTCCATCGACGAGTTTCTGTTTCGCCTCGACAAAGTGAAAGATAGTTACGGAGCCTCGTGGGAGGAAATAGTAGCGAACTTTCATCATTTTGTCGGCGGCGCAGCAGAAATATGGTACTGGATGTTTATGAAAAACAATCCTTATTCGACTTGGGCAGCATTGAAGTAAGCATTAATTGAGCAATATAGGAGCTTGGAGACGGATTCGGAACTGTCCAGGCAAATGGCAGAGCGTAAACAAGCTCAAGGCGAAAGCTTCGATTCCTTTTATAATGCGATCCTGAAAATTAATTCTAAAATGAAGAATCCCAGGCCGAATGAGGAATTGGCTGAAATTATTAAACAGAATGTACGAAGACGTATGGGAGAGCTACTACTGACATTCAAATCTACACGTTTGGCAGATCTTGTATTCACATGTCGTGATATGGAAAGGTACCTAGCACAATACGATCCGATGAGGAACCGAGCACCACCTATTTACAGTAACCCACCTCGTAAGCAAGTACATGAGATAGAGATCCAAACGGATTTCCAATCAGAAGACATGTCTATGGCCTTGGAAGCATTCCATCGGGAGCGCAACCGAGATACAAAACCGAATTTAGAACTAGTCAATTGTTGGAACTGTCTGAAGACAGGTCACGGATTTCGTGATTGCGACGGTTTACAAAGGCGCATATTCTGTTATAGATGCGGCCAGCCAGACGTTCTATCTCCAAATTGCACCAGATGTGCGGGAAACCCAACCAAGAGTCAGACGTCATCCGAGAGGGCACTGATGAAGACGGGAAGCTCGGGAAATCCGTTGTCAGTCCATTAATAACACCTGAAACCAAAATTACAATTCTACAAAACCCGGAAACCCGAATAAAAGAAAATACATTAATAAAAATTTCGAAAATACCAATATGGAAACCCGTAAAATCACTTCACCAAAGGCAGATTGAATACAATCTGGCCCGTAAGCGTATATATACATATCCTAAACACCTTAAGAAAATACAAAAATTGAGAGATCGAATATACTTGAAAAAACTACAATATAGATCTATAGCTTCTACCAAATTAGCAATTGAGACAGATGACCCACGTCCTTATGTGAAAGTCAACTTTCTTAACGAAACTTGGATGGGACTTCTAGACTCAGGGGCCAGCGTAAGTTGCCTAGGCAAAAAAGCAGTTAGTCGGTTAGAGCAAGAAAAAATTCCTTATAAGAAATTTGATACAAATGTTTCAACTGCTGATGGTCAGAAACAAGCCGTTATTGGCGTAATTAAAGCAAAAGTAAATTACAAAGAAGAATCTCATGTGATGAGTTTGTTTTAGTTCCTTCGTTAAACCAAGAACTTTATCTTGGAGTAGATTTCTGGTCAATGTTTAAATTAGCACCTCACATAATTTCAGCTTTAAGTCCTATCACGGAAAACAAACCAGAAAAGCCAACGTTCGAGGAGTGTGAATTAACTCCAGATGAAAAATCACAGTTAAAAGAAACCATCAAGTTATTTCCATCTTTTGCAGAAAAAGGACTGGGGCGTACACATCTTGTGGAGCACAAGATTGATACGGGGGATGCTTTGCCCATAAAGCAACGCCATTACCCTATATCTCCAGCGGTACAAGCCCTAGTGTACGCGGAATTGGACCGCATGATTTCTTTGGGAGTGATTGAAGAGAGTTCAAGCCCATGGTCTTCACCTGTTGTTTTAGTCAGAAAACCAGGGAAGAACCGAATGTGCTTGGACTTTCGGAAAGTCAACTCCGTAACAAAGAAGGACGCGAATCCAATTGCGCATATAGAGGGATTGCTAGCACGCCTTTCAGAAACACGTTATATCTCTAGCGTGGACCTGAAGGACGCTTTCTGGCAAATACCTCTGGAGAAAGAGTCCAGGGAAAAGACTGCCTTCACAGTTCCAGGTAGACCCCTGTATCAATTTTGTGTTATGCCATTTGGATTGTCCAATGCAGCTCAAAGTCTGACTTATCTCATGAACAAAGTCATACCACCAAGTCTTAGAGATCAAGTTTTTGTATATTTGGATGATTTACTAGTCATCTCAAAGTCTTTCGAAGAAAACATTTCTGTTCTGAAAATAGTAGCAACTCGGTTACTGGAAGCAGGGCTTACAATCAACGTCGAAAAGTCCCGGTTCTGCTTCCAGGAACTGCAGTATTTAGGATACGTCGTTGGACAAGGCTGTCTCAAGGCTGATCCGACAAAAATTTCAGCCATAGTAGATTTCCCGGTACCCACCTCAGTTCGACAAGTTCGCCGATTTTTGGGCATGGCTGGATGGTACCGGAGGTTCATTGCGAAGTTTTCAGAGGTAGCCGGACCGATTTCCGACACTTTAAAAAAAGGGGCTAGGTTTGTTTTTGGCGAAGAGGCGCTAGAGGCTTTTAATCAAATTAAAGTAGCTCTTACTACAGCACCTGTTCTTCGCAACCCCGATTTCAGTAAACAGTTTATCCTGTTATGTGATGCATCATCAACTGGAATCGGGTGTGTGTTATGTCAGAGGGATGAAGAAGGCAACGAACTGCCAATCTATTATTATTCCCATAAAGTGAATTCCGCGCAACGTAACTATTCAGTTACGGAACGCGAATGTTTAGCAGCAGTTATGGGTATCTACAAGTTCCGTCCGTACATAGAAGGATATAGATTCTTGGTGATTACCGACCACGCTAACTTAAAATGGTTGATGAGTCTGAAGGATCCAACTGGGAGGTTAGCTAGGTGGAGTCTGAAGCTTCAGAGCTTTGATTTTTCGGTGGAGCACCGTCGTGGAAGTTTACATGTTCTACCAGATGCACTCTCACGTATGTATGAGGTAGAGGCACTAGGTGTAAACGAACCACCGGCGGAATCCATCGAAACCAGCACACCAGAAGTGTTACATATTGATTTGGAGGATCCATCTTTCAAATCGGATGAGTATCTCCAAATTATATCACATATTGAGAAAAACAAAGAACGTTTGCCGGATCTACAAGTATCTGACAAGTTCATATATAAGAAGATCCGACACGTCACAGGTAACCCCATCCAGGACGATCAAGCTTGGAAACTTTGGGTTCCATCGAAGTTAACTGAAAAGTTGATCTTTCAGTCTCACTGTCCACCTAGAGCAGCACACGGCGGGATCGCCAAGACCCTATATCGACTTCGTCAGCAATTTTATTGGCCAGCTATGGCAGCGCAAACGAAGCTATTTGTGAGTAATTGTGATACTTGTAAAGAGACTAAAGCACCTAACCAAACATTGCGTGCGGAAATGGGCAAGGGCTATATAGTAGAAAGGCCATTTCAGCGTCTCTATACTGACTTCCTAGGGCCTTACCCTAGATCGTGTAAAGGAAATACCTTTATAGTTATTGCAGTAGACCAACTCACTAAATTTGTGGTAATTAAACCTCTAAAGAAAGCAACTTCAACAGAAGTAATAAAATTTTTAATTAATGATATCTTTTTGACATTTGGAGTTCCGGAAACTCTATTGTCTGATAACGGATCGTAATTCGTAAGTAACGAATTTCAAGCTCTTTTGAAAAATTTCGGTATATCCCATGTGAGAACTGCAGCATATGCACCTCAAGCTAATGCAAGCGAGAGGGTGAATCGCTCGATCTTAAGCGCAATCAGATCATATATCGATGAGAAGCAGTCGAATTGGGATGAGCATTTGTCATCAATTAGCAGTGCATTGAGAACTTCGGTACATAGTACCATTAATATGTCGCCATACGAGGCTTTGTTTGGGCAAAGAATGATAGAGCATGGGGCAGACTATCAACTTTTGAAAAAGCTAGGAGGACTCAATCAATCAGAGATTGATTGGCTACCTAAATCTGCCAAGATGAATATCTTACATGCATATCTCAAAACAGCCCTTAGTCATGCTCATGACACATATGAAAAGATATATAACCTGAGAAGTCGAGTTATATCATACAGTGTAGGTGATGAAGTGTTTAGACGCAATCACATCCTAAGCGATGCTTCCAAACACCGTAGTGCGAAACTATGCCCTAAGTTTATAAAAACGCAAGTGATAAAATTAATCGGAAATAATTTATATAAAGTGAAAGATAAAAATGGTTTCGAGACAGTAGTCCATACAAAAGACTTACGTAAATAAGTCGTTTCGCAAATCATCTGAAGAATTATTTATATTTTTTTTTTGCCGGCTTACAGTCCGTGCATGAGACACATAAAGGGTCGTGGGTGAATACTTATTCTCAAGCAATAAAACATGTACAAAGCCAACTCACGAGAATAACGAAAAGTGTCTCCGTTTCATCATTGTTGCTCGAGCTCACGCAACAAGCAACTATGAAGTTTTGTAGGGAACCACTTCACTATCTCGACAGTACAATAATTGAAATATTGTTAACACCTAATATGCTACTACAGCATAAAACGTACCAACTCGAAAATTTTCGAGATATTCCTAATGTACAAAGACAATTTTATTTTCCTAAACATTCCGAATAATGTTAACGTGTAGAACCCAATTCAGTGGAATGTGTCATGGACACAAACCTCTGCATTCGGATTACCACAACACAAAATAATTCCCATTCAGAATATTTAACTACATCTGGTGAACGATAGGGGTAGCTAAAAGAAAAAGTCGTATTGTGGTGGAGTAGTCTGCGCGCGAAACTTACTAGTCCATGGAGAGCACATACATACACACAGCAGAACGTAATTTTTGCATGGAGCAAAATGTCAACACGACCCGAACGCAAAATGGCAGCCCGTAATCGAGAGCAGATGGAGATATGGATGGAATAGGTTGCACTGGAGGATAAAGTAAACAAAATATCAAGTCTAGTAAAAAAAGGTCGAGCCAATTAAAATTTTTTGTGTTAGGTAGCATAAGAGGGCAAAATTAGAAAAATCCGCATAGAAATCTATATTTGGGTTCAGGATATGTAGTAATCATCTAATTAGTAAAACCTAATATAGTGAAAATCTAGTATGAAAAGTGAAGCACTTTATGCAATTAACCAAGTAGTTAACTTATAGAAATCACTAAAAGTAAAATATATAATAGAAAATGATTAGAACACAGCGAGTGTAGTGCAAAGTAACAATGACTGAATCAAATCAATCATTATACCATTCTAAGTTCCAATTCATTGACTAAGAGAAAAGCTTTGTTTAATCAGATAATTACTTGAACCATGGTTTAACGCCTAGATTCACTGACATCGGTAAAGTAAAAATTGATAAATTAGAAGAAAATAGAAAATGTAGCAAAAAACCCAATTATTTGACATCAGTCAACCTAATCAGAAAAATTTTGTGTCAGCCAACTTAGAAATAAATTGAACCATACATACCGTCTGAGATAACAATTAATTAAGTAACAGAAATAGAAAATAATTAAGGTAATGAGGCAGTAGCAAAAGTGCAAAGAAGAAAAAGTCGAAAAGTAGAAACGCATCCGAACGATCTGAAAAGAAAATAAAATAAAAAAAAAAAAAAAACGATAAAACCTGAAAAGAGAATAAAAATTATAACACCAAAAAAATCACGAAATGAAATAATCTGAAAAGAAGAAAAGAAAAAGATTTATCTTGAGCAGAAATAAATATTTGTCGCAAAAATAATTTTTATGAAAATGAAACTTACCAAAAGATAAATAAAAATATAATTACCACGCATTGCATATGAAAACGTACCAAAATTTATACGAATACCATACACACCAAAATATGAACAAATAAATGTTGTAGATTTACAACCGAGATTTTAATCCAAAACGATTATTCGTCAGTCACACCGAACTTCACAAAATACACACGCAGCCTTAAGTCATGCCATAAGCATGAAGCAACAGAGAACGTACGTTCAAACTTAAAGCTAAGAACGGCTAGAGCGAGACAAACGTATAAAAGTGACGACACATACGGTGGTAAAGTAAATAAGAGACTATTAAGGGTGAAGTCGTAATTAAATTGTGTCTGAACCGAAGTGAAAAGTAAAGAAAAATTAAAGCGCGCTTTCTTTTGCTAAAAGTTCTTGATAAAGACTAGATTAAATTGGTAAGATAATATAAAAGTGATCCAAAAGTCGAGATTTTAAGTAAAAACATACGCCAGCATAAAGAAAAAAAAAACATAGGAACGCAGCAGCCAGTACGTGAGTTATTTTTTTTTTGGTCGCTAAATATCCAATTGGTAGTATAGAAGTTATTGCGTAGTTAAAAAAATCTTTTTTTATGATATTTAGTGAAACAATATTGAGGCAGTGACAAAGATAAAGCCCTATAATATACCAAAGAAAAATTGTGCAACGATATAAAGAGATTTTTCCCGTGGAATTTTGGTGCTCCAACCACATACCGGTGACGCAATCAAAATTACGGAGATTGGTACAACCCGACTCCACAGCAATCTGCGATAATACCCGGGGAAAAGATTGGATATATCAGGCATCCCTACAGAAACAATCAGGTAAAAGTCTGAACATTCCAATTACCAAAAATTACAAAAAAAAAAACAAATTTAGCGAAAATCAAAATGTAACAGAGAAAATGAAATACAGTATGGTGCATAAATGACTGTACATGCGGTACAGGTTTAAGCACATGGCGGTAAAAAGTTTTTTTTATATAAAAGTTATTAGTAAAATATCCTTAGAAACAGTCGACTAGTAGAAAAAATTAGTAGAAAATAAAATTAGAAAGCTTTTAAGTTTTTTTTTTTGATAAAACCTGAAAAGAGAATAAAAATTATAACACCAAAAAAATCACGAAATGAAATAATCTGAAAAGAAGAAAAGAAAAAGATTTATCTTGAGCAGAAATAAATATTTGTCGCAAAAATAATTTTTATGAAAATGAAACTTACCAAAAGATAAATAAAAATATAATTACCACGCATTGCATATGAAAACGTACCAAAATTTATACGAATACTATACACACCAAAATATGAACAAATAAATGTTGTAGATTTACAACCGAGATTTTAATCCAAAACGATTATTCGTCAGTCACACCGAACTTCACAAAATACACACGCAGCCTTAAGTCATGCCATAAGCATGAAGCAACAGAGAACGTACGTTCAAACTTAAAGCTAAGAACGGCTAGAGCGAGACAAACGTATAAAAGTGACGACACATACGGTGGCAAAGTAAATAAGAGACTATTAAGGGTGAAGTCGTAATTAAATTGTGTCTGAACCGAAGTGAAAAGTAAAGAAAAATTAAAGCGCGCTTTCTTTTGCTAAAAGTTCTTGATAAAGACTAGATTAAATTGGTAAGATAATATAAAAGTGATCCAAAAGTCGAGATTTTAAGTAAAAACATACGCCAGCATAAAGAAAAAAAAAACATAGGAACGCAGCAGCCAGTACGTGAGTTATTTTTTTTTTGGTCGCTAAATATCCAATTGGTAGTATAGAAGTTATTGCGTAGTTAAAAAAATCTTTTTTTATGATATTTAGTGAAACAATATTGAGGCAGTGACAAAGATAAAGCCCTATAATATACCAAAGAAAAATTGTGCAACGATATAAAGAGATTTTTCCCGTGGAATTTTGGTGCTCCAACCACATACCGGTGACGCAATCAAAATTACGGAGATTGGTACAACCCGACTCCACAGCAATCTGCGATAATACCCGGGGAAAAGATTGGATATATCAGGCATCCCTACAGAAACAATCAGGTAAAAGTCTGAACATTCCAATTACCAAAAATTACAAAAAAAAAAAACAAATTTAGCGAAAATCAAAATGTAACAGAGAAAATGAAATACATTATGGTGCATAAATGACTGTACATGCGGTACAGGTTTAAGCACATGGCGGTAAAAAGTTTTTTTTATATAAAAGTTATTAGTAAAATATCCTTAGAAACAGTCGACTAGTAGAAAAAATTAGTAGAAAATAAAATTAGAAAGCTTTTAAGTAGAATTGGCATTTTTTTTACTAGATTTTGAAATTTTGACGGAGCATTCCACATCTAGAAGAAAAAAAAAAGGAAGTTCCTATGAGCCCAAAAAAAAGAGATTTTCAACCAATCTGCCTGACTGAAGGCGGAAGACGTGGAAAAAGTGTCTAGAAGTACCTCTGGATGTTCTATGAACCAGAGATGGGACGAACAACGACGAGCTGGAACATTTGTGCAAATTTCAAAAAAAGGGATGTACCTGCCTAATACACCGCTGTAAAACAACGAAATTAAATAAAATCATTCTTGGAGCTAAAAACCTAAATCTACGAAAGTAAAACATCATAGTAATAAAGATACAGGCTGGTGTACTAGCTACAGCCAGCCACACATAACAAAAAAAAAAGAAGGAAAATTAAACAACGAGGGACTACCTACACATAAAGATACAACATTACCTACGACAGGACGAAACAACGAACATCGAGGGATTTTTAGCCGAAGCGGCTAACGCTAAAGATTTACATCGAGGGACAGGACACCAGGACAAAGACAAACATAACATGGAGCAGATCACCTCTTTTGTAATGATGATACACCAAGTAGCGGATTGCATAGCTGAAATAAAGAATAAGTAGGGGCATAATAAGGTACTGTAATTCAGTAATATATTTTATAGTATACATTTTGTTTTTGCGCCTCTCTTTACACTCGTGAACACCCAATGATATAAAAAAAAAAAAAAAAAAAAACTATATGTGAAAATCTTATGATCCTAAGAAAAGCGAATCATTTTTGAAATCAAAAAAAAAAAAAAAAAATAATTTATATATTTCTTCTATGAAGCTTTTGGAATAGTTTTGTCGTATATGTAGAATTTCTATCTTAATATAAAAGAAATAAAAAAAAGGGTTTTGTGAAATTTCGAATTAGTATTTGACCCAAAAGCCATCACTATCAGGATCAGTTCAAATTAAATTCAAAATAAAAAGAAACAAAATTGAATATAACGTATATAGTTTACGAAGATTTTTGGATTCATATTGTTCCGTTTGCGAACTCCTGATAAAATTTCGAGTAAAAAGATATTGAAATTTTGTTGCAAACAAGATCTATATCGAATACTATTCGAATAAATTTCATTTTAGTACAAAAGTAATTCAAGTTGAATTCAGATCAAGTTCAAATACCGTGAAGTTACTTATCTGTGAAGATTTTTTAAGTGTAAAATTTTTTTTTTGCAAATTTTTTTGTACCTAAATCGTATCCGCTCTGATTGTTGATCACAGTACATATTCAGTGAATATAGTTCTCACGAATTGGAATTTAAAGCATACTTACGATAAGTAACAATAATAAGTTTCGCGTTCATATTTGATTAATATTATCTTAATAGGTACGCACACCTATATATATTTTTTTTACGGTTGTTAATAATTATTATTTGTGAATTCAAATACTTATCTTGTCGGTAGATCTGCAATATAATAGGTACGGTTACCTACATTAATTGTTCGGTCGACATTAAATTTATAGGTACGGATACCTACATTTTAATAATTGGCCAAAAATAAGTGTCATACTGTTGTGTACCTAGACAGGTAACACAAAAAAAAAATATGTATAAAAATAAAAACAGTATACATGCGATTCGTATCTCATGATATACGTGTAAGTTTCGTCTGCAAAAAAAAAAAAAATTATTATTTCGAAATTGTTTCATGACTTAAAGATATAAAATATCCTACGTGATGAAATGATGTAATGATGAACAGAAATCACTTGCGGTGATGGAAATCTCATCGATGGAAATTTATATCAGCCTGCTGAAACTTGAAAGAAATTTAAGTTTTTGTGAATTTTTTTTTTTATTTGTATGGTCAGGATAGATACACTGTTGAATAGGGTGCACCTTCTTCGCTTCGTACCTACCTTTATTTATTGAACCGTTTGGACCACTATATTGATATTAAATTAAATATATATATAAAATTTAACTAACTTTTGTAAATTCCACAGTGGATCGAAACTATATTGATAAATTTTTATATTTTTGATATTTTGCGTTTTTATTGATAATTGTGAGTACCCATTTTGGTGGAAAACACATTTTTATATATTTCTTTCTTGAGTTTTGGGGTGGGATAAACTTCTTGATTGGAGACGTCCTACGTTTGTGCAATTTAAAGTCCGTATCCTTACGAAGGATCAATTTCGGTGAATTCTTTTGTAAAATTAAAATTCGGAATCGTGTTGAGCGAATAAAAATATAAGAACACAAAATCGAAGGTCATCTAATGCTTTCACTATTTCACGAGTACCTAAATGTGATATTTTCGTCAGACATCCGATTTAATTGAATGAAATGATAATTCAAAATTTCATCATTTATTTTCTCGTGTAAGTGGCTTAATATAATTTAAAGTAAACTATGCAAAATACACTTAAAGATTCTAGTAACGAAATTTTTATTTTTGAAGTTTAATTAGAGAAGTAGAGAACGAAATGTGGATCTGATTGTTAATATTAGAGGGTATAGATATTGAACATATCTTCAAACAGATTTTATTAAAAGGGACAGTAATAGTTAAAGAGGTCTAAGACCTGTAGAACAGAATGTTAGTATAAGAGAAACTTATGTTAGTTTTAAGGTATAAAATAAAATTTGTAAGAAAGGATTTTCTAGAAGAAAAATTTTGTTTTGAATTTTCTTTCAACTTCGTTGAATTTTCATGTTGCAGCGATTTTTTTTGGGAAGGTAATTCAAACACTTTTCAGATAGGAGTCAAGATGGAGTAGAGTAAACACTAGGCCAGGTGTCGTGGCTGGGATCATGTCTGACATGGGATAAACAACTTCGACTTCAACGACGACAACACTTCAACAACAGCAACCATGGTTTTATAAAAGGAGTTTAATTACTCCTTATTTAAGTGGGAATTTCTGAGAAAATTTGGTGGTGCAATTCAGGAATATAGGGTGGATGACTGCTTTCAGATTATAAGTAGTTGCATTCACACTGGACAGGTGTAAAGCACTAGAGGAAATCACAATATCTACATTCCTCATATTTGCAGATTTTTCACGACATAATATCGGGCAGTGAAAAATCTGATCATGAAGAAGAGATGACAGTCCGATGCAATAAGAACATCATTATTGACGTTTTGAGTGATGTCTTCTGAGTCTATAGTCAACTATTTCCAAGTTATTTGCAGTTTTCGGTCTTTATCTTTCCTTCAAGTTTTATAACTTTCAACGTTCGTTATCGGGTCCTTTCGCTCATTAGCTTAGCCTTTTAAATTAATATTTGAATCAGTTGTCAGCGTGATTCTTTCAGGTCGAATAATAAGTAACACCAACTACATTTCTATTGTGTGATCCGCCCCTGTACCGATGAGCTGAGCCAAGGCGAGTTACAGAGACCTGAAGCAGTAGTAAAGTGATAGTCACCCTTTTTGTTCGGGCTTGGACGTGCCTATATGACGCGTAGGTACTAAAAGTCGACGTGAGCAAAAAGGTTAATAGGGGATCCATGGTTGGAGTTTGATTATAAGCAATAGAATACCTACTTAGTGCACATACCTATGCCAAGACGTTAGGCCGGAGAATTAAACCCCCTCCTTTGCTTTCTCTACAAGTACTTTGAGGAAGATAATTGTTTGTGATGAGACAAGCCGGTATATGGTTAAGGCGATTTATGCTGAATAGAGGTTGACGGACATTTGATACTGATTTTCAGATTACATCTTTTTTTTTATTCAGCGCCGGACCCATTAATTCCAGGTGTGATATATAGACGTACATACCACCTACGTATGTCAGGTTCTCCCGATGCAGGAAAGATAAACAAAGATAATCGTTCGTTGGTTAGTGACCTCGAAGTATAAGATTATTCTGTGGATAGATTATATATTCTTTCCTGGATCGATTGATCCAAAACTAAATTTTTATGATGTGGATCCTACGTGAAGTGAAATTGACACAGCCTATATTCTATGAAATTCTTCTATACACATTCAGGTACAATTCGCCGTCGCGAATCTGTGTGGGCCGTCACTCATGATGAAGTCCATGAACTACGTATATAAACGAAATTTGTAGCCGAGGATAAAACTGTCTCTTTGTAAGATTTCATCAATTATGCGATATATAGTTTACAACCGATCTCTTTTTGTGATACGTGTAGAGTATATGAAGGTATTTCTATTGGTATAATGTTACGACGTGCAGGATGTATAGTGTTGTTCAATTTGTCGCTTGGTTCCGTTACATAAATGGCGCCCAACGTGGGGCTACGAAATTTCGCAGGTGCGGAAATTTTCGCAAGAACGAAATCCTGAATCATAGATTTTTCTATGTATTATTTTTTTGGTTTCGGTCCCCATAGGCGCGGTGTTTGTGTAAGTTTGTTAGGTTCCGTTACATAAATGGCGCCCAGACGTGTGGGGCCCGAATAACGAGCGATTATAAAATTTTGAAGAAATTTTAGAAAATAGTTGAGAATTATTGTCATGTGGTAGAAAAATTAAAATTTTTTTTTTGAAAGTTAAAGTTTTTCTGATAAGAAAAGTAATCATGTCTAGTTCTTTTGCAAGTTGGAAATCTTATTGAGATTTAACACCGAAGGGTAGTTGACTTAAGTGTCGACCGGTGATTGGTTGAACTTTTTCCCAGATCATGTCTGTAGCGACAACCTGTTCAAATACCATTCCACTCGTAAGATAAAATTTTTCTCTTAATATAGAATTCACTTGAAATTAGATGTCCGTACCGGATATTCCGATCTAGTAGTCGTAGCTTCTAATGAAATGAATTCGAACGTAGAAAAGTCTTCGTAGTTTAGCTGTTTGTACTTTCGACCGATAGTTAGTTGATCCTTGTCCTGACTATGTCAGCCGCGAAAGACAAATTGCTTAAACAATACGAAAGGCATCCCAACTCAAACAAGTAATTTAGTTTTTTTGGTCATCTGATACCCTTGACAAAGGTGATTGTTGGTAGTAAATTTTTGTAACTAGTTGGTCTTGAACTTTTAGTCTGTTTTCCGCTAAGGGATGAAGTTGATCTTCCTTAGGTCCGCTGTTGCAGGGAGGAAGTGATAGGCGAAACAAAATTGCAGAAGATTACCAATAGTTACGGAAGACGAATCTCAGTAGAAAAACCTTTGTTGTTGTTAAAGGTTTGTTGAAGAAAGAGGAGGTATTGTTGTTGGAAGTTGTCCATGGAAGGTAAAATTCCAGTCACGACTCCGAACCGCAATGAATATAGAGTAAATATCATTTTTAAGATTTAGAGTAACTATCATTTTTGAATTTTAGAGAAAGTTCATTCTAAAGATTTAAAGTAAAGTTTATTTTTGAAATTCAGTATAAGGTTTATTTTTTTGAGATATTGCCTAGAGGCAGCGTTAGTTAGTTTGAGATTTTGCCTAGAGGCAGCATTTGAGTTTTAGATTTTAGTTATTGCCTAGAGGCAGCATTTGAGTTTTAGATTTTAGTTATTGCCTAGAGGCAGCATTTGAGTTTTAGATTTTAGTTATTGCCTAGAGGCACCAGTTTAGAAGTTAGTTTTTGTTGATTTAGTAATCAAGTTTTTTTAGTTTAAAGATAAAGTTAAGATTCAGTTGGAAATATTCAGAGGGTTTACCCTATAGAAATATTAGGTTTAAGATAGTTAGTAAGTTTTGATAGTTAGTAAGTTTTGATAGTTAGTAAGTTTTGATAGTTAGTAAGTTTTTGTAGGTAGTAAGATTTTTACAGTTAATAAGTACACATTGTTAATAGATATTTAAGTTATTTTGAAATTTTTTTTTGTCAGGATCTTGAAACTAATAATAACAACTTTATTCGAAAAGTTTTTATTAATTTACATTTTGACAGCTTTTATCGAGAGTTATTTCTAAATTTTGATTATGGGTCGCCACGGGAAAAATCACGGGGACAGATCGGAAAGGAAAAAAGGATGACAAGACACCTGCACACACAACTCCTGAGCCACACAGAGCAGCTACACCCGAAGATCATGACACACGGCATCGCAGACGGCAAAACTTGTTTCACAACATGACGATGGAAACAGCCGCCGCTGCTGATATCAGTCAGATGGAAGATGCAGCTGGTCTGTCAAATCAGGAGGAGATCGACCAAATCTTAGGAGAAGTGATGGAGGTGGACCTAACTCAACAACGAAGTCAACATCCGTCTCGACAACAGGGTGGAAGACGTGAAGCGTCGTATCAGCGAGATAGCAGATGGGAAGATTATATAAAAGAAATCGCACAAGCAACTGTAGGATTCGGACGGGCTGAAGATAGGAAAAATCTACAAGAGGCAATAGAACGAAGTCAAACGCAAATTCTTGAGAAAGTTGGTCAAGTCATCAAAGCAGCCTTAGAGAAGAATACTGCTGCAATACCACCACCAGCGCCGGTAGTTCCATTGTGCGATATGTCTACTCCTGATACACGCCAGTACGACATCGGAAGGATTCCAAACCCAGCTATGATCAGATTTTTCACTGCCCGATATTATGTCGAGAAAAATCTGCAAATGTGAGGAATGTAGATATTGTGATTTCCTCTAGTGCTTTACACCCGTCCAGTGTGAATGCAACTACTAATAATCTGAAAGCAGTCATCCACCCTATATTCCTGAATTGCACCACCAAATTTTCTCAGAAATTCCCACTTAAATAAGGAGTAATTAAACTCCTTTTATAAAACCATGGTTGCTGTTGTTGAAGTGTTGTCGTCGTTGAAGTCGAAGTTGTTTATCCCATGTCAGACATGATCCCAGCCACGACACCTGGCCTAGTGTTTACTCTACTCCATCTTGACTCCTATCTGAAAAGTGTTTGAATTACCTTCCCAAAAAAAATCGCTGCAACATGAAAATTCAACGAAGTTGAAAGAAAATTCAAAACAAAATTTTTCTTCTAGAAAATCCTTTCTTACAAATTTTATTTTATACCTTAAAACTAACATAAGTTTCTCTTATACTAACATTCTGTTCTACAGGTCTTAAACCTCTTTAACTATTACTGTCCTTTTTAATAAAATCTGTTTGAAGATATGTTCAATATCTATACCCTCTAATATTAACAATCAGATCCACATTTCGTTCTCTACTTCTCTAATTAAACTTCAAAAATAAAAATTTCGTTACTAGAATCTTTAAGTGTATTTTGCATAGTTTACTTTAAATTATATTAAGCCACTTACACGAGAAAATAAATGATGAAATTTTGAATTATCATTTCATTCAATTAAATCGGATGTCTGACGAAAATATCACATTTACTCGTGAAATAGTGAAAGCATTAGATGACCTTCGATTTTGTGTTCTTATATTTTTATTCGCTCAACACGATTCCGAATTTTAATTTTACAAAAGAATTCACCGAAATTGATCCTTCGTAAGGATATGGACTTTAAATTGCACAAACGTAGGACGTCTCCAATCAAGAAGTTTATCCCACCCCAAAACTAAAGAAAGAAATATATAAAAATGTGTTTTCCACCAAAATGGGTACTCACAATTATCAATAAAAACGCAAAATATCAAAAATATAAAAATTTATCAATATAGTTTCGATCCGCTGTGGAATTTACAAAAGTTAGTTAAATTTTATATATATATTTAATTTAATATCAATATAGTGGTCCAAACGGTTCAATAAATAAAGGTAGGTACGAAGCGAAGAAGGTGCACCCTATTCAGCAGTGTATCTATCCTGACCAGACAAATAAAAAAAAAATTCACAAAAACTTAAATTTCTTTCAAGTTTCAGCAGGCTGATATAAATTTCCATCGATGAGATTTCCATCACCGCAAGTGATTTCTGTTCATCATCACATCATTTCATCACGTAGGATATTTTATATCTTTAAGGCCGTGTGCGAACTGCGTTAAAATTTTATCCTCTGGCTAATTTTTGACGTTTGAGTTGAGGTGAATAAATATTTAGCTTTTTGATGTGCGAACTGGATTAAATGGGATTTTTAACACTAATATATTTTTTAAATTTCCCTACAAGAATTGAAAAATTTCCCTTTCTTTTTGCTTGAATACGTGGAAATATACCAAACTATTTTGAGGTTGATTTATAAAAATAAGTCTTCGATTTGAGTCGTTCGGTGTTTTAATTTTTATTTGTAAAGAACGTTCAATTTTATAATACTATTTAACTCTTCGTTGGTGAAACTAACTAAGATTTCCGTACAAAAGCAAGCTGGATAAATGCAAAGTTGTAATATCGGAAATCAAAAGTTTCGCAGTACTCAATTTCTTATGTTTTAGCTATTATAAATTACATTTTGTTAAGGAAAAAATTATAATTACTTTGTAAGATAAAAAATATAAGCAGTATTTATATCACCTTACATAACACTGATTTGACAGCTGAATTTACAAAAAAAATAAAGTCAAACAAAGAATAATAATCTGCTAAAACACTTTCAATTAATTTTATTGATTTTATACCAACATCAGCGGTATATAACATCTAATTCGAGAAAAAATAAGCCAAACATTCGACAGGTATGTGGAATCAAACACAAATTAGAAGAGTAATTACTATTGGCAGGTACCTACTACGCAGGGTATTGAATATGGCAGAGCTCGAGTTGCTTCGGAGGACGTTCTGGCAATTCTAAATGGTGACGATAGAAAGTGCCGGGAGCATTTACGCTTGAAGCACGGCACATTCAAAAAGATTATTAGCTATATGCCAACAAAGAGAAGTGGTTGGACAAACGAGTATGAACTCATTGTGTTTCTGTACTGGATGGCGGCTGGTTGTAGCTACAGAGTGGCTGGTGGTTTTATTGGCATGAGCAGATCCACCGTTAAAGAAATAGTGCATAAAATGTTGAATTTTTTCTGTGGAAGTATGCGGCATATAATAAGGCATTGTCCACCCGGTGACTACGCAGAAATAAGTTCAAAATCCTGCAGACGGTCGAGATCTGACATATTTGAGTATGCCATTGGAGCTATTGATGGCACTCACATTCGAATCCATTGTCCAGTACAGAAGCATGATGAGTATCAAAATTATA
This sequence comes from Baccha elongata, assembly GCA_951217065.1. Lineage (NCBI taxonomy): Eukaryota > Metazoa > Arthropoda > Insecta > Diptera > Syrphidae > Baccha > Baccha elongata. The sequence continues at coordinate 361,967 of CATNUY010000089.1, forward strand.
AGGGTTTTTACTCCATCCAATGCCAAGCAGTTGTGGACAGCAAGTTCCTATTCAACGATGTATTCGTTGGATTTCCTGGATCGGTCCACGATACTCGAGTAAGTGGCATCATGAAAACAAGATGGAGAAATGTTTTCAACAAAGCTCTCGAACTAAAAATTGAAAACAGCGTTAAAATATCTCTTAAATATATTTTTTTTCTTTGTTTTTTTTGTAGATGGAAAATCACTTATGCATTCTCTGCAAGTAAACTACATTCACCGCCTCATCCAGTCTCGTCTCGTAGAAAACCCCAACGCTCTAAGTGAAGTTTACAACTGTCTTCACTACTTTTGCCAATCTCTGCAACTCGAAGTCCTCTACACTCAGACCCTCCGTTTAAGTTACGAACGTTTGGAAGATAACATCTTTGTTGAAGAGTATGTCCCTGGTGTCAAAGTAACCGTATCCTACTGGCGTGAACTAACGCGTATGGATCCCAAATCAGAACTTGGCTATCGTCTCACTGTACAAAGTGATCCAAATGAAATCGGTCGTCCATTGGCTGTTGTGCATGTTCCATCATTGGGTTCTAAAGAATCATCAGAAGTTGCTGATCGAGCAGTGCGCACAGAGCACCTCTCTATGGAACGACTTATTGTTCATACAGTTAACATTCGTTCTGTATCTCGATTAGGTGATTTGAAACTGGAGTTTCAATCATTTTTAAAAGATGTTGATTGTGAGTTGTCAGATGATTTATAGACACATTTTTTTTTATACAAAGTTTAATTTTTTAGTTAACCTACAAGGAACTCCAGCAATTTTGACAGTACCTGTTCTTAATCCATGCCTTCGAGCTGAACAGGTTCACATTACAATTGATACACACACTGGTATGCTCAAATGTCATGTACCAAAACATTTTGACTGTCCAATTATGAATGAACTTCAAGCAACTTTGAATGGAGATCGCAGCAAGTTACAAATGATTATATCAGAATTGAGGTAAGATTTTTACGACCGACAAATCATCAGGGTATACAAATATTATCTGTTGTAGATTTTGGATCACTCATCGTCGTTGCGAAAAGACATTGCAACACTTACCTGCGACAGCTACAGAAACTCTTCCCTTCTTGATTGTTCCCGATAATCCACTTCTTATGCCTGGACGTCACAAGATCTTTGTCAAACTTAATCGACATCCAAATGTTATTCTGGTAAGTCTAACAAAGAAAGATTCCAACAGAAGAACCATGTAACTTCGAATTTTCTTACAGGTCGTTCAATTAAAAGAAAAACCCTCAGCTTCAAGTGAAATGGAATACACCTTCCATTTGGGATTTGTAAGTCATCACGTCGTTGAGTCTGATCATCCAAATGATCAGCCTCCTCCTGATATACCAAAAATGTACACAAAACTCTTGCGTCTAATTGAATTTGATACTTTTGTGGCAACTCATGGTCCAGGCACGCATGTTGATGGTAAGGAGCAAGTATATACCAACCAAGTGGGATGTCATCCCTTATCTCCTTCCATATGCAAGCTGAGAATCCCTTTTTTCTCCCATTGAATCCAAATTAATCTCTTTTTTTTCTCTTTTTTTTTGTAGATGTTCCACCACACAAACGTAAATCATCAATGAAACTTGTTGGACCACCATCAAAACAACAAAAAACTATATTTCCAGCTTATTTTATACCTGAGTTAGCACATGTCGTTGCAATGTGTGATGAGAAGATTCCATTCCTAAATTTAGCTCAAGAGTTTGCAAAGCATAACATTCCACATAGTGGTTTGCAAGTTGAATCAAATGCTACTTCATTGGTTCTTAAGTTGTTAACCCTTCCTATGCCGGTTAATGTACCAGATCCAAATTCAAAGGTGATTTCTAGAATAAACAACTCTCAAGAGTGGAAATTGATAAATTTTTATATTTCCAGTCGACAACAAAACTGCCAATCATCGAGAAACATGTTTGGAATGATCTGCTGAAGAGACTTCTATCGGTTTCGATTCGATCCCAGATGAATAAAAATAACCAGAGTCGCGCTTGGGTTGTTGAGTTCGTTTTTTACAGTACTCCCCTTCAGAGTACCCATCAAAAAGAGCAGGGAAATCGAAGAACCGTCTATTTAACCTACGAACAGACACACACTGACTTAGGCAAAACTGTCGAGGACAAAGTTACAAAGTTACAAAGTATTGTAGAAAAATAAAGATCTTTTAGTTCCATATTTAAATGCGTTTATTTAAGAAATCATTTAAAAAACATAATTTTTTGCTGGAAAATATTTTTTTTTAGAAAATAGGATCATAAAAACGTAGGTACGTTACGTAACGAACAACTACATGAGGAATTTTGAAACGATTGAGATAAAAAATTCAACAAGTTAAACAGCGGAATTTTTATCATTTACATATCAATGAGAACATCAGATGGACCAGATCTGGGCACTGTTGGAACATACAAATGTTTTACCACAAAGTCACGATGTTCAGCAACAACTCCACTAACAGCTTCACCGAGACCACCTTCTTTGTAGTGATCTTCAACGACAACAATACGTCCGCCGCATGCACGTCCATTTTCCAAGATCATAACAGCATCGATTGGTTTGATGGTGAATGGATCCATAATACGAGCATGAACTCCATTCTTTTCTAATTCAATCGCGGCCTTCAGACATTCGTACAAAGTGATACCAGCGCCAATCAGCAAGACATGATCTTGGGCTGACTTTTTGACAATTTTGCCCTTGCCAATGAAAAACGGTTCTTCGTTGGGATATAAAATAGCAGTGTTGGGTCGCGATGTACGGATAAAACATATTCCTTTTGTGTTTGCAGCCAACTCAACCGCTCTTTCGCAACTCACAGCGTCCGATGGGTAGAAGATGGTACTGCACGGAACCGTACGGAACATGGCAATATCTTCTAAGCCCATCTGACTAGGTCCGTCTTCACCAATACTAACTCCACAATGCGATCCAACAAAGTTAACATTTGTCTGAGAAATAGCGCCCATACGGATCTGATCAAAGGCTCTGGTAAAGAAAGTAGCAAATGTGGAGACAAAGGCAATTGTGCGGTCACGGCATGCAGCACCAACGGCAACACCAACCAAATTCTGTTCTGCAATAAAGCACTCAATGTGTCGCTCTGGGAATGCGTTCTTTAATTTGTCGGAAAAAGTAGAGTTCTTGGTGTCTCCATCAAGTGCAACAACACGATCATTATAAGCACCGATTTTGGCAAGAGCTGTGCCGTATGCTAGACGAGTAGCTACTTGTTCCCCGAGTTTATAAGCGGGTGGAGATGGGAGTTTAACATTTGATAAGCTAATTTTTGGGGCTCGCTTAACCTTAGCAGGTGATTGAGGACGCAAAGTGCGTTCTTCAGTCACAATTAATCCTTGCAAATGCTTAATGGTTTCAGCTGCCTTAGCACCCAATGGCTTTCCATGCCAATTGTCCAAGTCCTCAATGTTTGGGAATATTTTCCTTTGAATGTCTTGGCAAAAATAGCGGTGGGCTTGTTCTTGGTGTTGGAAGCTTCAAAGAATGCTTTGCATAACTCATCTACATCGTGTCCATCAACAACTAATGCGTTGAATCTGAAAGCATCCAATCTTTTGCGATATACTTCCATTTGATGTTGAAGAGAGGTAGCCTCTGATTGTCCCAAACGGTTAACATCGAATACAACACACAGATTATCCAGTTTGTAATGTCCAGCAAAGTGGAGAGATTCCCAAATCGAGCCTTCAGCGGATTCACCATCACCGACAACAACGTATGTCCTTGAAAAAAATTATAAAAATTAATAAAAATAACATATTATTTAAATTAACATACCTGTAATCAGCTTTGTCAAAGTTTTTGCCCACATAAGCCATACCGGCAGCAACAGCTACACCTTGTCCCAAAGAACCAGTACCAACATCAATAAAATTCAAACGCGGTGTTGGATGGCCCTCGAGATCACTGTCGATTTTACAAAGGTTCTGCAATTCTGAAATCGGAAAGAGGCCAGCCTCTGCCCAAGCTGCGTATAAAATTGGAGCAGCATGACCTTTGGAAAGTACAAAACGATCGCTAGATGGATCACGCGGTTCTTTTAAGTTCAGACGCATGGTATTGAAGAAGAGAACCGACATGATCTCGGTAATGGATGCGCATGATGTAGGATGCCCTGACTTGGAAGCCTCAGTTGCAGAAATGGAATGAATTCGAAGAAGATGGGCAATATCCTTCAATTCCTGGATTGTTTTGCTTTCTGGCTTATGGTATGACATAATTCTCAATTCGATTTATTGTTGTATCAGTAACAAAATAGATAATAAGACAATCAGCGTTTCCAAGTCGTCGTTGTTGAACGGAGTACGAAAGCAAACTGCAAGTTCCTGATTTTTTATTTGGTTAGGGCTTGTGTTTGTAGTATTGTTAAATTGTGGCTTTAAATTTCCGTCCAAATCCGAAATATAATGAATGTTGTTGCTTCTGTAATATAAAATTATTATGAAAAACTGTCCTACCAAGTTAATTTATATTTTTTCTTACACTAATCAGTTTGACGCTCACGTAGAATCTTCTGTTATGATTCCTATGGCAACAATCAAAGCCAACGAAAAGACAAATGCAAACAAAAAAAAAAACATTATTTCGTATGCAGGAGTGAGAAAGACAGTTGAGTTTGTAAAGCAGATATTGTACTGTCTTTCTCAATCCTGCATACAGTATTGCAAATTATCCACTGGCTAAAATTTTAGCCTGCTCCAGAGCAGGCTAAATTTTTGAAGTTTATATTCACCACACTAGTGTCATAATTTAGCCAATGGATAAAATTTTAACGCAGTTCGCACACGGCCTAAGTCATGAAACAATTTCGAAATAATAATTTCTTTTTTTGCAGACGAAACTTACACGTATATCATGAGATACGAATCGCATGTATACTGTTTTTATTTTTATATATATTTTTTTTTGTGTTACCTGTCTAGGTACACAACAGTATGACACTTCCGATGACTTTATTTTTGGCCAATTATCAAAATGTAGGTATCCGTACCTATAAATTTAATGTCGCCCGAACAATTAATGTAGGTAACCGTACCTATTATATTGCGTACAACAGATTTACCGACAAGATAAGTATTTGAATTCACAAATAATAATTATTAACAACCGCAAAAAAAATATATAAAGGTGTGCGTACCTATTAAGATAATATTAATCAAATATGAACGCGAAACTTATTATTGTTACTTATCGTAAGTATGCTTTAAATTCCAATTCGTGAGAACTATATTCACTGAATATGTACTGTGATCAACAATCAGAGCGGATACGATTAAGGTACAAAAAAATTTGCAAAAAAAAAATTTTACACTTAAAAAATCTTCACAGATAAGTAACTTCACGGTATTTGAACTTGATCTGAATTCAACTTGAATTAATTTTGTACTAAAATGAAATTTATTCGAATAGTATTCGATATAGATCTTGTTTGCAACATAAGCTAAAATCTCAATATCTTTTTACTCGAAATTTTATCAGGAGTTCGCAAATGGAACAATATGAATCCAAAAATCTTCGTAAACTATATACGTTATATTCAATTTTGTTTCTTTTTATTTTGAATTTAATTTGAACTGATCCTGATAGTGATGGCTTTTGGGTCAAATACTAATTCGAAATTTCACAAAACCCTTTTTTTTATTTCTTTTATATTAAGATAGAAATTCTACATATACGACAAAACTATTCCAAAAGCTTCATAGAAGATATATATAAATAATTTTTTTTTTTTTTTTTTGATTTCAAAAACGTTTCGCTTTTCTTAGGATCATAAGATTTTCACATATAGTTTTTTTTTTTTTTTTTTTTATATCATTGGGTGTTCACGAGTGTAAAGAGAGGCGCAAAAACAAAATGTATACTATAAAATATATTACTGAATTACAGTACCTTATTATGCCGCTACTTATTCTTTATTTCAGCTATGCAATCCGCTACTTGGTGTATCATCATTACAAAAGAGGTGATCTGCTACTCCATGTGTTATGTTTGTCTTTGTCCTGGTGTCCTGTCCCTCGATGTAAATCTTTAGCGTTAGCCGCTTCGGCTAAAAATCCCTCGATGTTCGTTGTTTCGTCCTGTCGTAGGTAATGTTGTATCTTTATGTGTAGGTAGTCCCTCGTTGTTTAATTTTCCTTCCTTTTTTTTTGTTATGTGTGGCTGGCTGTAGCTAGTACACCAGCCTGTATCTTTATTACTATGATGTTTTACTTTCGTAGATTTAGGTTTTTAGCTCCAAGAATGATTTTATTTAATTTCGTTGTTTTACAGCGGTGTATTAGGCAGGTACATCCCTTTTTTTGAAATTTGCACAAATGTTCCAGCTCGTCGTTGTTCGTCCCATCTCTGGTTCATAGAACATCCAGAGGTACTTCTAGACACTTTTTCCACGTCTTCCGCCTTCAGTCAGGCAGATTGGTTGAAAAGTCCAATAGGGGTATTTATGATATATCTTTTTTTTTGGGCTCATAGGAACTTCCTTTTTTTTTTCTTCTAGATGTGGAATGCTCCGTCGGCCTTCGTGAGACGTTCCTAGGATGATGATCCGCCAATCTGCCTAAATGTGTCACGAAAAAATTATTAGAAGTTTTTATAAGCAAAGTCAAAATTTCAAAATCTAGTAAAAAAAATGCCAATTCTACTTAAAAGCTTTCTAATTTTATTTTCTACTAATTTTTTCTACTAGTCGACTGTTTCTAAGGATATTTTACTAATAACTTTTATATAAAAAAACTTTTTACCGCCATGTGCTTAAACCTGTACCGCATGTACAGTCATTTATGCACCATACTGTTCATTTCTCTGTTACATTTTGATTTTCGCTAAATTTGTTTTTTTTTGTAATTTTTGGTAATTGGAATGTACAGACTTTTACCTGATTGTTTCTGTAGGGATGCCTGATATATCCAATCTTTTCCCCGGGTATTATCGCAGATTGCTGTGGAGTCGGGTTGTACGAATCTCCGTAATTTTGATTGCGTCACCGGTATGTGGTTGGAGCACCAAAATTCCACGGGAAAAATCTCTTTATATCTTTGCACAATTTTTCTTTGGTATATTATAGGGCTTTATCTTTGTCACTGCCTCAATATTGTTTCACTAAATATCATAAAAAAAGATTTTTTTAACTACGCAATAACTTCTATACTACCAATTGGATATTTAGCGACAAAAAAAAAATAACTCACGTACTGGCTGCTGCGTTCCTATGTTTTTTTTTTCTTTGTGCTGGCGTATGTTTTTACTTAAAATCTCGACTTTTGGATCACTTTTATATTATCTTACCAATTTAATCTAGTCTTTATCAAGAACTTTTAGCAAAAGAAAGCGCGCTTTAATTTTTCTTTACTTTTCACTTCGGTTCAGACACAATTTAATTACGACTTCACCCTTAATAGTCTCTTATTTACTTTACCACCGTATGTGTCGTCACTTTTATACGTTTGTCTCGCTCTAGCCGTTCTTAGCTTTAAGTTTGAACGTACGTTCTCTGTTGCTTCATGCTTATGGCATGACTTAAGGCTGCGTGTGTATTTTGTGAAGTTCGGTGTGACTGACGAATAATCGTTTTGGATTAAAATCTCGGTTGTAAATCTACAACATTTATTTGTTCATATTTTGGTGTGTATGGTATTCGTATAAATTTTGGTACGTTTTCATATGCAATGCGTGGTAATTATATTTTTATTTATCTTTTGGTAAGTTTCATTTTCATAAAAATTATTTTTGCGACAAATATTTATTTCTGCTCAAGATAAATCTTTTTCTTTTCTTCTTTTCAGATTATTTCATTTCGTGATTTTTTTGGTGTTATAATTTTTATTCTCTTTTCAGGTTTTATCGTTTTTTTTTTTTTTTTTATTTTATTTTCTTTTCAGATCGTTCGGATGCGTTTCTACTTTTCGACTTTTTCTTCTTTGCACTTTTGCTACTGCCTCATTACCTTAATTATTTTCTATTTCTGTTACTTAATTAATTGTTATCTCAGACGGTATGTATGGTTCAATTTCTTTCTAAGTTGGCTGACACAAAATTTTTCTGATTAGGTTGACTGATGTCAAATAATTGGGTTTTTTGCTACATTTTCTATTTTCTTCTAATTTATCAATTTTTACTTTACCGATGTCAGTGAATCTAGGCGTTAAACCATGGTTCAAGTAATTATCTGATTAAACAAAGCTTTTCTCTTAGTCAATGAATTGGAACTTAGAATGGTATAATGATTGATTTGATTCAGTCATTGTTACTTTGCACTACCCTCGCTGTGTTCTAATCATTTTCTATTATATATTTTACTTTTAGTGATTTCTATAAGTTAACTACTTGGTTAATTGCATAAAGTGCTTCACTTTTCATACTAGATTTTCACTATATTAGGTTTTACTAATTAGATGATTACTACATATCCTGAACCCAAATATAGATTTCTATGCGGATTTTTCTAATTTTGCCCTCTTATGCTACCTAACACAAAAAATTTTAATTGGCTCGACCTTTTTTTTACTAGACTTGATATTTTGTTTACTTTATCCTCCAGTGCAACCTATTCCATCCATATCTCCATCTGCTCTCGATTACGGGCTGCCATTTTGCGTTCGGGTCGTGTTGACATTTTGCTCCATGCAAAAATTACGTTCTGCTGTGTGTATGTATGTGCTCTCCATGGACTAGTAAGTTTCGCGCGCAGACTACTCCACCACAATACGACTTTTTCTTTTAGCTACCCCTATCGTTCACCAGATGTAGTTAAATATTCTGAATGAAAAAAAAATTTTAATTGGCTCGACCTTTTTTTTACTAGACTTGATATTTTGTTTACTTTATCCTCCAGTGCAACCTATTCCATCCATATCTCCATCTGCTCTCGATTACGGGCTGCCATTTTGCGTTCGGGTCGTGTTGACATTTTGCTCCATGCAAAAATTACGTTCTGCTGTGTGTATGTATGTGCTCTCCATGGACTAGTAAGTTTCGCGCGCAGACTACTCCACCACAATACGACTTTTTCTTTTAGCTACCCCTATCGTTCACCAGATGTAGTTAAATATTCTGAATGGGAATTATTTTGTGTTGTGGTAATCCGAATGCAGAGGTTTGTGTCTATGACACATTCCACTGAATTGGGTTCTACACGTTAACATTATTCGGAATGTTTAGGAAAATAAAATTGTCTTTGTACATTAGGAATATCTCGAAAATTTTCGAGTTGGTACGTTTTATACTGTAGTAGCATATTAGGTGTTAACAATATTTCAATTATTGTACTGTCGAGATAGTGAAGTGGTTCCCTACAAAACTTCATAGTTGCTTGTTGCGTGAGCTCGAGCAACGATGATGAAACGGAGACACTTTTCGTTATTCTCGTGAGTTGGCTTTGTACATGTTTTATTGCTTGAGAATAAGTATTCACCCACGACCCTTTATGTGTCTCATGCACGGACTGTAAGCCGGCAAAAAAAAAATATAAATAATTCTTCAGATGATTTGCGAAACGACTTATTTAAGTAAGTCTTTTGTATGGACTACTGTCTCGAAACCATTTTTATCTTTCACTTTATATAAATTATTTCCGATTAATTTTATCACTTGTGTTTTTATAAACTTAGGGCATAGTTTCGCACTACGGTGTTTGGAAGCATCGCTTAGGATGTGATTGCGTCTAAACACTTCATCACCTACACTGTATGATATAACTCGACTTCTCAGGTTATATATCTTTTCATATGTGTCATGAGCATGACTAAGGGCTGTTTTGAGATATGCATGTAAGATATTCATCTTGGCAGATTTAGGTAGCCAATCAATCTCTGATTGATTGAGTCCTCCTAGCTTTTTCAAAAGTTGATAGTCTGCCCCATGCTCTATCATTCTTTGCCCAAACAAAGCCTCGTATGGCGACATATTAATGGTACTATGTACCGAAGTTCTCAATGCACTGCTAATTGATGACAAATGCTCATCCCAATTCGACTGCTTCTCATCGATATATGATCTGATTGCGCTTAAGATCGAGCGATTCACCCTCTCGCTTGCATTAGCTTGAGGTGCATATGCTGCAGTTCTCACATGGGATATACCGAAATTTTTCAAAAGAGCTTGAAATTCGTTACTTACGAATTGCGATCCGTTATCAGACAATAGAGTTTCCGGAACTCCAAATGTCAAAAAGATATCATTAATTAAAAATTTTATTACTTCTGTTGAAGTTGCTTTCTTTAGAGGTTTAATTACCACAAATTTAGTGAGTTGGTCTACTACAATAACTATAAAGGTATTTCCTTTACGCGATCTAGGATAAGGCCCTAGGAAGTCAGTATAGAGATGCTGAAATGGCCTTTCTACTATATAGCCCTTGCCCATTTCCGCACGCAATGTTTGGTTAGGTGCTTTAGTCTCTTTACAAGTATCACAATTACTCACAAATAGCTTCGTCTGCGCTGCCATAGCTGGCCAATAAAATTGCTGACGAAGTCGATATAGGGTCTTGGCGATCCCGCCGTGTGCTGCTCTAGGTGGACAGTGAGACTGAAAGATCAACTTTTCAGTTAACTTCGATGGAACCAAAAGTTTCCAAGCTTGATCGTCCTGGATGGGGTTACCTGTGACGTGTCGGATCTTCTTATATATGAACTTGTCAGATACTTGTAGATCCGGCAAACGTTCTTTGTTTTTCTCAATATGTGATATAATTTGGAGATACTCATCCGATTTGAAAGATGGATCCTCCAAATCAATATGTAACACTTCTGATGTGTTGGTTTCGATGGATTCCGCCGGTGGTTCGTTTACACCTAGTGCCTCTACCTCATACATACGTGAGAGTGCATCTGGTAGAACATGTAAACTTCCACGACGGTGCTCCACCGAAAAATCAAAGCTCTGAAGCTTCAGACTCCACCTAGCTAACCTCCCAGTTGGATCCTTCAGACTCATCAAACATTTTAAGCTAGCGTGGTCGGTAATCACCAAGAACCTATATCCTTCTATGTACGGACGGAACTTGTAGATACCCATAACTGCTGCTAAACATTCGCGTTCCGTAACTGAATAGTTACGTTGCGCGGAATTCAATTTGTGGGAATAATAATAGATTGGCAGTTCGTTGCCTTCTTCATCCCTCTGACATAACACACACCCGATTCCAGTTGATGATGCATCACATAACAGGATAAACTGTTTACTGAAATCGGGGTTGCGAAGAACAGGTGCTGTAGTAAGAGCTACTTTAATTTGATTAAAAGCCTCTAGCGCCTCTTCGCCAAAAACAAACTTAGCCCATTTTTTTAAAGTGTCGGAAATCGGTCCGGCTACCTCTGAAAACTTCGCAATGAACCTCCGGTACCATCCAGCCATGCCCAAAAATCGGCGAACTTGTCGAACTGAGGTGGGTACCGGGAAATCTACTATGGCTGAAATTTTTGACGGATCAGCCTTGAGACAGCCTTGTCCAACGACGTATCCTAAATACTGCAGTTCCTGGAAGCAGAACCTGGACTTTTCAACGTTGATCGTAAGCCCTGCTTCCAGTAACCGAGTTGCTACTATTTTCAGAACAGAAATGTGTTCTTCGAAAGACTTTGAGATGACTAGTAAATCATCCAAATATACAAAAACTTGATCTCTAAGACTTGATGGTATGACTTTGTTCATGAGATAAGTCAGACTTTGAGCTGCATTGGACAATCCAAATGGCATAACACAAAATTGATACAGGGGTCTACCTGGAACTGTGAAGGCAGTCTTTTCCCTGGACTCTTTCTCCAGAGGTATTTGCCAGAAAGCGTCCTTCAGGTCCACGCTAGAGATATAACGTGTCTCCGAAAGGCGTGCTAGCAATCCCTCTATATGTGCAATTGGATTCGCGTCCTTCTTTGTTACGGAGTTGACTTTCCGAAAGTCCAAGCACATTCGGTTCTTCCCTGGTTTTCTGACTAAAACAACAGGTGAAGACCATGGGCTTGAACTCTCTTCAATCACTCCCAAAGAAATCATACGGTCCAATTCCGCGTACACTAGGGCTTGTACCGCTGGAGATATATGGTAATGGCGTTGCTTTATGGGCAAAGCATCCCCCGTATCAATCTTGTGCTCCACAAGATGTGTACGCCCCAGTCCTTTTTCTGCAAAAGATGGAAATAACTTGATGGTTCCTTTTAACTGTGATTTTTCATCTGGAGTTAATTCACACTCCTCGAACGCTGGCTTTTCTGGTTTGCTTTCCGTGATAGGACTTAAAGCTGAAATTATGTGAGGTGCTAATTTAAACATTGACCAGAAATCTACTCCAAGATAAAGTTCTTGGTTTAATGAAGGAACTAAAAATAAACTCATCACATGAGAATCTTCTTTGAAATTTACTTTTGCTTTAATTACGCCAATAACGGCTTGTTTCTGACCATCAGCAGTTGAAACGTTTGTATCAAATTTCTTATAAGGAATTTTCTTCTGCTCTAACCAACTAACTGCTTTTTTGCCTAGGCAACTTACGCTGGCCCCTGAGTCTAGAAGTCCCATCCAAGTTTCGTTAAGAAAGTTGACTTTCACATAAGGACGTGGATCATCTGTCTCAATTGCTAATTTGGTAGAAGCTATAGATCTATATTGTAGTTTTTTCAAATATATTCGGTCTCTCAGTTTTTGTATTTTCTTAACGTGTTTAGGATATGTATATATACGCTTACGGGCCAGATTGTATTCAATCTGCCTTTGGTGAAGTGATTTTAAGGGTTTCAATATTGGTATTTTCGAAATTTTTATTAATGTATTTTCTTTTATTCGGGTTTCCGGGTTTTGTAGAATTGTAATTTTGGTTTCAGGTGTTATTAATGGACTTACAACGGATTTCCCGAGCTTCCCGTCTTCGTCAGTGCCCTCTCGGATGACGTCTGACTCTTGGTTGGGTTTCCCGCACATCTGGTACAATTTGGAGATAGAACGTCTGGCTGGCCGCATCTATAGCAAAATATGCGTCTCTGTAAGTCGTCGCAATCACGAAATCCGTGACCTGTCTTCAGACAGTTCCAACACTTGACTAGTTCTAAATTCGGTTTTGTATCTCGGTTGCGCTCCCGATGGAACGCTTCCAAGGCCATAGACATGTCTTCTGATTGGAAATCCGTTTGGATCTCTATCTCATGTACTTGCTTACGTGGTGGGTTATTATAAATGGGTGGTGCTCGGTTCCTCATCGGATCGTATTGTGCCAGGTACTTTTCCATATCACGACATGTGAATACAAGATCTGCCAAACGTGTAGATTTGAATGTCAGTAATAGCTCTCCCATACGTCTTCGTACATTCTGTTTAATAATTTCAGCCAATTCCTCATTGGGCGTGGGATTCTTCATTTTGGAATTAATTTTCAGGATTGCATCATAAAATGAATCGAAGCTTTCGCCTTGAGCCTGCTTTCGCTCTGCCATTTGCCTAGACAGTTCCGAATCAGTCTCCAAGCTTCTGTACTGTTCAATTAATGCTAACTTCAATGCTGCCCAAGTCGAATAAGGATTGTTTTTCATAAACATCCAGTACCAAACTTCTGCTGCGCCGCCGACAAAATGATGAAAGTTCGCAACTATTTCCTCCCACGAGGCTCCGTAACTATCCTTCACCTTGTCGAGGCGAAACAGAAATTCGTCGATCGACATGTTTTTAGCATTGAATGTTATTCCCCACTTGTGGTAGTGTGGCGATCGTAATACTGAAGTAGCTGGTGATGGCATTGGCACACGATACCCTCGGTTAGCAGATGTATTTTCGAATCTTATCTGATCCAACCTTTCGTAAAAGCTGGGATCATACCGTCTTGATGCTTCAGCTAATTGCGATGATGGTGGTCTTCTCAGTCTTTCTGCCGGAAAATCAGGAACATTTACTCTGGCGGATTCAACTCTTGGAGGTAAGGTTTCGCGTCTTGGTGGCTCTCTTAGTGGCTCTGCAACGTTGGGTCTCGTGACAGTAGTTGGGTTTGGAATCCTTCCGATGTCGTACTGGCGTGTATCGGGAGTAGGCATATCGCATAATGGAATTACTGGTGCTGGTGGTGGTATTGCAGCTGTATTCTTCTCTAAGGCTGCTTTGATGACTTGACCAACTTTCTCAAGAATTTGCGCTTGGCTACGTTCTATTGCCTCTTGTAGATTTTTCCGATCCTCAGCTCGTCCAAATCCTACAGTTGCTTGTGCGATTCATTTAATATAATCTTCCCATCTGCTATCTCGCTGATACGATGCTTCATGTCTTCCACCCTGTTGTCGAGACGGATGTTAACTTCGTTGTTGAGTTAGGTCCACCTCCATCACTTCTCCTAAGATTTGGTTGATTTCCTCCTGAACATTTCCAGAATTTGACGGACCAGCTGCATCTTCCATCTGACTGATATCCGCAGCGGCGGCTGTTTCCATGGTCATGTTGTGAAACAAGTTTTGTCGTCTGCGATATCGTGTGTCGTGATCTTCGGGTGTAGCTGCTCTATGTGGTTCCGGGGTTGTGTGAATAGGTGTCTTGTCATCCTTTTTCCTTTCCGATCTGTTCCCGTGATTTTTCCCGTGGCGACCCATAATCAAAATTTAGAAATAATTCTCAATAAAATTAGTGAAATTGTAAGATAATAAAAACTTCTCGAAATGTGTTGTTTTTATTTGCTTATAAGATCCTGGCAAAAAAAAATTTTTAATAACTTAAATATCTACTAACAATATGTACTTACTACTTCTAAAAACTTACTACCTACAAAACTTACTAACTATCAAAACTTACTAACTATCAAAACTTACTAACTATCCTTACCTAATATTTCTTTAGGGTAAACCCTCTGAATATTTACAAACTGAAACTTAACTTTATCTTTAAACTAAAAAAAAAACCTGATTACTAAATCTAAAAAAAACTAACTACTAAACTGGTGCTTCAATGCAATCTGAAATCTAAAACTAAAAATCTGCCTGTAGGCAATAACTGAAATCTACAACTAAAAATCTGCCTCTAGGCAATAACTGAAATCTAAAACTAAAATGCTGCCTCTAGGCAATAACTCGAAATCTTGCCACCAGGCACTTCCAATTTCCAAGTTCAAATAAGTACTTGCAAAAATTGCTAACTCAAAATAAACTGTATACTTATTCTCAAAATAAACTATATACTATATCTCAAAATAAATTTTACTTTAAATCTCAAAATAAAATGTTTTACTCTATCTTCATCGTGGTTCGGAGTCGTGACTGGAATTCTACCTTCCATGGACAACTTCCAACAACGTTACTTCTTCTTTCTTCAACTAACCTTCAACAACAACAAAGGTTTTTCTACTGAGATTCGTCTTCCGTAACTATTGGTAATCTTCTGCAATTTTGTTTCGCCTATCACTTCCTCCCTGCAACAGCGGACCTAAGGAAGATCAACTTCATCCCTTAGCGGAAAACAGACTAAAAGTTCAAGACCAACTAGTTACAAAAATTTACTACCAACAATCACCTTTGTCAAGGGTATCAGATGACCAAAAAAAAACTAAATTACTTGTTTGAGTTGGTATGCCTTTCGTATTGTTTAAGCAATTTGTCTTTCGCGGCTGACATAGTCAGGACAAGGATCAACTAACTATCGGTCGAAAGTACAAACAGCTAAACTACGAAGACTTTTCTACGTTCGAATTCATTTCATTAGAAGCTACGACTACTAGATCGGAATATCCAGTACGGACATCTAATTTCAAGTGAATTCTATATTAAGAGAAAAATTTTATCTTACGAGTGGAATGGTATTTGAACAGGTTGTCGCTACAGACATGATCTGGGAAAAAGTTCAACCAATCACCGGTCGACACTTAAGTCAACTACCCTTCAGTGTTAAATCTCAATAAGATTTCCAACTTGCAAAAGAACTAGACATGATTACTTTTCTTATCAGAAAAACTTTAACTTTCAAAAAAAATTTTTAATTTTTCTACCACTTGACAAAAATTCTCAACTATTTTCTAAAATTTCTTCAAAATTTTATAACCGCTCGTTATTCGGGCCCCACACGTCTGGGCGCCATTTATGTAATGGAACATAACCACCTTACACAAACACCGCTTCAATGGGGACCGAAACCTAAAAATAATTCATAGAAAAATCTAAAATTCAGGATTTCGTTCTTGCGAAAATTTCCGCACCTGCGAAATTTCGGGCCCCACGTTGGGCGCCATTTATGTAATGTAACTTAACAACCTTACACAAACACCGCGCCAATGGGGACCGAAACCTTAAAATAATACATAGAAAAATCTATGATTCAGGATTTCGTTCTTGCGAAAGTTTCCGCACCTGCGAAATTTCGTAGCCCCACGTTGGGCGCCATTTATGTAACGGGACCAAGCGACAAATTGAACAACACTATACATCCTGCAGGTCGTAAGATTGTACCAATAGAAATACCTTCATATACTCTACACGTATCACAAAAAGAGAACGGTTGTAAACTATATATCGCATAATTGATGAAATCTTACAAAGAGACAGTTTTATCCTCGGCTACAAATTTCGTTTATATACGTAGTTCATGGACTTCATAATTAGTGACGGTCCATACAGATTCGCGACGGCGAATTGTACCTGAATGTGTATAGAAGAATTTCATAGAATATAGGCTGTGTCAATTTCACTTCACGTAGGATCCACATCATAAAAATTTAGTTTTGGATCAATCGATCCAGGAGAGAATATATAATATATCCACAGAATAATCTTATACTTCGAGGTCACTAACCAACGAACGATTATCTTTGTTTATCTTCCCTGCATCGGGAGAACCTGACATACGTAGGTGGTATGTACGTCTATATATCACACCTTGAATTAATGGGTCCGGCGCTGAATAAAAAAAAAGATGTAATCTGAAAATCAGTATCAAATGTCCGTCAACCTCTATTCAGCATAAATCGCCTTAACCATATACCGGCTTGTCTCATCACAAACAATTATCTTCCTCAAAGTACTTGTAGAGAAAGCAAAGGAGGGGGTTTAATTCTCCGGCCTAACGTCTTGGCATAGGTATGTGCACTAAATAGGTATTCTATTGCTTATAATCAAGCTCAAACCATGGATCCCCTATTAACCTTTTTGCTCACGTCGACTTTTAGTACCTACGCGTCATATAGGCACGTCCAAGCCCGAACAAAAAGGGTGACTATCACTTTACTACTGCTTCAGGTCTCTGAAACTCGCCTTGGCTCAGCTCATCGGTACAGGGGCGGATCAGACAATAGAAGTGTAGTCGGTGTTACGTATTATTCGACCTGAAAGAATCACGCTGACAACTGATTCAAATATTAATTTAAAAGGCTAAGCTAATGAGCGAAAGGACCCGATAACGAACGTTGAAAGTTATAAAACTTGAAAGAAAGATAAGGACCGAAAACTGCAAATAACTTGGAAATAGTTGACTATAGACTCAGAAGACATCACTCAAAACGTCAATAATGATGTTCTTATTGCATCGGACTGTCATCTCTTCTTCATGATCAGATTTTTCACTGCCCGATATTATGTCGTGAAAAATCTGCAAATGTGAGGAATGTAGATATTGTGATTTCCTCTAGTGCTTTACACCCGTCCAGTGTGAATGCAACTACTAATATTCTGAAAGCAGTCATCCACCCTATATTCCTGAATTGCACCACCAAATTTTCTCAGAAATTCCCACTTAAATTAGGAGTAATTAAACTCCTTTCATAAAACCATGGTTGTTGTTGTTGAAGCCGAAGTTGCCAATCTCATGTCAGACATGATCCCAGCCACGACACCTGGCCTAGTGTTTACTCTACTCCATCTTGACTACTATCTGAAAAATGTTTGAATTATCTTCCCAAAAATCGCTGCAACATGAAATTTCGACGAAGTTGAAAGAAAATTCAAAACAAAATTTTTCTTCTAGAAAATCCTTACTTACAAATTTTATTTTATACCTTAAAACTAACATAAGTTTCTTCTTATTCAACAATCTATGCTATAGGCCTTAGACCTCTTAACTAACGTTTTCTTTTTAACAGAATCTGTTCGGATTCATATCCAAAATCTATAATTTTCAATATTAACAAAACTGATTATATCCTATTCTTGACTTTTCTAATTAAATCTTCAATAATAAATAATTCGTTACTAGAATCTTTAAGTGTATTTTGCTTAGTTTACTTTAAATTCTATTAAGCCAATTACACGAGAAAACAAATGATGATATTTTGAATTATCGTATCCTTCAATTAAATCTGATGTCTGACAAAAATATCACATTTTACTCGTGAAACAGTGAAAGCTTTACGCGACCTTCGATTTTGTGTTTTTATATTTTTATTCGCTCAACACGATTCCGAATTTTAATTTTACAAAAGAATTCACCGAAATTGCTCCTTCGTAAGGATACGGACTTTAAATTGCACAAACGTAGGACGTCTCCAATCAAGAAGTTTATCCCACCCCAAAACTCAAGAAAGAAATATATAAAATGTGCTTTCCACCAAAATGGGTACTCACGATTATCAATAAAAACGCAAAACATCAAAAAAATATAAAAAATTATCAATAAGGTTTCGATCCGCTGTGGAATTTACAAAAGTTAGTTAAATTTTATAAGTATATTTAATTTAATATCAATATAGTGGTCCAAACGGTTCAATAAATAAAGGTAGGTACGAAGCGAAGAAGGTGCACCCTATTCAACAGTGTATCTATCCTGACCAGACAAAAAAATTCATAAAAACTTAAATTTCTTTCAAGTTTCAGCAGGCTGATATAAATTTCCATCGATGAGATTTCCATCACCGCAAGTGATTTCTGTTCATCATTACATCATTTCATCACGTAGGATATTTTATATCTTTAAGTCATGAAACAATTTCGAAATAATAATTTCTTTTTTTGCAGACGAAACTTACACGTATATCATGAGATACGAATCGCATGTATACTGTTTTTATTTTTAAATATAATTTTTTTTTTTTGTGTTACCTGTCTAGGTACACAGCAATATGACACTTCCGATAACTTTATTTTTGGCCAATTATCAAAATGTAGGTATCCGTACCTATAAATTTAATATCGACCGAACAATTAATGTAGGTAACCGTACCTATTATATTGCGTACAACAGATTTACGGACAAGATAAGTATTTGAATTCACAAATAATAATTATTAACAACCGCAAAAATATATGTATATAGGTATGCGTACCTATTAAGATAATATTATTCAAATATGAACGCGAAACTTATTATTGTTACTTATCGTATATATGCTTTAAATTCAAAATCGTGAGAACTATATTCACTGTATATGTACTGTGATCAACAATCAGAGCAGATACGACTTAGGTACAAAAAAATTTGCAAAAAAAAATTTTTTACACTTAAAAAATCTTCACAGATAAGTAACTTCACGGTATTTGAATTTGATCTGAATTCAACTTGAATTAATTTTGTACAAAAATGGAATTTATTCGAATAGTATTCGATATATGTAGATCTTGTTTGCAACGTGAGCTAAAATCTCAATATTTTTTTTTTTTTTTTTTTACTCGAAATTTTATCAGGAATTTCGCAAAAGGGACAATATGATTCCAAAAATATTCGTAAACTATATACGTTATATCTAATTTCGTTTCTTTTAATTTGAATTTAATTTGAAATGATCTTGATAGTGATGGCTTTTAGGTTAAATACTAATCCGAAATTTCACAAAACCTTTTATTTTTATTTCGTTTATATTACGATAGAAATTATACACATATGACAAAAATATCCCAAAAAGCTTCATAGAAGATATGTATAAATTATTTTTTTTTTGATTTCAAAAATGATTCGTTTTTCTTATGCTCATAAGATTTTACATATAGTTTTTTTTTTTTTTATACCATTGGGTGTTCATGGGTGTAAGAAGAGAGGCGCAAATACAAAATGTATATTATAAAATATATTTCTGAATTACAGTACCTTATTATGCCGCTACTTATTCTTTATTTCAGCTATGCAATCCGCTACTTGGTGTATCATCATTACAAAAGAGGTGATCTGCTACTCCATGTGTTATGTTTGTCTTTGTCCTGGTGTCCTGTCCCTCGATGTAAATCTTTAGCGTTAGCCGCTTCGGCTAAAAATCCCTCGATGTTCGTTGTTTCGTCCTGTCGTAGGTAATGTTGTATCTTTATGTGTAGGTAGTCCCTCGTTGTTTAATTTTCCTTCTTTTTTTTTTGTTATGTGTGGCTGGCTGTAGCTAGTACACCAGCCTGTATCTTTATTACTATGATGTTTTACTTTCGTAGATTTAGGTTTTTAGCTCCAAGAATGATTTTATTTAATTTCGTTGTTTTACAGCGGTGTATTAGGCAGGTACATCCTTTTTTTTGAAATTTGCACAAATGTTCCAGCTCGTCGTTGTTCGTCCCATCTCTGGTTCATAGAACATCCAGAGGTACTTCTAGACACTTTTTCCACGTCTTCCGCCTTCAGTCAGGCAGATTGGTTGAAAAGTCCAATAGGGGTATTTATGATATCTCTTTTTTTTGGGCTCATAGGAACTTCTTTTTTTTTTTCTTCTAGATGTGGAATGCTCCGTCGGCCTTCGTGAGACGTTCCTAGGATGATGATCCGCCAATCTGCCTAAATGTGTCACGAAAAAATTATTAGAAGGTTTTATAAGCAAAGTCAAAATTTCAAAATCTAGTAAAAAAAATGCCAATTCTACTTAAAAGCTTTCTAATTTTATTTTCTACTAATTTTTTCTACTAGTCGACTGTTTCTAAGGATATTTTACTAATAACTTTTATATAAAAAAAAAACTTTTTACCGCCATGTGCTTAAACCTGTACTGCATGTACAGTCATTTATGCACCATACTGTATTTCATTTTCTCTGTTACATTTTGATTTTCGCTTAATTTGTTTTTTTTTTTTTTGTAATTTTTGGTAATTGGAATGTTCAGACTTTTACCTGATTGTTTCTGTAGGGATGCCTGATATATCCAATCTTTTCCCCGGGTATTATCGCAGATTGCTGTGGAGTCGGGTTGTACGAATCTCCGTAATTTTGATTGCGTCACCGGTATGTGGTTGGAGCACCAAAATTCCACGGGAAAAATCTCTTTATATCTTTGCACAATTTTTCTTTGGTATATTATAGGGCTTTATCTTTGTCACTGCCTCAATATTGTTTCACTAAATATCATAAAAAAAGATTTTTTTAACTACGCAATAACTTCTATACTACCAATTGGATATTTAGCGACCAAAAAAAAAATAACTCACGCACTGGCTGCTGCGTTCCTATGTTTTTTTTTTCTTTGTGCTGGCGTATGTTTTTACTTAAAATCTCGACTTTTGGATCACTTTTATATTATCTTACCAATTTAATCTAGTCTTTATCAAGAACTTTTAGCAAAAGAAAGCGCGCTTTAATTTTTCTTTACTTTTCACTTCGGTTCAGACACAATTTAATTACGACTTCACCCTTAATAGTCTCTTATTTACTTTACCACCGTATGTGTCGTCACTTTTATACGTTTGTCTCGCTCTAGCCGTTCTTAGCTTTAAGTTTGAACGTACGTTCTCTGTTGCTTCATGCTTATGGCATGACTTAAGGCTGCGTGTGTATTTTGTGAAGTTCGGTGTGACTGACGAATAATCGTTTTGGATTAAAATCTCGGTTGTAAATCTACAACATTTATTTGTTCATATTTTGGTGTGTATGGTATTCGTATAAATTTTGGTACGTTTTCATATGCAATGCGTGGTAATTATATTTTTATTTATCTTTTGGTAAGTTTCATTTTCATAAAAATTATTTTTGCGACAAATATTTATTTCTGCTCAAGATAAATCTTTTTCTTTTCTTCTTTTCAGATTATTTCATTTCGTGATTTTTTTGGTGTTATAATTTTTATTCTCTTTTCAGGTTTTATCGTTTTTTTTTTTTTATTTATTTTATTTTCTTTTCAGATCGTTCGGATGCGTTTCTACTTTTCGACTTTTTCTTCTTTGCACTTTTGCTACTGCCTCATTACCTTAATTATTTTCTATTTCTGTTACTTAATTAATTGTTACCTCAGACGGTATGTATGGTTCAATTTCTTTCTAAGTTGGCTGACACAAAATTTTTCTGATTAGGTTGACTGATGTCAAATAATTGGGTTTTTTTGCTACATTTTCTATTTTCTTCTAATTTATCAATTTTTACTTTACCGATGTCAGAGAATCTAGGCGTTAAACCATGGTTCAAGTAATTATCTGATTAAACAAAGCTTTTCTCTTAGTCAATGAATTGGAACTTAGAATGGTATAATGATTGATTTGATTCAGTCATTGTTACTTTGCACTACCCTCGCTGTGTTCTAATCATTTTCTATTATATATTTTACTTTTAGTGATTTCTATAAGTTAACTACTTGGTTAATTGCATAAAGTGCTTCACTTTTCATACTAGATTTTCACTATATTAGGTTTTACTAATTAGATGATTACTACATATCCTGAACCCAAATATAGATTTCTATGCGGATTTTTCTAATTTCGCCCTCTTATGCTACCTAACACAAAAAATTTTAATTGGCTCGACCTTTTTTTACTAGACTTGACATTTTGTTTACTTTATCCTCCAGTGCAACCTATTCCATCCATATCTCCATCTGCTCTCGATTACGGGCTGCCATTTTGCGTTCGGGTCGTGTTGACATTTTGCTCCATGCAAAAATTACGTTCTGCCGTGTGTATGTATGTGCTCTCCATGGGTTAGCAAGTTTCGCGCGCAGACTACTTCACCACAATACGAATTTTTCTTTTAGCTACCCCTATCGTTCACCAGATGTAGTTAAATATTCTGAATGGGAATTATTTTGTGTTGTGGTAATCCGAATGCAGAGGTTTGTGTCTATGACACATTCCACTGAATTGGGTTCTACACGTTAACATTATTCGGAATGTTTAGGAAAATAAAATTGTCTTTGTACATTAGGAATATCTCGAAAATTTTCGAGTTGGTACGTTTTATACTGTAGTAGCGTATTAGGTGTTAACAATATTTCAATTATTGTACTGTCGAGATAGTGAAATGGTTCCCTACAAAACTTCATAGTTGCTTGTTGCGTGAGCTCGAGCAACGATGATGAAACGGAGACACTTTTCGTTATTCTCGTGAGTTGGCTTTGTACATGTTTTATTGCTTGAGAATAAGTATTCACCCACGACCCTTTATGTGTCTCATGCACGGACTGTAAGCCGGCAAAAAAAAATATAAATAATTCTTCAGATGATTTGCGAAACGACTTATTTACGTAAGTCTTTTGTATGGACTACTGTCTCGAAACCATTTTTATCTTTCACTTTATATAAATTATTTCCGATTAATTTTATCACTTGTGTTTTTATAAACTTAGGGCATAGTTTCGCACTACGGTGTTTGGAAGCATCGCTTAGGATGTGATTGCGTCTAAACACTTCATCACCTACACTGTATGATATAACTCGACTTCTCAGGTTATATATCTTTTCATATGTGTCATGAGCATGACTAAGGGCTGTTTTGAGATATGCATGTAAGATATTCATCTTGGCAGATTTAGGTAGCCAATCAATCTCTGATTGATTGAGTCCTCCTAGCTTTTTCAAAAGTTGATAGTCTGCCCCATGCTCTATCATTCTTTGCCCAAACAAAGCCTCGTATGGCGACATATTAATGGTACTATGTACCGAAGTTCTCAATGCACTGCTAATTGATGACAAATGCTCATCCCAATTCGACTGCTTCTCATCGATATATGATCTGATTGCGCTTAAGATCGAGCGATTCACCCTCTCGCTTGCATTAGCTTGAGGTGCATATGCTGCAGTTCTCACATGGGATATACCGAAATTTTTCAAAAGAGCTTGAAATTCGTTACTTACGAATTGCGATCCGTTATCAGACAATAGAGTTTCCGGAACTCCAAATGTCAAAAAGATATCATTAATTAAAAATTTTATTACTTCTGTTGAAGTTGCTTTCTTTAGAGGTTTAATTACCACAAATTTAGTGAGTTGGTCTACTACAATAACTATAAAGGTATTTCCTTTACGCGATCTAGGATAAGGCCCTAGGAAGTCAGTATAGAGATGCTGAAATGGCCTTTCTACTATATAGCCCTTGCCCATTTCCGCACGCAATGTTTGGTTAGGTGCTTTAGTCTCTTTACAGGTATCACAATTACTCACAAATAGTTTCGTTTGCGCTGCCATAGCTGGCCAATAAAATTGCTGACGAAGTCGATATAGGGTCTTGGCGATCCCGCCGTGTGCTGCTCTAGGTGGACAGTGAGACTGAAAGATCAACTTTTCAGTTAACTTCGATGGAACCAAAAGTTTCCAAGCTTGATCGTCCTGGATGGGGTTACCTGTGAAGTGTCGGATCTTCTTATATATGAACTTGTCAGATACTTGTAGATCCGGCAAACGTTCTTTGTTTTTCTCAATATGTGATATAATTTGGAGATACTCATCCGATTTGAAAGATGGATCCTCCAAATCAATATGTAACACTTCTGATGTGCTGGTTTCGATGGATTCCGCCGGTGGTTCGTTTACACCTAGTGCCTCTACCTCATGCATACGTGAGAGTGCATCTGGTAGAACATGTAAACTTCCACGACGGTGCTCCACCGAAAAATCAAAGCTCTGAAGCTTCAGACTCCACCTAGCTAACCTCCCAGTTGGATCCTTCAGACTCATCAACCATTTTAAGCTAGCGTGGTCGGTAATCACCAAGAACCTATATCCTTCTATGTACGGACGGAACTTGTAGATACCCATAACTGCTGCTAAACATTCGCGTTCCGTAACTGAATAGTTACGTTGCGCGGAATTCAATTTGTGGGAATAATAATAGATTGGCAGTTCGTTGCCTTCTTCATCCCTCTGACATAACACACACCCGATTCCAGTTGATGATGCATCACATAACAGGATAAACTGTTTACTGAAATCGGGGTTGCGAAGAACAGGTGCTGTAGTAAGAGCTACTTTAATTTGATTAAAAGCCTCTAGCGCCTCTTCGCCAAAAACAAACTTAGCCCCTTTTTTTAAAGTGTCGGAAATCGGTCCGGCTACCTCTGAAAACTTCGCAATGAACCTCCGGTACCATCCAGCCATGCCCAAAAATCGGCGAACTTGTCGAACTGAGGTGGGTACCGGGAAATCTACTATGGCTGAAATTTTTGACGGATCAGCCTTGAGACAGCCTTGTCCAACGACGTATCCTAAATACTGCAGTTCCTGGAAGCAGAACCGGGACTTTTCAACGTTGATCGTAAGCCCTGCTTCCAGTAACCGAGTTGCTACTATTTTCAGAACAGAAATGTGTTCTTCGAAAGACTTTGAGATGAATAGTAAATCATCCAAATATACAAAAACTTGATCTCTAAGACTTGGTGGTATGACTTTGTTCATGAGATAAGTCAGACTTTGAGCTGCATTGGACAATCCAAATGGCATAACACAAAATTGATACAGGGGTCTACCTGGAACTGTGAAGGCAGTCTTTTCCCTGGACTCTTTCTCCAGAGGTATTTGCCAGAAAGCGTCCTTCAGGTCCACGCTAGAGATATAACGTGTCTCCGAAAGGCGTGCTAGCAATCCCTCTATATGTGCAATTGGATTCGCGTCCTTCTTTGTTACGGAGTTGACTTTCCGAAAGTCCAAGCACATTCGGTTCTTCCCTGGTTTTCTGACTAAAACAACAGGTGAAGACCATGGGCTTGAACTCTCTTCAATCACTCCCAAAGAAATCATACGGTCCAATTCCGCGTACACTAGGGCTTGTACCGCTGGAGATATATGGTAATGGCGTTGCTTTATGGGCAAAGCATCCCCCGTATCAATCTTGTGCTCCACAAGATGTGTACGCCCCAGTCCTTTTTCTGCAAAAGATGGAAATAACTTGATGGTTCCTTTTAACTGTGATTTTTCATCTGGAGTTAATTCACACTCCTCGAACGCTGGCTTTTCTGGTTTGCTTTCCGTGATAGGACTTAAAGCTGAAATTATGTGAGGTGCTAATTTAAACATTGACCAGAAATCTACTCCAAGATAAAGTTCTTGGTTTAATGAAGGAACTAAAAATAAACTCATCACATGAGAATCTTCTTTGAAATTTACTTTTGCTTTAATTACGCCAATAACGGCTTGTTTCTGACCATCAGCAGTTGAAACGTTTGTATCAAATTTCTTATAAGGAATTTTCTTCTGCTCTAACCAACTAACTGCTTTTTTGCCTAGGCAACTTACGCTGGCCCCTGAGTCTAGAAGTCCCATCCAAGTTTCGTTAAGAAAGTTGACTTTCACATAAGGACGTGGATCATCTGTCTCAATTGCTAATTTGGTAGAAGCTATAGATCTATATTGTAGTTTTTTCAAATATATTCGGTCTCTCAGTTTTTGTATTTTCTTAACGTGTTTAGGATATGTATATATACGCTTACGGGCCAGATTGTATTCAATCTGCCTTTGGTGAAGTGATTTTAAGGGTTTCAATATTGGTATTTTCGAAATTTTTATTAATGTATTTTCTTTTATTCGGGTTTCCGGGTTTTGTAGAATTGTAATTTTGGTTTCAGGTGTTATTAATGGACTTACAACGGATTTCCCGAGCTTCCCGTCTTCGTCAGTGCCCTCTCGGATGACGTCTGACTCTTGGTTGGGTTTCCCGCACATCTGGTACAATTTGGAGATAGAACGTCTGGCTGGCCGCATCTATAGCAAAATATGCGTCTCTGTAAGTCAAGTCGTCGCAATCACGAAATCCGTGACCTGTCTTCAGACAGTTCCAACACTTGACTAGTTCTAAATTCGGTTTTGTATCTCGATTGCGCTCCCGATTTAACGCTTCCAAGGCCATAGACATGTCTTCTGATTGGAAATCCGTTTGGATCTCTATCTCATGTACTTGCTTACGTGGTGGGTTATTATAAATGGGTGGTGCTCGGTTCCTCATCGGATCGTATTGTGCCAGGTACTTTTCCATATCACGACATGTGAATACAAGATCTGCCAAACGTGTAGATTTGAATGTCAGTAATAGCTCTCCCATACGTCTTCGTACATTCTGTTTAATAATTTCAGCCAATTCCTCATTGGGCGTGGGATTCTTCATTTTGGAATTAATTTTCAGGATTGCATCATAAAATGAATCGAAGCTTTCGCCTTGAGCCTGCTTTCGCTCTGCCATTTGCCTAGACAGTTCCGAATCAGTCTCCAAGCTTCTGTACTGTTCAATTAATGCTAACTTCAATGCTGCCCAAGTCGAATAAGGATTGTTTTTCATAAACATCCAGTACCAAACTTCTGCTGCGCCGCCGACAAAATGATGAAAGTTCGCAACTATTTCCTCCCACGAGGCTCCGTAACTATCCTTCACCTTGTCGAGGCGAAACAGAAATTCGTCGATCGACATGTTTTTAGCATTGAATGTTATTCCCCACTTGTGGTAGTGTGGCGATCGTAATACTGAAGTAGCTGGTGATGGCATTGGCACACGATACCCTCGGTTAGCAGATGTATTTTCGAATCTTATCTGATCCAACCTTTCGTAAAAGCTGGGATCATACCGTCTTGATGCTTCAGCTAATTGCGATGATGGTGGTCTTCTCAGTCTTTCTGCCGGAAAATCAGGAACATTTACTCTGGCGGATTCAACTCTTGGAGGTAAGGTTTCGCGTCTTGGTGGCTCTCTTAGTGGCTCTGCAACGTTGGGTCTCGTGACAGTAGTTGGGTTTGGAATCCTTCCGATGTCGTACTGGCGTGTATCGGGAGTAGGCATATCGCATAATGGAATTACTGGTGCTGGTGGTGGTATTGCAGCTGTATTCTTCTCTAAGGCTGCTTTGATGACTTGACCAACTTTCTCAAGAATTTGCGCTTGGCTAAGTTCTATTGCCTCTTGTAGATTTTTCCGATCCACAGCTCGTCCAAATCCTACAGTTGCTTGTGCGATTTCTTTAATATAATCTTCCCATCTGCTATCTCGCTGATACGATGCTTCATGTCTTCCACCCTGTTGTCGAGACGGATGTTAACTTCGTTGTTGAGTTAGGTCCACCTCCATCACTTCTCCTAAGATTTGGTTGATTTCCTCCTGAACATTTCCAGAATTTGATGGACCAGCTGCATCTTCCATCTGACTGATATCCGCAGCGGCGGCTGTTTCCATGGTCATGTTGTGAAACAAGCTTTGTCGTCTGCGATATCGTGTGTCGTGATCTTCGGGTGTAGCTGCTCTATGTGGTTCCGGGGTTGTGTGAATAGGTGTCTTGTCATCCTTTTTCCTTTCCGATCTGTTCCCGTGATTTTTCCCGTGGCGACCCATAATCAAAATTTAGAAATAATTCTCAATAAAATTAGTGAAATTGTAAGATAATAAAAACTTCTCGAAATGTGTTGTTTTTATTTGCTTATAAGATCCTGGCAAAAAAAAATTTTTAATAACTTAAATATCTACTAACAATATGTACTTACTACTTCTAAAAACTTACTACCTACAAAACTTACTAACTATCAAAACTTACTAACTATCAAAACTTACTAACTATCCTAACCTAATATTTCTTTAGGGTAAACCCTCTGAATATTTACAAACTGAAACTTAACTTTATCTTTAAACTAAAAAAAAAACCTGATTACTAAATCTAAAAAAAACTAACTACTAAACTGGTGCTTCAATGCAATCTGAAATCTAAAACTAAAAATCTGCCTGTAGGCAATAACTGAAATCTACAACTAAAAATCTGCCTCTAGGCAATAACTGAAATCTAAAACTAAAATGCTGCCTCTAGGCAATAACTCGAAATCTTGCCACCAGGCACTTCCAATTTCCAAGTTCAAATAAGTACTTGCAAAAATTGCTAACTCAAAATAAACTGTATACTTATTCTCAAAATAAACTATATACTATATCTCAAAATAAATTTTACTTTAAATCTCAAAATAAAATGTTTTACTCTATCTTCATCTTGGTTCGGAGTCGTGACTGGAATTCTACCTTCCATGGACAACTTCCAACAACGTTACTTCTTCTTTCTTCAACTAACCTTCAACAACAACAAAGGTTTTTCTACTGAGATTCGTCTTCCGTAACTATTGGTAATCTTCTGCAATTTTGTTTCGCCTATCACTTCCTCCCTGCAACAGCGGACCTAAGGAAGATCAACTTCATCCCTTAGCGGAAAACAGACTAAAAGTTCAAGACCAACTAGTTACAAAAATTTACTACCAACAATCACCTTTGTCAAGGGTATCAGATGACCAAAAAAAACTAAATTACTTGTTTGAGTTGGTATGCCTTTCGTATTGTTTAAGCAATTTGTCTTTCGCGGCTGACATAGTCAGGACAAGGATCAACTAACTATCGGTCGAAAGTACAAACAGCTAAACTACGAAGACTTTTCTACGTTCGAATTCATTTCATTAGAAGCTACGACTACTAGATCGGAATATCCAGTACGGACATCTAATTTCAAGTGAATTCTATATTAAGAGAAAAATTTTATCTTACGAGTGGAATGGTATTTGAACAGGTTGTCGCTACAGACATGATCTGGGAAAAAGTTCAACCAATCACCGGTCGACACTTAAGTCAACTACCCTTCAGTGTTAAATCTCAATAAGATTTCCAACTTGCAAAAGAACTAGACATGATTACTTTTCTTATCAGAAAAACTTTAACTTTCAAAAAAAAATTTTAATTTTTTTACCACTTGACAAAAATTCTCAACTATTTTCTAAAATTTCTTCAAAATTTTATAACCGCTCGTTATTCGGGCCCCACACGTCTGGGCGCCATTTATGTAATGGAACATAACCACCTTACACAAACACAGCTTCAATGGGGACCGAAACCTAAAAATAATTCATAGAAAAATCTAAAATTCAGGATTTCGTTCTTGCGAAAATTTCCGCACCTGCGAAATTTCGGGCCCCACGTTGGGCGCCATTTATGTAATGGAACTTAACAACCTTACACAAACACCGCGCCAATGGGGACCGAAACCTTAAAATAATATATAGAAAAATCTATGATTCAGGATTTCGTTCTTGCGAAAGTTTCCGCACCTGCGAAATTTCGTAGCCCCAAGCGACAAATTGAACAACACTATACATCCTGCAGGTCGTAAGATTGTACCAATAGAAATACCTTCATATACTCTACACGTATCACAAAAAGAGAACGGTTGTAAACTATATATCGCATAATTGATGAAATCTTACAAAGAGACAGTTTTATCCTCGGCTACAAATTTCGTTTATATACGTAGTTCATGGACTTCATCATTAGTGACGGTCCATACAGATTCGCGACGGCGAATTGTACCTGAATGTGTATAGAAGAATTTCATAGAATATAGGCTGTGTCAATTTCACTTCACGTAGGATCCACATCATAAAAATTTAGTTTTGGATCAATCGATCCAGGAGAGAATATATAATATATCCACAGAATAATCTTATACTTCGAGGTCACTAACCAACGAACGATTATCTTTGTTTATCTTCCCTGCATCGGGAGAACCTGACATACGTAGGTGGTATGTACGTCTGTATATCACACCTTGAATTAATGGGTCCGGCGCTGAATAAAAAAAAAGATGTAATCTGAAAATCAGTATCAAATGTCCGTCAACCTCTATTCAGCATAAATCGCCTTAACCATATACCGGCTTGTCTCATCACAAACAATTATCTTCCTCAAAGTACTTGTAGAGTAGGCAAAGGAGGGGGTTTAATTCTCCGGCCTAACGTCTTGGCATAGGTATGTGCACTAAATAGGTATTCTATTGCTTATAATCAAACTCAAACCATGGATCCCCTATTAACGTTTTTGCTCACGTCGACTTTTAGTACCTACCCGTCATATAGGCACGTCCAAGCCCGAACAAAAAGGGTGACTATCACTTTACTACTGCTTCAGGTCTCTGAAACTCGCCTTGGCTCATCTCATCGGTACAGGGGTGGATCAGACAATAGAAGTGTAGTCGGTGTTACGTATTATTCGACCTGAAAGAATCACGCTGACAACTGATTCAAATATTAATTTAAAAGGCTAAGCTAATGAGCGAAAGGACCCGATAACGAACGTTGAAAGTTATAAAACTTGAAAGAAAGATAAGGACCGAAAACTGCAAATAACTTGGAAATAGTTGACTATAGACTCAGAAGACATCACTCAAAACGTCAATAATGATGTTCTTATTGCATCGGACTGTCATCTCTTCTTCATGATCAGATTTTTCACTGCCCGATATTATGTCGTGAAAAATCTGCAAATGTGAGGAATGTAGATATTGTGATTTCCTCTAGTGCTTTACACCCGTCCAGTGTGAATGCAACTACTAATATTCTGAAAGCAGTCATCCACCCTATATTCCTGAATTGCACCACCAAATTTTCTCAGAAATTCCCACTTAAATTAGGAGTAATTAAACTCCTTTTATAAAACCATGGTTGTTGTTGTTGAAGCCGAAGTTGCCTATCTCATGTCAGACATGATCCCAGCCACGACACCTGGCCTAGTGTTTACTCTACTCCATCTTGACTACTATCTGAAAAATGTTTGAATTATCTTCCCAAAAATCGCTGCAACATGAAATTTCGACGAAGTTGAAAGAAAATTCAAAACAAAATTTTTCTTCTAGAAAATCCTTACTTACAAATTTTATTTTATACCTTAAAACTAACATAAGTTTCTTCTTATTCAACAATCTATGCTATAGGCCTTAGACCTCTTAACTAACGTTTTCTTTTTAACAGAATCTGTTCGGATTCATATCCAAAATCTATAATTTTCAATATTAACAAAACTGATTATATCCTATTCTTGACTTTTCTAATTAAATCTTCAATAATAAATAATTCGTTACTAGAATCTTTAAGTGTATTTTGCTTAGTTTACTTTAAATTCTATTAAGCCAATTACACGAGAAAACAAATGATGATATTTTGAATTATCGTATCCTTCAATTAAATCTGATGTCTGACAAAAATATCACATTTTACTCGTGAAACAGTGAAAGCTTTACGCGACCTTCGATTTTGTGTTTTTATATTTTTTATTCGCTCAACACGATTCCGAATTTTAATTTTACAAAAGAATTCACCGAAATTGCTCCTTCGTAAGGATACGGACTTTAAATTGCACAAACGTAGGACGTCTCCAATCAAGAAGTTTATCCCACCCCAAAACTCAAGAAAGAAATATATAAAATGTGCTTTCCACCAAAATGGGTACTCACGATTATCAATAAAAACGCAAAACATCAAAAAAATATAAAAATTTATCAATAAGGTTTCGATCCGCTGTGGAATTTACAAAAGTTAGTTAAATTTTATAAGTATATTTAATTTAATATCAATATAGTGGTCCAAACGGTTCAATAAATAAAGGTAGGTACGAAGCGAAGAAGGTGCACCCTATTCAACAGTGTATCTATCCTGACCAGACAAAAAAATTCATAAAAACTTAAATTTCTTTCAAGTTTCAGCAGGCTGATATAAATTTCCATCGATGAGATTTCCATCACCGCAAGTGATTTCTGTTCATCATTACATCGTTTCATCACGTAGGATATTTTATATCTTTAAGTCATGAAACAATTTCGAAATAATAATTTCTTTTTTTGCAGACGAAACTTACACGTATATCATGAGATACGAATCGCATGTATACTGTTTTTATTTTTATATATAATTTTTTTTTTTTGTGTTACCTGTCTAGGTACACAACAATATGACACTTCCGATAACTTTATTTTTGGCCAATTATCAAAATGTAGGTATCCGTACCTATAAATTTAATATCGACCGAACAATTAATGTAGGTAACCGTACCTATTATATTGCGTACAACAGATTTACGGACAAGATAAGTATTTGAATTCACAAATAATAATTATTAACAACCGCAAAAATATATGTATATAGGTATGCGTACCTATTAAGATAATATTATTCAAATATGAACGCGAAACTTATTATTGTTACTTATCGTATATATGCTTTAAATTCAAAATCGTGAGAACTATATTCACTGTATATGTACTGTGATCAACAATCAGAGCAGATACGACTTAGGTACAAAAAAATTTGCAAAAAAAAAAATTTTTACACTTAAAAAATCTTCACAGATAAGTAACTTCACGGTATTTGAATTTGATCTGAATTCAACTTGAATTAATTTTGTACAAAAATGGAATTTATTCGAATAGTATTCGATATATGTAGATCTTGTTTGCAACGTGAGCTAAAATCTCAATATATTTTTTTTTTGTTACTCGAAATTTTATCAGGAATTTCGCAAAAGGAACAATATGATTCCAAAAATCTTCGTAAACTATATACGTTATATCTAATTTCGTTTCTTTTTTAATTTGAATTTAATTTGAAATGATCTTGATAGTGATGGCTTTTAGGTTAAATACTAATCCGAAATTTCACAAAACCTTTTATTTTTATTTCTTTTATATTACGATAGAAATTATACACATATGACAAAAATATCCCAAAAAGCTTCATAGAAGATATGTATAAATTATTTTTTTTTTTGATTTCAAAAATGATTCGTTTTTCTTATGCTCATAAGATTTTACATATAGTTTTTTTTTTTTATACCATTGGGTGTTCATGGGTGTAAGAAAAGAGGCGCAAATACAAAATGTATATTGTAAAATATATTTCTGAATTACAGTACCTTATTATGCCGCTACTTATTCTTTATTTCAGCTTGGTGTATCATCATTACAAAAGAGGTGATCTGCTATGTTTGTCTTTGTCCTGGTGTCCTGTCCCTCGATGTAAATCTTTAGCGTTAGCCGCTTCGGCTAAAAATCCCTCGATGTTCGTTGTTTCGTCCTGTCGTAGGTAATGTTGTATCTTTATGTGTAGGTAGTCCCTCGTTGTTTAATTTTCCTTCTTTTTTTTTGTTATGTGTGGCTGGCTGTAGCTAGTACACCAGCCTTTATTACTATGATGTTTTACTTTCGTAGATTTAGGTTTTTAGCTCCAAGAATGATTTTATTTAATTTCGTTGTCTTACAGCGGTGTATTAGGCAGGTACATCCCTTTTTTTGAAATTTGCACAAATGTTCCAGCTCGTCGTTGTTCGTCCCATCTCTGGTTCATAGAACATCCAGAGGTACTTCTAGACACTTTTTCCACGTCTTCCGCCTTCAGTCAGGCAGATTGGTTGAAAAGTCCAATAGGGGTATTTATGATATCTCTTTTTTTTGGGCTCATAGGAACTTCCTTTTTTTTTTCTTCTAGATGTGGAATGCTCCGTCGGCCTTCGTGAGACGTTCCTAGGATGATGATCCGCCAATCTGCCTAAATGTGTCACGAAAAAATTATTAGAAAGTTTTATAAGCAAAGTCAAAATTTCAAAATCTAGTAAAAAAAATGCCAATTCTACTTAAAAGCTTTCTAATTTTATTTTCTACTAATTTTTTCTACTAGTCGACTGTTTCTAAGGATATTTTACTAATAACTTTTATATAAAAAAAACGTTTTACCGCCATGTGCTTAAACCTGTACCGCATGTACAGTCATTTATGCACCATACTGTATTTCATTTTCTCTGTTACATTTTGATTTTCGCTAAATTTGTTTTTTTTTTTGTAATTTTTGGTAATTGGAATGTTCAGACTTTTACCTGATTGTTTCTGTAGGGATGCCTGATATATCCAATCTTTTCCCCGGGTATTATCGCAGATTGCTGTGGAGTCGGGTTGTACGAATCTCCGTAATTTTGATTGCGTCACCGGTATGTGGTTGGAGCACCAAAATTCCACGGGAAAAATCTCTTTATATCTTTGCACAATTTTTCTTTGGTATATTATAGGGCTTTATCTTTGTCACTGCCTCAATATTGTTTCACTAAATATCATAAAAAAGATTTTTTTAACTACGCAATAACTTCTATACTACCAATTGGATATTTAGCGACCAAAAAAAAATAACTCACGTACTGGCTGCTGCGTTCCTATGTTTTTTTTTCTTTGTGCTGGCGTATGTTTTTACTTAAAATCTCGACTTTTGGATCACTTTTATATTATCTTACCAATTTAATCTAGTCTTTATCAAGAACTTTTAGCAAAAGAAAGAGCGCTTTAATTTTTCTTTACTTTTCACTTCGGTTCAGACACAATTTAATTACGACTTCACCCTTAATAGTCTCTTATTTACTTTACCACCGTATGTGTCGTCACTTTTATACGTTTGTCTCGCTCTAGCCGTTCTTAGCTTTAAGTTTGAACGTACGTTCTCTGTTGCTTCATGCTTATGGCATGACTTAAGGCTGCGTGTGTATTTTGTGAAGTTCGGTGTGACTGACGAATAATCGTTTTGGATTAAAATCTCGGTTGTAAATCTACAACATTTATTTGTTCATATTTTGGTGTGTATGGTATTCGTATAAATTTTGGTACGTTTTCATATGCAATGCGTGGTAATTATATTTTTATTTATCTTTTGGAAAGTTTCATTTTCATAAAAATTATTTTTGCGACAAATATTTATTTCTGCTCAAGATAAATCTTTTTCTTTTCTTCTTTTCAGATTATTTCATTTCGTGATTTTTTTGGTGTTATAATTTTTATTCTCTTTTCAGGTTTTATGGTTTTTTTTTTTTTTATTTTCTTTTCAGATCGTTCGGATGCGTTTCTACTTTTCGACTTTTTCTTCTTTGCACTTTTGCTACTGCCTCATTACCTTAATTATTTTCTATTTCTGTTACTTAATTAATTGTTATCTCAGACGGTATGTATGGTTCAATTTCTTTCTAAGTTGGCTGACACAAATTTTTTCTGATTAGGTTGACTGATGTCAAATAATTGGGTTTTTTTGCTACATTTTCTATTTTCTTCTAATTTATCAATTTTTACTTTACCGATGTCAGTGAATCTAGGCGTTAAACCATGGTTCAAGTAATTATCTGATTAAACAAAGCTTTTCTCTTAGTCAATGAATTGGAACTTAGAATGGTATAATGATTGATTTGATTCAGTCATTGTTACTTTGCACTACCCTCGCTGTGTTCTTATCATTTTCTATTATATATTTTACTTTTAGTGATTTCTATAAGTTAACTACTTGGTTAATTGCATAAAGTGCTTCACTTTTCATACTAGATTTTCACTATATTAGGTTTTACTAATTAGATGATTACTACATATCCTGAACCCAAATATAGATTTCTATGCGGATTTTTCTAATTTCGCCCTCTTATGCTACCTAACAAAAAAAATTTTAATTGGCTCGACCTTTTTTTACTAGACTTGACATTTTGTTTACTTTATCCTCCAGTGCAACCTATTCCATCCATATCTCCATCTGCTCTCGATTACGGGCTGCCATTTTGCGTTCGGGTCGTGTTGACATTTTGCTCCATGCAAAAATTACGTTCTGCCGTGTGTATGTATGTGCTTTCCATGGGTTAGCAAGTTTTGCGCGCAGACTACTTCACCACAATACGACTTTTTCTTTTAGCTACCCCTATCGTTCACCAGATGTAGTTAAATATTCTGAATGGGAATTATTTTGTGTTGTGGTAATCCGAATGCAGAGGTTTGTGTCTATGACACATTCCACTGAATTGGGTTCTACACGTTAACATTATTCGGAATGTTTAGGAAAATAAAATTGTCTTTGTACATTAGGAATATCTCGAAAATTTTCGAGTTGGTACGTTTTATACTGTAGTAGCATATTAGGTGTTAACAATATTTCAATTATTGTACTGTCGAGATAGTGAAGTGGTTCCCTACATCAGATACAAAAATTAATCGAAAGTGTGTTGATACCTACATGTACATTACATACATATGTACATGTACCTACATTACATACCTACAAAGTCATACAAAAATCAGAAATTGAACCTTTAATTTGATTGCTATTACTCGCAATAAAATCAAACATTCTACAAAAACGCACCTTCGACTAATTCAAAACAAATTAAAACTCTTAAAACTATATTTAATACTAAAATCTAATCATATATAACATTATAATATCTACCTTAACTTTATACAAATTATAATCCTACATTAAAAGTCTAAACATCATTTTTTCGCATTAAAATTAAAATTTTAAATCATCGTGCGCTGTGTTATGCTTTCTTGAATACCTACCCAGAATCCACAATTAGTTAAATATTACGTTCCACAAAGCTTTATACATACATAAGCCTATTAATGCAAGCCTTCATTAGAATCACTAAGCAGAGCTTTAATATACTCAATACATAAATCACCTTTTGCACTGATCTCGCCGTTCCGTTTCGTTTATTTCAATTTGGTTAGTCGTTGACCCTTCTTATATGGTCACTCAACTTTGCTAAAAGTTCGATTTAGATTCTTTCACTGCATATGTCTACATTTCGCCTCAAATTTCTTCGCTCATTCTCATTAGCTTTGGTATTTTCTTCGTCGTCGGGGGAGAGGGTGTTGCACTGATCATATGCAAGTGAAAGAAAGCTTTCGCTTCAAATATCATCTTTAGTATTATTATTGTATTAGTATTATCATTGGAACATTACCATATCTTGCACATACATAATTACGATTTTATCGCTGCAATTGGATGGCAAATAACCATTCTGAATTATTAATCCAACAACAATCATCGCTTCGCAGTATTCGAACTATTATTATTCGTCAAAAAGGATTTGGATTCATCGTTGGGTTATCATTTAAATTTATATACAATTTTGCTAAGACTTTGTACATTGTTCGACAAGTGTTGCCACTTTACCAGTTTGAGAATATTAATATACCTATTCAAATATTTTATTGGTATTTCAATATTGATTGGGATAATGTCTATTAATATTTATCTATTGGGGTTCTTTTCAACATTAGTCAGTGACTAATATTTTAACACCGATTAGTACCTACATTTTATTGTTCATCAGTCAGGATGACGGAAAATAAAATCACTCTTGAGGAATGGAAGCAGCAGCGGTGGACAACTAAAGGAAGCATCACCAGGTTAAAAAATTATGTCGAAACAAGGTCAGATGTTCTTACTTCCACAGAATTAGACTGTCGATTGGGAATTCTCGAGGCATATTTTAAACTAATTTTGAGTTATCAAACGCAAATCGAAAGATTAAACGTTAGTATGGTTGACGCAACAATGTCAACACCTGCACCGCATGTAGTTAACCATTTGCCTAAAATTAAGCTACCTAGATTTAGTGGAAATTATGCAGAATATAAGAATTTCATTCATTTATTCACAACATTGGTGGATAAAGATTCAAGTTTGTCAAAAACAGAAAAATTTAATCACTTGCTGTCTTGTTTAAGTGATCAAGCTCTGAGTACTGTGAAAACTTTACAAATAACAGAGGATAACTATCCAAAAGCAATGGAACGGCTTAAAGAACGTTATGACAACAATACAATGATCTTCTTAGAATACATTTCGAGTTTATTTGAATTATCCAACGTTCCAAAGGCTTCAGCAATTCATTTAAGAAGCTTGGTTGATAATACTACTTCTTTATTTAACTCGTTACAATCACTAGGTAGTCATGAAAATATTTGCAATGCAATTATAATTTATATCGCCCTTTCAAAAGTGGATAGTGAAACAAAGTCGAAGTGGGACGAGAGCATTAACTACAAAGAGCTTCCAACTTGGAAGGAATGCTTGGATGTTCTTAGCAAGCGCTGTCAATATTTAGAAGTTCGAGATAGGAAGCAGTTGCGGACGGAGCCTCTCCAAAAAGTGCCTATCAGAACAAAGCCAATTTTTTCAAATCAACGTTTTCCAACATCTCTTGCCGCCACCCAACATATTTGTCTTTTTTGTAAAGAGGGCAACCATTTTATAAGTTGATGTCCAAAATTCATTAAACTTTCAGTTATGGATCGCTATTCTCATATTAAAAAACTTAATCTTTGTTTAAATTGTTTTGGAAATGGACATGGAGTATCTAACTGTCCATCAACATTTAAGTGCAAACACTGCAATTTCCCACACCATAGCCTATTGCACAGACAACATTTTGAAAATAGCACACGAAAGGGAGATGCACCGATTTCTGCCACTTCTAATGCAGCATTGGGACAAGACTTTAGTCCAAGTGCTCAAGTCATTTTAGCTACTGCACTTGTTTTAGTTCAGGATTCTTCAGGGGGATTTCAAATAGGGCGAGTTCTCCTTGATTCTGGTTCGCAGGTGAATTTTATCAATGAAAGTTTTACAAAATCCTTAAATCTACAAAGGCAAAGAAAGCAGATTGGTATTGTCGGGATTGGAGCAACTAAAACAAAAATCAATTTCAAAACTCAAACTACAATTAGGTCTCGATATAATACTTGTGAGCTGTCGTTAGAATTTCTTATTGCTCCATCTATTACCGGATACCAGCCAGAGGCACAGATAAGCGTAAGGAATTGGAATGTTCCTCAGGACATAGAGCTAGCTGACGAATACTTTTTTCAGCCATCAAGAATAGACATGCTGTTAGGTGCTGAAGCTTTCTTTGACTTGCTCCAGGTTGGTCACACCAAACTTGGGCAGGAACTGCCTTCACTCCAAAAAACTTCGTTAGGTTGGGTTGTTTCAGGAAGATATAAAAATTTGCCACCTTCTTCACCAATATCTTGTTGTCTTAGTCGGAATGATGATTCATTGGAGCTGTTTGTTGAAAAATTTTGGGAATTGGAAGAGGTTCAAGGACCTATTTCAAAGTGGACAGAGGAACAAAAAGATTGTGAAAAACATTTTGTGGAAAACATTGAAGTTTTAGATAGCGGTCGTCTCATGGTTCAGCTCCCCTTCAAAGAAGATCCTAGTCGCTTGGGAAAGTCGTATGACATAGCTTTTAGACGATTTTTATCATTGGAAAGGAGACTTTCAGAAAAACCTTCTTTAAAAACTCAATACGCATCTTTTTTAAAAGAATACGAGTCCTTAGGCCACATGTCGTTAGTTTCAGAACCAAATTTAGATCAACCTCATTACTATTTGCCACATCAGTGCGTAATTCGACCAGAAAGTGTGTCAACCAAGTTGCGAGTGGTTTTCGATGCATCTTGTTGCACATCATCCCGCTTGTCACTCAATGGAATCCTTATGGTTGGACCAACAATTCAGAACGATCTTCTTGGTATTCTGTTGCGATTTCGTTTACATAGGTATGCTCTCACAGCGGATATAGTCAAGATGTATCGTCAAGTGTTGATTCATCCTGATCATCGAAAATTTCATTTGATTTTATGGAGAGACAGTGAACAAACACCAGTCAAAACATACCAACTAAACACCGTTACATATGGTACCTCGTCGGCGCCATTTTTAGCTATTCGGTGTCTTCAATACTTGGGAGACAAATACAAGGACAAGTACAAATTGGGATCGCGCACTCTTCAGTCAGCCTTTTATGTAGATAATATGCTGACAGGGGCCGATCATTTAGAAACTTTAAAAACCTTAAAGGAAGAAGTCGTCACTATTCTGAAGCCAGCCGGATTTGAGTTGTCCAAATGGAATAGCAATTGCAATGACGTCTTCAAAGAAGTTTATCCGCAGAGCAAGGAAATTAGTCAAAATGACTGCAATTTGACAAGCAACTTGGGAATAGTTTGGAATCCTGTTAGTGATGAGTTCAACTTTTCATACAAACCTAATCGGATTTATTCAAAATTTACAAAAAGGACTATTTTATCGCTTTCGTCATCACTTTTTGACCCAATGGGGTTGGTTTGTCCTATAATAATCAAGGCTAAGATCATTCTTCAAAAATTGTGGATAGAGAAGTTACATTGGGATGCTTCGATTCCAGAAGATCTGGAAAATGAATGGCGACAGTTGATGGCGGATCTGCATGCTATGCAGAATTTATCGGTATATAGACATACGCTGATACCTGAATGGAAAAGTTTCCAAGTACATGGATTTGCGGATGCATCTATGAACGCATATGGATGTTGCATTTACTTGAGATAAAAGATTCACACGGATCAGTACGATGCAGACTTTTAGTTGCAAGGTAAAGAGTTGCTCCTGCCAGGAAAAAGCAGCTTCCTCGTTTGGAATTGTGCGCTGCTCATTTACTTGCGAGACTTTGGAGAAAAACTGAAAATATTTTTAGTGATTCACCTTCTCAAATTTACTTTTGGACCGATTCATCAATCGTCTTACATTGGGTTTCCACACACTCGTCAAAGCTTAGTACCTTCGTTGGAAATAGAGTAGCCGAAATACAGGAGGAAACCAAGAACGTACATTGGAAGCACGTTCCCACCATGCAAAATCCAGCGGACATTGTCTCAAGAGGTTATACGGTCAGCGAACTCAAAACTTCGATATGGTTCAAAGGACCCAGCTTTTTGTTCAAGGAAGAGGCCGATTGGCCTTCCATAGTCGAGATTCAACTTTCTTGTTGGTAGTCAAGTTATCATCCATGAAGACAACGTGCCGCCCCAAAAATGGATCCTGGGTCGGATAGAAAAAGTCATCGAAGGAGAAGATGGAAAGGTCAGAGTGGCTGACGTGAAGACTACTAGAGGCATCTTTAGACGTCCTATTCGGAAGTTAGCAGCGATTCCATGTTGAAAGGCAATCCTTTCAAAGAGGGCGGAATGTTGGAGCCTTTCATCATAAATTTGTCTAATTTCAATTTCGCGCCAAGGATCTATTTATCATTTATTTGAATCTTCGCGCCACAAATTATTATATTCATATTTTATAGTAATCCTAAATTTAAAGCTGTACATCAAATTATTAAACCGTTAAAGATTGAAGTATATAAACCTAAGAAAAAGCTTTAAATAAAAAAGTACAATTTAAACCAGCATTGGTGCAACAACTCTGTCGTTTTTATTTGTCGGAACAATTTCTTTTTAGTTTTGGTTTGTTTTGGGTCACATGGTTGACATTGTTAATAAATTTATTAGTTGGAAAAATCCAAGTTTAGTTCGCAAGTTAACGCGAAATTTTTGAAGCAACCAGATCATTCTACGAGGCAGTAGAGGTTTTAAGTTGCACGGTAAAAACTATAGAGGTTTGGAAAAAAGAGAGACCAAACACATAAAGTTTCTGAAACAAATGGTTTAGATGTTTCAGAGCTTAAAGACGCTCTGCATCACATATTTTTTGTTGTTCAAAACTATTCGTTTACGGACGAAATTTCATTGATTGTTCACAATCAGAACCTTAAAGGTTCCATAAAGTGGTTAAATCCCTTTTTGGAAGAAAGGAAAGGACTACCTCTCCTTAGAGTGGGAGGCAGATTAAAGCATAGCAACATCCCAGAGGAATGCAAACACCCACTACTGCTGCCGAAAAATAGTCATTTTGCAAATATCCTGGTACGACATCTACATTGGACTAACTATCATGCCGGTCCAAAAGCGCTTGTTGCGTTGATTAGAATGAGACATCGCTCGTCAAACAGTCCGAAAATGTGTTCATTGTGTCAGGTATCGACCAAAGTTACTGGAGCAGGTGATGGGAAACTTGCCGTTGAAGAGATTGACTGCATCACGTCCATTTTCGTGTTGTGGTGTTGATTTTTGTGGGCCTATCTACACCCACTATAAAATAAGAGGCAAAGTTCCTTATAAATCATATGTGGCTGTTTTTGTTT
The DNA here is from genome assembly GCA_951217065.1 of Baccha elongata. Classification (NCBI taxonomy): domain Eukaryota; kingdom Metazoa; phylum Arthropoda; class Insecta; order Diptera; family Syrphidae; genus Baccha; species Baccha elongata. Next base: position 404,663 of record CATNUY010000089.1, read on the forward strand.
GTTTTTCGTCGAAGGCTGTACACTTAGAAGCCGTGTCAGATTTGTCAGCTGATGCGTTTATTGCTGCGTTAAAGCGAATGATAGGTCGTCGAGGTCTTCCTAAAGACTTAAATTGCGATAATGCAACTAATTTTGTTGGTGCGCAATCAAAACTTGCTGAATTGCGCAAAATGATGTTTAGAAAAAGCTTTAAAGAAACTCTTTTCAATGTTTGTACTAATTCAAATATAAATTTTCATTTTATACCCCCAGGGCTCCTCATTTTGGTGGAATCTGGGAGTCGGCGGTAAAGGGTGCAAAGGGACATTTGTATCGAAGCTTGAGCGGTGCTAAGCTCACATTTGAAGAGTTGACGACAGCGCTAGTTGAAATCGAAGCCGTGATGAATTCCAGGCCAATCACACCAATGTCGTCAGATCCCAGTGATGTCGAAGCTCTAACACCAGCCCACTTCCTTATTGGGTCATCCTTGAAAGCAATACCGGAGCCTGCTGATGAGGTAGAAAATATCAGCTACATACAACGATGGCGACGTATCCATGCCGTCAAGACGCATTTCTGGAACCGATGGTCGAAGGAATACATTCAAGAGCTCCAAGCTCGCACCAAATGGGCATCCCATAGCCCGAACATTAGTGTTGGTAGTCAAGTTATCATCCATGAAGACAACGTGCCGCCCCAAAAATGGATCCTGGGTCGGATAGAAAAAGTCATCGAAGGAGAAGATGGAAAGGTCAGAGTGGCTGACGTGAAGACTACTCGAGGCATCTTTAGACGTCCTATTCGGAAGTTAGCAGCGATTCCATGTTGAAAGGCAATCCTTTCAAAGAGGGCGGAATGTTGGAGCCTTTCATCATAAATTTGTCTAATTTCAATTTCGCGCCAAGGATCTATTTATCATTTATTTGAATCTTCGCGCCACAAATTATTATATTCATATTTTATAGTAATCCTAAATTTAAAGCTGTACATCAAATTATTAAACCGTTGAAGATTGAAGTATATAAACCTAAGAAAAAGCTTTAAATAAAAAAGTACAATTTAAACCAGCATTGGTGCAACAACTCTGTCGTTTTTATTTGTCGGAACAATTTCTTTTTAGTTTTGGTTTGTTTTGGGTCACATGGTTGACATTGTTAATAAATTTATTAGTTGGAAAAATCCAAGTTTAGCTCGCAAGTTAACGCAAAATTTTTGAAGCAACCAGATCATTCTACGAGGCAGTAGAGGTTTTAAGTTGCACGGTAAAAACTATAGTGTAAAGCCGTCCACCATCTACACCTGGAGATTTGTATGGGGAGAAGCTATTAATAGACCAGGAAATCTTTTCCTTGGTTATAATATCATGAATATTTTCTAAGTGTTCTGACTGAGCACTTAGGGCATTGTCTGTTACTAGGCTGTAATCCTTACAGCCTGGGAAATGGGTTGTCATTAAAGCCTCTAGAGATTCGGCTGAATCCACTGTCCAAGTACCATCCTCCTTTTTGAGGAGAGATGGACAAGAGTGTTGTTTTGACAGTATTTTGCCTAGCCTAGCAGAGTCTTTTATATTTTCAATTGATTCACAGTATTATTTCCAAGCCAGCCTTTTGGCTGAGGATACCGCTTTTTTGTAATCTTTGAGGTCTTTCTTGTAATCTTCCTAAGATTTGGGAGATCTTCATTCCACCATGGAGGGAAAGTTTTTTTACTGTACCTAACTGGACAGGAAGCTTTGAATGCTACATTCAAAGCCGTTTCAAAAGTGCTTACTTTCGCCTCCAGTTCTTCTACGGAATCTAAAACAAGATTCGGTACAGTTCTTAGTTTGGAATTTACAACTTGACTGAATTTGTTCCAGTCGGTTTTTTTGGGGTTTCTAAACGGGACAGGGGGCTTAGTGTTAAGACCTAATTCGTAAAGTATATACCTGTGATCGGAGAATGATCTCAGTGTAGATACTTTCCAGTTTTCCAATCTGACCTGTTCATTATTGTTTGTTAGTGTAACGTCTAGCACATCTTCCCACCCTTCAAACGTATCTGTACTCGGGAAAATGAAGGTGGAGATATTGCCTTTGTTACAAATAGACATGTTGTTAGAAATAATGAAATCAAATAAAGACTCACCTCTTTAGTTGATTTCGGGACTGCCCCATACCGTGTGCCTGGCATTGGCATTACAACCCAGTATGAGGTTGGCATTGTTAATGTTATGGACCAGAGTGGCAATACGGGTGGTGCAATACGATCGTGGGCCATATACGCCGATCCTACGTATAGTCCACCTACACCTGCTGTCTCCAGTCTGACAACTGTCAGGTCTGAAGTGCAAAAACTAAGGACATAAAAATACTTTTAAATGTTTTTTAGCAATAATACATGTGCTAGGGTTACCTTGGTTATTGTTGTTTGAGATGTAATAGAGATTGTAGAGCTGGTCTTGAAGCCCGCAGATCTTATGGCTTCGAACCCATGGCTCTTGAATGATGCCGAAATCCACATCTTCCTCCCTAGGAAAGATTCTGAGATTGTCTGAAGCACTTTTTGAGTGCTTCAGATTAATCTGCATGAATTTCAGCATTTTTTGGTTGTAGTTGCGGCCACTTTCGGATGTTTCGACAACTCCTGTGTCGTCCCCTTGAGGTGGCAAAATCCTCACTTTGGCTTCCCTGATGCCAAAATTTAGTCGGTGAGAATTTACAATCGATAACCTTCCTGCCTCATCAATCAAGAGCAGAAAGGGCATCGTTGTTTTGTTGGCATTGGCCCCTTTGGCTTTAATGACGACCCAGTCGTCCATAGCAACCCCCGGGTTTTGGCATTTTAGGACTTTGGATTAGCTTGAGCTTCATGCCTTTCAATGCATCACTAATCTTAGTTACGCAATTGCCAAGGAATTCCTTCGACAACTGATCCTTGCACTTGATCACCCTATATCCTCTTACCGTCTCAGCAGAGCTCAAGGATGGAGAGGGCCCTCCCTTACCCTCAAAGATATGTTCCACCACCATACCCTGCAGTCGAGCCTCAATAGCGTTCCACGCTTCGAGGACTGGTTTCCCTGTAGAGGAAAACTCGTCCGTCAGCGCAACTTGAAAGTCGTCCCTGACGATCTCACTCAAAGTTTTTGCCACTGGCTGACTGCCGGTTGTGGATGGTAGAGTGTTTTTTTTATTTCTGGCAAGAACTGGAAGAGCCTTACTCTTTTTCGAGGGCCGAGTAGTCTCATCCTGAGACCTGTTGCGCTTTGCAACTTGCTCTTTCCTCTGAAGAGTAGCGCCCTCCAAGAACTTGTTATAGTCTTCAACTATTTTGGAGAACTTTTCCCTGTCCTCACGATCGCGTTCGCTTAATGCTTGCGTTTCTTCTCGTTTTGCAATTTTTGTCAGAACGAACCTAGCATGGTTGAACTGGGCCCTGCGAGTTGTGCGATGGGACCTATGTTTGTTTGTCCGGCCTTGTTTTTGTGTTGTGGTTAGCACCTACCCACCGCTGGTGCTCTGAGTGCTAACCGAAGGTTTTGGTGAGGATGGAGTACTACTACGAGCAGCACTACCTCCGCCACCGACGTTGATAGTTGTCTCCTGACTGGAGGCAAGCAGTTCGTCTTCTGACGCGCTGCCAAGTTCGTTAATGTCTGTCATATCAACGTCTGGTTGTTGTTGTTGTTTTTGTTGTATTTGGGGTCTGTAATCGTTCGTCATGTCATCGTCTGGGGTTTTGGGTTTTGAAAAATTTATTTTGGTCCCACGAGTAGTACGGAAAGGAGGTCAGCCCCGGCAGAGCCGATATACCGGGGTAAGGTAAAGAATATTTCGGGCCTTGTACCTATATGCACCCGAAAGAGTTCGTTAATGACTGGATTTTCCCCCAGCCTTCCATTTCTTCAGCACGGATTGTGTTCTAAGAACGCTCACACCACCTTGAAAATCAGGAACCTCGTATCAATGGTCAGATTGCATTTCTGAAGAGTTGAACTATTTAAGAGTAAAGGAACTCCTCAGCGAATTCAACCTGACCTTAGCTAACCACCTGTTACTGCCAAAATCACACAAAACAACTATAGTGATCATTGCCCGCCCGGAACCCACTGGGAGGGTTAGAAACGAGGATTTGTGCCGAGCCAAATAATAACAAACATTTAAAAACATTATGAAATTGAATGCACGTAAGTTTTTGTTTTTTGTTCTTTTCATAATAAATGAAGATTTTTTTGCATCATATCTGTCGGAGCTTGTAAGGAATAAGTGCCAACTTGTGGATTAATCAACTTTCTGTGGATTTATCAACGTTCTGTTTTGTAGCTGAGCTTCTTCCAAAAATGGTGATACCCATTCTTGAAGTTCCATTGCAGTGCTTCGCAATCACAATTGACGTTTTGTTTTTATTTTATTTTGTTGTTCTTTCAAATAAATTTATTTGTCATCAAGCCATTTTTTTTTTTAATTTAAATGTTTTACTCAAAATTGTAAAATACCTTAACTCTTCATTTTATACTTAGCTTTAAAAACACTTTAGCAAAATTTAATAATCTTATTTTCTTTGACTTTTCTTCTATTAATTTTACGAATATTTATCAAATTATTTTTCATTTTTATTTCAAACGCCGAATTTGTTAGAAGTTTTTGTTAAAATTTATGTTTGAAATCTAATAATTTTGTTCATCGCATAGTCATATACCAATTTGTAAGTTGCATTTTGTTAAAAAGATTATTTTATTATAATTAGTTTATCTTTCTTCAGAAAATAAAATCGAACATTTACCAAGAAGTTTGCTTGAGGTTAATTTGGTTTAAATTTATCAAGACTTGGGATCGATATTTATCATTGGAAAATATTTTAGCGGTGCAACAATATATTAATAAACAATAATCAAGACATCAGTCAGATTTTTTTTCATAATCCTCGTACGAAATAAATATATAGTAATCTGGATGTAGTATAGGTCATTGCATCGGTAACGAGGAATAATCAGCTTAATAAAACATTGGGAGAGTAAATTTTCATAAAAGTATCAAAACTCGAAAATAAGCTTTCGTTTATTCTCTTCGATTTAAATTAACCATTTGCTACACAACTGCAAATCATATTGATTAAATTAATTTGTATTAAATAATAATTGCGGTCACTTCTTTGGCAGTAATTAGCCACCGGTAGTGCAGTTTTATGATGGCGAGGGTTGTGTCGCTGTCGCTTGTAGCCCTACCCTAAGCTGATTTGCAAATCATGTTGGATTGTTGCGTTTGTTCGAGCGCAGGCGAACCAAGTGTGTTCGTTCTTCTTCCTCATCACTGGTGTATTGTTGCATACCAGAACCGCCAACACCACCACGAACCGATGATGTTGCTTGCAACAATTCTTGATCAGGGGCATTGCGATTTTCATAGAGCAGTACCTGTAGTGTTTCCTCATAGATGCGAGCTTCTGGGAATTCAACTTTGGTATGCTTTCGGTCTGTAGCATAGACTATTGATGTGCAACAGACTTCTGCAACTTTCTTACCATGGCCGTAGAAAGACCAACAGCAAATTTCGCTGGAACCAATGACGTCCTTGATAAAGAGGATGCGAACCCTGAAGCGCAGAGACAGTTTGTCAAAGAGTTCGATATTTTTCAGCAAATTGTCATCCGAAGTTCTTGTGTAGGAACATTTGTTGTTGTGGCGATTTACCAGCAATATGACGACTGGTTTCGCTGATGAACTTATCAGAAATTGTTCTTCTTTTTGTGATGTTATCAGTGGAATGCGGCAAATGGGTTTGGGTTCTTGGTTGTTTTCAGAGCGCGTTCACAGTACATGGCTAAATCGGTGATACAATAGTATTTTGCTTCGGCTAGGAGTTCGGCTATTTTTTTGTGTGATTCTATCAGAGGTACTATTCCATCTCGAAGATAATTTAAAATTGTTCCGAAATGTGAACCACACCGATCAACAAGTATCCAACCTTCAAATGAAAATAATATTTAAACAAATAGGTAGGTACCTACGTAATTAAGTTTTGGGAGATATTATTTAGAAAGAAGAAACAACTATTGATACCAGTCACATTTTACAACAAATTTAACAATGATTCTCATTTGTGTTTGAGTGATTATAACTAAATCCTAAATGAGTCATGATTTGATAAGTGTTTTGTAGGTAAGTGTTTTGTAGGTAAATTTACTCCACTCACTTACCTTCCGAATCTGTGAGGAATTGAACCGTGCAGGTCCTACTGCGAATTGTTGAGGTGTCATGATTAAAAACTGCTACATCTGTAAATAATTATTTATTATCAATATTTAATGTTTTATTTAAAGTTTTTAGAAAAAAATATTTTCGTTTACTTACGTAGAATGCGTACAATTTTTTATAGTTTTTTTGTCACATTTCCTTTGACATAAGTCAAACAAACTCACCACTTACACGTATTCACAGATAGGAAAGCACGGTGAAAAATTGTTTTTTACGGGAGGGGACGGACAAATTGGAAGTGGATGACCTGTGTTGACGGCCGATGTGTTAACATCGCAGTATTTTCAAAATTAAGCTAAATGCAGAGTGATAGAAAATGAATTCTTGGAAAAGGAAACAAATTGAAGCATTAATAGTAATTTATGGATGTTATTTTCTTATATAAAATGCAAAAAATTCGCGTAGTACAACTGCCTCACTTCACAAAAATTCCACCTGCTTGAAGTGAGGCGTTCTCAATTGAGGATCGAGAGTACTCACCACGCCAGACTCAAATCTCCCAGTCTAAACACGGTTCTATATCTACACCAAAGATTAAGAATATAAAGATGGGAAACTTTCGTACGTTTTAAGGCAGAACCATAATAGAAGAATTAGTACGTACGGTGCCGTACGAAATCAGCGAGAACAAGGAATTTGTATAGTGCGCACATAATGTCGGATTGCTCAGTTTCGGCAAGTTTTCGTTCACTTTTGCCTCCGTACGTAAAGAGCGCTCCAGAGCGCAGTTTACGTACGTAAATCTGACAGCCAGCCAAATGCATGTGAAATTGGCTTGCGTGTGCGTTCGACCATTATGGTCGACTAAAGGTAAGACTAAAGGTAAAGGCGGCACTTAAGGAACTATGACATTAGCTTTCGTATGCTTACGACTATTATGGTTGGCCCATATTCTGGGTGCAGATCAAAGATTAAAAATATAAAGGCAGAACCATAATAGAAGAATTAGTACGTACGTTCCGTACGAAATTAGCGAGAACAAGGAATTTGTATAGTGCGCACATTATGTCGGATTGCTCAGTTGCTGCAAGTTTTCGTTCACTTTTGCCTCCGTACGTAAAGAGCGCTCCAGAGCGCAGTTTACGTACGTAAATCTGACAGCCAGCCAAATACATGTGAAATTGGCTTGCGTGTGCGTTCGACCATTATGGTCGACTGAAGGTAATGGCGGCACTTAAGGAAACTTGACGTAGAACTATGACATTAGCTTTCGTTTGCTTACGACTATTATGGTTGGCCCTTTACCCTCCAACAACCATTTGTTTACATTGTTGTTTTTGTAATTTCGATTCGTATCCGTGTAAAATTGAGAGGGGAACCGAGGTGAATTTACTTGTTTTGACAGTACTATTTTTTTTTTGTTTTTTGCATGTCGCCAAAATTGGATATCACGTTTCAGTATGGCTGGGCGTTTATAATAATAATTTTATTAAACAAATTTTTTCGCGTAGCAAAATTTACGTACAATGGCTATCAACTGTTTTCCCGTGATTTTGTTTAAAAAATGAAAATGTATCTTATTATTAAATTAAAAGTGAAGTTTTAAGTTACGAAGTAGTATGAATTGTTTTCATTCCTGTTTTTTCTTGTAGTCGCATGGAAAGGATTTTTTGTACCTAGACCGACCGACGAGCGAATTGACAAGAATACAGTCAAATCAGAGACTAGTTCTACGGAAATACCGAATGTCCATAATGGAATCATTAAACCACACCGCCAATGTCGTCGGTTGATGATGCAAACTCAATTATTGCCGAAAAGTGGGTGTATTTTAGAAGTTCTTGGCCACAGCGTCATGCTTTATTTTATCGTCTAGAAGACCTACTCAGTAATGTCATATTCGAGTGGGCGTTTGGAGGGCCCTTCTAGTGAAAAAAAACCTTCCTTAACCGGTTGATTGCAACAGATCTAAATGTAGTTAGATCAGCTTTAACAGCGAATGCAATTTTTGGTCTTCCAAACACTCTAGACTATATACATCAAAATAGAGAACTATTGAAGGAAGAACGACGCCAGAGAATGTTTCCCAACATTAATGGAATGTCTATTGCTGAAGATTATGAGAGTGCTGATAGAGAAATGGCCGTCGAATAAGATTTTTTTGATGATGAATAATATTATTTTTCTATCCTTGTACATGTACATATCTCTTATAAAAAAAAAACATGTAGCTGATTCTAAATTTCTTCAATAAATGACACAAAATTTTAAAGGAAAAGAGACGTCTTTAATATTAGTATGCCTTCTAATCGTCAGTGCACCTCATATTTCTTTGTTCAATGAATCTGTATACATATGAATAAAATTGATGGAAAATGTTACCCCTTTTTCAGTCTTATTTTTTAGCATTTAAAAAAAATATAAAACAATTGAAGCACTTAGAACTTAGAAGAAACTTAAGTACATAATCAAAACTTTAAGTTTGTGTCTAGTAGTCTTTTCGAAGAAAATATTTAAAATGCTTCATGGAAAATTTAATGTTAATAAATTGATCATAAAGTATTCTTACTAATTTCATCGAAACTATTATAGAAACAAAAATGTAAGCTTATTACTCATTTTTTTTTTTTTTTTGAAAGCAAGTTTTTGATCCTGAAATATTTTTTTGCATCCCCGTACGGAAACAGGGACTTAATTCCGCAAACGTGAGTTTCGCTGTGCGCTCAAAAAAATTAGTCATAGTAATTCTGATTCCGCATACTAATTCTGATTCCGCAAATGTGCCTGTGAGTTTTTTGACAAATTGCGTGTGCAACGAGAAAATAAATTTTCTCGTCCAATTTTTGAGCAAAACATTTTCGGAAATATCATAAATATCATGAATACGCACTTGTGCGTACAGACACTCATTTAATATCTAGAATGGCAATTGAAATTACGTGAGGGTTTATCACCCTAATAGATTCCTTGACAATTTCATCAAATTTCAGACGTTTAGGATGCAGTAGGGACCATTATGGACATATACACATGCACACGTCGATTTTTTTCTATATAAAAATAAAAAAATTATAAAAAAAATATAATTTTCTCATCTCTGATTTCTCTTCTTGGTGTGATATTGTTTTTTAATGTCGATTTCGGAATATTTCTTTGGAGGATTATACTACCAGTTCATGGAATATTTTAATATAAACAATTTGTTTTTTGTTAACTTATATTTGTTGTCAGAAGCTAGTATTTTATCAACTAAAACTCTCAATAGCAAGAACATCACTCCCAGTTCTACCTATACTGAAATTTTACACCATTATTGCAATTTTTTTTTTAAACGATTTAATTGGCATACTACTGGATCCATTCCGTGAAATTTGGAAAAGGACATATAGGGCTGATATACCAAGACCAACTCCACCGCCAACAGCGTATTTTCGTAATCCAGCTACAGAAAACAAATCAATATTTTTCAATATTCAATTTTTAAGTTTTTCGAAAAATACCTGAAGATTTATAAAGGAAGCCAGTTGTTTTTCCTGCCAGTACTGTATTTAGTTCATCATCTTCTCCCCTGGCAAACTGTAAGAGAACTCCAAATGCTGAATACATAACCGCCAATGTTCCAAGGGTATTCGCAGTTGCTGATCCTTGTTTCATGACATGGTTTAGGAGCCTAGAAGAACGTTCTAAGTCAATGTTTCATTGACAATATGAATCTCGTCCAGTCTTACAGTGTTCTCCTTAACTTTCCGGTTTGTTGCAAAGCTGCGGTAGTTTGCATGCCATCGTAGAATCCAGCTACTCCTCCAATGCCAGCTCCAACCATCACTGACGATCCAATTTGTCTTGCCAAAAACAAAATCTTCGTCCACTTTGACTGAAGCTAAACAATAATGTGCGGCTATGAGTACTTTGTAAGCCAGGAAGTTATCTGGATAAATATAATTGTTCCTATCGACATCGTTGCCTTTTGCCGGAGAGAAAGAAATTGTACATTTATATTACATGACAATTTTCTTCGCCCACCGATAGAGCAATTATTTCCCGCAGTTTCTTTAAAGATGATTTTAATTTGGGTGATTCGATAATGAGGAGCGTCTCGATCTTGCTGCAAATATAGTAAAGTTGTCCGTAAACTAGATTTATTTGATTTAATGTAGGTACGTACTTACCTAAACAAAATTACAACCGATTTAAGAATCGTTTTTAAAAGGAATTAAACCATTTCTCGGGCGTCGAGAACAAAATAACAAAAATAAAGAAAAAAAAAATGAACTGTCATTACTCATTAGACTGCGATGAGATGTGGTGGGTTTCGGATTTTCACCACAAGCATTGATGTGCGTTCACGGCTCTTAAAAAAATTGGAAAGGCTGCTGTGAGTGGACCCTAGTTGCGACTCATTTAAGGTTTACTACACTACATTAATGTATCTCTTTTCTAAAAAGTCCAAAATATTTGTATACAAGTTTTTGTTGAAATTTGAGTTCACACAAAAAATATTTTGAGTCAGCATCATTTGAAGCACGGGTAATTTTTGTGAAGTAAAACTGTTGGATTTAATTTGCAAAAAATACTTTTTAATTAAACGAAAACACTTTGATTTTTATTACCACCAGCATGGCGTGTCTAGAAAGTTCTTTTTATTTAAAACGAATAAATTGAATTGAAAGAATGCGACAATATGATATTTTTGAAAAGAGAAAAAGATACATTGTAAAGATACATTTAAGAGATACATAAAAAAGAAAAGACAGGATGTGTCATAAACTGTGTTGCCATTAGGTATTTTATTAATACTAACGACAAAAACAATTGTACGACGTGGTTGTTTTGCATTTTATAAAGCAAAGATAAACATTAAACATTATAATTAATGATTATGTTTGCTTCCTCTTCCAAAAATTAAAATTTTGTTATTCTTATTTATACTTAGTAGATATGTAAAAATAGAAATGAGTCCGATTTTTTCAATTTGTGGCCGCCTCATAATGTGTCTACCAAAGATTAAAAATATAAAGATGGGAAACAATGGCTGATAACGGCATTTGCCTACGAACTTGAACTGTCATTAGACTGATTAAGTTGCAAAAATGTGAGTGAAAAACTCACACCAGTGCAACTTAATCAGTCTACCACAGTTTTCCCCTGTGGAGAATTAATTTGTCTGTTATTTTTAAAAATCGGCAGTTATTTTCAAAAAATTATGAATTTCGTGAGGTGCGTTCCGGATTGAAACTTTTAAACTGCGTTTTCACTAGGAGTCACGACTCACGACGGACAGGTCGACTCGAACCTGTCTTTTCGCTTTCTTGAAAAATGTTGTGAATACGTATGAATAATTCACGGGCTCGCTCATTCATATATTTAAGATTTGTTATAAAATCAAGATCTAGCCTGTGTGCAGTGGTTTTGGTCTGAAACATATACAAATACCTAAATATTGAAGATATTGCTCTACACGACGCAGTATATTGAGCAATTTATTGCAGATGCTTTAATAAAGCATATTCATAGATGTTTGACAAGTTTTTTTTAAGTCGTTTTTAAGCTAAACTTGCATCGCGAAATACATGCATACAGCAACAACACAAGATCCGGCTTTGATTCTAGATCTTGCTGAATTCCAATCCGTTTCGGATCAGAGGGGATAATAAAGACTCACGAAAATTTGAAGGTAAAATAAGTAATGGATGAGGAATCTCGTGAGGCGGCTACAAATTATAAAAATTGGACTCATGAGTACTGTTCCATTTCCAAAAGTGAGTTTATTTCATTTTATTATAAGCCGCCAGACCGTGCTTTGTTTGCCCAGGCCTTTATGCGTCATGAATGTAAGAATACAAGATTTGTACACTTGTTTTTTTTAGCTTTTATTCTTTTTTTTTGCCACTTGTGACGTAAGCATTAACAGAAAAACAATAAAATGGAATTTTGTTATAACTTTACCTCAACCAATGAGTGAAAGAAAGCAAGAGGTTCTGTATCAGACGTCATTTAATTAATTTTTCTTAAATATTTAAGTTACATTTGAGCACAGGCCATCAACTCGTAATCCTCCGTCTCCTCCCACAGAAAAAAAATTTCACACGCGCGTTTCTATACGTGAATACGTGTGAACAGCAAAATGTAAAGTTTTAAGAATGTATTGTTTAGCCAAATTTGACAATCCCATATAAAATACACGAGCACACAGAGTTAAAACTTTGCAGTTTTGAAAGTTTGTAGGTAAAAGTGGGTAGAGCCCCCTGAGTTGATGTTCTATTTATTTATTATTCTATGCATTTGAGCAACCTTTTAAAAATTCTTATTTATAATCAATTTTTGAATCCAAAAAATGGGAATTCGCAATAAGTGAGGAGTGTCGACTCTCGTGAGGTCGCTGCAAATTATAAAAATCGGAGTCATGAGTTCCTACTGTTCCATTTCTGAATCTGATTATTTTCATTTTGTATATACTGCTTGATTTTCGACGATTAAAGGCGCGATCCGACGTTCTTTGTAAAAAATTACAAACAAAATTTGATCGCTGCGGTCTTACTTTCCCAGTATTTGAATTGACCGCACTCTGTCACGCGTCGAGTCGTCGGCCCGCATTGTTTTACAGAGCCTTAACATTGCAGTTTTCTCATAATTATGTGTAAATAAGAGTGAACAAAAGTTGGATTTTCAACAAAGGAAACAAACGGAAGCAATAAAAATAATTTTTAATGATTATCTTCTTTTATAAAATGCAAAACAATTACTGAAATACAAAACAAATAATAAGAGATAAATGTAGTGTAGTACGCGCCTTAAATGAGTCGCAATTAAGGTCAGAGCAGCCTTTAAATTTTTTTAACATCCATGAACGCACATCAATGTTAGTGGTAAAAAAACGAAATCCACCACAGCTAATCAGTCTAATGACAGATAAAAAATTGAAGGAAAAATAAATACAAAAAATCTCTGTGAGTTTTCTTTATTTATAAAAAATAGTTTGTATTTAATAATTTAAAAAAAAAAAAAACATATGGAATGAATTTAATATAATTTAATATTATATATTATATATTCATACATATATGGAATGAACTTTTTTCTTTTTCGGTCTGGAGTAAGTCTGAAAACAATAATGGCTAGCCGAAAATCTATTGAGAAATGTGCTCGCCTTGGAACTGGTCAATTAAAAAGGCAACCCAACTGTTATCTGTGATTACTTGAATAAGAATTAGCAAACAAATCCGCTTCTATCAAGGATCCTCTCAAACAAGCACAAGGATGACTATAATTGTGGAAAGTTGCGGCCTGTAACTGGACCACTTTATAAATTTCTAATAACTAGAACCGAAAATTATCCTGATGCTCTTACATACATTCCCCTAGAACATGATATCAAAAAAGAACTAGGAGAATAAAAGACGGTTTATTTTGGGATTCATTAAATGAAACTGGCATGGTGTGAACGTGCGACTGCGAAATTTATGGAAGTACTTCTAATTTAAATGTAGGACAAGATAATTGTGAACTCTATTCAAAGCAATGGCATAATACGGTGAGTTTGGGTCTTTCGGTGAATATAAATAAGCACTCATATTCTTTTATCGGCAGTTGTTAGAAGATAAATAATGCCCGTATACATACCAACACCGAAAGTTCAGCCCCTTGCTCAGAGATATATACTGCAGCACTGATTGTGTAGATGACGATTTAAGAAATAATCTCTTAGAAACGACAATCCACATTCTGGAAGCGCTTACTAAAAAAATCAATGCAAAAAAAAAATCAAAAAAATAATGCTTTGGCAAAATTTATAAGCGCTGGATTGGATGCTATTGAAGATCAAAATGCCTTAGAAGATACCAAATGGGAAATTCAGATGGTAGTTAACAACGCATTGAAAGGCAGAGATACAAAACAAATAAACTGCCATGAATGATTAAACAAAATGTTAATCCTTTTCATATTCGCAGTCATCGCATGCATTCATGTTAAATTTAAAAAAAGTGTACCTATTTTTTACTTACGATAATTCTTCAAATAAGCTTTGTTACTTCAATCAGCACCAATAATAGATAGTTTATATTTGAGTTTGAACAAATTGTTGTTAGTGCAAAAAGAAACACAAAAAATAAAAACATATTGTAGGTACTTGACAATAGTTCACTCCCTTGGCTCTAAGCGGAAAGACCTAGGTAAAACAATAAAAAGTTCAAACGATGTTGCTACTCCTAATGTAAAATAAAATTGAATTAATATTTTTTGTTGGAAATTAAATTTTCTATTCAAAATGTGATCCGTACGAACGGACGTTTAGGTAGATGCAACTGCAAAAAATCAATATTTTAATCATTTAAAAATCATAGTGTGAACAATTTAGGTTCATAAAATCTGATTCTTCGAAATGATCTTTCGATGGGCATTAAATTTTTATAGTTGGGAGGAAAGGGTAAATTCATAAACACATCACTGCAATAAAGATGCCTTAACAATATTAAATCGTTTACAAATGGAAATAATTGGCAACATTTCAATAAAGATCAAAACATTGCCCTGAAGTAACTTCAAACGTTTACAATCGTACGTTGGATGGAATATTTTATTTTACTTTTGCAATGCAAAGAAAAGTAATTATAGATTTATTTTAATGAGAATAAGTAGTAAACATACAAATAAAACAAAATGTAAGATTTTTATGTTTTGGAATGTATTAAAAGCAACAAATTTGAAGTTTTAATTTCGGAAGCAAATATTTTTTTGTCAACAACACAAAACCAACCCTTGAGCGAAAAACCGAAAAATCCAGGTTTTTTTGACAGCTCTTGGGGCTGTCAAGAAATATTTTACAAAAGCCATGAACTGTTGTAAAAAATTGGTTTTAAATTCAAAATTACTAGGTACTTGTCCTAAGTATAAATTGTATTTAATGATTGTGTTTTAAAAGTAGGTACATTTAACAAAACGCTATTGCTATAATGAAGAAAAAATTAGGTACTTATGTATGTGTAACTAGGTTGATCCGATCTTTGGTAAGGCCGAGCACCGTCTGGCTATGTGTAGCTATTGTTTCATTTAAATATCGACGTTGTTAGAAGTTCAAGTAGGTATTAGATAATTGTTAAGCCATTTTTTCTGATTTTTCTTCACATTGAACGCTTTGATGCGTCTCGGATATTTTACTTTTCTCACATAGCGAATAGGTAGCTTGAAGCAAGAATGTAGGTATAGTGGATGTTGTTCAAATTTAATACATAGATGTGTTTTTTTTTTTGACTGATCAGTGATCAATACTGTTCCTATTAGGTCATAATAGTTGAATTTAGTGTTGCCAAATCCTTTTCTGAAAATAATATTACTATCAGTGTTAAATAGGTATGCCTACTAACAAAATTGAATGTAGAGTAGATAAATACCTATTCTGCTTATGTAAATGTTAAAGCGATTTGTTTTTTTTCTTCTGGCAGAGGAGACTTTTTCATCAAAATTTGATCCGACTGCATGGTTGTATTGACATCATGTTGCAATATTTCACTAAAGACCAAAGATTAAAAACAACAGCTGTTCTAAGACAAAAAAGATCTTTCCAATTTTAAATGTCTATCCACTATCCAGTTATATATAGTGATCAGTGTATGGGATACACTATCCAGTTATATATTGAGATCAGTGGCTTGAGGAAGCAGTCTGTATGCAAAAAAGTATACATTAGAAAATGAAAAAAAAAAAAAAATATAATTGAAACATTAAATTGTAATAAAAGTTAAATTTTCTAGTAATCTTACCATCACTATTATCATCTTCCATTCCTCGTTTTGTAGTCTTCTTTGGACCATTATCACTATCGCTACTACCATCACCTGAATCACTGTAAATTTATCACTTATAATTAGTCAGCCATCTTCAGCTGTTTTAAAGCCCCCCTATTCTTTTCTGTTTGCTTTTTCTTAATTGAAGTTTTCGTTGCAGAAGATATGCTTGGTTTGTTTGCTAATAAAATATAATATTTAAATTTATATTATTTAAAAAAGCGATAATTAATCTTTACTCGATCAAAACGTTTCCAATCGATTTAATATCAGCTAAGTCAACAATGTGTTATGTTTACCACTTTCCATCTCAACATCACTGTTCATTTCTTGTGACAAATCCTTCTCCGAATCGAAAAGTTTTGTACCAATTGCTAAAGCAAATGCATCATGAACAAGTTTGGCGCTATCACCGATGAATCAAGACTAGCTATGGTCCAGCCAGCTTTGAAAAAAGTTGACTTTGCTTGGGTGGCACAAGCTCTCGCCAAAAGGGTTCAGGTGGAACATAGAAAGGAACACTCTTCGATGGATGAATTCCCAAGTTCTTGAAGTTGAAGAAACTCAATAACATTTGAGACACAATAGGGAAGAGTTTTGTTAACTTCAATTTTTTCCGTACTGTCTTTAATCGAGTAGCTCACAATTTCATCGCGTGGACATACGAAGCGCTTCTTCTAGTAACGATTTTTCACCATCTTCTTCAGCGATGATTAGTATAAATGTTTTAAAAGAATGAAAGTTCTTATAGAAATACATAAAAATGTTTATTAATTGTGCAAACTAGTCAAACAAAAAAAGGAGAACTGTCAAAACAAATAAATTCACCTCGGTTCCCCTCTCAATTTTACACGGATACGAATCGAAATTACAAATACAACAATGTAAACAAATGGGTGTTGGAGGATAAAACGTACGAAAGTTTCCCATCTTTATATTCTTAGGGCCAGTCTTTTCAGCTCTGGTTAGGTTTAATCACTGATTATTTCAGCTGGTAACCATAGATTCTGTCTTTTCAACAAAATCTTAGGGCCAGTCTTTTCAGCTCTGGTTAGGTTTAATCACTGATTATTTCAGCTGGTAACCATAGATTCTGTCTTTTCAACAAAATCTTAACCAGAGAATCTATGGTTACCATAGATTACGTTAACCAGCTAATTTTCCGTGGTTAGTGTCATTATTCCAGTCGGTTAACAGAGATTTGGTCTTTTCAGCAAAATTTTAACCAGAGAATCTATGGTTAACAGAGATTTCGTTAACCAGTCAATTTTGCTTGGTTAACCACAGAAATTCTATGGTAAGCGATTATTTTTTTCACATTTGTGTTGAATGTTAAATAATATATTAGATACTTATTGGTCATTATTACTAATCGTAAAGAATAAAATTAAAAAAAATGATGATCTACCATCTTAATAAATTCCACCCCTATATTTTATGTATATTTTTTTGTTTTCCTTTCGTTCGTGAATGAATCAATTCAGTTTATCCATGTACATTGAAACGAGACAGGCTGTTATCAATTATTGACAAGATCTTCGATCTCTTTCTCTCGCATTCAAAAAAGTATAAACAAACATAACCAGACATTCCGTTTCACAACTGGACCACTGGAAAACTGGAACTATCTCTGGTTTGGTAACCAAAGTAGATAAAATGGTGAAAAGACGAACTGTGGCTAACCGACTTTCGAAACAACTGGTTAAGAAAATTCTATGGTGAACAAACCAAAGATTTAACCAGAGCTGAAAAGATTGGCCCTTAATCTTTGGTGTCTACACTCCTCATTTATTGCGCATACACATTTTTGTGATTGCGAACTCAAATTTCCCAGTCTAAATAAGCTCATTAAAAATAAGAATAGATTCTAGAATCGCATTAAATTTTCCATATTTCATTAATAAACAATTCTATTCTTTTTCTTTTTTTCTTTTTTTAACCGTAACGATTTTTGACACAAGGATTTTAAATGACAAGAAAAAATTGTTCAATTAATATGTTTAAACATTCGAAAGTGCTGTTAATTAAGTCGAAATTAACGAAATTGTTTTTCAAAATCTTAGTGGTCTTCTACACCATGACTTTTGAGGCACGCATTGTTTTACGAATGTCTCTTTAAAAAAAATATGCGATGAGACTAGCGCTATAACACGTGCTTTTAAAGTCATGCTTCAAATTTGACAGTCCTATTTTCTATTTACAGCGCACAAGAGCATTTTTTATGCAAAAATCAAAAGAATGAAAACAATTCATACTACTTCGTAACTTAAAACTTCACTTTTAATTTAATAACAAGATACATTTTCATTTTTTAAATACAAACTATTTTTTATAAATAAAGAAAACTCACAGAGATTTTTTGTATTTATTTTTCCTTCAATTTTTTATCTGTCATTAGACTGATTAGCTGTGGTGGATTTCGTTTTTTTACCACTAACATTGATGTGCGTTCATGGATGTTAAAAAAATTTAAAGGCTGCTCTGACCTTAATTGCGACTCATTTAAGGCGCGTACTACACTACATTTATCTCTTATTATTTGTTTTGTATTTCAGTAATTGTTTTGCATTTTATAAAAGAAGATAATCATTAAAAATTATTTTTATTGCTTCCGTTTGTTTCCTTTGTTGAAAATCCAACTTTTGTTCACTCTTATTTACACATAATTATGAGAAAACTGCAATGTTAAGGCTCTGTAAAACAATGCGGGCCGACGACTCGACGCGTGACAGAGTGCGGTCAATTCAAATACTGGGAAAGTAAGACCGCAGCGATCAAATTTTGTTTGTAATTTTTTACAAAGAACGTCGGATCGCGCCTTTAATCGTCGAAAATCAAGCAGTATATACAAAATGAAAATAATCAGATTCAGAAATGGAACAGTAGGAACTCATGACTCCGATTTTTATAATTTGCAGCGACCTCACGAGAGTCGACACTCCTCACTTATTGCGAATTCCCATTTTTTGGATTCAAAAATTGATTATAAATAAGAATTTTTAAAAGGTTGCTCAAATGCATAGAATAATAAATAAATAGAACATCAACTCAGGGGGCTCTACCCACTTTTACCTACAAACTTTCAAAACTGCAAAGTTTTAACTCTGTGTGCTCGTGTATTTTATATGGGATTGTCAAATTTGGCTAAACAATACATTCTTAAAACTTTACATTTTGCTGTTCACACGTATTCACGTATAGAAACGCGCGTGTGAAATTTTTTTTCTGTGGGAGGAGACGGAGGATTACGAGTTGATGGCCTGTGCTCAAATGTAACTTAAATATTTAAGAAAAATTAATTAAATGACGTCTGATACAGAACCTCTTGCTTTCTTTCACTCATTGGTTGAGGTAAAGTTATAACAAAATTCCATTTTATTGTTTTTCTGTTAATGCTTACGTCACAAGTGGCAAAAAAAAAGAATAAAAGCTAAAAAAAACAAGTGTACAAATCTTGTATTCTTACATTCATGACGCATAAAGGCCTGGGCAAACAAAGCACGGTCTGGCGGCTTATAATAAAATGAAATAAACTCACTTTTGGAAATGGAACAGTACTCATGAGTCCAATTTTTATAATTTGTAGCCGCCTCACGAGATTCCTCATCCATTACTTATTTTACCTTCAAATTTTCGTGAGTCTTTATTATCCCCTCTGATCCGAAACGGATTGGAATTCAGCAAGATCTAGAATCAAAGCCGGATCTTGTGTTGTTGCTGTATGCATGTATTTCGCGATGCAAGTTTAGCTTAAAAACGACTTAAAAAAAACTTGTCAAACATCTATGAATATGCTTTATTAAAGCATCTGCAATAAATTGCTCAATATACTGCGTCGTGTAGAGCAATATCTTCAATATTTAGGTATTTGTATATGTTTCAGACCAAAACCACTGCACACAGGCTAGATCTTGATTTTATAACAAATCTTAAATATATGAATGAGCGAGCCCGTGAATTATTCATACGTATTCACAACATTTTTCAAGAAAGCGAAAAGACAGGTTCGAGTCGACCTGTCCGTCGTGAGTCGTGACTCCTAGTGAAAACGCAGTTTAAAAGTTTCAATCCGGAACGCACCTCACGAAATTCATAATTTTTTGAAAATAACTGCCGATTTTTAAAAATAACAGACAAATTAATTCTCCACAGGGGAAAACTGTGGTAGACTGATTAAGTTGCACTGGTGTGAGTTTTTCACTCACATTTTTGCAACTTAATCAGTCTAATGACAGTTCAAGTTCGTAGGCAAATGCCGTTATCAGCCATTGTTTCCCATCTTTATATTTTTAATCTTTGGTAGACACATTATGAGGCGGCCACAAATTGAAAAAATCGGACTCATTTCTATTTTTACATATCTACTAAGTATAAATAAGAATAACAAAATTTTAATTTTTGGAAGAGGAAGCAAACATAATCATTAATTATAATGTTTAATGTTTATCTTTGCTTTATAAAATGCAAAACAACCACGTCGTACAATTGTTTTTGTCGTTAGTATTAATAAAATACCTAATGGCAACACAGTTTATGACACATCCTGTCTTTTCTTTTTTATGTATCTCTTAAATGTATCTTTACAATGTATCTTTTTCTCTTTTCAAAAATATCATATTGTCGCATTCTTTCAATTCAATTTATTCGTTTTAAATAAAAAGAACTTTCTAGACACGCCATGCTGGTGGTAATAAAAATCAAAGTGTTTTCGTTTAATTAAAAAGTATTTTTTGCAAATTAAATCCAACAGTTTTACTTCACAAAAATTACCCGTGCTTCAAATGATGCTGACTCAAAATATTTTTTGTGTGAACTCAAATTTCAACAAAAACTTGTATACAAATATTTTGGACTTTTTAGAAAAGAGATACATTAATGTAGTGTAGTAAACCTTAAATGAGTCGCAACTAGGGTCCACTCACAGCAGCCTTTCCAATTTTTTTAAGAGCCGTGAACGCACATCAATGCTTGTGGTGAAAATCCGAAACCCACCACATCTCATCGCAGTCTAATGAGTAATGACAGTTCATTTTTTTTTTCTTTATTTTTGTTATTTTGTTCTCGACGCCCGAGAAATGGTTTAATTCCTTTTAAAAACGATTCTTAAATCGGTTGTAATTTTGTTTAGGTAAGTACGTACCTACATTAAATCAAATAAATCTAGTTTACGGACAACTTTACTATATTTGCAGCAAGATCGAGACGCTCCTCATTATCGAATCACCCAAATTAAAATCATCTTTAAAGAAACTGCGGGAAATAATTGCTCTATCGGTGGGCGAAGAAAATTGTCATGTAATATAAATGTACAATTTCTTTCTCTCCGGCAAAAGGCAACGATGTCGATAGGAACAATTATATTTATCCAGATAACTTCCTGGCTTACAAAGTACTCATAGCCGCACATTATTGTTTAGCTTCAGTCAAAGTGGACGAAGATTTTGTTTTTGGCAAGACAAATTGGATCGTCAGTGATGGTTGGAGCTGGCATTGGAGGAGTAGCTGGATTCTACGATGGCATGCAAACTACCGCAGCTTTGCAACAAACCGGAAAGTTAAGGAGAACACTGTAAGACTGGACGAGATTCATATTGTCAATGAAACATTGACTTAGAACGTTCTTCTAGGCTCCTAAACCATGTCATGAAACAAGGATCAGCAACTGCGAATACCCTTGGAACATTGGCGGTTATGTATTCAGCATTTGGAGTTCTCTTACAGTTTGCCAGGGGAGAAGATGATGAACTAAATACAGTACTGGCAGGAAAAACAACTGGCTTCCTTTATAAATCTTCAGGTATTTTTCGAAAAACTTAAAAATTGAATATTGAAAAATATTGATTTGTTTTCTGTAGCTGGATTACGAAAATACGCTGTTGGCGGTGGAGTTGGTCTTGGTATATCAGCCCTATATGTCCTTTTCCAAATTTCACGGAATGGATCCAGTAGTATGCCAATTAAATCGTTTAAAAAAAAAATTGCAATAATGGTGTAAAATTTCAGTATAGGTAGAACTGGGAGTGATGTTCTTGCTATTGAGAGTTTTAGTTGATAAAATACTAGCTTCTGACAACAAATATAAGTTAACAAAAAACAAATTGTTTATATTAAAATATTCCATGAACTGGTAGTATAATCCTCCAAAGAAATATTCCGAAATCGACATTAAAAAACAATATCACACCAAGAAGAGAAATCAGAGATGAGAAAATTATATTTTTTTTATAATTTTTTTATTTTTATATAGAAAAAAATCGACGTGTGCATGTGTATATGTCCATAATGGTCCCTACTGCATCCTAAACGTCTGAAATTTGATGAAATTGTCAAGGAATCTATTAGGGTGATAAACCCTCACGTAATTTCAATTGCCATTCTAGATATTAAATGAGTGTCTGTACGCACAAGTGCGTATTCATGATATTTATGATATTTCCGAAAATGTTTTGCTCAAAAATTGGACGAGAAAATTTATTTTCTCGTTGCACACGCAATTTGTCAAAAAACTCAAAGGCACATTTGCGGAATCAGAATTAGTATGCGGAATCAGAATTACTATGACTAATTTTTTTGAGCGCACAGCGAAACTCACGTTTGCGGAATTAAGTCCCTGTTTCCGTACGGGGATGCAAAAAAATATTTCAGGATCAAAAACTTGCTTTCAAAAAAAAAAAAAAAATGAGTAATAAGCTTACATTTTTGTTTCTATAATAGTTTCGATGAAATTAGTAAGAATACTTTATGATCAATTTATTAACATTAAATTTTCCATGAAGCATTTTAAATATTTTCTTCGAAAAGACTACTAGACACAAACTTAAAGTTTTGATTATGTACTTAAGTTTCTTCTAAGTTCTAAGTGCTTCAATTGTTTTATATTTTTTTTAAATGCTAAAAAATAAGACTGAAAAAGGGGTAACATTTTCCATCAATTTTATTCATATGTATACAGATTCATTGAACAAAGAAATATGAGGTGCACTGACGATTAGAAGGCATACTAATATTAAAGACGTCTCTTTTCCTTTAAAATTTTGTGTCATTTATTGAAGAAATTTAGAATCAGCTACATGTTTTTTTTTTATAAGAGATATGTACATGTACAAGGATAGAAAAATAATATTATTCATCATCAAAAAAATCTTATTCGACGGCCATTTCTCTATCAGCACTCTCATAATCTTCAGCAATAGACATTCCATTAATGTTGGGAAACATTCTCTGGCGTCGTTCTTCCTTCAATAGTTCTCTATTTTGATGTATATAGTCTAGAGTGTTTGGAAGACCAAAAATTGCATTCGCTGTTAAAGCTGATCTAACTACATTTAGATCTGTTGCAATCAACCGGTTAAGGAAGGTTTTTTTTCACTAGAAGGGCCCTCCAAACGCCCACTCGAATATGACATTACTGAGTAGGTCTTCTAGACGATAAAATAAAGCATGACGCTGTGGCCAAGAACTTCTAAAATACACCCACTTTTCGGCAATAATTGAGTTTGCATCATCAACCGACGACATTGGCGGTGTGGTTTAATGATTCCATTATGGACATTCGGTATTTCCGTAGAACTAGTCTCTGATTTGACTGTATTCTTGTCAATTCGCTCGTCGGTCGGTCTAGGTACAAAAAATCCTTTCCATGCGACTACAAGAAAAAACAGGAATGAAAACAATTCATACTACTTCGTAACTTAAAACTTCACTTTTAATTTAATAATAAGATACATTTTCATTTTTTAAACAAAATCACGGGAAAACAGTTGATAGCCATTGTACGTAAATTTTGCTACGCGAAAAAATTTGTTTAATAAAATTATTATTATAAACGCCCAGCCATACTGAAACGTGATATCCAATTTTGGCGACATGCAAAAAACAAAAAAAAAATAGTACTGTCAAAACAAGTAAATTCACCTCGGTTCCCCTCTCAATTTTACACGGATACGAATCGAAATTACAAAAACAACAATGTAAAAAGATGGTTGTTGGAGGGTAAAGGGCCAACCATAATAGTCGTAAGCAAACGAAAGCTAATGTCATAGTTCTACGTCAAGTTTCCTTAAGTGCCGCCATTACCTTCAGTCGACCATAATGGTCGAACGCACACGAAAGCCAATTTCACATGTATTTGGCTGGCTGTCAGATTTACGTACGTACACTGCGCTCTGGAGCGCTCTTTACGTACGGAGGCAAAAGTGAACGAAAACTTGCCGAAACTGAGCAGTCCGACATTATGTGCGCACTATACGATTTGCTTGTTCTCGCTGATTTCGTACGGCGCCGTACGTGCCATTTCGTCTATTATGGTTCTGCCTTTCCTTGTTCTCGCTAAGTGTGTGTGCCGCCTTCCGTAGTACAAGTTCGTGGTAGCAAGTGAGAACTTCGGGAATAATTTATATTCTTTAAATAAGTACAAAGGAATTTTTCTTTTTTTCTCTAAATATCTGAAAATAGTTTTCTATTTTTCACTTAACGTATCGTACAAATTCAAAGTGAAATCCGCGAACAAATTTTTGACTAAGCACTTTTTTTTGAGTGACCGTTTAGTGGGTGCGTTTGCGGTTCATTCATCTGTGTACTTTGTTCTTTTCGAATTTAGTTTAATTCAGCAGCTTACATTGTGTGTATTGGGTTCGTAAAAACTTTGATTTATACATCTCGAAACGGTTGTCCAAACACAAATATTTGAAATATTTTCTTGTTGGCTAATTTTCCACGAAAAAGCTGAAAGAAGTAATAAAAAGTGATACAAAATCACAAGTTGTGGAATATTTTCTTTATTAATTGCTCTCTCAAACTCAAATGCATTTGGCTGTATATTATCAAATTTCTCCATTAAAATCAGAGAACAAAAGAGCGAGATAGAATCAACGGTAGCGTGTGATTGACAGGGAATTCGTAACATCTACTGTACAAATTTTCGTTTTCATTTTATCACTTGTCATAAAGGAAGAAGGAACAAAAAACGAAGGGAATAATTTTAAAAAGGTGAGCACACAACATTTAATCTTTTATTTTATAATAAATAAAAGAAAACTAAACTATCTGTTCGCTTTTCATTTTAATTTTACTTTGTATGGTGTTCAGTCCAAAGGTGAATAGTTTATTTTTTCTTGAATAATCTACTATTTTTGTATCTCGTTCTTTTTCATTAATATTTTAGGTGCGGGTGGTGTTGTCGCACTTTACATTTACTTGTTGACATTAAGGTGAAAGCTTCCTTAATTTATTTTGATCTTAAAAAATGTAATTTTGTAAATATAACAAAATTATTGCCTCCCCATTTCCGCTCCAAGTTTATAATAGATAAATGTTTGTAATTTATTAATTGTGTACCTACCAATCTCTAGTCTAGGGAGGGGTCTGTAATGATTTTAATTTAAAAATTGAAACTATTAAATTTAAGCGTTTGGATTGTGACTAAGTTTTTCAGTAATGTGTGCAAAAATGTATTCTCCACTCGTTTCCTCTTGTTATTTCTTCGAGTTACGCTTTTATCTACCTCTTACTAATGAAAATATTTCCCTACAATTTAGTTTGTTTGATTGCTGAATGGTAATTCAAGTCGAAAACTCTGACTGTTGATAAGTCATTGCATTCTGGAGTTGGGATTGAGGACTACCTTTGCCAATGTAAAGTCCACCTGCGATAAACACTACTATTATGGTTCTTCTTTTCTTTCTAGTCTATTATAATTTTTAATAATGATTAACGATTATAGACTGTCTGCAAGTATTTACTAAGTTTGATGCAATTATTGTGTGCAGTTAGCTAGGGGATAAATGGATTGTTATCAGATTCAACGATATTGTCGTCATGCTGAAGGGAGTGGCTCCTTGTTCTTGTTCTCTTTTTTGCTTGGTTAGGTGGCTAAACATAATTCAAACATCGTAATTTTATACTTACAGACTGTCCAAAAATACAAAAATAATTGACAATGTCATAAGAAAACGGAGAAAATAATTTCCTGCCGGACGTCTGGTATGTTTTAATTCAAAGTTGGCAAATCAATACATAAGTAAGTGCGTTTAGGAGAGAAATTATAAATACCTGTTAGTAGGTTTTTTTTTGTATATGAAAGGAAATTGTGAAAATGTTGTACCTAGGTATTTGTTTTAGGATATAATAACATCTTCTTTGTTGTAGTAGTAAGTAAAATGTCTTTTAAGAGGTTCATTTGAAATTTCGCGCCGTTTTAATTGTCAACATTCCACTATGTTTTTATTTCGTCTCAACTTTAGTTCAATGAAGAACGAATTTTCACACGCAGATACTTTTATTTGTTATATATATGATATAGCTACCTTCGGTTAAAAACAATGTATTTCACAATTCTAATGCGAAGAAACACTTATTTATATTTTTAATTATTTTTTTAAAACAAAAAGGCTCAGTTTTAGTTCACGGAAGCACAAATTTTCACACGCGGATTCTTTTATTTGTCGGATATACAGTTAAAAACATATTTCACAATTTTAATGCGAGGAAATATTTAATTTAATTATTTTTTAAAGTTTCCACTTTCCATACGTAATGCATACAATATACCTAGGTACATTTATGGGATTTTTTTTTGATTTTTTTTTGTTTTGTTGATTATTTCGGGAAAGTTGTTTATTAACTTCGGAAAGTGTTGTATACTTTTTATTGTTGATTTACACATTGAGAAAAGTAAAAAAAAGTATAATTCGTTCGAAATTTTGCATACCCAGAGCTTCACCCAAACTCGCACCCACCCTAACTCCTGTAGAGAGTTTTAGTATAATCAGATTTAGCCCAGCAAAATTAGAATTAGAATACATTCCGACAAAGCTGGATTTTGCTGGAGACCTTTGTTTTTATGTTTTGCTAGATCCCGTTAAAAAAATTTCGTGGGCTATAACGATGTTTCCTGACATTAATAATCCTGTTCAATTTAGTTCTCTCCCAACCTGTAAAAAAAATATCAACTTGCAAAGCATGCTACCGGGAACTAAAGTCGCCCCCACCAAATCTGTGAATATTATGGGAAATGTCCCCTCCCCTTGCTGAGGAGCGAGGCCGATCTACACCTCTTCCATCCAAACCACAATTTTTTTTGTCTTGGATAACGACAGCCCCCACGAAGCTTCGACAAAGGGCCAACCTGAATGTTTGGTAGTGAATGATCCTGATTTAATTCCAAATTCATGGATATTCTTCTGGAAAAAACTAAGTAAGTTCATTGTACGTCAAACCTTAAAAGTCGTTTAGTTAAGGTACGACTCTCAACTGTAAAACAAGACGTTCTGAATTTACGGCTCCCGGAAATTACGCCAGAAAATTCTTCATACAAAATTCTAGCTTTTTTTCCTAGGAAAAATACCAAACTTTTCTGGCAAAAATTTTGATTTTAAGGCTTTTTTTCCTTAAATTTTGTTGGCCTTTTTTCCATTTCTCTGAATGGAAAAAATTTATTGGAAATAACACCAGAAAACTGTATTTTGTAATTGATGTTCTACATTCACGGTTTTATTACACATTCTTTGTATCATCTTCTATTGTAGGAATTATTCATCCTTATTGTAAAGTTCGCCTGGAAAATATTTCGCCTGGTTAAAATCCGTTCGGCCGGAATTTTAAATATTAATTAATATTTTGCAAAAATATCTTACTTTTTACAACTTATTCAATCGTTCGCTTCCAAAAAATAAGTAAATATTTTAGCTGCGATTATTTGGTTTTTGCCGTAAAAATAAGATCACAATAGTGGAACATTAAACATTTATTTACAATAGGCGTGAAGTAAAATTTCATGAGTGTGGCGCGCTGTGTCGCGTCCGTCGCACCGCCCCCCCCCCTTCGCGGGTGGATGTCAAGGGCTGTTGTTTTCTGTTGTGATAAAACTGTACAATATTGACCAAGTAGCGACTCTTAAAAAACTTTTAATTTATAATAATTTATTTAACAAAAGAACAAAATATTTGTAATAAATGTAAGCTTGCAACGTATCTGCTACGATTTCCCGGCAGCATGGACATTTTTAATTTTCGTTTGAATCTGCAACTGCTGTGTCGTCTATAAAGTATCTTGGTGTTATATTAGACAATAAATTATCATGGAATTATCATATTGACTACATACCTATGTAAAAAAGTTTCAAGAAAGTTGGGAGTGTTAAGAAAAATAAGAACAAGCCTATCAATGAACAGTGCAATAAAAGTATAAAATGTGGTAATTAAACCCCACTTCGAATATTGCCCAAGTCTACATTTTGTAATATATCCCAAAAAAGTAGAATGCAGAAACTTCAAAACAAAGCAATGCGCATAATATTTAAACGTGACCACGCTTATATAAGGGACATGCATGAATTTCTAAACTGGTTCAACATAAAACATATATTAACCATGACTTTTATTTAAAAAATAAAAAAACAGTATGTGTCCAGAATACTTAAGTGAGCAAACATCAACGCAACAGAATGCAGCGTATAAACTCCGAAATAGGGACTACCTTGTTATACATATGAGGACTACCAGAGGACAACAATCCATGTTTAACTCCGGTTTTCGAGCGTTCAACCAACTGCCACATCTAATAAAAAATATACATATTTTTAAAAGACTCATACCAAGGCGTACAAAAGAAAATATTCTATAATTTTTAAATAAATATATGTTTTACAAAACTCAAATTCTTAAAAAGCTCTAATATTAACTTTATTTTTCCTTAAATTTATTTAATAATTATATATATTTTTTATTAAATTTGATACTAAACTAATTTAA
This sequence comes from Baccha elongata, assembly GCA_951217065.1. Lineage (NCBI taxonomy): Eukaryota > Metazoa > Arthropoda > Insecta > Diptera > Syrphidae > Baccha > Baccha elongata. Next base: position 433,353 of record CATNUY010000089.1, read on the forward strand.
AATATGTAAACAAAACTATCTATGTATCATCAAAAGGCAATATAAGGCCAAATAAAATCTTACTATTACTTTAAACTGCACTCCGAGCATACCTTCATGTGTCTGTACGGCAACATCAAAGATTATGAATACCAAGATGGGAAACAATGGCTTCCATCTTTGTCTGCCCACAAGCTGAACTAACGTTAAATTAAAGTTAAGAAGTGGCCATTTTTGGGGGGGGGGTGTTTACTCATAGAGTTAAAGAAAATTTCATTACTGTAGCGGAATATATTTATTAGTAGATACAAAAAATACAACTCTTCCCGCACTTTGTATAGGATAGTAACATAGTTTTGTTGTAATAATTAATTGCTGTGGCAGAAACCTATTCTACGCTCTTTTTTAATTAAACAATGCATTAGGAAAGAATTAGTAACAATTTAAAATTATTTGCTATTTTATTTCGAAAAATGTGTGAGAAAAAATAAAAAATGCACTTTGCCTAGGGAACCTTGTAACTTAGTTTTGTTGTAATAATAAATTTTTGTTTCAGAAACCTATTCGACTCTGTTGTTTGTTTAAACAATGCTTTAGAAATAAATTAATAACAATTTTAAGTTATTTGCTGTTTTATTTCGAAAAATGTGGGAGAAAAACTAAAAAATGCACTCTGTAGTAATATTTAGTTTTGTTGTAATAATTAATTGCTGTGGCAGTAACCTATTCTACGCTTCTGTTTGTTCAAACAATGCATTAGGAACAATTTTCAACTGTTTGCTGTTTTATTTCGAAAAATGTGGGAGAAAACACTTTGCCTGACCAACAAGCATTATTATCAAGCTGACAGAATATATTTAAAAAAAAAAAACGTGGAGAAAAAACTTTTGTTGTGTTATCAGAAAATAATTAGTTATAAAATGTAAGCCAAAAACTAAAAAAAAAAGTGTTTCAACAAATGAATTTTTTGTTAACAAAAAAAATATAAAAAAATCATATTTCCAGAGCAAATAATTAGCAATTAAATATAGAATTGTTTTTGATTTGATTTAAACAGAAATAAAAATGTGCCCTGTCAGCTTTACTGTGAAGCAATTAAATATAGAATTTTATTTGATTTGATTTAAACAGAAATAAAAATGTGCCCTGTCAGCTTTACTGTGAAGCTGGAAGGATAAATTCAAAAAAAAAAACTGAGAAAACATTTTTTTTGTGTGAAACAATCAGGAAATAATTAATTGTAAAATTTGAGCAAAAAATAAAAAAAAAAAAATTGAAAAAAATTATTTAAACACATTATTTGTTATCGAAAAATTTTTTTTTTTCACATTTGCAGAGCAATTAGTTAGCAATTCAATATTTAATTAAGTTTGATTTGATTTAATCAAAAATAAAAATGTGCCCTGCCAAGTTGCTGTGAAGTTGGCAGGAAAAATTTTTAAACAAAATAGAAGATTAAAATAGTTAATTTTGCGGTAATTAAATAGCAATTAATTTAGCAATCAATTCAGGAAAAAAATTTAGGTTTCTGCTTCATTTGCCCTGCTAGCTTCACACACGTTAAGGGAATTAATGAAATTAGGCCAAAATATATTAATTGATTTTCTGGCTAGTTTGCATTTTGCTTTCTTACTTTTTTCCATTTCTGTTAGGCACAATTTCCAATGTTTTCCACAAAACTTTGAAACATAAAAAATTTTCAGGCATTTTTTCCAAAAAAAAAATCCTGGTGTAATTTGCGGGAGCAGTTTATATTCTGGGGTAGAGTAGTTATCTACCGCATTTTTTGGGTGGCCTCCTTGAGCTACACAAAACCACCCAGCTTATTTGCTATCAACACTTGGCACTAGCCCATCGCCGTTGTTGCCACGGACAACATGAAATTTACATTCATGCTGTACTGGTTCTTCACGTCCTAGAACAAGGCATTAACCCGGATAACACCTGGTTCACTGATCAAGACGTCATTAATGCCAGCTCCTCGACAAGGTGGTAATCCATTGGTTGGGATTTATTGTACAATTGCCGATGATTCAACCAGTTGCACAATTCGATGCTGTCAAGATCGGAATTTAAAGAGTTCCAATTTCAAATCTGAAGAACAGGATTCAGAATGTAAAAACGAATATGAAAAGCTCAGAAATTCATCTGTCTGATGACTGGCTTGGCCGCCATGAAATAGCTTTAGGGTTTAATGCGAAAAGCTTAGTCTAGTTTATTTTAGTGTAAATTTATTCAGCATTCAATTAGATATTATAAAAAATCCTTTTTTGTAATACATACATCAATAATTGTTTCTTACAAAATTTATAATTAAGTGCTTGAATCGAATTTAACATTATTAAAAAGTCAATTAATAATGCGTTTTCCCTTTTTTCCCTTATAAAATAACATATTTTGTGTTCTATTATTCTTAAACAATGGTAAATGAAAATTATTATTTATAGGTAATTGTGTTTTATTTGGGCTTTTATGATCATTAGAATAGATGCAATTAATAAAAAAAAAACCAATTCATATTTCACTCTACGTTTCGCATGGTTTCTTTCCAGCTTTCTCAGGGGTTTATATTTATTAAGCCTTGAAAAATACAAATATTGATGATAATTTATAAACTTTTACATAAATAAACTATACATATTTTAGTATCAAATAAAATTAAAAAAACATTTTTTAAATATTTTTTGAATTTTCGACTTACTTTTGTATTGAATTTTACTTTTTTGATGGTTATGGACTTTATTTTAATTAAAAATTGAAACTGACATTTAAAACATTAAAAATAATAAATTAACATGAAAATAAATTACCACTTATTGAACAGCAACAATTAAAACATAGTATCATATTCTATCACAGTTTAGTTAATGGCAACACTGTATATGGAACTTTTATTTGTCAATGTCTTCTTGATGATTCATCGTTTGTCTCATTTCTTGTTGAATGCGAAGACTTTCTAGGGTATAGCGGGTGGTGGTGCGGTTCTCCTTGTCCAATATCGTAACTTTACCAAAATCTGCCGTGTGAGTGTGTTCCACAATATGTTGGGAGAGCGCAGTAGCTGTTCTCTTTTTTCTTATATCAGCTTCATGCTCTGACAACTATTCCTAAATATTTGGTCTCTAGTGTACATTCAAATCCATTTATTTTACTAATTATCTTATTGATAGATGTGGATATGTATTTTTATTTATCATTAAATTCAGAAAAGTGTCAGATATTTTTTTTTTTTTTTTTTTTTTTTTTTTTTTTTTTTTTTTTTTTTGGCAAGGTTTGCCATTTAAGAAATTCATTACAAAAATTTGTACATTTTATAAATTAAATAAATCTATTTTTAACATAATCGATTAAAAGTTTTTTGAATTTTTGTAAATTGTGCTCTAATTTCAATTCATTAGGTAAACTATTATAAATATTTAATCCTCTATGAAGTACCATATTTTGTGTCTTAGAATTACGATACATTGGCAACCTAAAATCATTAGCATTACGTAACTGAAAAGGTTGAATATCTCTTACATAAGTTATATATTCATTTAAATAATTTGGTAATATATTGAATTTTATTTTAAACACAAATATAATAGCATTAAACATTATTCTTTGGTTCACACTCATAAAGGACAATTTAAACAACATTTCTCTTATTGGAGTAAGGGCATTGCACAATAAAATAGTTCTTAAGGCTCTATTCTGAAGTTTTTGTAGTCTATTTATCATTTGATTATTACACATAAACAAAATGCTAGAACAGTACTCAAAGTGAGGTTTTATCATTGTATTATATACTTTGATTGACGTATTAGTTGACATTTTTTTCCTTATTCTTCCAAAAAAGTAAAGTTTTTTTGATATCTTTTTACATAAATAATTTACATGTGAATTAAGATTTAATTTATCGTCAATAATAACACCTAAGTACTTGATTTCTTTAACCATTTCAATATTTTGATTGTTTATGTTCAGGGTTCTATTAGTACTACCATTTAATATCATGGCTTTAGTTTTATTTACATTTAATTTTAACATGTTACTATTAAACCATTCTTGTAATCTTTGTAGATCTAAATTAATTTTTTCAATACATTCATCAACATTACTACCAGATATAAACAATAAAGCATCATCAGCAAACAGCACAATTTTTGAAAAACGAACAGCCATCTCCATGTCATTGATATATACCAGGAACAATAAAACGCCAAGTAATGATCCTTGGGGGACACCATGAAGTACCGAGACAGAGTTTGAAATAACTTCATTTAATTTGGTTTTTTGTGTTCTATCATTAAGATATGATTTAAACCATTTAGCTTCCGTATTTCTGACTCCGTACATTTTTAGTTTTTCAATTAAAATTAATTTATCCACAGTTTCAAAAGCTCGCTTTAAGTCTAAAAACACTGCTACTACTACTTTCTTATCATGAATGTCAATTTTCCACTTTGTAATTACTAGATTTAGAAGTGACTCGCAGTTGTGATTTTTTCTAAAGCCGGATTGATATAAGGATATCAGATTGAATGATTCTAAATAATTTTGAAGCTGATTATACACTATTTTTTCGATAATTTTACTTTCTAGATTCAACATATTGACCGGTCTGAAGTCTTCCACTTTATTAGAGTTTTTTATTTTTGGGATTGGAACAATAAGAGACTGTTTACAGATATTTGGAAAGGTTCCACTAATTAACGATAGATTCACAATTTTCAGCAACATATCACCACATATATCAAAGGCATCTAAGTACATTTTAACATTAATTCCGTTTGTATCCTTTTTGTTATTCATCGACTTTAATACTGATTGAAGTTCACTCTTATTTATTTGCTCAAATTTGAAATTTAAATAATAATAATCCGGTACTAAGTTATTATAAGGTGTTATGGGTATATTACTTCTTATTTCCTCAATACTACTAACAAAAAAAGAGTTTAACACATTTGACATTTCAGAATCGCTTTTGTATTGATTACCATTATACACTACTTCATTTACTTTTTTAATATTTTCTTTTAGAACAAGAAGCTTTAAAGTTCTCCACATAGTTTTTTGATCACTACAAATTTCTATCTTCCTTTTTATGTAATTGTTCTTTGCACAGTCAAGCGAATTCTTAAATCTGTTTCTGCAAATCTTATAATTATTCCAGTCAACCGTAAGACAAGACACTTTTGCTCTCTCATATTTTGAAACTTTTTCATTTTTTAGTAGTCTTAAATCTTCACTAAACCAAGGATTGTTAATTTTGTTTATATTTTTACGGATTACAAAACTATTAATTGTTTGTACGATATTTTCAGAAAATTTATTTGTTAATGCGTCAACCGATATATTAGGAACAGAAAAATCACAGTTACGTAGCTTAGAGACAAATATCACTGAGTTATATTTTAATATATTTATATTCTTTTGAATTTGTTTACAATTATATAATGCCTTAATACTTATTATCACAGATTCATGATCACCAATTTTAAATTTACTATCAGTCTTTGCTTCCACTCTCTCCGGATTATTTGTCATTACATAGTCAATTAATGTTCGAGAATTTTTAGTGATTCTCGTCGGTTCTTTGACTAGTTGAGTATACGAGTTGTCACTTAATATTGCACTTATTTGATTTTTTAAGGAACTATCTCTCAATAAATCTATATTAATATCACCCATTAGTATCACAGTCTTAAAATCACAGTTCAAAATGTTCAACCAGTCTGCTAATTGATTTAAAAATACAGTCGCCGAGTAGCTAGGTGATCTGTAGATTCCTCCAAGTAAATATGTAAGATTGTTTTTATTCACTTTTACCAATAAAAACCAAATCTTTTTCTCAAACGCAATATTTTTTAAAATTTCAATGTTCCAACCTTCTTTTATATACAAACATACTCCACCCGTATGAGCAGATATAGAATCGTTCCTTACTGTTTGAAAGTCTTTTAAACCAGTTTCTACATCTTCAATAAACTCTGTAGTATGAGTTTCAGTAGCACATATGAAATCAAATTCATTTTCATTAACTAAGGATTCTAACTCACTGAAGTTATTTATCAGACCTTCAATATTCAAACAAAGGCATCTTAATTCCGATAATTGCTAATAGTTTATTTTACTGCGCTCATTTAGTAGCTGTCTTCTATAGATTGGACATTCGAAACTACGTACATCATGATTTATGTCCATATCAGAAAGATTTGCTTTTTTTTTAAGCCTTATACAATTAACACATTGAATTTCATTTTTACAATCTTTAATTTCATGATCTTTTTCACCACATTTTAAACAAATTTTATCACTCGTACAGACTGTATGCTTATGGTTATAACCCAGACATTTGAAGCAACGACGGATTCCAACTTTTTCATAAACAACACATCTATCGTATTTAACATAAACCTTTTTAGCTTCCAAAATTTCATGAAAGGCCTTAGAATCAATTTCTAAAATAGCATTATAGAAAATATTGTTTTTCAAAGACCTATACACTTTGACGCACTTAAGTGTGCTAAAAACAATTTTGTTTTGTTTTCTAATAGCGTCTTCTATAACATCACTGCTTAAATTTTCACTCATACCACTAACTAAAATAGTTGGATTTTTCATGATTGGCATATGAACTTCATATTTATCACTCATTGTTCTCTTAATTTCATCACCCATTTTTTGTATAGCCTCTTCATTGTCACAACATATAGCTATAGAACCATTTTTCCTTTCATACATGTTGTTTACTTTAATACAAAGGGCCGAGGGGTCTATTTTCTTTTTTATCTCAGATTTTGTTACGTCAAAATGCTGAGTTTCTTTAGGTTTGACCAACAATGGTGCAATCTCGATAGGCTTTTTAAATAATTCGGCATATAATGGCTTAGATTTTTCTTTCACTTCAACTTCTGGCTCTTTGTTGTTATTATTTATCTCACTCTTTAGCTCATCAATTTTATTAACTAAACACTCACGCACATTATCTTCGATTATTTTTAGTTGATTGTTTTTCTCACTCGCACTTTCAGATGATTTTAACAACAAATTATCATTTAATTCTTTTACTGATGCCGATATAGCTTGTACTTCTTCTTTGTCTTTTTCACTCTTGTCTTTTAAGTCCATCTTAAATGCAATAGCCATATCATTGATCTGCATTGACAGCTTATTCACATTTTCATTTAAAACGTCTATAATAATTTTACTTTTAGATTCTTGCGAATCCAATATTTTTTCATATTGTTTAAAAATATTTTTCGACACATTTAAGCACTCATTACACCAGTACCCAAGATTTTTATTGCCATTTAGTAGTTTAATGTCATACTCAGACAGTTTGCCTTCGCAACATGCACGATGAAAAAATTTTTTGCAGAGGCCGCCACAAGAAATTACACATAGATCACTTCGATTAAATCTTGAGTCGCATTTTCCACAATATTCATCCATCGTATTAAGTTTTTGTCACGAAAACCAATTCACCAAACAATTATTCTATATTATAGATTATTTTGTGGAATTTATTATCCACAAAGAATCTAGCAAAAATAGATTTATTTTAACAACTTTATAACACGTCTAACTCGATCGAACTCAACGATATTTTATGATATCATTCAATTAGTTTAATTTAGATATCATTCAATTAGTTTAATTTATACAAATATTCAGTCTCCGTCTAGCTCTCGTAGCGTTTACATCGTTGACTTCTCTCTGTATTTTTGGTGTGCTTAGCTCACTGTGCGTGTGCATATACATATATTCATCTAGCTTACACCACCGGTTCTATTACTGGTTTCTTTTTTTCCAAGCCGCGTGTTTTCTTTTTTTTCACGTGCAACACATTTTTTCTCTATAAAATATGACCCCGGGGCCAAATAAAATAAAACCCGGGAATAGATTCGCTGGGTTAGCTAACCCATCGTTTCTAGAACCTCGTTCTAAGAAAAATAAAATGAATTTGACGAATATCCCGATTTACCCATAAAAACTAACCTCAAAAATCCCAGGTTCATTGCCGCGAAAGATGAAGCAAAACCCTTTTCTGGTGTAAGTATTTTCGTATTACGAAAAGCTATTGATGCTATTAGCATCCTAACCAAATCTCAAAAAGTTGCCGACAAATTTCTTCGAGTTTCCAATCTAGCAAACCAATGTCCTGTTTCGGATTGGTACTCTTCACTTTTGACCTTTACCAAGCTCCCACAACTGTGGAAATAGGATGGCTCAAGGCCAAGGTCCAAGAATACATCCCCAACCCGATGAGATATCGCAACTGCCAATTACTTGGCCATACTTCGAAGAGATGTACCAAACACAAAGCCTGCGTCACATGCAGTCTTCCTCCCCATGATCCTTCAGAATGCATCCGCACCATGTGTGCGAACTGCTCTAAAGTCCACCTTCCTCATCTACATCTTGCCCCAAATATTTGCAAAATAAAGAAATTCTAAAAATTAAAACGAGAAATAAATGCAGTTTATCAGATGCCAAGCGCATCTACAATCAATCCAAACCTGTTTTTCCAACTCTCTCCTCCATATCATATCCAGATAAAACTAAACAAAATCAAAAAACTACAACAGTTATTAATCCATCTAGCTCCTTATCTCTCGCAAAAACAAATTTTACTTCTAAAATATCAGTAGCACCCAACAACGGAAATATAACCCTACCAAACCCATTTTTGGAATCTCCAATTTCCGACTCTTCCAGTCACAAACATCTCCACCACACCAACACAAAAATCAAACGAACAAACAATTACAACACATCCAAATATTAACCAACCTATTCAAAATTACTCTACTCCCTCTACACAAAATTTAAACAACTTTACCCCTAATTCTCCAATAACTTCCATGACAAAGAACCTTATAAACAATACCGAATACTTTATGGACTCATCCGAGATGGATGATGATGTATAAAACAACTAAAAATATTGCAACTCAAAGGTTGCGTCCTGAGGAGGTTCGGTACCAGCAGGATTGGCCCGCCCCAATTTCGTCCAGAGCAAAAATCATGTGTCATATCTCTACAAGAGACTCACTGCGCATATAATTTCAAACCAATAATTCCTAAATCATATTTAGGTTATTTCAAAAACCTTGCTTGTAACCTTTCAGCTAAACAAGGGATCGGTGTTCTAATTAAAAATAACATTCCCACAAAGAAATAGTCATCAATTCCAGCATCTTAACCTTAGTTTTAGAATAAGAACTTTCGTTCAAATTCACGGTTTTAGCCTTATATATTTTGCCAGATCACTTTTTCCAAATCCGACCTTGATTATATCCTCAGTCAAATACACACCCCTGTTTTCCTCACTGGAGGTGTAAACTCTTGGAGCGTGTTATGGAGCTCTCTCAAAATTAATTCCAGAGGTAATATCCTTGAATCCTTTTTGTTTTCTTCCAATCTCATCGTTCTAAACGATGGTTCTCCTACTCATTTCTCCACCCACGGCACTTTTACTCACGTCGACCTTACCTGCTGTTCCCCGGAAATATATACAAAAACTTCTTGGGAAATATTAGATTATCTCCATGAAAGTGATCATTTTCCTATATTTTGCACCATATCTATTAGCCAAGGGTTCACTACAACAGCTGTAACTCCTAAATTCAAAACTGATTTAGCTAATTGGGCTTATTTTGACAAGTACATTATAGATTACTTATCAGTTAATCCATCTTCAGGCAACGTGAATAAAGAAGCAGCCACAATTCTCAAAGCCTTTCGTACTGCTATCCCACAAAGTTCCCCTCACACTTGTAAACATACAGTCCCGTGGTGGAGCCCGGAGTTGAGAGATTTAAGAGAAGATACAAAGAAAACTTGGCGTCTTTTCAAACGTCATCCAAATCAGACCAACCTGATTGCTTACAAAAAATCCAATGCCAAATTTCGCAATTGTAATAATAACGCCCCTAGGTTCGGTGTCTACACCTTTGGAAATTAGTCTACACCTTTGGAAATTAGTAACTATCTAGCTGAAACCTGGTCAAATGCATCAAAAGATGTAAATTTTCATATAAACTTGTATATAATAAAACAAATTGCCTAAATGCTTCCTTTAATGTTTCTATCTCACCAGCCGCAAAATAAAGCTGGAAAGTTGCTTAAGCAAATTGAAGGGTAAAACTCCCAGTAGGGATAGGGTATCCTACTCCATGATTAAAAATCTTCCAGAAATAGTTACTTCCAGACTCATGCATCTCCTCGAAAAAATAGTTGCTAGAAGATTACTTTGGTTCATTGAATCAAAAAAATTTATTTTACTAAACCAAGTAGCTTTCAAACCAGGTAAGGGCTGTGCTGATGCACTTCTTCACTTGGACGCCTACATAGGCTTTCGATAGAGTTGGTTTCCATCTAATATTAAATAATTTGATGCGATGGGGTATTTGCCCAAAAATGTTCAGATATGTCAAGTCTTTTCTTACCAATAGACAGAGGGATCGCTATTATCAGTCGTGTTATTTATTATTGTATTCGACGAACTGAGCAAAGTAATAATGAAAAACCCTCTCCTTGACCACTGCGCTTATGCAGATGATTTTTACATTCTTTGCAAAGTAAATGACCTTGATAAAACCAAAGACTTACTATTAAAAGTAATTAAAGACATACTTGATTGGTCCAAACTTTCTGGGTCAAATCTGTCTCTGGATAAATGTAAAACCATCAACATTTGTCGTTAACTATCATGCAATAACTTAATTTTAAGTATTAATAACATAGATATAGAAAATGTCACTAACCTGAGTATCCTAGGTATAACATTTAATTGTAAATTCAATTGGAAATCCCATTGTGTGGAGCTTAAGCAGAAATTAGTGGCTAGGGCTAACACTGTAAACTATGAAAAAAATGTAATGCTCATATTAATACACTGTTCTATTTCAAAGGCGTTTGTACTAAGTAAAATTGATTACGGTTTAATTATCTACGGTAACTCGCCAAAGGCGGTCAGCCATCAGACGAATAGGGGGAATAACATGTAGCATATGAAAACATGCACGTGCCGTAACTATTCGGGACTGGTGGAAGTGTGATCATAGCCTCTTTGCGGCGGCCGCTAGTAACAAGCCTTTTAAAAAAGGTTTGGCTAATATGATCAGGCTAGTTCCTCAGGTTGGCAACAGGTTAATTCCCTGTTCCGTAAAATTTTAGAATTACGAACCCGACAACAAGCCTCGGAAACGGACTGATCTCACGACGACAACCAACGCAACGAAAACGGCAAAACGATTTACGAATTTTCTTATGGAACGTACGATCGCTCTATAGAGCTCGAGCTGCTCAGCAGCTAGCCGATGCCCTGTCAAAATATAGAGCTGACATAACAGCACTACAAGAAATCAGATGGACAGGGAATGGTGTTTTACAGAAGAAAGAATATGACGTATACTACAGCTGTCATACAAAACACCATGTGCTCGGGGTAGGCTTCCTAGTCAGCGAAAAAATGAAGTCTACCATCATCGGCTTTAACGCTATAAGCGAAAGGCTATGCACCCTTCGCGTGCGAGGCAAATTTACGAACATTAGCCTCATTAACGTTCACGGACCTACGGAGGAGTCCTCAGACGAAGAAAAAGAGACTTACTACGAACAAGTCGAGAGGACCCTCAATGCCTGTCCAAGGTATGACGTAAAAATCATCCTTGGGGATTTGAACGCAAAAATAGGTCGGGAGCCGGTATTCAGGCATTACGCAGGCACCCATAGTTTGCATGAGAACACTAATGACAATGGACTTCGAGTCTTAGAATTGGCAGCATCGAAAAACATGGTCGTTGCGAGTACCAGGTTCCCGCGAAAAGATATCTACAAAGCCACCTGGGTATCACCTGATGGAGTCACTCGTAACCAAATAGACCACGTGTTGATAGACCGTCGCCACTACTCGAACTTGATGACTGTACGAACGTACCGAGGCGCCAATATCGACTCGGATCACTATCTTGTTGGTATGGTCTTCCGAGGGCGGATTGCCTTGCGAAGACGTATTGCATCCGCCGATCAAGTTCGAATCAACACGGCTGCCCTGCGCAATGAAAATGCCAGTAACACCTTTGGTAATGCGTTAGGACTCGCCCTAGAATCGCTTGATTTAGGGAGAGTAAGTCCTGGGGCCAGTATGCTGGGCGTAGATGAGAAGTGGACACGCCTTAAGAATACTGTCATTAGTACTGCCAACTCCATCTTAGGCAGCAGTCGTAGAAATCGGAACGACTGGTTTGATGATGAATGCAAGCTAGCGACTGAACGTAAGAATGTTGCGTACCGAGCAATGCAGCAATCTCATAGAACGCGGGCACGCGAAGAAGAATATAAAGAGCTCAGAAGAATAGAAAAACGGCTTCACAGACAGAAAAAATCAGCCTGGGAGAAGAACTTAATCTGTGAAATAGAAAAAAGCCGAGAGCGAGGTCCGCACCAGGCGCGGAAGTTCTACCAATCCATCCGAAACATGACGCAGTACACACCACGCTGCACATACTGCAAGGACGGAGAGGGAAATCTGATCACCGATCCACAAAGCATACTGGAGCGATGGGAAGTGTACTTTAATGAATTGCTAAATGGTCAACTCACTGCAGAAGTGGAGGCTCCACTGCTTCAAGACGAATACCCTATGTTGCCGTCACCAAGCATAGAAGAGGTTGAGAAGGCTATAGACCGGCTAAAGAAAAACAAAGCCCCGGGAGCTGATGGTATACCAGCCGAATTATTTCAACACGGTGGGCCAGCTCTACGTCAGGCAATTCATGATATTATAGTGCACGTGTGGGAGCGTGAAGAAATGCCAGAAGACTGGCGAAAAGGTATAATATGCCCCATACATAAGAAAGGAGATGTGACAACGTGCAGCAACTATAGAGGTATCACGTTGTTGAGTACCGCCTATAAGATACTCTCCTCTATCCTACAAGACCGGATAACCCCATACGCTAAAACCATCATCGGACAATATCAGTGTGGTTTCATTCCAGGCAAATCAACAACTGATCAGATCTTTACCCTTAGGCAGGCGATGGAAAAATGTCTAGAATTTAACATCCCAACATACCACCTGTTTATAGACTTTAAGGCCGCCTATGATAGCATAGCCAGGGTAGAACTTTACAAAGCCATGAGAGAATTCGGCATCCCAAATAAATTGACACGACTATGTAGGTTGACCATGACCAACGTAACAAGCCAAGTAAAAATAGCCGGATTGCTATCCAGACCAATCAACATCTTTAATGGACTCCGACAAGGGGATGGTTTGGCCTGCCTCCTCTTCAACCTGGCGTTGGAGAAAGCAATCCGTGACTCTGGCACGGCAACAAGAGGGACCATCGTCAACAGGTCCAGCCAGATACTGGCTTACGCAGACGACTTCGACATCATCGGAAGAACCGAGCAAGCTGTACACGATTCCTTCATCCAGATCGAGCAGGCGGCACAAAATCTGGGGCTGCACATTAGTGAAGGTAAAACAAAGTACATGGTGGCGTCGAATGCGAGAGGAACAGTTGGTCAAACAATCAAGGTAGCGGAGCACGAATTTGAAGTGGTGCAATCCTTTAAATACCTTGGGTCAATAGTAGCAGCCGATAACAATATAGAAGAAGAAATACGCGGGCGGCTTCTCAAATCCAACAGAGCCTACTACAGTCTGTCAAAGCTCTTCAAATCCAGAAATCTCACCATAACTTCAAAACTACTGCTGTACAGGACCATGGTTCTGCCAGTACTCACATATGGATCCGAGACTTGGGTGCTTAGCAAAAGGCACTCTGACCTCTTAGCCGCGTTCGAGAGAAAAGTCTTAAGGAGAATTGTTGGCCCCATATGTGAGGAAGGACGATTCCGGAGACGGTACAATCATGAATTGTACGCAATCTACCTTGAAGCAGATATAGTGACAAAAATTAGGCTCGGTAGACTTCGGTGGGCAGGGCACCTAGCTCGCATGAGCGAAGAGGAACCTGCTCGGAAAGTTCTTTGTGGTACATTCTATGGCAGACGACAGCGTGGTAGACCATGCTTGCGCTGGAGAGATGGCGTAGACCAGGACGCCCGGAGCCTTGGGGTGCGCAACTGGATGGCGTCGGCTCGAGACCGGGATAGGTGGAGAGACTTGTTGAAGGAGGCCAGGACCGGACCCCGGTTGTCGAGCCGATGATGATGATGATGATGAACTCGCCAAAGTCAACAATCAACGCAATAAAGGCCCCATACCACCAAGCTGCAGCTTCAACGCCTATCCCACAAGCAATATTAAAAATATTCTTTTAGAAGCTGGGGTTCCTTCCATTGAAGAACGTATTACCACAGCCAGAGAAAAATTATTCGTAAAACTCTCGTTCTCAAATGGGTCCATAATCGACAAGGACATCACCTCCATAATGAAAAAGGTAAACCTTAACCGCATTCCTTCTGCAATAAGTACCTGCTTACACTGCAAAACAAATGATTCTGACGTTGAAAAAAAGGAATAAAATCACACCATCCTTGCCACCGTGGTCGATAAAAACATCTTCAATAATTACCGACCTAGCAGTTTAGAATAAATCAAATACCTCAGATGATGTCTTTCAGGCGTCCTTCCTCAGTGTTTCTTCCAACTTCAGATCAAATGGATGGAGCTTCGTATTCACGGAAGGTTCAAGGAATCAGACTTCCACATCCTTTGCAGCCACTCAAGAAGACAGTTCACTACTTATAATTGAAATCCTACCAAAAAGAAAAAATTAAATAACAACAACAACTATTGCTAGTTGTTAATTTTTATTTTAGTTTAGTGGAGTGATTGAATGAAATTCAAAGAAAAAGGTTAAGTAGCCTATACTCCGATGTGTTTCGCCTGAGTGTGAACGGTAGGCATCATCAGTTAGGCCGTCCACACTCTCCTAAGACACATATTTTATTTTAGTCGATGTAAGTGACTATATAAAATGCAAGGCAAAAAAGCATTGCGATTTTTATTATATTAAAGGAAAACTTTGGTTAAAGTCCAACCTTTATGAAAATTATACCCGTGGCTAGGTTGTTTACAAAAAGAAAAAATTAAATAACAACAACAACTATTGCTAGTTGTTAATTTTTATTTTAGTTTAGTGGAGTGATTGAATGAAATTCAAAGAAAAAGGTTAAGTAGCCTATACTCCGATGTGTTTCGCCTGAGTGTGAACGGTAGGCATCATCAGTTAGGCCGTCCACACTCTCCTAAGACACATATTTTATTTTAGTCGATGTAAGTGACTATATAAAATGCAAGGCAAAAAAGCATTGCGAATTTTATTATATTAAAGGAAAACTTTGGTTAAAGTCCAACCTTTATGAAAATTATACCCGTGGAATCCTACCACCATATGCATCTCTCTTTACTGCTGAAGCCTTTGCCATTATGAAAACAACAGAAATATTATCCAACACACGTGGAAAACATATTTGTTCGGACAGCTTGTCAATGCTTAATGCGTTACTAAACCCTTATCATGATACAGAAACCATCAATAAAATAAGGGACTCTCTCATTAGGTATCCCAATATACTAAAGATAATGTGGGTTCCTAGTCACAAAGGAATTAAAGAAAATGAACACGCCGATCGCGCTGCCAATTTTACACATAACGCCCCTGTTTTCACCTTCTGCAATTACACTAAGCTGGATCTGCTCCGTGAAATCAAACAGAAGATTCGAAACCAACTTCTTTAAGAATGGGAAAACTACCGCCATCACTACTCAAGCATCAATGAAGATAGATCGCACCCTCAGTATAAATCAACCACCAGTTAAAAAAAAATGAATACCCAATTCGTCCGTCTACGATTGAGTCATACAACCTCCACCCATTAACATATACTAAGAAGGGAAAACCCTCCAACCTGTCTTTGCTGTAACTCCCAAATAGATAATCATATCTTAGGAATAGGACCTTGCCTCGATGCAGTTTTAAAAAATCAATACTTAGTACCAAACCTATCAACAAAAGATATTTTAAAAAATCCCAACCACAACAATATTCTTAAAATCTACAAATTTATACAAAAATTTAATGTAGATATTTAAATTTATTTAAAAAAAAAAAAGGTATACAAAAAGAAAAAAACAAATGTAAATAATTAATCATAAGTTATCTCGCTCAAGCCGAAAGCCATTGTAGCTAGTGCTGTTAATTTTGTGCTTTTAATTTTGATTAATTATTAGTAAATAATAATAATAACAATAATATACAAATATTAATGTTATAGAATTTGGGTGGGTTTTATAAAAAAACTAAACTACATCACAAAATTCAGTAGATGAAAAATATTATGGATTTAAAAGGAATATTAAATTTAAAATAAGCCAAATTCATTAGAGACTATTATATTTTATTTTATTTATTTATTAATAATATTTAGTGCAATATAAAATTACAAAAAATAAAAAAGATAAAAGCACTAACAATAAAGCCATCAGCTTGAGACTATTATAAAAATTTAACCAAAGTGCCAGTGAGAAGAGATTCTAATGTAAACGAACTGATTGGCCCCTATCAGTGTGGATTTAGGCCAGGCAAGTCTACCGTCTATCAAATGTTCACACTACGGCAGATTTTGGAATTCTAGATCGATACAAACCGCCACTTTATCTATTTTAAAGTCCCATATGATAGCGTGGATAGAGACGAACTGTACAGAGCCATGTCGTACCTCGGCATCCCCGCCAAACTCGTCGGCTTGTGCAGGATGACGATGGAGCTGCTCTGTCAAAGTCGGTAAAAACACCACCGAACCGTTTGATGTTCAGAAAGGTCTAAGACAAGGCGACGCGCTATCATGCAACCTATTTAATATCGTTCTTCAAGCAATTGTACGAAAATCGGAAGTCAACACCACTGGTACAATTTATCAAAAGTCCGATCAACTACTCAATTATGCAGATGGCATTGACATAATCGGCCGAAATAAGCGAGCTGTGACTGGTGCATTTGTCAGTATTGAATCGGAGGCGGCAAAGATGGGATTAGCTGTTAATGAAGACTAAACGAAATATATGGTATCAACGAGAAAGTAATCTCAACATCGTCGACTCGGGCAAAACTTTACGATGGATAGATATAATTTTGAAGTAGTCAAGGACTTTGTCTACCTGGGATCCACAACGCAAAACGACATCAGTGCAGAGATCAAACGAAGAATTACTCTTGCCAATCGCTGTTTCTGAGAAAGCATTTAAGTAGTAAGGTCCTCTCTCATAGAACCAAGGGGAAGTTATATAAGACCTTGATCATCCCAGTCTTGCTGTATGGGGCGGAAGCATGGGCATTAAAAGACTCGGATGAGAAGTTACTTGGGTGCTTTGAGAGAAAATTCTTTGAGTGATTTTTGATCCTGTGTGTATCGAAGGAGTATTCCGTAGTAAATAATTTTTAAGAGAAAAGGAGAGCATATATTTCGCAAAAAATAAAAGTGTAACAGGACAACGGAAATATTTCCTCAAAGTTTTTGTATGATTAAAAAAACTCATCTTAGAATCTGAACAAAGAACCAATCATTTAAACTCATCAACATTCCCAACTAAAAACCAGTTTTTACAACAACTCATACCCCTGGAAAAGGAATCAGAGACTAGTTTCAAATGAATTAATTTTCGTTTTAGAGGTAATTATCAACTTATGTTCAGAAAACCAGATACGCAATGAATTAAGGTCCCAATTAATATCTCAAATTAGGTCTAAGGCAATACTTGAGCCATAAGAAAACTCAAATCAAAGATTGAGTTAATGTACCGAACCTTGTGGTACACCCAAATTTACTAGTTTTATTGGACTTCGAGTTTCATAAATGTTTACTCTTTGTGTTCTGTTTTCAAGATATGTTCTAAAAACCAGCATTTTCATGCTTACACAACAAAATGTTGTTGTTAACCATATCGAAGGCCTTCTTAATGTCAACAAATAAACTTGCTGTAAGCTTTTTATTATCAAGATTAGAAAATATTTTAGAGCAAAAAATTAGCAAAGCATCCTTAGTTGATTTTCCCTCTTGAAACCCGAATTGAGATACACTAAAATAACTAGTTCTTGTTAAGAAACTTACAACTTTTTTTAAACAACTTTTTCAAAGACCTTACTTACAACGGGAAGAAAAGATATGGGTCTATAATTACATATTTCACCAGTGGATGACTTTTTGAACAGTGGAATGACGTCTGCACATTTGAGGGCTTCAGGAAAAATTCCTGTCATTACACTCAAGTTTAATATATGCGTTAAAACATCAACCACGAAACAACCGATTTTTTTAAGCATGTTTTTGGAAATACCATCAAAACCACACGCATTAGAGTTCTTTAATGAACCAATGGCTTTTAGCAACTTAAACTCAGTAATTGGTTCAAACGTAAAACTGTTACTCTGCGTGTGTGTCGGTGGGAGGGAAGAACATTGGATACAGTTCGCTTAAATGGAGGAAGGTCGTACACTTCATACTACTGAAGTAAAATATTTATTGAACTCTTCAGCGATTAAAATTTTCTCACAAACGGTATTATCTCTAATGCGTATAGCATTAGGGTTACCGGATGCATACGGTTTATTAGGAATTTTGTTCACTACTTGTCATTCACTTTTTAAATTTCCTTTGGCCAAATTAAACTGAGCACGATAAAAATTATCGCGACACATTGGTATTTCTCTTTTAAGTTGTGAACACAGACTTTTATATTTGGATTTTAAATAGTTGTTGTTATGATATTTGGAACACTTAAGCCTTAACTTATTTTTTCCTTTAACTTTGTTGCATAAGTCCCTTGTGATCCATGGCTTAGGTCGTTTTAAAGGCTTTTTATATATAATAGTTGAGTTACAGTTTTTCTGGTAACAACATTATTTTTGTTTTTTAAAACTTCGATTATCATGCTTCGATTATCATGTAATAATGTTATTTAGTTGCAGGTATTCTTAAAGTTGAATTTGAACAACCTTTTCCAATATTTGTTCGTAAAGGGGAAGCATGTCAATAGGTCTATAGTCTTCACATTTGATCGAATTTGTTATTTTTTGCACTGGTGTTATAACTGAGGTTTTCCAAGAGCTTGAAAATTTGCCACTTTCTAGAGAGTAATTTATTATGTTTAATAGAGCAAAACCCACTATTGTAAAACTATCTTTTATCATTTGTTTTTTCATTAGATTAAGATCATTTTTCTAATTATTCATCATTTTAACTACTTGTAAGATGTCATATTTTGAATTTTACTTCCTAAACTTGAAACAAGTCTCACTTGTCCATTTGTCCATGAAACACTTGGGATTTGTTCGTTTATGTCAATTACACTTTTAATAAAAAACTCATTAAATTTATTTGCAATTATTTAAGACACTTACTTTGCTTTATTTATGTCTCAAATCTCATTTGTCTGAGCCGATGCATTTCTCATTTCCTGAGCGTATGTGAGCATTTGTATGAATACTAAAATACTTTTTCATACAAAACGTGGCATTAGCTCAGAAAAATGAGACTTGAGACTAAGATAAAGGTTTTCGTATACCTACCATAATTTATGTCAAATAATTTTACCTTTCTGCAGAATTGGTAGAGGCTGTATTTTGTTATAATATGATCCTCCCCAACAAGAAATTCCATATTGCAATTTCGAATGAAAAATGCCGCAATATATTTCAATCAGTAGTTGATAAGAGCAAACTTTACGCAAGAAAAAGAAATTTCGAAGAGCGATCGGAAATACATTCTAAGATTTTCTGTGTGGTTAAAGAAACTCATTTTAGAATCAATGATTAATCCCAAGTACTTGAATTCATCAACGATTTCTAATTTTTTCTTATCAAGGGTAACAAATATTTGAGAACAAAATTGTAACAATGCATCTTCGGTTGATTTATTGCTTTGAAACCCAAATTGAACAATTTCGTTCTAGCTAAAAACTTCACCATTCAGTTTTATACGGCTTTCTCAAAAACCTTAATTAAAGATGGCAAGAGTGATATGGGCTTATAGTTACCTAGTTCATAAGTTGCACCTTTCTTGAAAAGAGGTAAGATGTTGGCACATTTAAGTGCATCTGGGAATACTCCAGAAAAAATGCTTATATTGAAAACATGTGTCAAGACGTTAATTATATAACATGCTATACTTTTCAAACAAATATTTGAAATTTTGAAATACTATCGTAACCTGAAGAATTTGAAGTTTTTAAAGTGCCAATTATTTTAAGAAGCCCTAAGCTTGTCACAGGCTAAAACACAAAGCTTTGGTTTTAAGAGGGTTCAATAGAACAACAAAGTGCACAATAAGTAAGATTATTAGAATTTGCTTGTTGATTAAGTGACATCTTTGAAAAAATATTCATTGAATGCATTAGCGATTCCAATTTTATCTGAAACCATACAATTATTAAAGTTAATAGCAGAAGGTTCTTGTTTGCGTTGAGACTTATTCAGAATGCTATTTGCCATTTATAGTCCCTACAGCTTGATTAAATTTACTTTTATAGTAACTGTCACGACAAACAGGAATTTAATTTTTTAAATCAGCACATATTTTTTTATATTTGTTTTTACAAATATTGACTGCTACTGCGATTTAAACACTCAATTTGTTCTTATACTTGACTTTTTTAAGCAAAGTATACGAAATCCATTGCTTTAGACGCTTGTTAGGCTTTTTTGAGACGACTTTAAAAGTGGCATCAGAAATGTGTTTGCAGAGGATGTTGATAACTACGTTGTACGATTTAGAAGGATCACTTTCGACAAAAACTTCTTCCCAAAACTCAAAAGACAAATTATTTTTAAGTTTATGAAAGTCAAGTTTTGTAAACAAGTCACAGGAATTAGAATCTGAGCAAATATTTTGTTTACCTATATCAATGAGAATCCCAAAAGAGAACCAAACACATAGCTGTGCATTATATCATTATCCGTGAAAAAGTTAAAGAAGAAGTTTTCGAATTGAAATACATACAATTATATAATCAAGTGGCAGACATCATGACCAAAGCACTGCCTTAAATTAAACATCAATATTTTTGTAATCTTATGAATGCTATACAAAATAATAAGAAAGAACTTGCAACTAAAAGTGGGAAAATTGAATCTGAAAAATACTTTGTTATTTAGTTCAAGTTTAAATTAATCCAAGCATGCTACTTGTCAAAATCAAAATAAATTTGAACTCAAAAATATTTCTTCTATTTTTTTTTTTTTTTTTTTTGTTTAAACTTTGAAGTGTTGGTTCTTTAACATGTTTTTGGCACGCAGAAGGAGATTTAAATCGAAATATTTATTCAAAGCTTTGATGTAATTTATGGAATAATAAAAGATTTAGGTACCTTCCTTTTGTTATTTTTTAAACAAATGTTATACGCATACAATTTAGTACAAAAATACTGGATAAATACTATTTTACACGATTTTTTCACTAATAACACCTGAAAATCGACGTGTATTTATTTTATTATTTATTATTTTAATATTTACTAGCAACACATTACGATGTCAAACTACTCCCGAGAAGAATTAGAGGAGATGGAATTCGCTCATGTTTAATATCGTGAAGCCCAAAGACTGCGCAGAAAGAAAACAGGTACCTTGTAATTACAATACGTAGAAGACACTACCGCGCCGCCCACCACGCCATAATAAACTAAATTGACATGTCGCTTTTTAGGTTTTATCAGTGATAAAACGTGTAAAATAGCATTTATCCAGTACTTTTTCACTTTATTGTATGCGTATAACATTTCAAATGTTTAAAAAATAACAAAAGAAAGGTAAATCTTTTAATATTCCATAAATAACATAAAAGTTCATTGACGTAAGAACTAAGAAAATGACAGTTTTTCGGTTTTTGACTAGAAATTAACAAAAGCATTGAATTTTGAAAACAAACATTAAAGTTAATTACATAAGATTTTGAAAAAAATTAGTTTGAATTTTTTTTTTCAAAATTTTGAGTTTGAAAATTAGTTTTTCAAAAACTATTTACTAAAATAACTTTATTTGAAAATAAAATAAAATGAGTTTTCTGGCTTTCCAAAAAGGTATAACATGGCTTATTAAGTATAATATTACAATATTGCCCCTCCCTCCTAAACGGAGAAAGTAGACCACCCACCCATACGATTTTTTTCTCGCCTTATGTTTTTTAAGAAGCACTTGAAAGAAGATCGAAATAAAACTGCTGCATTTATTCTTCAATTTTTTTTTTGTTTATTCGTATTATATTGATTATTTTAAATAATTAAAGCTCAAAATAACTTAAAAAATTCGATACTTTATTGGTTTATATATCCGACCACTATGCTTCCTTCACTGCTGTGAATTTGGTTCATAAATTGCTCCTGGGGCCCAACTATGTAATTCGATTCTACAATTAAAATATTTGAATTCGCAATATCGGAACTCTGTAATTCTATAAGAACGCTCTAATAAACGAAAGTCGAATGGAAAAAATTTCCTTTCGCAAATTTGGCACTACCTAACTCGAAAGTAGGTGTCAAAACCATTCGAATTCGCATAATATTGTCCGCATGAAAATGTGTTTGCGAGCAACCCTTCTAAATTAAAAAAAAAGTATACAAAATGCATAAAAGCACGTTTTACTGTAATTGTTAATATTTACTTAACTGTTTTTAAATAATCAACAATTAATATTCTGCGTGAGGAATCACTTAAAATTACAAAAGCTTCTCAATTCATTGTTCTTGGCCAACACAATAACGAAAACACACCATTTGTAAAAAGTGTTTAAAGGATCAACACATAAATTCATCTTCTGAAAGCGCTATTTTTATTGTAAAACTAAAAAGAAAACATTTCACTATAATCGCTTTACTATATTTACATTTTTAATAATTCTTTTAATTCTTTTTGCGATAAAGCACCATTATACCTACCTCCATGTTATGTACAATGTATTGCATTTACAGCGTATTTTTCTCATTCCAATTTGTTTCCAATTTGAAAAGCATCTGATAAAACTCAACAACAATATATTCACGATGATCAATTAATATTCTTATTCAAAAACTTGTTTTAATTTAAAATGTTTAACAAAAAAAAAAAATTTTAATTGTTTCCTTTTTCAATTCATCTGTCAAACAGAATTCGAGACTCGTTCGGAAATATTATGGGATATTTTTGGGGCATACTATTTTCGATTCTCATTTCATACATAGTGCCAGTTGAAAGTAGAATCGGAAATGATTTGCGAATAGAATCAAAAGTAGAATCGAGTTACATAGTTGGGACCCTGTTTTCTTAGATTGTGAAAAAAGGTAATAATTTTAAACATTCGGCTCATCCAAGACAAACTTTTTTTTCGTAGTGAAAAATTATTTTGTACACTCACAAGCGTTGCTTCCTTCCGACATTACTTTAGGTTTTTTATAGGCTTAAGATGCTTAAAATGTTAAGCATTACGGATAACATCAAGGACCGTTGATAAACTCGAATGAATGAAATAAATTGTGTAAAACAACCTTCGTTTATTGCAATGTTTTTCAAACTGTAACATCTCTACATTCTTACAATAATGACAGTTCAGTAAAAACAGCATTTGCTGTTATATTGAAGAAGATAATTCTACAGTTATACACTATAATAAAATGTTGCACTTTTTTTTTTAATATTACTTAAAAATATGTAAGTTCTTATTAAGTGGACGCATACATTTATTACTGGACTAAATTCGAATAAATAAAAACCAAACAAGTTAAAAAAAATGTTAACCAATTCAAATCACCTGCAGTGTATAATGTATATGCGTTTCTATTATTTTGTAAAACAGTGTACATCGCTGCCTTTAAATGCTTTTTACTTAAAGAGGGCTATTTTTTGCATTTCATTTTGAAATTCTTTTGAAATAATAATCGTATATGAGTTAACAGTAAATAATTTATTAATTGCAGAAAAAACGTACCCAAACACTTGCCGCTACCCACAAAATACCACCAAGGAATTTTCGTAACTGCATGGTCCGACGGAGTTTAAATTGTTAGTTTTTTTATAATTTATTTTTCTCAAATTTATATTAAAAAAAAAATTGCTTTACTATTTTAAGAATCAGACAAAAATACAGTACTGTAAACGTTGGTAGAAAGGGAAAGAAAAAAAATCTTTCTTAAACTTGAGAATATTCTACAAAAAAAAAAAAAAAATAATAATAAAAATACACAGTATTTTTGAATTTGTGTTGTCTGCAAAAGCTGATTAGGGAAACACTTAAATTGATTTTATATTTTTTATAATAAAAACAAAGATTTTTTTATTTTTAGTGAGTTTATTTTTTTATTTATATATACATACATATTTATTTTAAATATATGCACCTGTCCTATATACGTTAATATTTACATGATTTATTATTATTATATATATACATATACAAAAGAAGATTGTCTTCAGTTTAAAGATTTACGAGCAAAACACAAATTAATATATTAAATTAACAAATAACAAGAAACTTAGATACTTAAGCTTCAACTACAACAAAACCAACAACAACAAAATTAATCAAGATGCGTGAATACAAAATTGTTGTCCTTGGCAGTGGTGGTGTTGGTAAATCAGCATTGACAGTGCAATTTGTTCAAGTGAGTATTATTTATATCATATTTTTTATATAAGCATTCTTGATAACAAAAATGTTCTCCGATTTGTGCATTGTAAGCATGGGCGGCAATAGTACAATGGATGGAGTGCTTGCTTGTTAACCCAGAGATTGCCAGTTAAATTCTTACTCGGGTACAAAGAAGTTTTTTCTTTTTAGCATACCTTCCAGCTTATGCTGGACGTGCGTCGCCCATGAGGTATGCAATGAAAAATAAAAATCAACTAGCTCTCTATCCATTGTACCAAAACAATTCTTTCCTATCTTTCTACTCCTTCTAACTAATGTCGTGCAACATCTGCTGCATTTAAAAGGCAATATGCCTAACAGACACATAGTTAAAATAAAAAAAATAAATAAGCGCGGGGATCGTATTATAAGGGATACCTTTCAATGCTTTTGATACTAACCGTCAAAAATTAGTGTCAGTTGAAAATTATCTTATCGATACTTAATTTTTTAATTTAACCATTAGTCCAATCACCTTATATTTCAACCTGTCACAAATTAATTTCAAGTTAAAACCACTTTTAAAAATTTTCTTTTCGTGAGTAAAAATAGGGAAAAAATGTCTACCGCATATTTTTGCAAGCATAAATAAACTTGGTACTTAGGGCTTACCGTTAAGTAGTTATGGTTCCCACTTTTTTAAATTGTTACAAAATTTTCACGTATTTCTAGACTACATAGAAAGATTATATCCAAGAATCATATTTTTAGAGCATAATTTGTTTAAACTATCATTTTTAAATCATTAAAATATTGATTTTTTGCCTTTTTTGATTTTTTTCGGTAGCATCTACTTAAACGTCCGTTCGTACGGCTCAAACTCTACTTTTTCAACAGGAAATTCAACTTCCAACAAAAAAATATTAAGACGATTTTTTTTTTGTAGGACGAATAGTTTTTTTTCATATCAGCCCAAACTCGAAAATTATTGCACAAGGAGCCCAATAAGTTATATTTTACTTTGGCTTCACTTTAGTGAAAAAAAAACTTTGTGAGTACCTTTTTTCGATCACAAATCAATGTCTATATCAATTTCCAATGAATTATTGAATACCAGATGGCTTACAGCATTTACTTTTCAAGATTTTTCAAAAGAACGAAACCTTACATCCCCATAAAAACAAAAAACAACAAATTAATCTTAAAGTTACCATAAGGCTAGTTTTGTCTTAATATTTTTTGTTGGAAATTTAATTTTCTATTTAAAAAATATAGTTTCATTCGTACGAACGGACGTTTAGGTAGATGCTACCGCAAAAAAACAATATTTTAATCATAAATCATAGTTTAAACAATTTATTTTTTAAAAATCTGATTCTTCGATATGATCTTTCTATGTAGTCTGGGAATACATTATTTTAACTGCTTTCATAAAGCCGAATAAAAGTATTAAATTTTTTTTAACAATTTAAAAAAATGGTAATTTAGAAAAGTCCACAATTACTTAACGGTAAGTCTAAAGTACCATGTTATGGAGTACTTACAAGTACTTACTTTTTTTATTAAAAAAAAAAAGAATTTTTTTTAAACCATTTGAAAAAACCCTATTTTTTGTAATTTGTTAATAACTTTTTATGCTTGCAAAAATACGTGGTAGACCTTGTTTTCCCTTTTTTAACTCACCAAAAGAAATGTTTTAAAAGTTTTTTCAACATGTAATTAGTTTGTGACAGGTTTGACCCTTTTTTAGTACTAAGGTGACTGGACTACAAGCTCATTACTCAAAAGATATCTTGTCCGACATCAAAGCTTCTCTTAATATGCATTTTTCACCAATAAACTAGCTGCTTTTTAGAATCTGCTATTAAAAAACATAGTCATAAAACTAGTTAAACAAATTTCATAAATTGAACATCTTCTATTTTCAGGGTATTTTTGTTGAAAAATATGATCCAACTATTGAAGACAGTTACAGAAAACAGGTGGAAGTAGATGGCCAACAGTGCATGTTAGAAATTCTGGACACTGCTGGAACTGTAAGTAGTTATGGAGGATTGTTTTTTTTCCTGTATCCCATGTTCCATGTTTTCCTTTAATTTTATTTTGTTTATATCGCATCACCTGTTTGCAGCATATTAACAGTAAAGTTTCCTTATTGTTGCAGTTTTAAAGCTTTATTATTTTTTTCTGTTTTTATGCTTCTTTTGTATATTCTACCAATCTATCTCCAATAACACAAAAATAAACCCATTGTGCACTCTTATCCAGGTATATCCTTTAATCACAGTGACACTATACACTTCACTTCACTGATAAAAAAACAATTTTATACTCCATAAGTTCAGATATTATATACATAATCACAATCACCACATGCATGAATGCACGAAGAAGGTGCACGAAGAAGAACCTTGGAGCTAATATTGTTTTTAGATTGGCATAACTCGTGGTAGAGGTATTGAATGAGGGTTGCTAAATGGCGAGTTAGGGTGAGGGACATGAGTTTCAAATGTTTTATTTATTAGATATTGTTTTTAATCGTGTATAGGTGACACAAACTCAATGCTATTTGCATTAACTTTTATTGATTCATAAGATGGAAATAGATGAAAAAACACTGGTGAAGGATGCGTTTAAATTTAAAATAGTAACCCTTGCTTAGTTTTTTTTATATCTTTAAAGTTGATTACTTTGGACGTTTGCATTATAATAATATTTTCGCTTTGTGTCTGTAAAATTCTCTTTTAAAATGCAACAGGTATTGTATGAGACGACTGTTTCAGTTAGTATGGATGAATGACCAACAACCCAAAATTTTGAGTCGATTTTATTCAAAATTTGTACCTAGGTATTGTTTTTAGAGTTAATATTATGATTGGTTTATTTTTGATTTGTATCCTAGATATTTCAATAATGATACTATTTGCCATTGGTCTTAGCGTTACTGAGAATAATAATAATAATGTTAAAAAAGCTTCTAAACAGTTCCCCTCATAGAATAATTTTATTCTACCGATTTGCTCGTGAACACCTATTTGGTCGATATTAATACTCAAATAGTACTGATACCATTTATAAACACTAAAAAAATCAAAAAGGTAATTTTTAAACAACTATTTTTTCGAAAAGGGGAAAAAAATATGTAGTGTTTTTGTATGATTACATACTGCAATTATCCTGCGTAGCTTGCCCTCCTTAAATCAATGTACATTGAGAAATAGGTGAATTAGACAACAACAACCTGTGGACCATTATTTTTTTTTTTTTTTTTTTCCAAATTCAATTTTTATTTTTAATTCAACTTATAACTACTTAAATGCTAGACAAAAACTTAAAAACTAGCTTACAGAATAACTTAACTAACTTACTGGCCCCATACGGGCGCTCTAAATTATACTATAACTATATAATTAAAAATGCCTTTGGGCGTAAAAACTAACTTATAATGAAATTCAAAATTACTTAAAACTAAACCAGAAAATTTTTAAAAACTCGTTTTTCAAGACGTTTATTTTATATAAAAAACTTAAAACTACCCTTTACCTAAATAAAACTAAATTAACCTAAATAAAACTAAAATATACGTAAATATACGTACATAACTTAAAACTACTTAAAAATACTTAAAATAACTTAAAAATAGAACAGCCACCCGCAGCTTTTTTTTTTTTTTTTTTTTTGGCGCAGCAGCCAATGCATATATGCACACACGCTTAGAAATATGTATGTATTAATATAAATATTAAACAGCGCCAAATGCACATACACACCAACTAATGCAGTTTATGTGTTATATATTTTTTTGGTGCCACCACTGTCCTACATAAAATATACCTATTATACTTAAAAATACGTAGGTCGGCCAAGGCAACAACTTTGACTAACCATCAATATCAAGGTGGTCACCCAACCACCAGTATTTTTGAACTTGCTTATAAAAGTCCTTTTTGTCCCGAATTGGCACAGCTCTACTGAACCGCAGACGCTCTGCTCCGTTCCCAGAGCCGACGTCTCGACCATACAGGATTCGCCGATCCACAGTTCTACGGCCGACGTGGTAGATTAACGGAACCGCCAATCTATCCTGTATTAGCCCCCGACTGTCTAAATAGAGGAATGTCTCGGGCGGGATGAAACCGTTAAGACGAACGCTCTCACTATATTCATCATTAGGGTAGTAAGCCCCGAAAATAAGTCCATTGGCTGAGGTCATCGCTCTTGCAATGTGACCCCGAATCAGCTTAATTAAAAAGTTATCTATCCTGTTTATATTAGCCCCGTTGTATAAGACCTCGTTGGCATAATAATGTTTGTACTCCGACTCTGGTGTTCTGTGTAATTCAAGACAGGTCCTAAGACACTTCCTCTCAAACACCCGAATCTTTTCCATTTGAGATGGGGCAACGTTAAACCACACAGGGCACCCATAGGCAATCATCGGCCGGATGAGGGCCATGTAGCAAATCACCTTCACCCTGTTTTCAAGGCGGCTGCTATAAAACAACCGTCTTGTCAGAGCAAACGCTCCCCTAGCTCTGGCCAGAGCAGCATCTATATGTCGATTGAAATATAGATACTGATCTAGCCAGATACCAAGGTACTTTACCACATCTTTACTCGGCAGTGGATGTCCACTTGGTCCAACGATCACTAGATTTCTCCAGTTCTTTCTTGTATCCCTAGAAGCCTTAGACAAAGGGGTTCTAAACAGGATAGTTTCTGATTTCTGAAAGTTAATTTTTAACTTCCAGTCATCACAATATCGCTGAATCTTGTCGAAGTCACGCTGCAAGAGAATTCTGATGACTTCAACTTTTGGACCCGTCCTGTACGCTACAAGGTCATCGGCATACGCAATCGCATGAGTGAGACTACCTATCAGATCGCTGGTGTAAATACTAAAGAGAATCGGCGAGTTCACAGCTCCTTGCTGTAGACCGTTTTTAATATCAAAAGTTGTGGCGGAAGTTACATTGCCACTTTTGACAACAAACTTTCTACCATTGAGCATGTCATGAAGCATATATAACAGTGGTTTACTTATGCCGAATCTGGTTAATTTCAGATAAAGACCCTCTAACCATACGGTGTCGAAAGCCTTCTCTAAATCAACAAGAACGGCACCTGTGCATTGATTTTTCGCTTTGTTCCATTGAACATCAGAAACTAACTTAGACGCGGCATGAATAGTATCATGTCCCGCCTTAAAGCCAAACTGATTGTCTGGAATAATATTCTTGTCCTCAGCCCACTTGAACAGAGCTCTATGGAGAATCTTTTCGAATACCTAACTGATACTTGGAAGAAGACTTATCGACCGAAGATTTGCCGGATTGGAGCTGTCCTTTCCCTTTTTGGGGAAAGGATGGTCCACAGCTGTTTTCCAACTCACTGGATAATATGCATTATTCAATGCGTTGTTGAACAGTGTGGTATAAATGTCTATTGCTTCCTCAGGGAGATGTCGTAACACAATGTTGGGTATACCATCGACCCCCGCAGATTTCTTTTTCTTTAATGTTTGAAAAATTAACTGAAGTTCTACCTTCCAAATTAACAATGAACTGGGTCCATTTCGCTCGGCGATGGTGGCGTTTGCCAAGTTTTCGTCATTGAACCCGGTGAAACCAGTATTCTCAGATCGCCATTGCGTTATGTTATTTCCAAGATAGAAATTGTGCAGCAAGGCTCTGTTCTCCAGGTCATGATTCGGCCGAATGCTAGCATTAACCTTATACACCTGCTGGAAAGCAGCCCCTACAGCTTCTACCTTTTCCTGAGGATCTTCTATCATATAAAAATTATCATCGAAAACGGCACCTCCCGGATCAATTCCCGCAATCGTAAGTACGTCTTCGTTATCTGTTGTCCTCTGGAGTTTAAGACATGGAAGATCGTTTTGATCATTTCTTCTAAATATCTTATTTATTTGGGGAAACATACTAGGGTCGCTATAATTAACAGCCCGAATTCTGTTATCCCAATATAAATTAATAGATAATCTATAGTTTTGTCTAATCAGAACGTTAATGTTTTTGATCGACGACTAATCTCCTAGTCTCCAGATCACGTGTGTCCGTGAAACATCTGTACAGAAGTTTCAATCTAGTCAGCAGTCCACTTTTTTGTCGGTGTAGTGCGTCGATTGTCGCGTTCTTGTATAAACCAGTAGGGTCTTGTTTCTTATATTTTGGGATTGTTTTGTCCATTGTTCGTTTAATAGTCGTATCCATTTGAGTCAGAAACCCGTCGATCTCGAGGTTCGTCAGGTTTCTGTCATTTGGTGGAGAAATGTCCTCGGAACGTATTTCTCTTGCCAAGGCGTTGGAGAAGCGTGGCCAGCGCGTCTAACTGAAGTTGTAAGAGTGCACAAGCACATACTCATCCAATTCCACAAGTTCGCTCGGAAGCTGTATTACGGTGGCAAGACCGCAGTGATCACTGTCGTATTCAATTGTTCGTAAACAGTTTCTTGTCTGTTGATTTGTTGCGTCAGTTATAACAAGTCGTGAGTCAAGCAGTAAAAGATCAAAAAAGCCACTCCTAGGAAACGAAGGTCTATCTGTCGCAAAAAGATCGATCCTACACTCAACACTGTGACGACCCATCCAATTAAATAAATGGTACCCTCTTGGATTTTGAATTTGATTTCCCCAATCTTCATGTTTGGCGTTCAAATCTCCTGCCATGAGATAATAATTTTCATCCAAGTGCAGTCTTAAGCATTCGAAAAGTTTTTCGAGTTCTGCGATAAAATTAGTGCTTCGGGTGCGTACGCCGCGATCAAGTACATTCGTTTCCCCTGAAGGAGCGGAATGCAAATGATGCAGGCTTCTAGCTGCCCAAATCTTCGCACTTCACTATTATATATAACCTTATGTTTAATGCCCTTTCGTATGATGATTGCGACCCCACCCCCTTGAGAGGAGTTAGGCCGATCCCTTCGCACGATATTGTAATTATTATTAGTCAATTTGTGTTTCTGGGTAAGCTTAGTTTCGCTAGCCATAAACACATCGGGACTTTGGTCTTGCAGCAAATGAAAGGGATTTGCTCTACGTTCGGTCCTAATCAGCGAATTTACATTCACAGCTAGGATCTTAAAGGGTCACTCAGGCAGCGCGCCTTTAACCATTTCGCGTTGCCGGCAGAATAGAGTAGAGGTAATCCACCCTAGCCGCCAGCTCCCTGATCTGTTTTTGCACGTCGGTTAACTGACCATGAATGGTCATCAACACCTGCATCAGATCTGCCTCTGGCGCAGGAGCCGTAGGCACTTGGACCTGTTTGGCTATCTGTGGTTGAGGCTGTACCGTGTTTCCCTTTCCAGACGCGATTTGGGCGTAAGAAGTTGCGGGATTGACGGAAGTTGTTTTCTGGCGTACTTCAGGGCGTCTCACCTCAACTGTTTTCTTTTGGGCTTTGTTTTGCTTTATCTCCTGAAACTTCGGACATCCCCGATAGTTTGCGGGGTGCCCGGAGCCTCGGCAGAGCGCACATTTTAACTGGGTCATATCTGTGACCCTATCTTGCCCGAGTTTACACTCCACTGTTTTGTGGGTATCTCCACACTTAACGCAGACAGTTAACTGCAACGTGTCCGAACCCTTGGCAGTTCATGCATTGAAGCATGTCTTTCTGCTTATTTAGTTTTTCCCATCGTACAACTTGGTAATCCAGGACTGTTATATTCCTTAGACCACTCAATTTGCTTTGGAGCGAGAGTTGAACTAGGAAGAATGGTAAATTCCGTTTCTCCCGTCTGGCTTTGACTGTGGTGAACGGTCTGCCCCGATAAACTCGAGATCGTCGCTCGCCACTTAACGGAGCTCAGCTAAGAGCGCCTGCGGATCCGTAGAGGATTCGATACCCTTCAGGAGGACTGTTTGAAGCTTGTCTTCCTTCGGGGTGAAACTATAATATTCTGTTCTAGTTTGAGACAGAAGGTCTTTCACTTTTTTGTAGTGCTCTAAAGATGAGCACTGAATGGAATGCCTGTCTGCGTTAAGCCGCTTAATTATAAAATTGTTGCCTATGACCGACCTACATATTTCAATAGAGTCTTTTATATACATTTTATAAGTATTAATAGGTGGCACCTTACCTTTCTTTGCTTGTGGCTGTTGCTGTTGTTGCTGTTGTTTTTGTGACTGCTGCTGTTGTCTCTGCTGCTGTTGCATCGTCTGCTGTTGGGTCTGCTGCTGTTGTAACTGCTGCGGTTGTTGCTGTTGCGGTTGTTGCTGTTGCTGTTGTTGCTGCTGCTGTTGCTGCTTCTGTGTCTGTTGTCGTTGCTGTTGTGGTTGTTGTTGTTGTTGTTGTTGTTTTTGTTTTGCTTGCTGTTGCTGAGGCTGATGCTGTGGTTGCTGAGCCGGTTGTTGTGGCTTATGAAGCTGTTTCTGTGGCTGCTTCTTTGACTGCTGCTTATGTTGCTGCTGCTGGTCTGGGAGTGGTTGTTGTTCATGAGGAAGCTGCTTTTGTTGCGAAGCTTGCTCTTGGAGCGCTTGTTGGCGGGTGCGCTGCTCAAGAGCAACTATGCGCTCCTTCTCCCGTCTTGCCTCCTGCTTCTTTTTGAGCGCTTCAACAAGCTCTATGAGCGAAGAGATTTTTTCCGTCAAAGCCTCAATTTGCTGGTCCTCTTCTTCGTCAGACAGCTCAACTACCTCGCCACTTACGTAATTTCGGATTGTCGGC
Source organism: Baccha elongata (assembly GCA_951217065.1). Taxonomy (NCBI): domain Eukaryota; kingdom Metazoa; phylum Arthropoda; class Insecta; order Diptera; family Syrphidae; genus Baccha; species Baccha elongata. The sequence continues at coordinate 466,584 of CATNUY010000089.1, forward strand.
GGCGATCGGATGCATGTCATCCGCCTCAGCTTCATCGTCGCCTTCTTCGTTGTCGTTGCTTTCGTTATCGTCGTTAGAGGAGCTATCTAACTGCCTCTGTATTTTGGCCTGAGCCGAAGCCTTGGCTGAACGCCCGCGCCCTCCTATTTTCTGGGCTGCTTCTATGTCTGAGATACGCTTCTTTACTACCAGGTTTGGTTTGTACCTAATGTAGCGCCTTCTCTTCAGAGGATCTTGTTCATCGACACATGCCGGTCCTGGATTTTTCCCTTTAATAGGGCTCGATGTCTGCAGTTGCCATGCTGCTGGTTCCGACCTCGGCACGTGCCAATGACGATGTTGTTGTAGTTGTCGTTGCTGTTGTTGCTGTTGTTGCCACTTTGGGCTTTACTGGTCCTGCTGCTGCTGCTGCTGTTGTTGTTGCTTTTTGGGCTTTGGACTGCCCTGCTACAGTTGCACTTTGAGCTTGGCCTGATGGCCCCGCTACTTGACTGTCGGATGACACATCACCTGATGCTCCAACTGTCTTCCTTGTAGTTGGGGGACCATCTTTCGATGTCCCCGTAGGTTTTCCCATCTCTCTTTCTAGGTCCTCTCTATTTCTGGTCACCTTTTCCCAGAATTGGTTTTAAAAAAAAGCCCTGACCAAAGTGGGACTCGAACCCACGCTCTCCAGATCCGTCGTCTGCCACTCTACCACCTAGGCTAACTTGCCACTTGAAAATGGTAGGTTAAACTATCTACTTAAAACACTCGCGTCTCTAGTTGAAATTTACACTGTGAAAGCCGCCAACGATGTGCACTCTTCCACGGTTGCTGAACGACTGGAGTTATAGCTATTTTATGGCTGCCATGCCAATCATCAGACTCCTTTTTTTTATTAGTGTCGCTCGTATATTTACAATATCATGTTTATAAAAAAAAAACGTTATTGAATTATTGTCTGGAACAGGAATTAGACCTCCCATACATGGTCATCACACTGCAACCGGTTTAGGTATAAGTTAACAAATAAAACATTCTTCACCATAAAACACCTAACGGAAGTTCCTACGTTGAACATAATCCAGAACAACGAATGGATAATGATACGTAAGAGAATGCGCTGACGTTGCGTCTAGCACCATCATGTTGACGACACTAGGAATGTGCATGTCGGTCACCTGAGACCGGCAATCACCTTAGCTTTGAGTGAGTTTGTAAGATAGAATCAACTTATTTTCAGTTAGTCTGAAATAAAGAGAAGCTTCCCTCCAGAATAAAAATATTTTTTTTTAAAACTTTTAAATGTAAACTCGTTTAATTGGCGCCCGAGCAGGGACCCAGCGCGGTGAAAGCTATTTAAGTGAAAGCAATTGAAGTGTTTCGATCCAATTGCTAAGCCCATTTTGCGTGATGCCGGTTGTAACAATTTCGCTTCCTTGAAACCCACTTACGTGTCCTCAAGTAGTTCCGTGGGTACAAACGATTAGCGATATTTGACATTTGAGTGTCGTGTGTTGTGTCAAGCTCGCAATCCGCTTAATATTTCCGTATTCTGGGTCCGGGAATCCAACTCTTTTCAAAAAAGAGAAGACTTTGTTCATCTTTTAGAAGGTCCTAGAAACGCCTCTAGTAGACCATGAGAGAAGTGCGACCAAGGATCCCAAGTAACCCGATAGGGATAAAAAGGAGAAATCTAAGGAGCCGTCGTGGAGCAATGAAGATAATAGTATTGTAAGTTATTACAAGTTATATATAAGAAGTGATAGTGATTTACAAGTAAAAAAGAAAAACAAAAATAAGAATCAATTAAAAAATTTCAATTTAAACCACATAAAATTCTATCTAGGTATTGTTTAAACTAAATTTTTTTCAATTTCTTAAAAAAAGTAAACCAGTACTCCCCTATTTTAAACAAAATCGTTCATAAAAAATGCCAGATTTAAGATCAGGTATGTCCACAGCGGACCCCAACAATCAACCCTAAGAAAGCCCTTAATTAGTATCGATTCCTGTCCCTTGTCATAATCCAAATCAAAATCCGAGTCAAAATCCAAACCGATATCCAAACCAAAACACCGTCACTGCCCATGTTGATCAGAACCGTCAAGTAGCTTCAACAGAGGCCCTTGATATCCTAGTTTCCTCAATAGTTAATCGAGTGTTCGAAACCAAAGGCCCTTCGCTTATTCAGGAAACCTTAAATGGTGGCCAAGACTATTTTCCTGGTTCAGACCAGACTATCGCCTCAGAACATAGAGATCGATTAGACGACATAGACGAAATTCCCGACGTTGTCCGCTGCCTTCGGAATTTTGCTGGAGATCCTGCAGAATTCAGTAGCTGGAAGAAAAGTGTTGACCGAATCTTGCAAATCTATGAACCTATCATAGGAACGCCAAAATACTTCTGTATATTGAGCGTTGTCCGCAATAAAATAATAGGAAACGCAATAATAGGAACAGCATCTCAAGATGCTTATCCATGCATTACGCAGATAAGCGTAATGTTACGACTATGGAATATCAGATGACATCCTTAAGTCAAGGAAATAAAAGTACCCAAGAATTTTACCAGACCATTTATTCCCATTTATCCTCGATTTTGGGTAAACTTTCATGCATGGATGTAGGTACTGAATCCATGAACTTACTTACCCAAACGTATAGGGATAAAGCCTTAGATACCTTTATCCGTGGATTAAAACGCGATCTACTTAGACTTCTAGGCATAAAGGAACCGGTTGACCTTCCGCAGGCATTACACCTTTGCCTTAGGTTGGAGAACCAAAGGTTTAGATCATATCAAACGTGTCCAAATAATTATAATCATAAAAGTCATGCTTACCAACCATCTAGGAACAAATTTCCACCTCTTTACCCCAACGTAGATCCTCCTAGGCAGAATTATCCACCACTTTTTTACGGCAATCAACCATCTGCCAACTTTCAACAGCCACCTCGAACGAATAACTACGCACGTGGATTCAACCCGAATTACCAACAACATTTTCGCCAAAGCCAGAAGCCAAAGACGTTCAGGTTTCCTCAGGTTCATCAACAAGTGGATCATGTAACCAAGCGAGGGATGTCCTCCAACAAAACCGACAAAGATACAACAAAACCGACAAAGATACCAAAAACTACCCTATATTAAGTAGTGATGTGCCAACTCATATTTTTTTAGCCCGAGTTAACTCGAGTTAGAATTCAAGCAACTCGAGTTGGAAATCGAGTTGGCTAACTCGGTTTTAAATTTTTATTTTATGATTTGCACTTTTTCAGTTAAATAAAAACTAAACATATGAAATATTTGTACCTATGTACCTACCTCTACTTGAAAATTTGCATAAGCAACTCGGTTAGAAAGAACAATAACAGTCAAAAACAATATTATAACTCGAATTGATTACACTGATGATGAAGGATAGGAGACGGTGACAACGAAACCACCATAAAAATCGAGTTAGTTGTTCAATGTATTCGAATAACACAACAAAACAAAATGCCCATAAGCAACTTGGTTAGAAAGAATAAGAACAGACTCAGAAAACAAACTCAGAAAACAACTCGACTTATAACTCGAGTCGAATACACTGACATATGGTGATGGTGACGAGAGTGTTCATACAAGAAGTTGTGTATGTTTCGGTTCGTTCTGTTCTATCGGTTTCACCAACTCGGTTTGATCTCATAACTCGGTTTGACTCGAATTAGGTGTAACTCGAGTTAACTCGGTTTATTAATGCGAGTTGATACATCACTAATTTTAAGTGCAGGACGAAGAGCGGTGACATACTTAATGTCCTCATTGACACAGGCTCTTCAAAAAATTATATTCAAGCTTCCCTTGTTTCAAAACCTTTAGTTTCAGTTTTGTCAGTGCTCTCGTTGGGGAAGGTCCCCTCTGTGTTGTGTGTCGTCTGCTGTGTCGATTTTCCTCCGTTCTGTTTTTTATTCGTCGTGTCCGTGCGTCATATTCATCGTTTTCGTCGTGACTCGTGATAAATAATATACACATCACAAATACAAAAACAATAGAAATAAACAATAATCAAACGCTAAACCTCGAAAAAAAAAAAAAAAAAAAAAAAACAATAGTGCAAACCATTTACATAAAAGCCGATAAGATCCCGCAATAACAATATTAAAAGCAATAAAGCACAGCATCTCCAAAAAAAAATCAACAAAAAAAATGCCTAGCATAGCACAGTGAGTACCCATCCTCTTTCCCTCCTTGCACAAACAGTTGTATGGCTTATCATGTGCATTACATTGCAATGTGTTTTTTTTTTAGCTCACACAATGTATGTACATGATTTGTCACCAACAACAGACGAATAGAGGATTATTGTTTTGAATTCCAGGGTCGGGTCGGTTCACGTCACTGTTAAGGCATAACACTAACAGGGGCGTTGAGTCGAAACGAAGTCTGTGATTCAATTCAATTATCTTCTTAGAGCTCGTCTGTTTTAGTTTTGAAATCTTTAAATATTGCAATGACTGAGAATTTCAGGGTCGATTATAGTAATATTCGTGGGTTAAGAATGAATTTTCTGTCGACGTACCTCCACACTGTTTTAAACAGGCCAGCTGTTCTGGCACTAAGTGAAACCCAAGTAGGTGAGGCTACCGATCCTACTGAATTTTATATTCAAGAGTATAACCTAGTGCCACTATTCCTTCCCCACCATGGCCTCGCCGTTTATATCAGAAGTGATGTTGCTTACCAATTTCAACCACAGTACAGCTCTTTTTTAAATCCCCTCTTTAATTTTATGTGGTTCAAATTTTCCGTTAATAAGCACATCATCCATTACTGTTTCATTTATAGAAGCCCAAATTTGGACAGGGTTTCAACTGCTAACGAATTTGACTCACTGTCCTCGCACTGAAATCGTTATTACGGGCGATTTCAATGTACACAATTCTTCCTGGCTTCTCCATTCGAGCAAGACAACACCCGAAGGAGTGTGTGCTGAGATTTTTGCTGAGTTTAACCACCTTGCTCAGTTGGTCAATGAGCCCACTCGAATACCGGACATTGACGGCCAAGCAGAAAACACTCTTGACTTGTTCCTTACCTCTGACCCTGATAAATATGCAATAAGTGTATTATCGCCTCTAGGCCGATCTGACCATTGTGTCATATCCGCAAATTTCTCGTGCCAAAAAATCCCAGTTAAAGAAAGAGCTCCTAAGAGAACCGTTTGGCAGTACGAGAAAGCCGACTGGGACGGCCTCAATAATTTTTTCAGGATCTTTAACTGGTCACTATGCTTCCTCGATAGTGACGTAGATTCCAGTGCGGATATGCTCACAAGTTTAATTCTTTTGGGAATGAGAACTTTTATCCCGAATAGGGTTAAAAGCATCAGACCTAAAGAGAACGCATGGTTTGATATGAGCTGTAAAGAGGTTATCAGGGTTAAAGAGGTAAGTTTCCGTTGTTACAAAGCCAACCCTACTGAGGAAAATCGGAATAAGTTTAAACAAGCCAGGAAGGCCTGCAATGTCCATATTCGACGGACCAAATTTTTACATGACCAAAAACTAAGGCAAAAAATACTGCAATGTCCCAAAGGCAGTAAAAATTTTTGGTCATTTGTGAAAAACATGAAGAATTCTTCCTCTTCCTCGGTCCCAACGCTCATCGATGATGATACTCCAGTGGTTAGCTCTCTTGCGAAAGCTAACCTTTTTGCTAGGCAGTTCGCCGCCAACTCTTCGCTGCCAGAGAGTGTCATGACTCCGCCAGTTCTTGAGCGCGTTAATGATTCCATGGGACAAATCTTCTTTCGCACTCGTGCTGTGGCGAGGGTCCTAAAAGATCTCAACATACACAAATCCGCTGGCCCGGATGGTATCCCCGCTATTGTTCTGAAGAGGTGTTCTTCAACGCTGGCAAAACCATTGCGTAAGCTTTTCCATCTATCCTATTCTTCTGGGCTCGTTCCGAGTAGTTGGAAAACAGCATTTGTCCAGCCTATACCCAAAAAAGGCGAATCCTCCTCTCCCTCCAATTATCGTCTGATTGCACTTACGTCCCTTCTTTCTAAGGTCATGGAAACGCTGACAAATTATCAGCTTAAGAAATATCTTGAAGAACGAAAGCTTCTTAATGACCGGCAGTACGGCTTTCGCAGCAACAGGTCCACTGGTGATTTGATGGCATATCTCACCGAACAGTGGAACAAATCTTTACATCGTTTTGGAGAAAGTAAGATTGTTGCACTCGATATTTCAAAAGCATTTGATAGAGTTTGGCACCAGGCTCTCTTATCGAAAATGCGTGCCTTCGGTATTGATGAATTCCTCCTTCGTTGGATTAGAAACTTTCTTTCGAACCGTTCAATACAAGTTGTACTGGACGGGTTCAAGTCTGAAACCCACAAAATAAATGCTGGTGTGCCCCAGGGCTCCGTTTTGTCTCCGACCCTCTTTCTCATTTTTATAAATGATCTCTTGTCTGTAACTTCTAATCCAATTCATTGTTTCGCTGACGATAGTACCCTTAGCTTTTCATATTCGTTCCCAGACTCACATCCCTCCCTTTCAGGTGTGGAACTGCAACGGCAAAATATGATAAGCTCATTAAACTCTGACTTAAACAGCATTGTACAATGGGGAATAAAAAACCGCGTAGAGTTTAATGCTTTGAAAACTCAATGCTTTCTTGTATCGTTGAAGCGAGATATACCCCCCTTGCCACTGTCCATGTGTGGCACTTGCATCAGTGAAACCGAACATCTCCAGATTCTTGGTATGTGTATCACCGACCACCTCTTGTGGAATGATCACATATGCGATGTCGTCAAAAATGCCGCAAGATGTCTAGGTTTTTTAAGACGATGCAAGAACTTCTTTTCCCCTTCTGATCTGGCTACCATCTACAAAACTTACATACGGCCAAAGCTTGAGTACAACTCCCACATTTGGGCTGGTGCTCCAGTAACGTACTTAAGTCTTTTGGACAGTATCCAGAGAAGAGCATTTAAGATGATTGGTGACCGTACCATCGTTGAGACTTTTACGTCACTTGAACATCGACGTAATGTCTCATGCCTCACCCTCTTTTACCGTTACTTTAATGGTTTATGCTCTAGTGAAATAGCCAGTTGCATTCCTCCCCTTAAGATATTCAACCGTAATACCCGCGCCTCCAGCAATGCCCATCAGTTCACCCTCGAGCCCAACTTCGGACGTACGGTCATGTTCAGAGAATCGTTCTTTAGCCGTACTACACGAATGTGGAACTCTCTTCCACACTCTGTCTTCCCCAGTTATTGCAGTGTTCAGGAATTTAAGACTAATGTTAACCGACACCTCATCCTTAACCCTCTCCGTCTATCCCATTTTTCCTAACGCTCGCACTGTGCTTTGGCATAAAAAGGGAACAAAAACCCCTTGAGTGCGTGCCTATTATAAAAAAAAAAAAAAAAAAAAAGAGAATCAGCAGTGTTTCTTTGCTAAATCTATAGCAGGAGACATTAAAATATCCCAGTACACAATGATTAACTTATATAATCTGGAAAACGTTAACTTAAAGTTTTTCCTTTTGCCAACGCTGCAAACTTTTCATGGCATCCTTGGCAACGATAGTCTCACGGAACTATCGGCTGTCATTCATACAAAAAGCATTTTCATGACAATTTTCAATTCTGTAAAAATTAATATTGAACAATTAAAGTCCCCTTCTGTGAATGCCATAAATATAGGAACCGACCATATGACCATATCACAGCAAAGTCTTTTAAATAATAGCTCGTTTTTCAAATTTGTTTTCAGAACCGGACGAAAAACTAACGTTTACAACGAGAGTTATAGGAGAGATGCGAACCTTCACCGATTTACCCGTATATAGCAAGTATTATCCTTTTCCGATGTCACTTTAAAACGAAGTTGAGACTCAGATTCAAAAGCATCTGGAAAACGGAATCGTTAGACCGTCTAGATCCCCATTAAACTCACCAGTGAGGGTTGTACAAAAAAAAGAAGATTCTGCCGGGTTAAAACAATATCGTATGGTTATAGATTATAGGAAGCTGAATAGCGTAACTATAGCTGAACGCTATCCGATCCCGGAGATAGGAGAAGTCCTAGCACAACTCGGCGAGAACAAATATTTTACAGTTCTCGATCTAAAAAGCGGGTTTCACCAGATTCCGTTAAGTGAATCTGACGTTAAAAAAACTGCTTTTTGAGTTTACTAGACTCCAATTTGGCCTAAAAAACGCGCCATCTATCTTCCGAAGGTCACTCGATGACATCCTTCGAGATCATATCGGTAAAACTTGCTATGTCTATATTGACGATATAGTTATTTTTAGCAAAACTGAAAGTGACCATGCCGAGCATATAGAGCAGATCTTCAAAACACTATTCGATGCAAATATGAAGGTACAGCTTGACAAGCAGGAAGTAGAATTTTTAGACTTCATAATAACTTCAGAAGGTATAAAAACTAACCCCGCAAAAGTCGAAGCAATAAAAAACTTTAACCAACCACAAACTCTGAAGATCTGCGTTCGTTCCCCCCCTAACATCCCTTTTAAGAGGGGAGGATGGACGTGTGTCTAAGACACAGTCCGCTAAAAAGAACATTTTTCTCGACCATACCGCTTTAGACTCTTTTCAAAAAATTAAGAATTCCATAACTTCCGAAGACTTTATTCTCAAATACCCAAATTTCAATAAACCATTTAAGTTAACGACCGATGCCTCCAATTTCACACTCGGTGCTGTTTTGTCTCAAGAAGGCAAGCCAATTACGTTCATTTCACGAACGCTTAGTGCAACGGAGGAAAATTACGCAGCTAACGAGAAGGAGATGTTAGCAATTATATGGGTCTTAAGCTCATTGCGTAATTATTTGTATGGGTCCGCCCATATCAAGATTAATATTGACCACCAACCTCTCACTTACGCCCTCCGTACTAAAAATAACAACAGTAAAATGAAGAGGTGGATCAATTCTAGAGGAATACAATTACGAATTGCAGTATAAACCTGGCAAAAGCAACGTTGTTGCAGATGCATTTTCACGCCCTCCACAAGCGTCACCAATAAACTCGTTAACACTTACAGAACACAGCGATGAAAGCCCGTCACATAACCTTATTCAAAGTGTCGAAATACCTATAAATTGCCTTAAAAACCAAATAATCTTGCAGAATGGTATGACCTCCGACCATAAGTTTGAAGCAGTATTCCCAACCTATCATCGACATACAATAACTGAACCAAATTACGATAAGATAAACCTTAAAGCCATTTATAAAAAAACTCAACCCTTCCGTTATAAACTCCATAATAGCTGAAGAACAGATCATGGGTAAAATCCAGGAAATATATCCATCTAACTTTAATAACTATAAGAAGATGCGCACAGTCACAGGTTACAAATCTTGTAAATGAACAAGAACATCATTGTCCGAACCCATAAGCGAGCAAATCGGAATGAAAAACAAAATGCAATGAAGATTCTTGAAAAATACTACTTTCCGAAAAGAGAAACAAATTGAAAGGAATAATCAAACTCTGTATTGTTTGTAAGGAGATCAAGTATGACCGGCATCCAAATAAGCCCGAAATTCAAGCAACTCCGATTCCACAACATCTAGGACACATCGTGCACCTGGACATTTTCCTTACAGAAGGTAAAACAGTTTTAACAGCTTTTGACAAAGCTTTTGAAGAAGTAAGACAACCCCTTAGAGATCCTTTCATATTTCGATATTCCAGAAATGATAGTCATAGACAACGAGAGAGCTTTTAGCTCAGCATCCATAAGGTTTATGCTCGAAGACGAACTCGGAATCAAAATTTTTAGACACCTTCATACACCAGCTCCGACCCAGCTTTACTTGAAAAAGCACGACAAGTTAACATAGACAAAATAACAGCTGAACAGGAATTAGATCTCCGCAACCATAATAAAACTAGGCAACCCATCAAAACTTATGATCGTGGTGACATTATTTATGTGAATACAAATAGAGGGAAAGGCTCAAAACTCTCTTCAAGATACCAAAAGAAAATCGTTAGCAGAAATAGAACTACCACTGTTACAACTCAGTCAGGCAAAATTGTCCATAAGTCAAATATAAAGAATTAAAAGAAAAAAACCTTTATTTCTAGACTCCTTATAGCAGCATGTGCTGCTGATGTTCAAATATTGGACTATACGAACTCCCAACTGATTACTATGGCCACGGGAACTGCCAAGGTACAAACCGGAACATTTCGTACTATCCATGTCATCGATTTAAGCCAACATGAGGAAGTACTGAAACAAATAGAGAAATTTATTTCGGAAAAAGTCAGCACGGATAACCCCATCCTTTCTTTCCTTGTAACCGAAATCTCACAAATCCATTCCCACCTTAACAGACTCATCCCGAAAAACAAAATTAAAAGATCCTTAGACTTCCTAGGCAGTGCCTGGAATTATAGACTACGCTCTACACTGGGCCAAGGCCAATATTATAAATACATATATACTGTCTAAAATTGAAATTAATATTATAGAAGACAAATAAGGAAAACATGCCTTATATAAATGTAATAGGGGCATTAGAGTTTGCCGAAGTAAAAATTGCATCGAATAACTCATTAATATTATATATTTTAAGTTTGCCAAAGACTGATGACGAATCTTGTAAAACAACTTTAATTAAAGACGTAAAAAAGGGCAAAATTATAAATAAAATAAATTATAAAAATATATTAGAGTGTAAGAATAAAATGTACGGAATAAAAATTTCATGCGAAACTTATAACCAGTTATCCGTATGCTCTAGTAGCAATATTATAGATATAAGTAATACTTCTTGCATCCCAAATCTACTCAAAAGCCGGAAGCCGAACTGCACGGAGATGAACAACCGGCACATTCCAGCGTTTTCAGAAGCAGCATCAGGTGTCATATTCCTGAATCAATTTGTGGGACGGATCGAACAAAGAAACGATGGAACTCAATGGAACGTTCGTCATTCATTTTCATGATGCATCGATCAAAATTGGAGACAAAGTCTACACGTCAACGGAAATAAGTTCCTACAAACGCTTACCAACCATTCTACAACCAGCATCCGATCAACAACACGCAGAAGAACAGCTGTCACTTCAAATGATGAAAGAGCTCAACGTGAAGAACTCTAACTCTAACTCCTCGAAACACTCACCAAAATTAACGCCATCGCGAAATTCTGTGTATCAATTTTATTGATTGCACTTACCTTCCTTAGTGTACTAAAGCTCTGGAGGAAAAAAACTAAGGCACCAGAGGTCAAACCTAGAACAACAAATACAACACCAGCGACCGAGTCTATGGAAGCAGAGGCAAACGAGACGAGGCCAACAGTTGTACAGCTTCCTGCAAAAGTATCACCACGCATAAGCCAAAAGCAACTCTTTTGACTCAATTGGCAAACCGGGGCGTTTTAACGCATAAAACATTCTTCACCATAAAACACCTAATGGAAGTTCCCGCGTTGGATATCATCCAGAACAAAACGAATGGATAATCATACGTGAGAGAATGCGCTGACGTTGCGTCTAGCACCATCATGTTGACGACACGAGGAATGTGCATGTCGATCACCTGCGACCGGCAGTCACCTTAGCTTTGAGTGGGTTTGTAAGGTAGAATAAAATTATTTTAGTCTTAAATTTGAACTAAAATAAAGAGGAGCTTCCCTTTAGAATAAAAATATTTTTTCAAAACTTTTAAATGTAAACTCGTTTAGTTTATATGTTAAGCTCAACTCAATTGTGTTGAGCTTAACAAGTAATTTTTTAGTGAATGAATAAACACAATTGAGTTATCTCAACATGCATCTAAAATAAAAAAAGGAGTCTGATGATTGGCGTGGGAGTAGGGTTACCATCGACAAAAATTAAAAAGCCTGTCATTCAAGAATAAAAAGCCTGATTTTTGAGAAAAAAAGCCTGACAACAATTATTTTTTTTTAAATATAGTAAGGTTAATTTAAATTATGTACGTTAGAAGATTTTTGTTTAATAATTCACTATCCAATTACATTTTATGTAATTTAGATAGTGGAATCTGGGTTGGCTACGTTTTCCCGCGTACGGTTCCCGTAAAACGTTTGCCTGCGTAACGATAGGCCGACACACAATTTCGTGTATCGTTCCCCGCTAGTAAAATTCCAACGTTTCGGGTAGAATATTCTCAAATTCACAAAAACTTTAAAAGAGTCAAATATGAATATATGTATGTATGTCCAAAAGCTCTAGATTTTACCCAGGTAATACCCGGGTTTTACAACTACCCGGGTTCAAAAATACCCAGGTATTACCCGAGTAATCGGAATATTGTGTATGTGGAACCGTTATGGTCTTCAGGAATCTTTATTATGAACTGAATCTTTATAGATAATTTAATTCAAATGTTGGCCGCGACTAAGCCGCCGGTGAGCCGTCTGGTTCATGCGGAAGTTTCAATTTGTGTTCCCTCTTTCCATCCTTGCGAATGTAACAGAGGCATTTGACTTTACAAAACCAAGAACAAAAACAAAATAAAGAGATCCGAAACATTTCGGACTTGTTAACAGACCCCTAGATTGTGCGATACCAACTTTAAATTTGTGTCATGTTTGTTTCAATTCAATTTTTATTTCATGGATATCTTTTGATTGAATATACCTAAAAGCATACCTAGGATGGAAAAAAAGCCTGACAAAGCACGAAGCCTGGCCTGAGCCTGACAAAGCTGTAAAATGCCACGTCAGGCCAAATCCTGGTGTTTGGTAGCCCTACGTGGGAGCCATGAAATAGATATAAATCCTGCACCAACACTAGGTGCTCACAGGTTGTTGCTGTCTAATTCATCCACTTCCAAAAAAAAAAACGTTAAAAAATAAATCAACTAAAATCTCAAATAAATTAACCTCGGAAAACTTCGAGAAATCTTCTAGTTTTTGGTTTTTTCTTTCCGAATATGTTCTTGGTTCAAGACATCTGCTTCACGCCATCTGTTTTCTCTAGGGAATCTGAGAAGATTTGTACTGGGCACAGTTCTTCGATGCTATTATAGAAGTATTTTCCCAAAGTTTTATTTCTTATGTGGCAGAGGAAGTGGGTTACGCCTTCGTGCTTAGCCTCGTAACTATATCCTCTTTACGAGTTGTTTTCAGTTAGTCGTATTATTTTAGCATGTTGTTGCCAATTCGTGCCTTTTGCGCAATTGCATTCGTTCTTTTTTGACTTATTGCGGCTAATGATTTCTAGTAACCTCTCAGGTGTTTAAAGTTGTCCATCTTGAGTTAACTCTTGACATAATTTCGTTACAATAAGTTTTAGATCACATAACGAGGTTTTACGACGTCTTCAAAGAGTTCTAAGCCAATGAATTCTTCGAACTTAAGTTCAAGCTTGCTTTAACGACGCATATAAACTACGTATGTATCAATTTTAAATGTATTTGACTTATTTATCTTTTTTCGTGAATCGGCAAATAATTTTAAAGTAGGGTAAATTCATCAACGCATCACTGCATGAATGATGCCTAAACCATATTGTAAAACGTTCATAAATGCAAACAACTGGCATCACTTCAATCTTCAAGTGTAAACTATTTATACCGGTGGTAAACTTTATGCCGGTGATCGACTGATACAATTAGTGCAGGAAAATGAAAAGTAAACAATTAAAAATGGTATAAAATAAAGTTTATGTTATTTTCAACTTTGAGGAAGTAATTTTGCAGCGAAAATAGTAATAAAACACATAAATCTGCATTTTTTAAAAAATGATTTTAAGTTATTAGAATTAGGTATTTGTAAAATTTTACTCAATTCTTATTAATGTATATAAAGCAGTTTTTGCGTATTTCGTATTCAATTATGTGAATCAATTTTAATGAATCAAACTATATTTTACTACTTTCTCCACCATAATAAACAAGGGGCCCAACTATGTAACTCGATTCTACTTTTGATTCTATTCGCAAATCATTTCCGATTCTACTTTCAACTGGCACTATGTATGAAATGAGAATCGAATAAAATAAATCCCAAAAATATCCCACGATATTTCCGATTTTCGAACGAGTCTCGCATTCTATTTGACAGATGAATTGAAAAAGGAGTCAATAAACATTTTTTTTTTGTGAAACATTTTAAATTAAATCAAGTTTTTGAATGAATATTAACTTAAGTTGTTGAGTTTTATCAGATTGTTTCCAATGGGAAGTAAATTGGAACAAGAAAAAACGCTATAAATGTAATACATTGTACTTTGTACAAAACACGGAGGTAGGTATAATGGTAGGTTATTAAAAATGCAAGTACATATATTAAAGCGATTACAGAGTGAAATGTTTTATTTTCAGTTTTGCAATAAAAATAGCGCTTTTAGAAGATGAATTTATGTGTTGTTCCTTGAATTTTTTGTTTGTAAAAATCGGTGCGTTTCGTCATTGTGTTGGCCAAGAACATTAACTTCAGAAGCTTTTGTGTTCGCACTTTAAAGTGAGTCCTTACGTTGAAAATGTGTTATTGATTAGTTAAAAACACTAAAATAAATATTAACAATTACAAAAAATATGTTTTCATGCATATTGTATGCTTTCGTTTAATTTTAAATGATTGCTCGCAAACACATTTGCATGCGAACAATATTATGCGAATTCGAATGGTTTTGACATCTACTTTCGAGTTAGGTAGTGCCAAATTTGCGAAAGGAAATTTTTTTCATTCGACTTTCGTTTATTAGAGCGTTCTTATAGAATTACAGAGTTCGGATTTTGCGAATTCGATTATTTTAATTGTAGAATCGAGTTACATAGTTGGGCCCAAGTATTTTTTTACGCAACAAATAATCGATCAGTATCGCATAGGCAACAACTGTAAGGCATCAGCTCCGCGAGAGATCATCTGATGCCGAATCACTGCACAAATAGTTGACGTTTCTGAATTTATCCGTACATAATATGATAAAATGATGAGAAGTATTCCGATCACACAAAAAATAATAGAATATCTACCTGTCCCTGGAGAAACTAACCTCAATTCCTTCCAATATATAAATAGAAATTCATTTTGTATCGAAATAAAATGCCTGATTTTTTAGATTCGCTTTTTTCATACGGTATTAAGAGTTGTAGAAATTTAGAGTTAAACCATTAATTAACTGATTTATATCGTAAACTAGGTTCAAGTAAGTTTTAAGTAAGTAAGTAAGTAATTCGTTTATTGAATCGATGATTTTATACATTGGTTTACATTCTTTCTCATGAGAGCATTTTTTACGGCATCATGAGAGGTGTTATCAAAGGCACCTTCTATATCTAGGAATGCACATATTGCCGTTTCTTTTGATTCTAGAGCTCCTCTTATGGTATTGGTGAGTTCGTATAGGGCAGTCTCAGTTGATCTGCCTGCTCTATAAGCATGTTGTCTATGATTCAGTGGCAAAATCGTTAATACTTCTGAAGTTATCAATTCTCTTTTCCAGTGTCTTCAGAATGAAATATGTTAAGCTTATTGGCCTGAAAGACTAAGGATGTGTAGTATCTTTTTTTCCTGTTTTAGGGATGAAGATAATTTTTACTCTTCTCCATAGACTTGGTATGTACCCAAGTGCTATGCTGCTTCGAAGCATGCTGATTAGATATGGCATGATTAATTCTTTCCCATTTTGTAGTAGGGCTGGAAAGATCCCGTCTACTCCCGGTGACTTAAAACGTTGAAAGGTGCTAATTGCCCAATCAAGTCTTTTTCCTGAACAGATAGTTTAAGCTATCGTCCAGTCGACTCTGTTAGGTTTCAGAGAAATTCTCTCAACGCTATTACTTTCCATTGGTAAACTGCCTGGAAAGTGTGTATTTAGGGGCAAATTTAGTCTCTGCTCGTTATCTTCTGTGTAACTACCATCTGGGTAACGAAGTGCTACAGATTTGATTGTTGTATCTGTTGCTAGAGCTTTGTGCAGTCTTGCAGCTGCTGGTGTAGAGCCAATGCTCTCACAGAATTTTACAAAGCTGTTTCTTTTGGCTCTTCTTATTTCCCCACTATATTTGGTAAGCTCTTCGGAATATCTTTGCCACTCACCAGTTCTTTTGGCCTGGTTAAAGAGTTTCCACACTTTGGACCTAAGGTTCGAGAGATAAGAATTCCACCACGGTGCATCTGCCCGTTTTTTGGTGGTTTTAAGTGGGCAACTGAGTTCATAGGCCTCATGGATTGCACCACTTAGCTCATTTGATATATTCTCTAGCTCAGGGTGACTATTTGTTGTTCTAGCTGGACCTATTCTTTCTAAGTTTGATTGAAGATTGTTTTGTATAGGGCCCAGTTTGTTTTCTTTGGATTCCTTCCAGAGTCATTCTCTGTTAAAAGGCCATTTATGGAAAACACAATAATTATGTGGTCAGACATTGAGGGTTCATTGGAGACTCTCCAATCCTTAATTAAACTAGTTATGCTTGGCGTGCCAAACGTAATGTCTAAGACTTCTGTTCTTACCCTAGTTACAAAAGTGGGGACATTCCCTACATTATATATATCTAGGTTTTTCTCGATAATAAAATCTAAAAGGTACTCACCCCTTTTATTCACATCGTTACTACCCAATGTAGTGTGGTTGGCGTTCGCATCGCATCCAAGTAACATCGGTAGTCCTTTGGTGTTACAATAATCCGCCAATTTTTGTACTTCCGGAGGTGGTATGTTTACATCATCACCATCGAAGTAGGCGGATGCTATAACCATCGTACGGGGATGGCCCTGGATGTTGATTTGGGCCTGTATTGGCACCAGATCCCGCATCATAAAATCTGAAAGACAAATAAAGTTAATATTGTTTCTGATAATTATACATGCTCTGGGCGAGTCTAATCTCGTGTCCCATAATACCTGCAAGTCCTTATATGAAAGACCTCTTACTTTTCCCCCGTTTATCCAGGGTTCTTGGATCAGCGCTAGCCCTAGGTCATCCTTCACGAATTTCCTTGCTATTACGGCCGAAGCCGCTTTAGCGTGATGTAGATTTATGTGGGCTGCCCTGGTGCTGATCCCGTTTGTTAACAATTGTTTTTTATTGTTTGGGGCCCCATGCTCCCTCATCTTCAAGAAGATGTAACTCTTCTTCCTCAGTAGGAAGAGTTTCGTCAGCTAAGTCACCTAAGCTGGGAGAGAGGTCCATGCCCTCTATTTCTTCATATACATCGCTTGCTTCTGGCTCTGGATTTGGTTCTGGTGTTTTCGAACCAGTTTTTGAAGATTTCGGTAGTTCTAGAAAATTGGGCTCTACCGATAGCAAAGATGGGGTAGGCGGAACTGTTTCGGAAACCTGTTCTTTTTCGTTACAAACCTCTTCATGACCAGGTGTTGGTATGGCGATTTTCGGGACTATTGCTTTCGCATTTCCTGTAGGCTTGGTCTGGTTACTTGACCCAGCTCCAGTCACCTTCCTTAAGCCTGCGACAGTTACTTTGCCAAACTTGTAATGCAGTTCATTACCTGCTTTGCGAATGGCTTCTGCTGACTGGTCATCAATACCAACCACTAGCATTTGACCTTTGCCTTCCACTTTGCTGCTTAGAATTTTCCAAGCGGGTATATTGAGGCCTTCATTTTGCGCTTTGATAAGTGCTAGCGATTTCTGGTCCTCTTGCCCAGTGCTTCTTGGAAGGAACATGGTTATCGTGTGTGCATCCTTGGGATTTTATCTCCCGAGCACGATGTCGACTCAATTCCCTTAAAAGCGCTTAATTTCGCTGCCTTTTCTTCCAACCAATTTGCTGTATTTTGGTCAGCGCAATCAACTACGAGCAGGCCCGTTTTGAAGTGTATGCCTTCAAATTTGAGCTTATGCTCCCACCCTAAGGAAACCTCCTCTATCAATGCTTCCTCTAGGAGTGTTAGCTCGGAAGTGCTAAGAGATTTCTGAGGGTATTCCTTGGGTAATACTGCAACTCTTACTATTTTGGTAGCACTGGCGTAAGAATACTGTTTTTTGGAATCGTACCTCGCTGTTGCGGTGCTTGGGCCCGCTGCTGTAGGCACAGCTGTAGTTTTGGGATTCTTAGACCCGTGCCTTTCAGGAGGAGTGATTTGGCTACTGCTCCTCTTGCCCTGTCTAGGTGTTGTTCGGGGCTCATTTCGTAAGGTGCCTATTCTTTCATCCACCTTCTTCCTTGCTTCCTGTGGAGTCATGCCTCCATCAAGGAATCGGAAGTACCATTTCGTGCCTGCTCCACTTAGCCCTTTTCTCCAGGGGTCATCAAGCGCGCCTTGTTTGCCTAGGCTAGGAAGTGGATTCGGTCTACGGTTCCGGCTTTTTGGTGGTCTCTCGGGATTATTAACCCTTTGAGATGCTTTGGGAGCGTCATCTTTTGAAGAAGGTGTTTTCTCTTCACCGACGTCCTTATTGTTTTTGGCAACATCTTTTCCAGGCCCGGGAGGTATTCTCCCCTGACTACTGGATGATGCGCCTTGAGTGTCATCTTCCTTTTTCCCGGGAGGTATTCTCCCCTGGTTTTTGGACGATGATTCTCGGTTTACTGCCCGGTTCGTTTGTGCCTTAAGAAATTGCTTACTGCATCCCGGTCTCAGATCTTCTCCATGGAGGTCTCTCTCCATGCGATCTGCATACTCATTCGCGGTTACATCCCGCGGAATGAAGAATTTTTTGTAGTTTTTGTTGTTTTTGTTTTTGTTTTTGTGCATATAAATCCCACGAGTAGCTAGAGAAAGGGTTGTTCGCCATACTAGAGCTCCGCATAGTATGGTGAGGTCAAAATTACTCTTTGAGGTGACTCGGTTTCAAAGAGGTTCCGTTATAATACAGCCGGTATACCCCCTGGCTGCAAACCATCCAATAAGCACGGTTCACGTAACACCCTGGATTAGGGGGGCAGTACTTGGTTCGTAACTCCTCAAAATCCCTACAGATTTAGGTTGCCCTGAAAAAGCAGTTCAGATGAGTCTTTGAAACTGAAGCCTTCGCACCACTACAAGGTGACTGCCTTTGCGAAGGTAATAAGAAGATCCCATTGGCAGCAATATTCCGATAGACGATTTATTACCAGTTGTAGTACTTCGGCTGATTCTGATAGTAAAACCAAATCATCGGGTTACAGCAGTACATTGATTGACGTTCCGGAAATCCGAATTCCACCAGGAAGGCAATTCACTATGTCATTGATGAATAGTGAGAACAAAAGAGCACTGAGGAGGCATCCTTGTTTGCCACCATTGTTTGTTGTCAACCATTTCGAGTAGACTGACCCATTCCAGACAGCTGCTTGTGAGTCGAAGTAAATTTGTTTTAAAAAGTGAATAAATTTAGTAGAGATACCCATTTGCGAAAGCTTATAGAACAGAGCATTCCAATTTATTAAGTCAAAAGCTGATTTGAAATCAACAAAGCATGCGCAAGCCTTTTTGTTCCTAGCTAAAAAGCTTTGTCAATCGAAGTTATTGTAAAGATGTGATCATGGGGGTGATTATCAAATGCGCGACGGATCGCTTTTTATGGCGGATTTGTATTTTTGTAGATTCAAAAGTGCCTTTCGCTTTCCATTTGAACATTGGGAATCGGGAAGATCAGTGACCTTCTAAATGAGCTAGGGATGACCTCGTTTTGAAAAGCTTTATTGAATAAAATCTCCAGTTGGACTATGAAGCTCTTAGTATCGTTCTTGAACAATTCGTATGCGATTCCATCTTCTACCGGGGTCTTTCCATTTTTCGCTCTGTGAAGAACAGCATGTATTTCAAAAACTGTGATTTGTTGGTTCAACTTCTCATTGATTGTCAAAGGTTCCGCAATGTGATAATTCATTAACGATTTGCCATTAAGGAGATTTTTGAAGTGCACTGATAGGTCTTCAGCAGTCAGTAATTTTCAAGAATTCCTTAGAAAATTTTGTTTGACCAAGTTTTCGTGCTTGGTTACTTTAATATGCAATTTTTATTTTAAACACATTTCTGTGTATCGAAATTTTGCTACAACATACGATTTTTTTAAAGCTTGACAGTTGGAACTCCGCATAGCGTTAAAAAGTGAAAATAATTTTTTACGACTTTTGATACATTTATTGTCAAACCACTTTTGTTGTTTGAAACTGAACTTCCATTAGAAGGTCAAGATGAAGCTGAATTTTTAGGCATGTGGTCGGAAAAGTTTTGGTCCTGTACTTCGAATTTGGTTATTAAATTGACCCAATTGTTATTTTCCGCACAATAGTCAATCCGTTTTTTATTATCACAGATGATCTTTATGAATCATCTTTTGATAATAAAACAACTTGGGATCATCGGTTTTGCTTTTTCTTTTATGTAAGCATTGAATTTAATGTGTATGCCAAAAATGACATTTGGTAATTGAACAAAATGAAAAAAGTAAGGAAAGCAAATGACTCCTCAACAGTCGATTTTATCTTTAATCTTAAAAAATATATACATTGCTATGTAGGAAACAAACAATCATATCTGAACCAAAACTTACAATTTTCCTTTATCAGGATCCATTGCAAAAGCATTTTTTTTTTGTAATTTTAGTCTATTTGACATATAATTTCAACATGAAATAAATTAGGTTCGTTTAATGCACGACCTATACTGGATAGAAAAAACCTGATTTAATGGGACCTTCCATTGGTAAAATAAATAAATTTATTTTTGATCGGCGATCAATTTTTAACAGTTAACGCGTTCCAATGGGCAGATAAATTGATTTATGTTTTGATCTCCGGATCAATTTTGCAGATCTGGATTTTTCGGCAGATTAACCCCTCCTTGTCTTCCACTAATGCAATAGTCAGCTGTCGATTTGGTGAATGGATTTTATTTGAGTTTAATTTATTTCAATTGTGATAAATTCTGTGCGAAATATTTAAGAAATAATTGTTATCAACAAATGTAACAGTTTTAAATAGATTTTCCAATTCTTGAAGATCTTTTGTAAAATTCAAGTTTGACGGCCATGTTGTTTATAGATTCACATACAAGAAATTACGTTTAAAACAATGAAAAATAAATTAATTTGAAATCGCGTTCCATTTGCCCTGAAATAAATCAATTTATTTATTGAAATCAGTATTTACCAATGGAAAGTCCTATAACAGCTCAGTGAGACATTTTCTGCTCTAGATTTGCTTGATTTACTGTTCATTCAGCTTATTTTAGAGTAGATTAGGATAGGATTTTCTGCACTTGCTTGCAGATTGTATATTTTGTAGGAATGTCAAAATTTGCTGTTATTTATTTTTGTCTGTGATATTTTTGCATCGTGTAAGATCATTTTAAGAAAATATTTTTCGAAATACTTAAAAATTGAGGGCCGGTTGTACAAACATTTGAACCGCAGTTTAGTAATATTTTTCTTCCAAACAAATGCGCGGCGGAACGCTTTTTATGGCGGATTTGTATTTTTGTAGATTCAAAAGCGTCTTTCGCTTTCCATTCGAACATCGGGAATCGGAAAGATCACTGACCTTTTAAATGAGCTAGGGATGACCTCGTTTTGAAAATTTTTATTGAATAAAATCTCCAGTTGGACTATGAAGTTCTTGAAACAAAAGTTTCTTAATCGTTACTCATTCATGTTCTTCAAAGTTGTAGTTTTTTAATAGTGCTGTTTTGATCGCAAAGACACTGCCTCCACTAGCTCGACCTTTAACATTTACTTTTATTGCTGCTTCCCATACAAGCATGCATCCACTAAAATATTTTGTAAATTAGCTAAGGTTTTCTGTAGTAACATGAATTTGAAACAAAAATAATAAATCAAAGTTATTTATAGAATTGAAAAAATATACAAATAAAAGTTTCTTATTTAAACCCGACACATTATAAGACAAAGTACTACAATTATAAATAGTAAGTGAGCTGACGGCATCACAATTTCAATTCCGAAGCATGAAATAGGTTCAACTTCGAGTCACATGAGAGTTTATAAAACTCGGGTTCAAAATCCATTTATAAGAAATTTCAGTGTTTATATGATTTACTTTATAACGGAATGGCTAAATCGTTACTTGTGTGAAGCTAGCGGGGCAAATGTAGCAGAAACCTAATTTTTTTGCCTGAATTGATTGATTAAATCAAATCTATATTTAATTGCTAATTATTTGATATGGAAATATAAAAAAAAAAACTTTTTTTAACAACAAAATAACTGGCAGGATAAAT
Source organism: Baccha elongata (assembly GCA_951217065.1). NCBI lineage: Eukaryota > Metazoa > Arthropoda > Insecta > Diptera > Syrphidae > Baccha > Baccha elongata. The sequence goes on from CATNUY010000089.1 coordinate 488,728, forward strand.
CATAAAAAAAAACTGAGGATTTTTTTTTGTGTGAAACAATCAAGATCAAAAGATCAATTAATTATAAAATTTGAGCAAAAAATAAAAAAAAAAATGAAAAAAATAGTCTAAAAATGTTTTATTTTAATATTTCCAGAGAAAATAATTAGCAATTAAATATAGAATTGAGTTTGATTTAATTTAATCAAAAATAAAGATGTGCCCTTCCAGGTTGTTGTAGCTGAAAAGAAAAATTATAAAAAAAATAGAAGAGCGAACAAAAAATTTGCGGTAGTTAAATAGCAATTAATTATGCAATTATAAATAACAATTAATTAGAAATCATTTCAGGCAAAACATTTTAGGTTTCTTTTCGATCGATTTCATTACATAATATTTTTCTATAAAAATGCACTCGGATCCTAGGTCTTAGTTTACCTTGAAATAAGGTTGTTTGCATTAAAGTTAAGTTGTTAAAATGTGTAAAATGATTATAAATACCGACGTTCACTTAAGTATCACTAAAAGGTTATAGTTAATTTGTTAAATTTTTAATCACTTAAACAAAACGTGATGTTTTTTTAGTCTAATTTTAGGCTGTCAGAATTCTGCCTTTGAAAATTTAGCTTTTCAAAATTCAGCTTAACAAAATTCTGCAAACAATAAAAAATAAAATTGGTTTGGAAAATGTTAAAAAGCGCATCTAAACCTTGTCTTAAAACAAAAAAAAAATATTAAAAAATATGGGTTATACTTACTATGCCTTTTATACCTTTTTTAAAACCCAGAAATCTCTTTTTTTATTCTGGCCCTTATTGCGAGTGTCGTTTTTCTATCGATAAACGATTTTTGTCGATAGTCGAACATCGAAAATTTGATTTGGTATTGCGAATTTCAATTTTGAACGAAAAATTTCGTATAAGCTATCGATCTTTGTCGTTCACATTTTTCTTATCGACTGCGTACGAATTTTATTTTCTGAACAAAATTATGTGACATTACCCCAAATGCCAAATTAAATTAAAATTTTTAGTCAACATCAGAAAACCAGATAATTAAATGTCTTCTACTTTCTGAGAAAAAATAACGCAAACCACCTCTTCTAAGAAAACCGTTTTTTAGTTGTACAGCAAACAAAATAACCCAATTTAGAGTGAGTATTTCAGGTGATAAAAAGGAAAAAAGGTTTAATCCAGTAAATTTTCCAGTGTTAAAAGAAGTACTCGCAGTACCACACTATCGTCATTCGTCACTCAAACCTTAAGGTAACAGCCAGGAGCCAGATTCTGTGTAAAAAAAAAAACGATCGAACGTTTTTGTCTGCGAACGATTTTCTGACCAGTTGCTATGGAAATCGTTCGCACAGACGAAAACGTTTGATCGTTTTTTAAATATAGAATCTGACCCCATATAAAAGCGGTGGTCCGATGCTACTTAAAAATCGAAAAAAAAAACAACCAAGCCCCTTACATAAGTTCACAGCACGATTGGTAAGGCCCGCTGCAAGTTTTACGTTTAAGATTTTCATGAAAGAAACAACCAATTAATTTGCAATTGCGTTACATTAATTGTTTATAATTTTTAATATGTAAATTCATTAACAAAATAAGAATCACCAAATTCGGTAATTGCGTGCACTTGATTCACCAAATTCAGGCGTATCTTTTGGTATCAATTTTTTTTTAAATTCCGAACAAGGGCTGCCAATTATACGCCTTACGTTAAATTGTTAATAACTTCTAAACTATGATTCACCAAATTCTAAAATTGATTCACTAAATTTCACCAAATTCTCACCTAATTATTTGCATAAAAAAAATTGAAATTCCCGACAAAGTGCAGCTAACTATACGCCGCCGGTAAAGTCCAGTCATGTAAGAACTAAAAAAGTTAATTTTATTAGACGAGCAGGTTTTTGTTATTTTCAATTTTCTCAGAAAGTGCAAGACATTTAAGAGTATCTGGTTTTCTGATGTTGACTAAACATTAATTAGAGTATTGAATTTTGAAAACAAAAGTAAATAAAGGTAAAATTAAAAAAAAAATTGCTAAAACAATTTATTTAAATTTTTTTTTTACAAAATTTTCAGTTTGAAATTTTAATATTGGAAAAACTGTTTGCTCAAACAACTTCATATAAAAACAATAAAAGAAGAGACTTCTGGCTTTTCAAAACGGTATAAAAAGGCATATTAAGTTTTACCGGATGTCCTTTTATCTATTCATTTTGAGCACATAATTGTGTGCTAATCTTAAGCGAGCGTTTAGTACACTAAATTAAAACAAGTCAAATGATGATGATACAAAAAAGTAGGTAGTACAAAAGTTACACGAGTACAAGAGAGCAATTAAAAATATTAACATGCATAGGAAGTTTACATTAAAACTAACGAAAAAAAGAAAAAAACAATAAATAGAGAAATTTAACGGTTAACTATACAGAAAATAGTAGTGAATCCGATATTCTCTTAATCTAGTTTCATCAGATTTTTTGTTGTATCGATGTAGAAAGATTCGTACGCGTCTTATTTTGCTGGATTGTTGTCACTTTAAACAAGTTTTTAACATTTTCTTCTAAAGAAATGTGGTCATGTGGGTGAGAATTATACAAATTGTAGGCGTGTGCGGCTGCAGCTTTGGTGAAATCTTTTTTCCTTACGCTGCGCAAATGCTACGTGTTGAAAAATCTCTCCTAGTTCAACTTGAGTAAGTTCAACGCAGGTTGAGCCAAGTGACCCAAATGCAGGGCACAACATTCCTCCCCCCTATGGGGAAGTTTCGACTAAAAGAGTTGACTTGGTTTATCTTTCTTTATTTTTTTGCATAAATTTTTTTATCATAAATGTATTTTTAATTTAATTTGTATATAATGTACTTTTCTTAAAAGAATTTATAACCATCATTTGGATTTTTGTTTGTTTTTTTTTTTAGAAAATCTTTTAATTAGATTAGAAAAATAATATACATACAAAACATAAATTATGTAATATAAATTTGTAAATCATTTCATAGGTACCATAGTTCTTATAGAACTCAGAAAACTCATTTAACATTATAAAGACATGTGTTTTATTATTTATATTTAATTCTTTAGTTCTATATTTAATTTGAAATTTACATAATTCCGAATGATATGTTAAAAAGTGTTACCAAATATTATATTGTTTTATACTTTTAAAAACATAACTTGCTAACTATCGTCAACGTTTTTGATGATTGTTTTCTGTTATTTTATAATGGGTCGTGATATGAAATTATAAAGTTAGAAAAAAAAACAGACATCGTAAGTTGAAACGAAAATATACAGTTATTTTTAAAATAATTTAATTTCTATTTATATTCTAGCACCATTATTTTACCTTATATTCCTTTTCGGATAAACGAAAAATATAACCTTTTTGTTTTTTAAATACATTAATTATATTATATTTCATTATATTTCAGAGGAACAGACAATTATTGTTGTTTTTTTTTTTTAAATGTATTAACAATAAGACTTTTTTTCTCAAATATGCATTAAGGGATTATACAGTACTATGGATTATATTTATTAAATATTTCTACAATAATGGTATTTTATTTTAATTCAAAGCAATCTTCTAAGAAAAACATCTCTTCACTACATTATTATACCTCAATACATACTTTTTATTTGTGTGTTGTTCCTGTTAGTTTTCAAAATGTTACATAAATAAATAACTTACAATAGGTACACATTATTTGTCTTAAGTTCTAAATGTGTTGCTTGTAATATATGTATGTTATTTTTTTTTTTTTTTCATTATTATGCATCATCCACCTACCCAGAACTTTAAACGCAAGCATACGTTATACCGCTACGTTCACAGGTTGGTACTTCTGCTGCATCTTTCTTCTTCTTGGTGGGGGTCGGTCTCGTTACTAATTCCACGCAAGGTGCTTCTACCTCAGTTTATTGTTGAATGTTGAGCACCTTGTTTTTCACTTTCCGGCGCTTGCCGTCAAGAATGTTCCTGGCGATTTCATGGTCCCGACATTCAAAACTATTTCATGTTTGAAGCTGAAGGACCAATGGTTAGGTACTGACATCTTTAACAAAATACCTTCGTTTGCCGGAACTGCAACATATCTGCAGTGGGTGGATGACGCAACAGCATGTTGTAGTAGCTCTACCACACAATGCTTTGCTCCAGACGTTAGTAAAGGCGAATTGAAACTGCAAATCCAGATTTCAGAATCCGTCTCGTTTCCTGACACGGGGATGCATTTTTCGAATTCCCCGTGGCTCGTCAGTCCAAAGTAAGCGTGGTTCTCTGACTCGGCGATGAATTCATAATGGCTATCTAACATCATGTCCCACGCCTCGTTGAAATCAGAGGGTACAGGGTATATCCTTTGGAGTTCGTAACGAAGGTCTTCGGGTAACGGGATTGTCACTTTGATTAAAACATTTTCCCCATCCAGGAAAACAGACGTTTTAGCAGCTTGATGAAGGATAAAAGCGTTTCCGAACGTCGCCCTCCCATTTGAGGCTATTTGCCGCAGAACTTCGCTGATGTTGTTGGAGTTTAAAATGAAAGGGTGCAACCTGTTTTGGTATAGGTCATCCAGGATTGACAATTCGGTTGCCTGCCGGTGCTGAAGCTCTATTACTTTTGACATTAATAGAGAAACGATATCGGTTATGTCTGTTTTAACCTGCAGAAGGATGATTTCGCTCGTTAAGTTACTAAACGTTTTTGCGATGGAATTGCTAAACGTTTTAAAACCAGTTGTAACGTTCTTCATTTCGTCCGCCAGCTCTTCTATAGGCTTACTTAGCCTTTCGTAGTTCGAAGAAATGACGGAAACTTCCTGATGTAATAGATGGAAAGTGTCCTCATCGTCCCTTTTCAGGTTGTTAAGCTGACCATACACCTTGCGTGAATCCTCATTATCCATAGTACCAAATGCCCACTTAGAAAATTGTCCAACCAAGTCTAGGGCTCGCTTATTCCGTTTTGATGTTTTTTGCCTCTCAAATACTGAGTTCAACCGTTCCGCATTTTGTCTCAAAAGGGCAATATTGACTGCTGACTCTCGTGCTATTTTGTTGCAGAAGGCATGTAGACTTTCCGTAGTTAGTCCCTCGCTTACACAATTTAGCTTTTCCTCGCAGTTTTCGGATACCGCGAATACTGTCGAATAATCCAACGGCGTGAACTTCGTCAGGATCGTCCAAGTGTCCTTGTAGAATACAACAGTTCCAACACGTTCTAGCAAAATGGGTGAAGATTCATTAAGCTTCTCGATTCTGAACGGCAATAACGTTTGTTCGGAGTCTGGGGTAGGGTTCGGTGATGCATTTTTGATAGCGATTATATTAATTATAGATACTATAATTAGGTTACTTATAATATTAAATCTTTTCATTTTTGACAATTTTTTTTTATATCTATGAAGGTTATATTTTTTATTATTATTAAACTAGGTTTTAGCTCGATCTTCTGAAAAGGGAAACAAAATTATTAATTGAACATAAAAAACATATAAATGGGACTTAGGAACAACAAAACGAATTCTGAAAATAAAATGTTTTTTAATTATAATAAGGTTTTAAGCGGTTGTTATGTACCTTCCTCTTCGTTTTCTTGTTTATTTTTATTGTGGTAGTAACAGGGCTATCGATCGACACAATATCGTATGGTCCTATCCATTTTTCTGAGAATTTATTTTTCCTAACGGGGTTTTTAAGTAAAACACTTTGCCCGACATGGGCAAATGCTTTTTAGCCATAATGCTTTTTAGCCATAATTTTTGCTCTTTTCAAATTCTCGTTAGCTATTTGGTGACTTTTAGTAAGCTGGTATTTCAAAGAACAAGGATAATTGTCGCTTGCATATAATGGAGCAGCCTTTTTTTTCAGATTCGTTGGCATTTCAAATTGGAAACCAAATAAAGCGTTAAGAGGTGTCAACTTAGTTGCCGTATGAACTGTATTGTTATGCACGTGCATAGCTTGTCTAAGCCACTGATCCCAATGCTTTTCATCGTTAGCGACAAAAGACCTAAGATACTCAGCTAATGGCCGATGGCTCCTTTCTAGGGAACCATTAGACTGCGGGTGGTATGCTGTAGTGTGCATTTTCTTTATTCCAAGTAATTTGCAGTTTTCCGAAAATACTTTAGAAGTAAAATTAGCACCATTGTCAGTTACAAGAACTTTTGGTATTCTATAACGCGTTACTATTTGTTGATAGAATACTTGAGCTACTGTGGACGCTTCGGCATCTGGCAGTGCCGCGCAATCCATAAACTTTGTCAGATCATCCTGAAAGGTAAGGATGTATCTATTCCCTGAATATGATGTGGGAAGACCACACACTATATCCATATATACCTTATCAAAAGGTAAAGATGGAGTGTCAGTAATTACCATGGGCATTTTAGTAGGAGGTGAGCTTTTATTTTTCTGGCAAGCTGGGCACCTCTTTACATAGTCTAATACCTGTCTTTTCATACCTTTCCACCTGTATTGTTGCCTGATTCGTTGAAAAGTCCTTTCACCACCTTGATGACCTCCGAGTGCTGAGTTATGAAAATCCTTTAGCACGGTTTGGATTTCGTCTGAATCGGATAGAAGTTTCCAACGGCATGAACCCTTTTTAACCAAGTATGGTTTTCCATTTTCCGTGTCAGTGCTTTTGGTCTTCTTCTGTGGTTTTTGACAACTTACATTGTGTTCCCTTTCTTTAGCGGCTTGTGCTCTCGTTATTGCCAGACACTGACTTTCACTCTTAGGAATACGACTCAGTGCATCCGCGTTAGTATTTATTTTTCCGGGTTTGTACTCAATTTCGTAATCGTATTCTGAAAGCTTATGGTGAAAATTTACAAGACGAGTTGTTGGGTCTTTCACGTTAAATACCCCTTTCAGTGGTTGATGATAGACTGTAGACTACAAATGGTCGCCCTAGTAAATAAGTTCGAAAATTTCTAGTAGCACATACAATAGCTAAAAGCTCTCTTTCTATGGTCGAATACCTCTTCTCAGCCGGACTTAAAGATCTACTTGCATAAGCGATCGGTCTATCTTCTCCCACTTTTCCCTGTGATAACACCGCACCCAAAGCTTCACCGCTAGCATCGGTTGTAAGAATGAATGTTTTAGTAAAATCAGGATAGATAAAAACGGGTGGAGATGTTACCGTTCTTTTGAGATCTTCAAATGCCCGTTGGCAATCGTTCGTCCATTTGAATAGTGTATTCTTTCGCAAGAGGTTGTTTATAGGAGAAGCTATAGCTGCAAAATTTGGTACAAACTTACGGTAATAACTTACAAACCCTAAAAAGGACTGAACTTCTTTGGTATTTTTGGGAGATGGGAAATTTGTAACGCAACTAGTCTTAGATGGATCAGGGCGGGCCCCGTCTTCAGAACAGATATGACCCAGGTATACTACTTCTCTGCACAGAAATTTACATTTATCTATGTTCAGTTTTAAGCGGTTAGTTCTAAGTTTATCAAAAACATTGAGCAACTTTTGGCTATGTTCTTTCAAGTTCTTCGAATAAATGACTATGTCATCGAGGTAAACAAAACAGTCGATACCATGGAGTCCCGTCAAAATGTGGTTCATTATTCTTTGAAATGTGGCTGGTGCTCCCGAAAGTCCGAAAGGCATCCGGTTAAATTCATAATGACCTAGACCTGTGCTGAACGCTGTTTTTTGACGGTCCATTTTGTCTATTAGGACTTGGTGGTATCCATTGGCCAAATCAAGCGTTGTGAAATATCGACAATTTCCTAGCTGGTCAAGAATATCTTCTATTCTTGGCAGAGGAAAAACATCTTTTACAGATACTTCGTTTAGTTTTCGAAAATCAACCACGACTCTCCATCTTTTTTGTCCATCAGCCCCTGCTTTTTTTGGGACGACCAAAAGAGGAGAATTCCAAGGCGATTTACTAGGAGAAATAACACCATCCTGAAGCATCTTCTGGACTTGGGAGTAAATTTCGTCTCTAGCAATTTGAGGTAACCTGTATTGCTTTTGATTTATTGGCCCTTGGTCCACTTTCACCGGTATTTTGTGTGAAAGAACATCTGTATGGCTTAACTTGTCACAATCCAAATGAAAAATATCGTTAAACTGGATGCATATTTGTTCGATACAAGCTCTTTCCTCGTTATTGAGGTTGTTGCCAAGGTTTATTGCACTTAATAACTTGGCAATCCTTTTCTGAGGTTCTACCTCACTGAGCTTGTGGACTGACTTCATTGTATCAGTTAATATTTTAAATTGGTTGCTGTTCTTGAATTTAGGCACAAAATTGGGTTCTACGGTGTATGGCTCACTTGTACTGTTCAGAATCGGAACAACAACGTGACCATTTCTAACCGTAGCAATGGTATTTGCAAGATAAACTCCCGGTTTTAACTCCTGGGACTCTACTAATACCTCCCGCAGACCTGTTTTCAAGTGAAGTTTAACCAATTTTTGGGTTCGAGCTTGGATATTTATAATAGTACTTTTATTAACCTGGGACCAGTTCTTAACAGCATTCAGAGATAGTAGTGGTATCTCCGCAATTACTTTCCCTCCGTTATTGTCCAAGAATCTAAGGCGTTTTGCCACCGTGTCAATAATGGAGCGATTCCATAAAACGTCGCGACCCAAAATACCGTCGGCAGGTATGTCTTTTGAATCACGTATCACGTGCAATTTTGCCTTGACTTTAACATCTTTGGACAAAGGGAAAACTGTTGACAGGGTCCCTAATGTCGATATAACCCCTCCACATGCACCCTCTAATTCTTTGCTTTCATTTGTCTGAATCTGTTCGGTATGTGCGAGTGCTGTTCTTTTAATTAAACTGATGTCTGCACCAGTGTCGACCAGCATTGTTATGGAACCAAATTTTGTCTCGGTTAATGGCGGATTAACGAACACATCATGACTTTTTCTTTTACGCATATGCATAAGACTATGCCTTGTTGGGTTATTATATTTAATTAAGCGACTCAGCTTCACAGTTATTACCTTGATAATATTTTTGGCCAATTTAGTGACATTTAAACTAGTTTGCCCGATTATGTGAAGGTCAACAAAACTGAATTCTGACTTCAATGCGGATGCTAACACTTTTATTGTTGTTGCATATAATAAGCTAAAGAAGTTAAATATAATACCCATGTAAAAGACTGAAGAGTTTGTGCTTCGTATTATCTCTGCTCGAGTTGACTTATCCGAGGTTTGAAGGGCACAGTCTACTAATTTTGGCTGCGCCCTCTTGAGTTTCCCTGCTTTTTCTTATTATAATAACGCTTGTAAGGACACTCCTCCTCTGAATGGCCAATTCGAGCGCACCAAAGACATTTAATTTGGTTCGAGGGGGTTTGCACGGCGAAGACTCTAGACTTTGGACACACATCTAATGTGTGACCGTAAGATGCACACGCTTCACAATTAGGTGTGTTTTTTCTTTGACGGCATTCTGCGTAAGTGTGATTTTGCTTACCACAGAACCCGCATTTAATGTTGAAGTCTTGCCGCATTCGCCTTTGTTGTTTACCCAGATTTGGCTCTGGGGGAGACTGAGAGTGATAAAAGTGCTGGTTGTCATTTTCTGCAATTGACACATTGGCAAAAGGTGTGTCAGCATAAGGAACAGGTTGTGTATTTAAGACTTGGTGATTATACAAAGGAATGTTAGGTGCATGTTGAGGTAGGTGAGATACCTGTGAACCAGAGTAACCCATAGATGTTTGTTGAGGTTGGTTTGGTGGAGATGTAAAATTACTTGAGTAGCTGGTAGGTATTGTGGGCTGTGTATACTGGTAGGGTACTTGATACGGGGTAGGGCCTAGTAAGGTCGGGGTATTTTGACCACCACCCATGTAACCCCTTGGATTGGTTGGATTGGGTTGAAACAGGAGTGAAGTTTTCCTAGCTTGTTCTGCCATTTCATTCAGATCAGTACTCGTACTGGTCAGCATGAACTGCCGAAGAGCCAGATCGACTAGTCCTGTCATAAAGGTTGTGATGACGGTGTTAGCAACCTCCCTTTTGAGTCCACCCGATTCTTCTTTTGTGTAGATCGCGTCAATTATCTCCACCGCTGTGGCCTGAAACCTTCCCAAGCGCCTGGCAAATGCTTTTACATCCTCTCCAATCAATTGATGTGATTGCCTTAACTCGTTCATTACGCTATCCAGTGTTTTTGGCACTAAATAGCAATCTTTGAAGATTTTTGACAGATCTTCAATTGTCTTGGCGGAGTTTGAGCGTAATAGCTCAAAAGCATCTCCCACTAAACGCGTAGATATTAAAGAAACTAATATCCCCTCCTCCCCCGGCTTAATGGTTTTCAATGCCAGATCACAGGCATTGAGAAACTCATAAACTCTGCGTGGGAGTTCATGGTTACGCTCTCCAGAGAAAATGGGGACCAGCCTCGAAACTACCTTCCTTATATTTTCAAAAGACATATTAAATGGCAACTCAATTTTTCCTGTTGGTATGGTTTGAATCGATTTGTTTAAGGTTTGAATTGATTTGTTGGTTATGGTCTCTACCCTTTTAGTCTGAACCCCTGTGTCTACAAAACTTCTACTAACTGGTGTTTTCGGTGTAGATGTATGTTCAGGAGTACTAACGAATTGCAGTAAGGTATGTTGAGGGGTCAATATCAACGGCAGTGAGTTTTTTGGGTTACTTGTGAAAGGTGATTTTGACCTTTCTTCTTCAAGCTCCCTTTGTTTTGACAAGCTTTTGTTTAACTCACTTGACAAATGATCTATCTCCTGATCAGCTTCTTCTGAAGTTCGTAGAAGCCTCTTTTCAGCTGCTTTACGAAATAATTCGCTTTTTTCGAGCTGCTTGGCAAGTTTTTCTGCCTCTCTCGTGTGTTTCTTTACTTAATTCTGAACGGCTTTGACGTTGATTTTCTTTTTTTTTTTTTGTTTAAAAACTCGTTTTCCTCTATGAGGTCGTTAAGTTGGGCCTCGAGTTGATTTTCGGCCATAAACTCAACAGAAAAAAACGATTTGACCCCAAATAACCTAAAACAAAGTCCAAACCTTTCCCAACTAATTAGTAATTACATGGCCAGGGTAAAACCGCAAAGAGAGAAACAAAACAAAAACTTCAAGAATAACTAGGAAGCAACACAAACAACCAAAAACAAACAAAAATATTCATAAAATATAAATGAAGAAAATATACTTACCTATTCAATTTCGTTGATAAGACTTAATTTTTACTCTTTGTTATTTATTTTATATTTTTTTTTTTTTACTTGCCACACACTAATTGATCTGTTTTTTTTTATTTTGTCGTAAATTATATTTTTGGCAACTTTCAAGAGTTGTTACTTGTCACTTTTTTCGAATCAAAAACACCATCAAACGTATAAGTTTTATTACTTTAAATTCTTCTCACTATCTTCAATTATAATTTCTTTAACTTACGCGTACGTTCGCGTATCGGCTGCGCCAAAATGTTATACGTTTTATTTAAGTTCCCGATTTAAAAATAAACACGACCGTTCACTTTGACTTTCAACTTCAGACTCACCAGTCAACCTCTTTAATCAAAACTTACTTGGGTCATCCACTGCCAAATGCACACTTAGCACTTCCTGGTTATTTACCTCTTGTGCCAATTGCAAAGGTGAACCAACATTGCTGCGTATGCTTTTGCATAGGCCAGCAATATAGTTTCGACACAGTGCAATGGCTTGAGTAAGTTCAACGCAGATTGAGCCAAGTGACCCAAATGCAGGGCACAACATCGCAACCAGAGCAGCTGATCTGATATATGCCGCTTTGACCTTATATTGGTATTGGACCTCTAAGTTCAAACTATTGACCGAAGTTTGAACTTTAGTTTACTGAAGTTTTAACTACTAGACAACCAAACAAATTGTTCGTATTAGACAAGGCAACTAATTTCAGTTGTGTAGAACAAAAATTATTATTAGGAGTCGATTCTGTCAAAATCAGCATCAGCTGTTGAGCAACAAACAGGAATTCATTAAAATAACTGAAGACAAACATTGTATTATTAATAAATACAAATACAAAAATGATTATTAAATTGTTTAAACAATGATTTGTTTCTTTGTGAGAAAAAAAGCAAAAAAAAAAAAGAAAAATAGAAAAAATGAAGAATTTTATAGATTGTGTTCTTTTTCATGTATTTTTCATTTTGAAACTCTTTAAAATAAAAATAAAATGCTTATAAAAATAATCGGATATAACAACTAACTCGCATTTTGTTTCTATTATGAAAGCCACAGGAAATAGACTAAACTTGTCCCATCAGTAGGTATACCACTGCTTATAACCAGTTGTTATATTTCGATTTTTTAGATAGATAGATAAAATATTTTATTTTCTTAGTATTAGTTTACAGATTGCATCATAACATTAACATTAAAGACGTGGTTTAAAAACCGTCTGCCCAAGTTTGACAAAACTCTTTAAATTAATAAAAACAAAGTTTTAAAAAGATTCTTCGATTATTGATTTTCTATATTTTAATGCTGATTTACAATACAAGTACAATTTATTCCAATCTGAGCCATTCAAAACATTCCTCATTTCGGATTTTTCCAACAGTCTTTTTCCATAAATTTGCAACTTGAACTCGTTTAAAATTGGACACCTGCCTATAAAGTGATACATATTCTCCCTTTCTCCTAGATTGCATAACGAACACTTAATAGGCAAATCTTCTCTATGAGGGATAAAGTTAAGGTTTAATATCTCTCCTCTTGCTTTAAAAATTATTGATATTAATTCTGTTGTGTATCTCTCATCAAAATAGTTCTTTTAGTACAGTTTGTCAATATATTTCACGATGCAGTGAGCTGGATACCTTTTCAATACTGTCAGACAGCAACTTATCATCTACAGCAGAGATTAGTTTGTCGAATTCACCTCTGCAGTGACTAAAATTTTCTATATTTAATTGTAAGTCGTATCCACAAAACTCAAAAAGTTTTTTCCATTCCTCAAAAAACAATATTTTCGTTTCCACAACATACTTTAAAACGCGTTTACTGAGTCTTTCGTCCTCAAAAGACATGATTTTTGACACGTAATTCAAATGCAGTTTTAAAGTTTCCGTGAATAGTGGTGGTAGACCAGTTTCGACCATCAGCATGTTATTTGATGTGGACTGCGGTAGTTTAAAATTTTTTTTTAAAAAGAACCGGAGAAGCTTTTCTACTGTGTCGTACAATTTGTAGCCCCACACTTGAGCTCCATAAAGCATAACTGACTTTGAAACAGCTTGAAAAATTTGATATTTTATTTTAAATGGTATTTGTTTATCGTCTAAACAGTTTTTTCAAGCCGCACCAATTGCTGACTTAGCTACTGCCAGTTTCTCTTTCAAATAATGTTCCATGTTCAAATTGCTGCTTATGATCATTCCGAAATACCTGTATGTTTTGACCGATTCCAGTTCTTGTCCGTCGAAAAAACACTTCATTTCTGGCATACCTTCCTCCACCTTTCCTAAATATCATTGTTTTGGACTTAGATATGTTGACATTAAGCCTCCACTCCTGGCAATACCTTTGTAGCTGATTGATCATACGCTGTAAATTCTCCGGTGAGTCAGCCACTAACACCATATCATCTGCGTACAACAAAACATGATGAATGCTTGAGGGCTAAAGTTGCATCCCTGTTTGACTCCTGTCATAGTTTCGAAAAAATCTCCAAATTGCTTCCCATTCCAAACAACTGATGATGTTCCTTCGTACAGTTTGTCGATAAGATTTCCAAACTTTCTAGAAAGGCCTTTGTTATATAGTTTGTAAAAAAGAGTACTCCTATCTACAGTGTCAAAAGCTGCCTTCAGATCAACAAAGATCACATATAGTTTTTTCTTTAACCTGATAAAGTTCTGTGCTACAGTTGTTAAAACAAAAATTTGATCTACCGTGGAGAAATTTTCTCTAAAGCCTGCCTGGAAGTCACTTAGAAGTTTATTCTGTTCGGTCCACACTTTGAAACGCTTAGCTAAGATACACATTAATATTTTTAGGGAAGAGTTTTAAAAAGCAATTCCTCTGTAGTTTTCGGCAATGTTTGGGTCACCTTTTTTGAAGATCGGGAAAATCACGCTCTGCTTGAAACTGTCTGGTACTTCTCCCGTTTCAAAAATTCCGTTGAAATCCTTTGTATGCATCGCAAGGAGCTCATTATTTGCATACTTATAAAATTCTACAGGAATGCCATCAGTTCCAGCTGCTTTTCGGTCCTTGCTCTTGTTTAGCCAGCTTTTGACTTCCTCTTCCGTATGGGTCTGTCCAGGTGCTCATTTGTTGAATTTGGCACTGTAAATTGGAATTTCGGAAGATTTATAGAGTTGGCGGGATTCAAAATACTTTTAAAATGGCTCTCCATACTCATAACATCGAGATTTAACCCAATCTTAAACCTGTCCCCATTTTTTTTCTTTTTAGCAGTTTCCACAAAGTCGCGGAGTCCTTGCATTGAGATTTTTCGATAGCTTGGGTGGACTTGTATTCAGATTTCTTTTTTCGGCATATCTCTTTGAACTCACTTTTCACGATCAGGTACATAGTTTTGTAATTAGGCTTGTTAAACTTCCTATAAAGGTTCAACAGTGAAAATGATTGTCTTCGCTGTCTTTCACATTTAAGGTCGAACCATGGTTGCTTGAAGGTATGCTTTCGAGGTACAATTTCGACTGAATTTCTGATAGCTTGCGCTATATCAAAAATGTTTCCTTCCGAACGCATTGCTTCGATCTGCCTACTTAAATTGTCACGATAGGTTTCCGCATTGTTTTGCTTCCATATTAATTTTGGTAATGTATTTATTTCAGTCATGACCTCAAAGCCTGTTATATCTTGGCTGCCTATCCGAAAGGAAGTAACAATTGGCAGGTGATCGGAAAAACTCTGTGCTTCCACCTCGAAATTCTGAATTAGGCGGTTCCACTCTCCTCCACTCAAACTAAGATCGATGACTGAGCTTCCTTGAGCACCTACAAATGTTAATTCGGCATTTGGATCTGCCTTAGAACATCCGTTATGAATTTTTAGGTTATACTCGCTGCAGAAGTCCAAAAGCTGAATCCCTTTTCTATCCAGCACTAGGTCTTTCGAGTTGCGTAGGTTTATTACATCATCATCATAATCAATTAAAAAAGGTTGTCTGGTGCTGGTCCTCGCATTAAAATCACCAGTTAGGAGGATATTAGTTTGTTCCTGAAGATTGTTGACGACATCACTTAGAATTTGAAGATCCGATCCCCATTGTAATCCTTTAGACCCATTTAGATAAACAGGAAGTATACGGTACTTGATACTTGAATCTGTAGTAGCTTGCAGATTGAAAAAACTATATCCTAATGATTGTTGAAAATCTATTGCAATTTCTTTTATGCTTCTTCTGTATCCATAGATACATCCACCACTCGCGCGACCCCTGTTATCGTTTCTGATACCAGCTTTCCAGCATAACACATAATCCTCAAAATAATGTTCATAGTTTTTTTCATTTCCTTCTAATAGGTGTGTTTCAAAAAGACAAAATATTTCAAACTTATTCACATATTTAAAAAAATCAGTATATAATAACTTACTATACAAACCACTAATATTAAAACTAAGTATTCTATAATTTCTATTTTTGACAATATTTTTACTTAAAAATTGAGGGCAGACGGAAATATCCTACAATAATCTATTTTGGTGTACAGTGGGATCACTGGATGTTGATTGTTGTAAAAGGTTTGAGTCTTGACTATTTGATGTTCTGTATTCACTTCTAGATGGCGCCGCTGTCATTTGAGAAACATCACTTCGACCAGCTGATGAATTGACATATTCATTTGAGTTGTTAACAATTTCATCGAGCACTAAATTTCCGTCATATTTCCCACATTTTAAACCATGATTAAAACTCCAAGTAAAAACCTTTCCTTGAACCAAAAGACGATCATCTCTTAGAAAAACCTCAGTGCTTGGGTTCTTTAGCTTGATAGTTTTCCTAACTTCGAGCAAATGTGATTTTCTTTGGCGAATCGAAAGTGGATAGTCCCTATGAACTACAATTCCCGCTTCTCTCAATGTTTTCGATGATTTGAGAATGTTGATAACTTTTGCTTTTTCTCCCAGTTTCACCAAAAAAAATTTACTGAAGTTATTTGATCGAATATCTATAATATTGTGTTCTGATAATGACGTTGTTTGACCATGAGTGCGACAAATCGTTTGTATTTGAGCTTTCGGCGCAACAGAATTATCTTCATGTACACTACTGGTCAAAAGTTTGAGACCACCTTCAAAGGGTTGCTTTATTTGTACCTGGCGCTTGGGTTTATGAATGAATATAGGATAGACCATTCATAAAAGGTGCAAGTGAAAAAACCCCAGATATTAATCCTTTTCTGTAAATTATGAGGAATTTTGTGAAAAAAGGTAAAAAAAACCCAGCTTTGGGTTTTTGGCTTCTATTTAGATTTCCTATAGTTTTTATTTTTTATGACTTTTTACATTCAATTTGGAATTTTTTTATGACTGGGGTAATATTAAAGGGTAAACAAATGTAAAATTTGAATACCTGCATATTAAGGATTTTGTATATAATGCTCGGTTTGATCCAATTTAAATTTATTTGAGACTGTGATCTTCTCCAGTAAACAAAGTGCGCATCATGGGAAAAGTTAAGGAATTAACTATTGAAACTCGATCTGCGATTATGACCCTTATTGAAGAAGGCTATTCGCAAAGAGAAATCGCCACAAAACTGAAGATATCCAAAGGAGCAGTTCACAGGACCATACAGCGTTACTCTAGTACCGGCGGTTTTAAGGATAAACCGAGGCCAGGACGACCTAGAGTTACGACGAAAACCGGAGATCTGCATATCATCACCATAAGCAAGCGTTCTAGGAAGAAAACAGCACCAGAAATACGCGCCGACATCAATGAAATCCGGGAAGAACCATTATCTGTATCAACGATACAACGAAGGCTAAGGCATGCTGGACTTTTTGGGCGCGTTGCAGTGCGGAAACCACTTCTACGACCCCAAAACAAGATCAAACGGTTGGAATGGGCCAAAACCCATAAGGATTGGACAGATGAAAACTTCAACAGAGTCTTATGGAGCGATGAGTCCAAGTTTGAGATATTTGGCTCAAATCGCAGAGTGTACGTCAGGCGCAGTGCTGAACAGAAGATGCTTCCAGTCTGTTTGGTCCCAACTGTAAAGCATGGAGGTGGTTCAGTAATGGTGTGGGGATGTTTTTCCTTCGATGGAGTAGGAGATCTAACACGAGTGGTCGGAAGAATGGATAAAGAAGTCTATAAAACGATATTGGAAGACCACGTTTTGGTATCTGACTCCGATTAATCGGTGAAGGTTTTGTATTCCAGCAAGACAATGACCCGAAACACACTTCAAAACATTGCCGGGGATACCTGAAACAAAAAGAAGATGAGGAAATTCTAAAAGTAATGGTATGGCCACCGCAGTCTCCAGATATTAACCCCATTGAGCGCTTATGGGAAGAGCTTGACAGAAATGTCCGGAATCACCACATAACATCGAATCTGCTCTTTGGGAAACTCTACAAAATTGAAACTCGATATTTCTCAAATTTCAGAGGTGGTCTCAAACTTTTTAACCGGTAGTGTATGTGGAATATGATGTTCCCCTCCACCTCTCGCATATGATTAGCATCCAGTCTCTCCTCCAATAGCTCACATCTATCCTCGAGTGCAGTGACTTTGTCTGTTAATAATTTGTTATTGTTTTGCATATTTTTGATTTCATCATGCAACTTTTTTAAATCAGAGACTTACAACTTCATTTAATGTTAGTTTTATATCCGTCAGTTGTTCATTAAGAGTTTCTTGCATTATTTTCCGAAACGATTCCATTTCCTTATCACTAACCGCCGTTTTCTTACTTGGAGTTGAATTATCAGGAGACATTGCTTCAGATTTCCTTTTATTCATCGATTGAGTGTGAAGTTTTGAGGTTATGAATTTTGCCTTTTCTTTTGCTCACAATATAAACGTAATTTTAATATGACTTACTGATTATTCTCTGTAGGTTTATAAAGCAAAGAATTGTGATTTTTTGATGCACTTTTTTTTTTGCAAATATTAAATCGACTTTATTTATATTTTAACTAAGGAGCAATCTTTTTACACTTAATGGCTATCCAGGGTTGCCAAACTCTCGATGTTTTAGACAACTCAACTCTTTCATAATACGAAAAGACGACCATTTTGTTAGTTAGCTGAATGACAACTGGTTGTCTTTTGACAGTCAACTAGTTGTGATCCATAGTACCAAATATAAGAATGAAAACTAAACCATAGTTGAATTGTATTCCCTAATAGGGGCATATGTTTTCTTTTTCAAAATAATATTTTAAACTGTCACAATTTCGCTTTTCTTTTTGAATTGATTTATTTTGGCTAAATAGTGTCGAAAAATCATCTATTTTAGTTTTATATGAGTGACTACGTAAAACGATTATCGTTCAAGTTTCAACGATACTCTTTTCTTACGAGTGGCTGTCGTTTAGCTTTCATTTTCGTTGTTGTCAAAAATATTATTGTAACTGAGTTGTGCCTGCTGATCAGAGAAAATTTTGAACAGATTAAAAACCAAACAAACAAATAAAACTGAAGAATAGTTTATTAATAATTAAAAAAAGCACAACCAAAAGATACACACTTAAACTTTTATGAAAACATATCGCGGCATTATAAAAAAAAAACTATTCGTCTCCCACATTTTTCTTATAAAACATTTCTGCTTGCTTTCTTTAAATTATTTGTTGTGTGATCTTCCTTCACAGCTATTAACGCAATACGGGCCCAGTTTTAGTAATTCGTTCGTACTCAATTTTATTCTCAGCAACGGACAAAGGCAATTTGCATAAACAATAAATGAATGAAATGTTGCACTCTTGTGTTAAAAGGAGCAAGCTGAATCGTTTGTTATGTATGTCTGTTGTTGTTGATTTTCTGTAGACTGCAAAATCGATTTTTTTTCCTATGCGTTTTATTTTTAAATCAAGGAAAGGTAGTGTATGATCTACTTCACATTCAATTCCGATGGTAGTGAAATTTACTCTGTGATATCTCTCTATGATATGCTATTTCAGAAGTGGCTCATATAAATTTGAGTAGTTTCTTCCTTATTGCTTTTTATATTGTGGTTCTTTAAGCCTTGTATCTTGACAAATAGTATCACCAGAGAATACAAGCCTTAAATACCTTGCTTTATGTACACAAGGCTGCTATTTATCTTTATTAAATTCAAGGTTTTCTTTATGAGCTCTTTTTTGTACTCTCTTAACATTTTCATCGTCTTCCTCTTTAGTTTTTCCCACAACTAAAACATCATCAATGTAAGCGAAGTAACCGTACCCCGGGTAAACCTCCAAAATATTTTAAGTTTAATTTTTAAAATTTTCAGGTGCCGTTTTAAGTCTGTTAGGTTAAACATTGTATTGAAGAAACACTATTTGATTTTTATTCCTAAATGCACTTTTATTCATTATTTTAATATAAACTGTTATTAACACATTTTTGTCTATAAGCTTGCGCATTCAAATTATATCTTAAGGCGTACATTCGTCCAAAACGTGTCACTTGAACACCGCCGTAATGTTTCTTGCCTCCGTATTTTATTGCAGCTTTTTGACTTGCGATTATAGGTACTATAAGCAAGTTATGAATTCGTGCAAAAAAAAAAAAAAAAATTAGATAACAATCAAACAAAACATTAAGATGATAGAGAAGTCGAAAAAAGTGGGTCTGGCAATTCTGTCCGTATGGCCTGTCAGTCCGTCTGCATGTATAAGTAACGGCAGCATAAACGGTTGAGCCGATTTCGTTCAAACTTGGTATCTGAGTCTGTAGGGCATCCTACATAAGGGTTTTTGGAATTCTAGGTCTAAAAATAACGATACCTGCCATATAAATTTTATAAGAAAGCTTGTTTTTCTCGAAAACGGGTCTAACATGGCATGAGTGATACGGTCTATCATTTAAGATAGTTCAAGAGGTGTTTCCTAGAAAATTGTTTTAACGGTACCTTCTAACATTTTTTCAAACAAATTTCTACGTCGTTAACGACTAAAGGATCTTTGCCAAATCTTATATCTAAAAAGGCCTAGATAATTTTATGATTATGGTCTTGGTGTACTTATTTAAAAAAAAAATTAAAAAAAGTTTAATTAAATTATATAAAAAAATTTGCAAATTCAATGTTTTGAACTAGTGCATAATTTTTGTTTAAATTTAAAATTTTATATGTGAATAGATAGGCTTCTAAATTTGGCATACCCATTTTCTTTAATATTCGATTTTTTTAAGAAGTTGATGATTTTGGTAAAAAAAAATTATTTATTTTTATTATTTTTGTACAAGTATCTCCTGTTAGTCTATCGAAATTAACTAAAAGCTCGTATTGTGTTAAATCATATAAAAAGTATTAATAATCCCTTGAGTGCGAAAAATAAAATCCAAATGGATTGACGTTGTTCTAGATCCGAAAACCCTGCAGATCTCAGCACGAGGGAGTAACTACTTAACATACTTAACAGTTTGTTGCGCGAACTTATTTTAATAATACATTTTATATTCTTTATTCGGAAAATCAATCCCACGTTTTTCGATCCTGCAGAATCTCGATGGCCTTATTCGCTTAGCAAATTAGCTGTAAGAGCATAATGATCCGCTGGACGTTGTGCTATGTTCGTGGTTGTACTATTTTGGTTATTTTTCACAGTGAAATTTCGCCCAAAACTATTTGTCTAAAAAAATAAATTGTATTTCATGCACATTTCGATAGCTATTACGTTAGCGTTAATTTGTTCACTTTGTATTTTACTTTCCGTCCAATACAGAGCGAACGTAATTGATTATTGTGAATTTAAAAATAAAAATACTTACTTAATAAAGAGTTGGTTTTTTTTTTTACATAAATGTTCTTTGATATTAAAAACTCTTAGAAAGTCATTAATTATCTGCTTAGCCAAAACAGTTAAGACAAAAACGGACTTGAGATTTAGATAGAGCAAACTAAAATTACTGCATCATTATCTTGTTTTTTTCCCTTTGGATACAATACAAAACAGAGCGAACGTAATTGATTATTGTGAATTTAAAAATAAAAACTTACTTAATAAAGAGTTCGTTTTTTTTTAAATAAATTTTCTTTGATATTAAAAACTCTTAGAAAGTCATTAATTATCTGCTTAGCCAAAACAGTTAAGACAAAAACGGACTTGAGATCTAGATAGAGCAAACTAAAATTACTGCATCATTATCTTGTTTTTTTTCCCTTTGGATCGGTGGTTTGCTATTTAAATCGTTATTTCGATTTGTGGTCTTCATTTCACTAATGTCCATTTTTGAAATAGGTACACGCACAAAAGTTGTGACTGAATAATCCCTAGGAACAAGTAGATCATCAAGAATTCTTTGTATTTGAGCATTGAGGTGAAAATTAGGCTTGCTAGGCCCATTTGTTGATGCTGGATTATTTCTTCTGATAAACGATAGTAGAACAAGTTTTTTGCCGGACTTGGTAAACATTTCACTGGTTGAATTTAAAAAAAAATGTTGTAGCATTCAAATTGTAAAACAAACAACAATTTATAAATAAGTTTGCGCGTTTTCAGAGAAAGTAAAAATATGCCGAAGTTTTACACAGCCTACAAAGATTTTATATTAATTATTGGTAGAAGACCTTTATATACATGAAACGTTCACAAGATAATTTAGAACTTTGTAAGTAACTTTTATTTGAAAGGGTTTAAAGTTTATATTAGTTAAATTTTTATGTTTAGAAGCTTCTCCGGTCGGGGGAAGCCATCGAGACGTCAACTTTATCAAATGCACGTCGTCAAAATTTTACGTTACGTTCAGATTGTTCAGGTGCAATAGCATATAAAAGATTTCGAATTCATGATTGTGCAGTTACACGATGTCATAGGCATTTATTATAATAAATAACAAATGTCAGAAAAGCGAATGTCAAAATGCATCCATAAAAATTTAAAAAAATCTAAAAATCTGGACGCAAAATTCCGACTCTTTCTAAAAACATAAAGAAGTCAAAATACGTCGGATGAGTACGTCCAATGTGAACATCGTCCATTATCTTGGACGTACGCACCCGACGCATTTTGACGTCTATATGTTTTGTCTCCTTCCCACTTCGTTGTAAGAAAGAGACGGAGTTTGGCGTCCAGACTTAGATTTTTTAAAATTCTCATGGATACATTTTGATATTCGCTTTTCTGACATTTGTTATTTATTATTTTTTCGCTTTTTGCACCCATATTTTGAAAGTTTTCACAAAATTCGACCACTTTAGATTGGAAATTTCAATTAAAAATGAGAATATAAAGAAAATTGTAAACATCTAGGCTCATTTCAAATATTTTGTTTTTTTTTTTGTTTCGTGTGGTTTCGTGCATCAATTGTGTTCACACTACTTTGAACACAAGTATGATATTTAACAATAATATTAGTTTTTTTTTGTTGAAAAAAACTAATATTATTGTTAAATATCATAACTAATATTATTTAACAATAATATTAGTTTTTTTTTGTTGAAAAAAACTAGTATTATTGTTAAATATCATTGCTGATAGTTTCTTTTCAATTGTTGTTCACTTTTACAACAAAATAATATCAAAACATTTGCAATATTTAATATTCTAAATAATTCAATTATTTTCTTTGACAGCAGACTTCAAAAATTCCGAGGCCACACCACAATAACCACCCTGCTTTATAAAATTTTAGCATTTTCAATAATTTTAATAAGATAAATCCAATTCTCATTTATAAAATAAAAAAAATATATCGTCGTACGATTCTCAAGAGTGTATCCTTAACTGCAAAGACGCTTATAATTTTTTCGAGCTTCCAAAGAAAGCATTAATGAGAAATGTGTGGCTTTCCAAGCTCGGATTGGAAGACGATGACTTTCATCCTAGCCAATGGGTTTGTCAGAGGCATTTTTCTGACAAAATGTTTCTGACACATACTAAGCTTAAATCTATTGCTGTTCCGGATAAAAACCTCTTAATGAATTATCTACGGATAAATCTAAAATCGGTGTACAGAAGACGTCGAACGCTTAGCTACCGACCCTAAGAAAATTTGTAACCAATCAACCCGCCAAAAGCACTGTTGCAAACACGAATGCTACTAACTTAGTAATAAAGTCTTATAACCCTCAGCATAATGCAAATCCCATACCAACACAAAATTGGATAAATAAAATAATTAAATGAATGATACAAAAAAAAAAACTCAACAAAATAAGAAATCAAAATCGAACAGAAAAATTGTTTCAATCCTACCCAAACCCTCAGAGACCATTACTATTGACGATGATGTTGATGATACGCCATGATTCTTCATGATCTAGGACCTTCACCAATGGCCAAACCGAAATCATTAGCTATTGTCAAAACAAAACTCCCATCAGTCATTCTACCAAAACGGCCAGCAACTTTACAACAAATACTACCAGCGATCGATAAAAAGGAAGTTCCAACAAACCTTTCAGCGAAAATCATTCGACCACTACCAGATCCTTCAATTGTTTTTCAAACAAAAACTAAACCAGAGCTAGAGCCAGAGCCTGAAATCGACATCGTTTACTATACAACTAATTAATCACTTCAAAGACGCGAACGTGCAGTTTAAATAGATTTTCAGCTGGACAACGACATCATGGAAACAGCCTACGAATCCGATATATATTGGGTGGAACCTCGCTTCTTAATGATAAATAAAAATTCTTCTCTCTACCAGTGCCTTGCTTGTGGTAAGACAATCAGCAACTATGCTTGTGAAGTAAGACATGCCATTGAGCATGAAAAAACATTTTCATTGTGCTCCCAAAAAAATAATTGAACAATCATATTGAAGAACACATCTCAACCAAACTGCATCAATGAAACAAATGTATGCAATCTTTTGATTCTGGACTCAAATTAAGTTGTCATCAAAGGGCTCTAGATAAATGCAACTCACAAACTACATAATGTTAAAAACATAATTTTACACAAATAATTTCGTTATTCATTATTGTACAAACTTCAAAATCAAATACCGTGACCACGAACAGTGGGCCTTATTGCGAGTGTCGTTTTTCTATCGATAAACGACTTTTGTCGATAGGCGAACATCGAAAATTTAATTTTGTATTGCGAATCTCAATTGTGAACTAAAAATTTCGTATAAGCTATCGATCTTTGTCGCTCACATTTTTCTGATCGACTGCTTCCAAAGAGTTTAATTTTCTCACCAAATGTACGTTGATTTCCTTTTAAATATGGTTTTATTGTTTCTAAAATAACAATTGTTTTAACACAGAGCAATATAATAATAAATAAAGAAAAATAAAACACAATATTTGGGTTGGGTTAACAATCACTGTAACACATCAAGATAATCTTTATTTACCTAACATTATAGTATTACTCTTATAACTTTTTCAAACAAAGAAAAGATGTAAATTAATAACAAATAACATGAAATATTTTTTCTTTTAAGAAAACAAGTATTAAAACATTTATTGTAAGAAAAAACTATTCCTTCGATTTACTGATGAAAATTTGTTTGCTATCTGTCAAATGCCAAAATATAGGAATGACTGAAACATATGACAGTGATAAAACTGCAAAACAAAAAAGCCCATACGTTTGTAAGAAATGTCCCGACAAAATTCCCAACTATTAAATACTACAGGACAACAAAGGAAAATCTTCGTGTCATTTCAAAGACATACAGCAAACAAGGTGCCTTGTATAGGCTGATAGTTGTTAGTTTGATAGTTAGCTTATTTTTAAGCATTGCATGTGATAGGACTGCGTTATAGTTGCATAATAAGAAGATTCAGCCAGTGTTACACAGTTTTTAGATGATTTCCGTCACATTTCCAAATTTCTAAAGTTTTCTGTTTTAATTTATCTATTAATTGGAAATACTTCTTTATTCAATTTAAGACTAAATATTTTTTTTTTCCTACATGCACTATCACTGGCACTACCCCAAATGCAAAAATATAGTTTATTCACAATAAGCGTATTTGTTATTCACAGTAATAGATATCTCTGTCGATCAAGTTACACAATACCAAAACGAAAATTTATCGATGCTTTCGACTTTTATCGCATCGAAAGTTAAACGACACTCGCAATAAGGGCCAGTGTAAATTTTAAATTCTGTTCAAAAACTCATTAATTTAAATTTGTTTGCTTATTTTTGCAAGTGTTTCATCAGCCAAATACATGTAATAAATATTTTATACGTGCAGTTCTTAGCAAAATGCACACTAATATAGCAATAACCTGAGGCATTATCGCATACGTTTTAATCTAAGAGTCGATTAATAAATGTTACTATGAGACAATTATGATATTTTTGTATATCACCTAATTTCTTATATAGTGCTAACATTAATTCGCTCCTCAACTAATCAACTACTAAAACATTCAATAAAAGTGGGTACTCATAATTTAGTTTCGTCGTCTCAAAATCAAAGTATGAAGTAAAACTTGGGTAACAAAGACATTTTTCAGAGACATCATTTAAATATTGTTTGAAAAAAAACTTTTTTAGTAATTTCAAGCATTCTATATACTAACTAGCTACCCATAGCCCGGCGTTGCTCGGTCCTACCCTAGTTTAACTTGCTCAATACGGCAAGTATTGGCTTCGTATTAAAAAAAAAAAAATTTTTAATCCCGAGAAAAGTCCGAAAATCTTGCAGTTTTCCCATCCTTCGTTCAGTAGTTCAAAACTGCAAAATAAAGTATATGCAACAGCATGCAAAAGTCAAAAATGCAAAAAAAAATATTGGAGCACTGCTAGGTTATATAGTACCGATGGCGCTGTATGGGGGACGGCACACACAAATGTTTTTCTAGGGTCAAAAAATTAAATTTGCTACAAGCCGATAACAATGTCAACGGGTTCAGAAAAGTTCTTCTTTAGGATACTAGACTGCAAACGTTGTTGAAGCATGAACATTTTTTTTAATTGCATATTTTCCAACGGGTGTTCTCAGTGCTTGTACCTAGAGAGCTTAATTATGACACAAATTGTCTCAAATTTGATGTAGTTAATAATAGCTAAAGTATAAGGCGAATTCCGGAAATTGTGCAGTTTTCCCCCCTTCCATCAGTTAGCGGCGGTCGTTCGAAACTGCAAAAGCAAGTACATACTACTGCGACCTCAAATGAATAAATAAACTGGGCTAATTAGTTTTTGCACAAAAATTGCTTGAAATTGGAAATGTTCTAAAAGAATGCCATAATTCACAGGAGCCTCTATGACCTGGAGGAATAGGTCATTTTGAGCACCATATGGAAACGGTTCCTGTATCATAGGAACCGTGCATTTTCCGGGATAAAAAACAGACTATGGTTTTATTTGACCGGCCCTTAATTATACCACTATGGAAAAAGTCGTGACAATCTCTTGCTTAGTGAAAAATGAAAAAAAATTATCCCACTGGAATCGAACAGGATACAAATTAGCATATTTTTTATTCCAAACTATAATCTTTCGCTGTATCAAATTTTAATCCAGATCCATTCAGTCGTTTTGGAGTCTATTTAAACATAAATACATGCATACACACACAAGAAGTAATCTTCTTCTTCTATCCAGTTCATATAAAACATAAGTACTTTACATTTACGACTAAATCAGCAATTAGTAAAACTTTTGTTTTTATAAAGTATAAATACTAGTCAGATCCAACTTTAACTCGATAAACAACATCAGCGCTGAAGCCCTGTTAAGAAGATCCGAGGAGACGCTGTGCAAAGTTTGTAAAGCCTTTCCCGCTCTATCCAAAAGGCCATCAACGTCAAACCAGAGCAAAGTGCACACAAAGACGGACTTCGTCTTCAGTTCTGTTATCAAGTTCATAAACCTAACTTGACGCCAAACCTGTAGTCAGCTTAAGTGAGCACATACATCTCGTCAGCGGAAAGCATAATAATTGGTCTAAGGGCCAGTCTTTTATGGAACCATTTTAAAAGAATTCAAAATTTATTCGAAAAAAAGATTTCAGTAATTTTTTACATACAAACGAAACAGCCATTTTGAAAAAAAGTATTATATAGCAATATAACAAAAATATAATAGAGATAGCGGTTCTCGCAGCAAATATCTTGGAGTAGTTCGGACAATGATGACGACGTTACCCAAAGACCACAACGAAAAATTCGTTCGGTTTGGTCGATATTGCTCCGAGAATTGCGAGCTTAAGAACCCGAGCTGTATCGCAATTCCCTTCGGATATCTGCAAGTCAATTTGACTTTTTGCTTAGTAAGACCTCTGATAACAAAACAGGAAACAAACATGCAGACGAGCATCTCTGCAGAGGTAAGATTAGTCCTAACGCTCCGTTACCCAGCCAATGGTGACAACTTTAGGTCGCTACAGTACCTATTACGCATTTGATAATTGCCTCTTAGAACAAAGTGGTCATTAATTATCTGCTTAGCTTAGCTTTTAGACAATTTATTTTCGGACAACGCAGGGCTTTCTTTATTTTTAAGCTATCTTCTAAATCCATTTTATCCTCGTGCTCTAGAAGTTTTGAGTTATTGGGGAACAAACGACCGCAGCGAAAACACAATAAACAAGTTTCTTTATGTGTTATTGAGTGTTTTAGATTGGAGGAGAGGCTTGGAGATACTTCACTGCATATGTGGCACTCATGCATGTTATCGACTTCAATAAATTCATATTCTTCGATTATTTCGTTTATAAAATCTGTTTCAGATCTTTCAGAGGCGTCATCGTCTTCTATTGAATCACATTGTACTTCCGCATCTGTTATTTGGTTATTACTGAACCTATACACTTGGATTTCACGATCTCTTTGTAAACCAATCGTTTGTGGTGTATAAGGCACACACTCAGTACCTTTTACCGTTTTTCTTACGGGGGTTGCTGCGTGCTATTCACTTTTTTCAACTAGTGGTGTACATTTTTTTGGAGACTCCGCAGATTGAGTTTCTATGTCAAATTGGAAATATTGAGGCTGTACGGGAGTTATCAGGACTGTAAGGATTTCTTTCGCTTTTAAGGCGTTAAAAACTATTATAAATTATGGTATTTCTGTAACATTAAACATGTTTACTTTTTCTTCATATTGCGGCTTCTCCACTTGATTTGAAGGCAATTCATCCTGCACAAATGAGGTCGATTCTTCAGTTTGTATATGGAAATTCTGGCGTTTTTGAGATGCAAACGGTAGCTCGTCAAATATAAAACGCTCTTTTTCCCTTTGGATCGGTGATTTGCTATTTAAATCGTAATTTTGATTTGTGGTCTTCACTTCACTAATGTCCATTTTTGAAATAGGTACGGCCACAAAAGTTGTGCCTGAAAAATCCCTAGGAACAAGCAGATCATCAAGAACTCCTTGTATTTGAGCATTGAGGTGATAGTTAGGCTTGCTAGGTCCATTTGTTGATGCTGGACTATTTCCTCTGATAAATGATACTGGAACAAGTTTTTTGCCAGACTTGGTTGACATTTCACTGGTGGAATTTAAAAAAAAAATGTTATAGTGTTCAAATTGTAAAACAAACAACAATTTATAAATAAGTTTATGCGTTTTCAGAGAAAGTAAAAATATTCCGATTTCTTACCCAGCCTATAAAGATTTTATATTAATAGATTACTTTTATATTATATTCATGAAACGTTCACAACATAATTTAGAAGTTATTATTATTTTAAAAGTTTTAAAGTTTATTTTAGTTAAATTTTAATGTTTAGAAACTTCTCCGGTCGGGGGAAGCCATCGAGACGTCAACTTTGTCAAATGTCAAGTGCAATTACACGATGTCATGCATTTGTTATAATAAATAACAAATATCAGAAAAGCAAATGTCAAAATGCATACATAAGAATTTTAAAAAATCTAAAAATCTGGACGCAAAATTCCGTCCCTTCTTAAAACATATAGACGTCAAAATGCGATGGATGAGTACGTCCAATGTGAACATCGTCCATTGCCGTGGACGTACTCACCCGACGCATTTTGACGTTTATATGTTTTTTCTCCTTCCCAATTCGTTGTAAGAAAGAGACGGAGTTTTTCGTCCAGACTTTTCGATTTTTCAAAATATTGAATATAACCATATTGTCAAAAAATAAATGGCAGCTCACATTACGCGGATGACAGATTGAAATTATATATCGCGTTTTTTTCAAACTGTCAAACTCAAAATATTGTAAAAGAATTTCGTAAATAATCTCTTTTTTCCTGTGAAATTTGAGATTAACGTGACTAAATGGTTTAATAACACACTATTAACAATTTTCGCGGACAACATAATATTTCCGCTATTGTTTTAAATCAATTTTTCAACAATGATAAAAAAATGTTCAGCTGTCATCCGCGTACTGCTGATTTCGACACTGCTCTGCGAACGAGAAAGAAATATATCGTTGTTACCTAAAAAGCCCTATTCTCATGGATGCATTTTGACACTCGCTTTTCTGACATTTGTTATTTATTATTTTTTCGCTTTTTGCACCCATATTTTGAAAGTTTTCACAAAATTCGGTCACTTTAGATTGGAAATTTCAATTAAAAATTAGAATATAAAGAAAATTGTATACATCTAGGCTCATTTCAAATATTTTGTTTTTTGTTTCTTGTGGTTTCGTGCATCAATTGTGTTCACACTACTTTGACCCTGATTATACATTGCCTTTTAAATGCAACAGGTGTTACACGATACTAGTAAGAAGGAGTAGAACGATAGGAAAGAATTGTTTTGGTACCTTTTTGTATCATCATTTAACTTTTTTTAAATTAGTGTATTAAACCATTGTATATACATTTGTATAGTACGTCCATCGTATGTAGCAACATTGTTGCAATTCTCGATTGCTCGAAGCGCCATCTAGCTATGTTGGGAGCTCTAGCTCTTTGGGGAGTGGCTTGTTGTTGGGGGATATTTTGAGGGATACAAACGGGAATATTATAACGAGAAGGCATATAGAAAATTTCAAAGAGTTGGAAGAAGATGAAAATTATAATTGTTGACGTTTTCTCTTTGAGCTTCTTCGTTTTTATTTTGATAATGAATGTTCATAAGAAAAGGGAATTGAAAGTTATTTATTTATAATGTATGACTGTATGCATGGTGGAAAATAATTATTTGGCTGCTTCTGAATGTGTAGGTGCTAGCTTTAATGCTGAACTGTATGAAATGTGGCAAGCTACCTATTAGAATAGAATGTAGCTGCTGATGAAACAATGTGACGTCACAATTACATATTCCATTGAAAATGCTTCTTACTAACATCAGACTTGTTGTATGCATACATTTTGCGATGCAATTTTTTTAAAAGTAAATAACTCAATAAAATTTACAAATTTTATAGAAATTAAGTTATAAATTGGTAATGCAAAACTTGCTTTATTGGTAGAAAATCATGGATACGGATATCAAAGTTGACATCTTTAAACTTGATTTGCGGCTAAACTAGGCGTCCTAGCGACTTAAAAAATGCATATTTGTGATCTAGGGAGTGCCACCTTTCAAACGCTGTATCACTTGATTTGAAAAACAGACTTTTATCTTTAAACTGGATTTGCGGCTAAACTAAGCGTCCTACGGGTATCAAAGTTGACATCTTTAAACTTGATTTGCGGCTAAACTAAGCATCTTAGCGACTTAAAAAAATGCATATTCGTGATCTAGGGAGTGCCACAATCGCTGTATCACATGGTTTAAAAAACAGACTTTTATTTTTTAACTTGATTTCTTATAGGTACCTACCTTACATTAAAACTAAACAGGAAATTTAAAATCTACATTGTTTCCACAAGGAGATACTGAAATGTGGCAACATATAACTAAATGGTATCTTTTAATATGATTTTGTATACAAATTTTAGTTATGTAACCATGATTGCCATATGAAAAAATTAACGTACCTATATTTATTTTCCTCACTTAAGTAGGTATAATGCGAGAATTGTTTGGCATCGACTCGGTTCGATTTTCAATTTTCCGAAAATACAACCGAGCCTGCGAAGCCACTTCAAACCATACGTATGTACATGATGATGAATTTGTCTCATAACTTTATCCTGTACCTATATACGGCTAGCTTAAAATTTTATTAAAAGTAATTTTTTTTGTTTTGATTAAGTTTTAAACTTTATTAAACAGCTTTTGTTTCTTGTTACACAAATTCTTAACATAGTCTGCAAATCTTTATTAAGAACAAAAATTGATACAAATTTATCAATATGGTAACCATTTTTTGATAAATCCCTTTTTCATTTTCATTCATCTGCAACAAAAACAAAATATAAATTTTTTGAAGAAACTAATCTAAAATAAACTTATCTGTGCCCGAGTCTTGGCATAAAATATATATAAGTACATATAGGCATATCAATAAAATACCTATATGTGCTTATCTATTTACGATTTTTTTTCGGTTATAAAATATAAATTACATACCTACCTACTTACTTTTTTATTATTTCATTTCGTCTACAAGGTCGTGGCCATTGACGTATTAGGTATGGACCACCAGTAGCCAACTTCACGCGTGTTCCAACATAACTAGGAGCGCCATCAACTACTAGCAGGGAATCTGCGTAGCAATGATATGATTTCTTTAATTAATTATTTACTATTGAAATATTTTGGTGGAAATTATTATCAAACTACTTTTCTGGAACAACTTTTCTTGGCTGTTCGTATGAAAATTTCAACCGACTGGCGGTCCATATCTGGTACGTCAATGGTCGTGGCAGCAGCCAAGCAGCCAATAAAAAATGCTTCTCCCCTTGTTTTTAATCTGTCAAGAAACGGAAATTTTTCAAACTGCTCACCTCGTTATTGTTGTCAGAGCCAAAATAATATAGTCAACTCTTTCGCACAATATATGTCTTCACTAATAGGGCTTTTTAGGTAACAACGATATATCTCTTTCTCGTTCTCACAGAATTGTCAAAAACAGCAGTATGGTGAACAGCTGATTTTTTTTTTTATCATTGTTTTAAAATTGATTGAAAACAAAAGCGGGAATTTTAAAGATTTGTGCGCGAAAATTGTGAAAATTGTTGGTTTTGCTAATTAAAATAAATTTTTAAGCCACGGAAATCACAAATTTCACACAAAAAAGAATACCGCATTTAAAAATTATTTCCAAATTGTTTTCTTCAAGATCTTGAGTTTGACAGTTTGAAAAAAGCGCGATACATATTTCAATCTGTCTTCACCATAGTGTGAGCTTTGACAAGATGGTAAAACTCCCTATTCCTTTGTGCGAACAGCGCTAATTTACGCAAATTTTTAGAAAGAATAAATCGTCGACGACGAAGCTACTATAGTTTCTATATACAATGAATATTGAATATTGAATATTGAATATTCTTTATTGAGTCTTTATAATAATTTACAGAGTGGTATATACTTATCGATGACTAAAGTATAACTGCGGCTATAATGTATTGCCTGCTTTTACAGTTAAAATGAAATGCCTCATGGCTTACTTTTGAATATAGTCTCACTGCTCTTGCTCAGGAGAGAGTATACATATACTTTTTCTTTGACGATATGCCATATGAATATACAATATACATAATACTTATACTACTTAAAACTAAATAACGAATGGTCAACAATCAACCAGTTTGTTTTTTTTTTTTTTTTTATTATTACACAGTTATTTGTATGTGATAGAGCGAGAGCGCTCAATGAGATTTTCTTTTCATTAAAATTCACAGCAATTTTGGTATAGATATTGTAAAATGAAAGGTATCTATAATTAAAAGTTATAAAATTGTCTCTTTTTCTCTTGAAACGAGATAGATATTTGAAATTGAATCTATGAACATTCAATCTAGAGGGTACATTGTACATATAATACATATAAAACATGTAAACATAAATATACATCGAATTGGTTAAGCAATTTGAAATTATTATTATTATAATTTTTTTTTTTTTTAAACTTCTTCTTAGTCTTATAAGTTGCAATCAGTCTTATTATTTTTATTATTTTTATTATTTATTATTTATTTTTCTTAAAATTATAGATACATAACAAAATTAAAATATTCAAGTTACTAATTCATATTAAAATAATTCATTTTTTGTTAAGATGTATTCTAACATTTTAAGAAGTAGGTATCATTCTGTAGCACTTGTGTGACTAGTGGCGAATGATCCGTCAATTTTGAAATTAAGTTTTTTTATTTTGTGTATGTGGGGTAAAAACTTTAGATTAAAACTAAAATAATGAATAATGTTAATCGCATATTTAATATAGATTTTAAGAGCAAAAACTGCAAAAGCAACTAAATAATGTTATCAGTAAAAAGCTGAATTCAATAATATATTGACCATAGAACTATCCAAAGTGAACAGCCAATTCTTCAATTTATTTGTGAACAAAGAAGATTGTGTTTCTCTTCTAATTTCTAAAGGTAGTTTATTAAAAAGCCTAGGTGCCGCCACAGTATAAAATCTAAAAAAATGTGTTTTCCTAGCCAAAGGAATGTTAACCATTGCCATATTATTAATCCTTAACCCATAAGCGTTAGAGCTTCTTAAATTAAATTAAGAGTAGTACAGCAAGAATAAAGATTATAATACTAATTCTATACATTATTAAGATTTCTTAAAACTGTCAGGTAAGTCCTGTCCACCAACACAGGAAAGATAAAGACTTTATTTATAAAAATTAAGATTTCAGCTGTCGACACATTCCCCGTAGAAAAAATAGTGAACATAGATAGTGTGCATTTAAAAGCATCTATAAAATAAAATTAGTTTATATGCATTCAGCCACGGTTTTGGCCCGAAGTGGCCGAGGAGTAAAACAAGGGAGAGGATGTCAGTGAGGAATCCAGGTCCAAAGATATAATTCCGAGGGGAGACAAGTAACCGGAGTTGTCCCAAGTGTACCCTGTCTGCGAATGAATGACGTGACTAATAAGGTCATTTTCTGAAAGTTCTAGACACATAATTGTTTTTTTCATGAGAGTTAGATTATATCTCATCAGCGGAATGATTTTAGTGATATTATAAATGTGATTGTTGGAGAAGCGTTTGGTGGGGGACTCAAAGTTTTTCCCAGCACATAATCTTAGTATTTTTCTTTCCAAAATTTCCATGGAATTCGCCACTGTAGGCGAGATGGAAAACCAAATGGGGAATGCATAGTTCAGAATCGGTCTGACTAGTGTTTTGTAGAAAAGCAACTTAGTTTTTTGATTTAGAGCTCTATGTTTAAAAAAAGGCATAAACATGTTGGAGACTTTTCTCGCCTTTTCAGTAGTAATTTTGGCGTGTGAGTTGAATTTCAATAAATTATTGAAATTTACTCCAAGATATTTCAAATTGTTTTTAGGCCGAATAATGCAGCCGTTCAATCTGAGAGAGAGATTTTTGCTTTCTTTCACAACACCAGCAGGTCCCTTCCCACTTGCATTCCTAATAATAATGACTTCGGATTTTGGAACATTAAGTTTAATTCCCCACTTTTGATAATAGGTGTTAATTTTGCATAAGTGTTTTTCCAAAACCCCAAGGGCGTATGATGGAGATACGTGACTAGCATAAGCGATGGTGTCATCCGCATATAAAAGCCCTGTGGAAACGATGTTATTCTCTGTAAACTGGTGAGGAAAATCATGTCTGAAAATATTGTACAGATGTGGACCCAAGATCGATCCTTGTGATACACCACGATTGTGCTCGCACATATTGCCCTTGGAATTTTTTATTTGAATAAAAAAGGATCTATCAGTAAAGAAACTTTTAATTATATTTAACTCATGAGCTAGGAAACTAAGAGAAGACATCTTTGCAAGGAGTCCATCTCTCCACACGCTATCAAATGCTTTCTCCACATCTAAGGAACAAGCTACAGTGCATTGCCTGTCTCGAAGTTTTAAGATTACATCGTTTTGGAATTTGATTAATGCATGAAGAGTAGAGTGCCCCCTACGAAAACCGAATTGGAAATCCGGAATCGGATCAATGGGATTTTCAATTGACGAGTTGAGAAATTGTAGTGTTATTCTCTCCAGGATTTTTCCGGTATTTGAAACTAAAGATATTGGCCTAAAATTATTAATGTCATAGTTGTTCTGTTTTTTCAAAATTGGATGTATTTTGGCTATTTTCCAACAATTTGGGAAATACGCATTGTTAATGCACTGGTTGTAAATAATTGTTAGAAATTGTATTCCAGAGTCTGAGATCTTTTTCAAGGCAAAGTTGGAAATTTCATCTGGCCCCGTGGACTTTTTAGGTTTTAACTGTTTAATCAGGCTTCTGACTGTATCAGTGTCAGTGAACATATGATTGGCCATTGGGCGAAGTGCACTGTTTACGGAATCGAATATGAAAATATGCTCTGGAGTGTTTTGAGCTATAGAGCTAGCAGCTGCAATTGCTTCCTGGGTGGTTTGGGAATTAGGCATAGGAACAATCTCCTTGGAAATTTCTTTAAAATGATTTTCAAAAGCAGATATAACACTGGTTGCATTGACAAACGTTTGCTCGTTTACTGACACCTTATTACAAGAGAATCTTTTCTTGTGTCCAACAAGTCTAAATACTTCTTTAAAAGCCAGCGGCCCAGGGTTTATTTTCGCCAGTCTGTCACTGAGTGTTTTATTTAACCATATGTTCACTTTCTCTTTAATAATTTTGTTAAGAAGAGCAATTTGTGTGGCAAGTTCTCTGTATTGTGCGTGAACTCTGTTAAGTGCATTGTGAAATATATTTTTCAAGCGCCTTTGCCACTGATGTTTTATTTTGTATAAATTGTTTATTTCAATAGGCAAGTTTTTATATTTTTTTGTAGAGAGCGAAACGCTTGTGGAATTTTCATCCAAGGTGGAAAGAAGTGAATTATTAAAATGCAAAATATGAGCGTCGATAACTTCGTTGGATATACAATTATCTGGAGGAGGGAAAAATTCATTAAGGCGTCGATCAAATTGAATGAGTTCCAGTTGGTGTTTCTAAATGATCTATATGATGGATGATCATTGATACAAATATTAGCTTCCTTGAGGGAAATTCTCAAAAAGAGCGGACAATGGTCAGAAAAAGTTGGAAGCGGTAAGTGAGAAATTTGGATCTAAATTGTTGATCAAGTGGCTCGAGATCAGGAAGTGATCGAGAAAGGACGGTCCCCTTGGAAAAGTGGGAGTGTCCGAGGAAAGCAAAGTTATAGACGGAGTGAAATTTTGAAGCCAGGCTTCAATGGTTTTGCCATTAATGTTGTATGAATGATCTCTCCAGTTTGGACTTCTGGCATTTAAGTCTCCTCCGATAATTGCTCCGTCAAAGCTGGATGCTAAGTTTTCTAATTTATTTAACTCAGTTGTGAGTTGCGAGACAGCACAAGACGAGGGGAAGTATAACGATCCTATAAGATAGTTCTTCGAGGTATTGTCCTCGATGCATTTAATACTTATGAAAACTGAAGGGAAAATGTTAGAATCAAAGTTAACGAGCTCATACTTAATGTTATTTTTAATAATTAACGCAGCACCTTGAAGATTGTCGTTTCGTATAATACAGTAGTTATCTAGGAAAACTTTATGTCTACTAGATAGATGAGTTTCTTGAATGAAAGCAAAGTGACATTTATTTTCTTGGAGAATTTTTAGAAGCTCAATTCTCCTAGAATGTGCAATTAACGACGAAATGTTATATTGTAGTATATTTAACAACATCATTTAGAACAGAATAGAAGTTCATTGACCAGATCTAAGTAGGCCATTCTTTTATCCGTTAAGGAATTAAAGTTTTCTATGTTTGACATAAATTTTTCAATTTTACCCAACAAGGATCTCATATCGTAACCAAAGAGGTCGTTGGAAAGTTCCATGAATTGATTTAGAATGTTTCCTGTTGTCCGTTCCTTTTGTAGCCCATGAGGGCCAGATGCAACTTGAGGGTTCTTGGGATGAGTCTTGAAGTGACTCGCAAAATCAACCCCAGGGATGATCGAGGCCCCATTTGAAAGGGCGAGAGATAAGTTTCTATTTTTTTCTTTTTTGTTTGCTGCCTCATGCAAAAGCTGCTTTCTCTTGGCTTCATACTGTTTAAAAGCTTTGCATCCTCGGAAATTAGCAGGATGATCTTCTCCACAGTTCACGCAAACCGCTTTGCTACCCTCATC
This sequence comes from Baccha elongata, assembly GCA_951217065.1. NCBI lineage: Eukaryota > Metazoa > Arthropoda > Insecta > Diptera > Syrphidae > Baccha > Baccha elongata. The sequence continues at coordinate 525,923 of CATNUY010000089.1, forward strand.
CCTCACTACAGTGCAGGCATTGGGTTCGTGTTGCTTCACACACTTCACACATTTGTACGCGAAGGCACAGTTCTTGGCCAAGTGCCCAAATTGTTGGCATCTCCTGCACTGTAGGGGGCCTCTATTTCCCCTTGGTTTCTCCCAATAAACCCTGGTGTGAAACAAATATTTGATTTTTGTTAATTCTGCCGCATCTGTACCAGGAAGCAGACGAACAAGAAACAGATTATATTTTATTTTCTCCTGCTTTGACCTTAATGTCTCGAAGAGTGAGATATTAGAAATGTTGGGGATTTGGTTTTTTAATTCGTTGAGAATTTCCTCAGGTGGATAATCAGATGAAAGTCCACGAAGGACAACATTTGTTGTCTTGTCTTCCCTCAGAGTGAAAGAGTATGCTTGTGCATCACCTGTGTTCCTCAGCATCTTCATTATCTCCCTATGAGCATCGCTATCATCTATATATAGTTTACAACTACTACCCCTGTTCACTATTTTATACTTAAACTCTACCGAATTCTCTTGGAATTCGGAAATTAACTTTCTAATATCTACATTTTTCAATATTATTGGTGGACAGAACTTACCTGAATACATTTTATCATCTACAGTGGACGTTTTATTCTGCTTAATACTAGATGTTGCTGGAGAGGCTCCCTCGCTGTTCTTTTCTTCATCATCGTTGATGGTTCTTTGTTGCAGTTGTTTAGTCACGGAATTGTTGTGCTTGATGTTTAGCACTGATTGTATTTTTACTTTAACCAGCGAAGCTAATTTATTTGTGTCTGGCACAATGTCCATTTCTTGTGATGTGAAGTTCACTTTAGCAGCAGCTACGGTATTTTTTTTTTGCGGGGTTTCCCAGTCACCCAAATCAATTTCAACATCCTCAGGGAGTGGCAATAAATGCATATTCGATGTAGTCATATCTTCGTTTGTATTTTCTATATATGATGGTTGAGTCTTCGCTTGGAGAGAAATTGACTTGTCTGGGCTTCTTTGCGCGCTGGTGCTTGATGATTGCCCACTAAGGGCGATGAGTTGCTGAGCAGCGTCCATAATTTTGTTGTATGGTGCAGTTTTTTTTTATTTGAAAAAATCCGATTGTAGTTTCATGTCAGTAAAAAAAAACAATTAAACCGTGCGTGGAAAAGCAAGGCAGGTTCTACGAACAATAATGTGTAAGCAGCCGAAACACATGTGGCTACAATCCACCCACATCCGTGTTGGAGAATCACCATCCACCGTAAGTCGTCGATAAAAACACTTTTTTGAAATGTTATCTTTATTTAAAATATTTTATTTTAATAAAATCAGTACTATAAAAGTACTTAAAAGTTGAAATAATTTTCTCGTTTTCTAAATTCTTGCAAAAAAATGACGTCTTAACACACTCGCTGTCACAATCAGAATCCTATATACAATGATTAAACGCTCGCTCGAGATGAGAACACAATTACATATGTGCTCGAAAAGCATACATACAATTTAATTAATAAATGTATAATTTACATACAAACATTTGTTTAGGGTTCTATTAATTTATGAAATCTTGCAGTAAATAAAGAACCAATTTTATAAAAAATGAACTAAAAAGTTATTTTAAGTTAAGTACCCTTTGAGATTTCATTATATACATATACGGCTGTAAGTAAAATGTGTTTGTTTTAAGTGACTGCGCTTTTGAATATAACTGAAAACGCTAGGTGTCTTCAACCTAAATGCTCTTGTTGATTTGGATAAATATTATGCCTTGACAGAAACGCATGATTGTAGATAGCTCACCATATTTCAGAGAGTTTGTCCTCGTACACCTTCAACTCCCAATCCTCATTTCTGGTGTGCAGTTTAAAAACGTAGATACATTTATGAACGAAATTTATTTTATTAATTTACCATCAATCATGTTTTTTTATTTGATTTTTTTTTCTCTTTTTTTATTTGCATAAAAACAAAAAAAAATCGACATTTATTTATCTCATGTCAAAAACTCGCGCTAGGAACAATTTACCGCCATGAGAGATTTGTACATGAAAAACGGTCAAGGTTTTGTTTTAGTCTATTCAATAACAGCACAATCAACATTTAATGATCTCCAAGATCTGCGGGAACAAATTTTGAGAGTAAAGGTTAGTACGAACAAAATTGTTTTATTTTTTAAATTTAACTCACTACTTAAACACATAGAAAATATTTTTCTTTTCTTATTATTATTATTATTTTTAAATTATTTAGGACACCGATGATGTTCCGATGGTCCTGGTAGGAAACAAATGTGATTTGGAAGACGAGCGTGTAGTTGGCAAAGAACTGGGAAAAAGTCTAGCCACACAGTTTAATTGTGCTTTCATGGAAACATCTGCCAAAGCAAAAATTAATGTTAACGATGTGAGTCGAAATATTTTTAAAATTTTTTAAAGATAAACTTTATTTATATTAGAATAACATGATGCCACTAAGTTTTTCTCTATTATGGGGTCATACAAAAGTCATCAATTTGAGTCGCGATCGCTAACCGATGTCGCGTCACCATTATAATGAATTCTGCTCGCAAAAATGTTCTGCTTTGAACGCTTTGAAAATACACATCATTTTCTTTTGAAAACTTAGGTCTGCTCTGATTTTGAACTAAAAAAATGTCGAATAAAAAAAATGCGAGTCGTTTTTAATCCGTTTAATCTACGATTTCGAAGTGAATGGTTTCAATTCTTCTGGTCAATTGACACCTGTTCAACAAGGAAGATCCGGACTGATCTAATCATGCCTACTACCATTGAGTTTTTACACAGAGAGGAATCAAGATATTTCCCTGAAACATTGTCGGTTCTTTAATAAAAAGTCCTTCATTGAAATTGCCCAATACACGCTTCCCGACTTTGGAAAATAGAGTTTTTTTTTGTTGATTCTTATAAATATTTGTTTGTAGTGGATTGTAGTAAATTTTTTTTCGTTTGCAGTAACTCAAAAAAAAAAAAAAAAAAATAGATAGATAGATACATAAACTGATGCTAAGTCTTCTACTTGGTTGAATATTCTTAATATAAAAAATAAACTTTTTAAATTAATTTTCATATTAGTATATAGAATTTGTATCATTATTTATTTTATTTCTTTGTGATAGATAGATAGTTTTATTCAAATCAAAAAATTACGGGACTTTGAAAAAACCCAGCAAAAACGCTACTACAAACGGTAAAATTCGCTACTTCAAACAAAATCATAATACTACAAAAGAAAAAATCGCTACTACAAACGAAATCAAGTTCCTACAAACGAAATCAAGTTACTACAAACGAAAAAAACGTTACTACAATTAAAAGAACGATACTACAAATGAAATCAAGTTACTACAAACGATAAAATCGCTACTACAAACGAAATCAAAATACTACAAACGATAAAATCGCTACTACAAACGAAATCAAGTTACTAAAAACGATAGAAAAAAAAAACTAAGATAATAAAAAAAAACTAGAAAAAATCCAGCAAAAACGCTACTACAAACGGCTAAATTCGCTACTACAAACAAAATCAAAATACTACAAAAGAAAAAAACGTTACTACAAACGAAATCAAGTTACTACCCAGTTATCAAGATTGTAGTAGCGATTTTATCGTTTGTCGTAATGTTTTTTTCGTTTGTAGTAACTTGATTTTTCGTTTTTAGTAACTTGATTTCGTCTGTACTAGCGTTTTTATCGTTTATAGTTACTTGTTTCGTTTGTAGTAGCGTTTTTATCGTGTGTACAACTTGATTTCGTTTTTAGTAACTTGATTTCGTTTGTAGTAACTTGATTTCGTTTTTAGTAGCCATTTTTTCGTTTATAGTAACTTGTTTCGTTTGCAGTAGCGTTTTTATCGTTTGTATAACTTGATTTCGTTTGTAGTAGTGATTTTATCGTTTGTAGTAACTTGATTTCGTTTGTAGTAGCAATTTTACTATTATTGGTAACTTGATTTCGTTTGTAGTAGCGTTGTTATCGTTTGTAGTAGGTAGTTAGGTTGTTAGGCTGTTCTTAGAAAACACCTGTTTGGTTTGTTAAAGCCAATTGGTGCTGTTGAGAAAAGTGATAAAATCCTTAATCTTTTTGTTTGGCAGCACATTTAGGTTATCAAGAAACGGGCTTCCGAATGCCAGATGGCGAGACCTGGCCAGGGCCGGGCAATAGCAAAGAAAATGCTCAATGTTTTCTTTCTCTGATGGATTCTTACAGCTACGGGTATGCGAAGTTTAGCCGCATATCCTCCTATTGGCCAGTGGCCAGTACTGATTGTAACGATCCTGGCCGTGTCTACTCTGTTTCAATTTATTAAATCATTTGATCTGTTTTTGTCATAGGTTGGCCATATCTTCCTAGATATTTTACAGTTTGACAGACCTTGCCTCCTTTTTATCGATTCTGATAGGAAATGGTCATATATTCTGCCCTACACGAAACTCAACGGAAGATCTACTGATTCCGCCTGAGAGACGAGAAGGGCTGATCCCAACCTTGCAAGCTCATTGCTCGACCGTTTCCTCGAATGCCGCTATGGCCTGGGACCCATTAGAGGGATATTTTTGTACTACCACTGAAGCCTGAGAGCATTGCTCTGCGTTGATTAACTAACTTAGAGGTCACCAGGCAACTATCAATTGCTTTAATGACCATCTGGCTGTCTGTACAGATGCCTACATGTGAATATTTTGGTTAGATATTGTTTATTGTTTAAGTATCCAACAGGCTTCCTTAATGGCAAGTAGCTCAGCTTGAAATACGCTGGCAGCATTAGGCAGACGGAAGGATTAATTGATGTTGAGTATTTCCGAGAAAACACCAGCCCCAACTCCATCAACCATTTTTGAGTCGTCAGTAAAAATCGTGGTGTCATAAACCATTGTCACCGTATCAATTTTCCATTCGTCTTTTGTGGGGAAAAATACGTTGAAACATTTTTCAAAGTTAAGAGAGGGGGAGTGGTAGTCAGTCTGGATTGAACGCAAATCTCTTGGCAGCAGTTCAAATATTTTTAGTGTGCCCATAGGGTTTTTCTGTTCTGCAACTTGTCTGTTTAAGCCTGTTTGCACTGCAGGATACCATGAATTTGATATGGAGATCTAAAGGAAGAAGATTCAGAATAACATTTAAGGCATCGGTTGGGCATGATCTTATGCCCAATCTTTGAATCTTTTTTAGTTTGTCTACATTGTATTTTTTACTTAGAGCTGGCCACCATACGATTAATCCGTATGTTAAAATAGGACGAACCACAGCAGTGTATGTTCATAATATTATCTTAGGCTTCAAACCCCATTGTTTCCCGAAAGTTTTACTACATGCTGAGAAAACTGTACTTGTTTTCTTAACACGTTCTTCGATATTGATTTTCCAGCTAAGCTTAGGGTCCAGAATAACTCCTAAGAATTTAGCTTTTGTGACTTTTTAACTTGGGTAGGGTAAAGGAGGTATTTTAGTCCTAGTGGTAAAGAGCATCAATTCTGTTTTGTTTTCGTTGACACCTAGTCCACAGCTAGTAGCCCAGATGCTAACATGAACATTTTCTAAGTGTTCTGGCTTAGCACTAAGGGCATTGTCTGTTACTAGGCTGTAATCCTTGCCTGGAAAATGTGTTGTCATTTAAGCCTCTAAATATTCGGCTGAATCCACTTTCCAGGTGCCATGCTCATTTTTGAGGAGAGATTGACAAGAGTGTTTGACAGTATCTTGCCTAATCTAGCAGAGTCTTTTATATTTTCAATTAATTCGCAGTATTCTTTCCATGTCAGCTTTTCGCCTGAGGAACCCGCTTTTTTGTAATTTTTGACAGTCATTGTAAGGTTGCCATTGTTTGTTAGCGTAGCAGATATTAAAGAATTTTCTTGTAATCTTCCTAAGATTTGAAAGATCTTCATTCCACCATGGAGGGAAGGTTTTTTTGCTGTACCCAACTGGACAGGAGGCTTTGAATGCTACATTCATTGCCTTTTCAAAAGTTTTTACTTTAGTTCTTCTACGGAATCTAGAATAAGATTCGGTACAGTTTTTAATTCGGAATTTGCGATTTGACTGAATTTATTCCATTCGGTTTTTTTGGGGTTTCTAAACGGGGTAGATACCTTCCAATTTTCTACCCTAACATGTTCATTATTGTTTTTAAATGTAACGTCCAGCACATCTTCCCACCCTTCAAAAGTGTCCGTACTCGGAAAAATGAAGGTTACCCCCACTTTCGTTACAGATAGACATGTTGTTATTCACAATATAATCAAATAAAGACACCTCTTTCGTTTATTTGTGAACTTCCCCATACCGTTTGCCTGGCATTGGCATCGCATCCGAGTATTAGGTTGGCATTGTTTGTTCTTCGGACCAGGGTGGCAACTTCCTCGGGTGGGGCTATGCGGTCGTGTGCCATATATGCCGAACCTATGTATAGCCCACCTCCACCTTCTGTCTCCAGTGCTAAAATTGGGACATAAAAAGATTTTTATCGTTTGTAGTAATTTGATCTCGTTTGTATGTATTTTGTATTTGTATTTGTATGATTTTATCGTTTGTAGTAACTTGATTTCGTTTGTAGTAGCGGTTTTATCGTTAGTAGTAACTTAATTTCGTTTGTAGTAACGTTTTTTTTCGTTTGTAGTAACTTAATTTCGTTTGTTGTAGCGATTATTTTGTTTGTAGTAACTTGATTTCGTTTGAAGTAGCGATTTTGTCTATTGTAGTAACTTGATTTCGTTTGTTTTTTTATCGTTTGTATATATTGATTTCGTTTGTAGTAGTGATTTAATCGGTTGTACTTAATTGATTTCGATTGTAGTAGCGATTTTATCGTTTTTAGTAACTTGGACCCATGTTCTGTAACTTGGTCGAAAAGTTTTTCATTCGATTCAAGGTGAAACACAATATTCCACCGTTTCTCTATCTTTGAAAATAAACTGTGTCTAAAACATGATGCAAAAACTTGCCTGCATGAAAATTATAGTTTCCAGTTTCCAATGGAAGGAGGAATGTTTCCTTTACACTCACAGTGACAGTTTTAATTAGTTTCTCAATAGGGCTTTTTATTCAACAAGGATATATCTCTTTCTCGTTTGCAGAGCAGTGTCAAAATCAGCAGTACGCGGATGACAGCTGAATTTTTCTTGTATCATTGTTGACAAATTGATTGAAAACAAAAGCGGAAATGTTAATATTGTGCGCGAACTTTTTGAACAGTGTATTATTAAATTTTTAAGTCACTGAAATCTCAAATTTTATAGGAAAAAGAGCGCGTTTTAAAGTTATTTACAAAATGCTTTTACAAGAATAAACATTTTTATTGAAAAAACAGTCAATGATATTTATATATCATCGAATCAATGTTTCGACTTCAGAGTTACAGACACAGTTTAATTCGCATTTTTCCAGTATTTCCAATAATTTCATTTCAAGTTGTTCTTGGTCGAGTGAAAATAAGTTACAGAAACAGTTGAATGCGAAAAAGAGATTTTTGGCTCATTCCATAATAGTTTTGTTCTGATTCGCACTGTTAATACGAAAACTTATTCGATGTGAGAGTTACAGAACATGGGTCATGTTTTCGTTTGTAGTAACTTGATTTAGTTTGTAGTAGAGATTCTACCGTTTGTAGTAACTTGATTTCTTTTGTAGTAGCGATTTGTATTTCTTTTGTAGTAAGTTGATTTTGTTTGTAGTAGCTTTTTTTCATTGGTAGTAACTTGATTTAGTTTGTAGCAGCGATTCTATCGTTTGTAGCAACGTTTTTTCGTTTGTAGTAACTTAATATCGTTTGTAGTAACTTGAAAAAAAAAAATCTTTTGTTTTTATACTATAAACGAACATTTTTTCACTACAATCAACTACAAACAGTTGTCTTTAAGCATCATTCACTAGATTTTATTGCCGATAAAACGAGGTACTGGGTTTTTTTTTTTTCAAAGTTAAAAATCAACAAAAAAAAAACTCGATTTTCCAAAGTCGAATGCGAAGTTCACAGAGCCTACCCGAGAGCCACATATCGGACGTATTGTTAGATTTTCTTTAGCCGTACTACTCGAATGTGGAATGCTTTATTTCACTTAATAACTTTATCTCTTTAGTAGATTTTTCGTTAAAGAATTAACAATAGAATATTTGTTACCATTTACAGTTGTTTCCAAGGTAATAATACATCACTAACTAACACTATGCTACTTCTTTATATAATAAAGATGCCATTTTTTTGAAGGATTATTTTTTATTTATATTTTATTTAATAAATTCATTTAAAAAAGCATTATTATCATTAAAAAAGAGTAAAATATTAACTTATGTAATATATGTGTTCGTTAAATTTTCGGAGCAACTGTTAATGTCATGAGTCTTTGCTTGCGATTATAGGTACTATAAAGAAAGTCTTGTATTCGTGCATCAATAAAAATTTGAGATAACAATCAAACATAACATTACGATGATAGCGAACTGGAAAAAAGTATGCCTTGAAATTCGGCCCGTGTGTGTGTCTGCAACCTAAACAATTATGCCGATATCCTCTCAACTTAGTATGTAGGGTTTTTATGATGACAGTAAGCGGGTTTTGAAATTTTCGTTCTAAGCTATTTGATTTTTATTTGTCATTGCATACCCCATGGGCGACGTCCAGCATAAAAAAAAAAATTCAATTTTTATTTTTTATTTAACTTAAAACTATTTAAATGCTAGACAAAAACCTTAAAAACTAGCTTACAGAACAACTTTTACTGGCCCCATGCGGGCGCTTTAAATTATACTATAACTATCTTTAAAAAAAATGCCTTTCGGCTTGACGACTAGCTTGAATTTAAAATTCAGTAATAAAATTCAGTAAGAAAATAATAAAAAAACTCGTTTCCTTTATCATTTTTTGTATATATACATAAAACTACCCATTACGTTAATAAAACTAAAATAAACGTAATAAATACACGTAAATCACTTAAAACTACTTAAAAATACTTAAAATGTCTTAAAACTACAACAGCCACATGCAGCATTTTTTTCGCAGTCGCCTATGCATAAATTGACATATATACATATGTAACAGCGCCAAATGCACATACCAGCAATTTTATAATTTGTTCGGTGTCACCACTGTCCTACATAAAATAAACCTAATAATACCTAAAAATACGTAGGTCGGCCAAGGCAACAACTTTGGTCTGGTCAACCATCATTATCAAGGTGATCCCCCAACCACCAGAATTGTTTTACTTGCTTATCCAAGTCCTTTCTGTCCCGAAGGGACACAGCTCTACTGAATCGCAGATGCTGAGCTCTGTTCCCAGAGCCGACGTCTCGATCATATAGGAGTCGCCGATCCACAGTTCTACGTCCGACGTGGTAGATTAACGGAAACGCGAATCTATCCTATATCAGCCCGACTGTATAAATAGGGGGATATCTCGGGCGGGATAAAACCGTTTAGACGAACGCTCTCACTATATTCACCATTGGGGTAGGAAGCCCCGAAAATAAGTCCATTGTATGAGGTCATCGCTCTAGCAATGTGACCCCGAATCAACTTAATTAAAAAGTTATCTATCCTTTTTATATTGGCCCCGTTGTATAAGACCTCGTTGGTATAATAATGTTTGTACTCCGACTCTGGTGTTCTGTGTAATCCAATAAAGGTCCTAAGACACTGCCTATCAAACACCCGAATCTTTTTCGTTTGAGATGGGGCACCCATAGGCAATCATCGGCCGGATGAGGGCCATGTAACACATCACTTTCACTCTGTTTTCAAGGCGGCTGCTATAAAACAACCGTCTTGTCAGAGCAAACTTTAGCTCTGGCCAGAGCAGCATCTATATGTGGATTTAAATATAGATACTGATCTAGCCAGATACCATGGTACTTCACTACATCCTTTCTTCGCCAGTGAATGTCCACTTGGTCCAACGATCACTAGATTTCTCCAGTTCTTTCTTGTATCCCTAGAAGCCTTAGACAAAGGGGATCTAAACAAGACAGTTTCGGATTTCTGAAAGTTAATTTTTAACTTCCAGTCATCACAATATCGCTGAATCTTGTCGAAGTCACGCTGCAGAAGAATTCTGATGAAGTTACATTGCCACTTTTGACAACAAACTTTCTACAATGAAGCATATATAACAGTGGTTTACTTAAGCCAAATCTAGTTAATTTCAAATAAAGACCCTCTAACCATACGGTGTCGAAAGCCTTCTCTAAATCAACCAGGACGGCATTGGTTTTTAGCTTTGTTCCATTGAACATCAGAATCTAACTTAGACGCGGCATGAATAGTGTCATGTCCCGCATTGAAGCCAAACTGATTGTCTGGACTAATATTTTTGTCCTCTGCCCACTCGAACAGAGCTCTATTGAGAATCTTTTCGAATACCTTACTGATACTTGGAAGAAGAAGACTTATCGACCGAAGATTTGCCGGATTGGAGCTGTCCTTTCCCTTTTTGGTGAGAGGATGGAACACAGATGTCTTCCAACTCACTGGATAATATGCATTATTCAATGCGTTGCTAAGCAGTGTGGTATAAATGTCTATTGCTTCCTCAGGGAGCGGTTGTAACACAATGTTGCCATCGACCCCCGCAGATTTATTTTTCTTTAGTGTTTGAAAAATTTTAATTGAAGTTCTACCTTCAAAATTTACAATGAACTGGGTCCAATTCGCTTGGCGATGGTGGCGTTTGCCAAGTTTTCTTCAGTGAACCCGGTGAAACCAGATCGCCATTGCGTTATGTTATATCCAAGATAGAAATTGTGCAGTAAGGCACAGGTCATAATTCGGACGAATGCTAGCATTTACCTTATACACTTGCTGAAAAGCAGCCCCTACAGCTTCTACCTTTTCCTGAGGATCTTCTATCATATAAAAATTATCATCGAAAACGGCACCTTCCGGATAAACTCCCGCAATCGTTAGTACGTCTTTGTTATCTGTTGTCCTCTGGAGTTTAAGACATGGAACGTCGTTTTGATCATTCTTTCTAAATATTTTATTTATTTGAGGAAACATACTTGGGTCGCTAGAATTAACGGCCCGAACTATATTATCCCAATATAAATTAATAGACAAGTTTTTGATCGACGACTTCAATGTCATAATCTCAATATCACGTGTGTCCGTGAAATCTTTGTACAGAAGTTTCAATCTAGTCAGCAGTCCACTTTTTTATCGGTGTAGTGCGTCGAATGTCGCGTTCTTGCATAAACCAGTAGGGTCTTGTTCCTTATATTTTGGTATTGTTCTGTCCATTGTTCGTTTTATAGTCGTATCCATTTGAGTCAGGTACTCGTCGATCTCGACGTTTGTCAGGTTCCTGTTATTTGGTGGACAAATGTCATCGGAATGTATTTCTCTTGCCAAGGCGTTGGAGAAACGTGGCCAGTGCGTCTTACTGAAATTGTAAGAGTGTACAGGCACACACTCATAAAACTCCACAAGTTCGCTCGGAAGCTGTATTACAGTGGCAAGTCCGCAGTGATCACTGTCGTTTTCAATTGTTCGTAAACAGTTTCTTGTCTGTTGATTTGTTGCGTCAGTTAAAACTAGTCGTGAGCCAAGCAGTAAAAAATCCATAAAGCCACCGCTGCTAGGAAACGAAGGTCTATCTGTCGCAAAAAAAATCGATCCTACACTAAACACTGTGACGACCCATCCAATTAAATATGATACCCTCTCGGATTTTGAATTTGATTTCCCCAATCTTCGTGTTTGGCGTTCAAATCTCCTGCCATGAGATACTAATTTTTATCCAAGTGCAGTCTTAAGCTTTCGAAAAGTTTTTCGAGTTCTGCGATAAAATAAGCAGTCCTTCAGATGCGTACGCCGTGATCACGTACATTCGTTTCCATTGAAGGAGCGGAATGCAAATGGTGCAGGCTTTTAGCAGCCCAAATCTTCGCACTTCACTATTATATATAACATTATGTTTAATGCCCTTTCGCATGTAGATTGCGACCCCACCCCCTTGAGAAGAGTTGGACCGATCCCTTCGCTCGATATTGTAATATTTATTAGTCAGTTTGTGTTTCTGGGTTAGCTTAGTTTCGTTAGAAATAAACACATCTGGACTTTGCTCTTGCAGCAAATGAAAGAGTTTTGCTCTAAAGCCAGCACGCTATCCATTGTACCATTGCCGCCCACATTGGAAACAAAATAACGCCAAATTGGAATTATCCATTTCTAAATTGAAATTAAGCTAACTGCAAATTTGGTCTTTCTTCGTTTTTGAAAACGAAATTTGGCGTTATTTCGTTTGGCGCTATTTCACGTCACCCTCGTTAACGACTCAGCGGATCTTAACCAATTTTTTTTCTAAAAAGGCCTAGATAGCCGAATGACAAATATCGTACCTATTTTTTCCAATCCTTTCTTAAAAAATACATAAATAAGGAAAAAATTTCTTTTGAAATTCAATATTTTGAAAATTATTTTTTTCCTTAAATTGGTGTTCTTAAATTTTTTTGTTTTTTATATGTGTTTCAGTTCAATAATAATTGATAAAAAAAATCAATATGTTTGTTTTTGTTGTTTTATTCATGACGGTTCATGTCTATGGACATCATCAGGAATAAACATTGATGTAAATCTATATAGGTATAATGATAAATTTATACATTATATTAAAAAGGTACTATTTGGTATCAATTGATCTTAATAACTTTGAAAAAACTTACAAATTATTACATTTGTTACTTTAAAACAAAATACCAAAAACAACTTAACACGTGAATTTAGACCAACAAGTAACATAGAAATACATGAACATGTTCAATACAATCCTCTTTTTTTCCAGCAAGTGTTTATAGTATTGTGTGTGTTTATTATGTGGAGAGATGACAAACCTTTTACTCTGGTAATCTTCTCGCAGTACAACTTGTACCTCCTCGAAGTTAATAGTGTGGTCGTGTGAGAGGCAATGTGCCGCCAGTGCTGTGTTCTGAATAGCGTTACTTTTTAAATCGGATTTATGCCCGGCAAGCCTTTTTTTTAATTTTATTTCGTAGTTCCTATGTACATCTGTTGGCATTGTTCGCTAGACTTTCCTTTACATTTTATTTTGTGAATCAGGGGCCTATAAATTAACGTGACAAGTACTTTTAGGACAAGTAAAATCCGACAACTTGTAAAAAATCCTGTAACACAAAATGACAAGTTTGTGCACACATCGAAAAGTGTAACGATGCAATATGACAAGTGGGAAATTGTTTAATTTCCCCATTTCTGTAACAGAACGTGACAAGTATCAATATATACTTGTCCAGCCGATTTTGGACAAGTGAATTGAATATTGTCATACGCTTACAAGTGCACTTTTTCTTACAAAAAGGACAGAATAATTATAGAATTCAAATAATATTTAACTAAAAATATATTTTTCATTCCGACTTCGACAAAAAAAAATTAACAAACCCTAGGAAAAACATTTTTGTACTCTTGTTTTGTTAATAAGGCAATTTTCTTATCCTTCGCTATTTGTCTCATTATCTCTTCGCTGAACACTTGTCAAACAGTGTGGAAAAGTTGAGGGAAATTTATTATTCTAAATAAATTCTAATATTTGCGTACAATTACAGAATACAATGGTCCTTGTCGGACAAGGAAAGTTGGATTAGTGAATTTAGACTTATCAACTTGTCACGTTGTGTTATAGGCCCCAGGTTGTTGTCGTTTGGTTGTTGTTCTCGTTGTGTTGGTGTTGGTGCTGGTGTTATTGTTGGTGTTGGTGTTGGTACGTACGATATTGGTAAGAAAAATAATTCCATAATTTTTTCGGAAAACTCTGTGTTGTTAGAACATAATTTCCAAAGTTAATTTTTATTTATTTACTTTTTAAAATTATTTCATATTAAATTAATTTAAAGAATTTAAGAAATTGTTTCAAATAATTACGTGAAAGATTCCTTAAAGCTCTTAGTAACTTGTCACAAGAGCAAGTTTGTGCGACCCAGTGGGCATTTTATTTGTGTATTGAGTTGCATGTGTCAGTTGTTGAGTTGCATATTTATATTTTGTTGTTACGTGCTGAAAAGAATTGTTTAGTTAAAACAAAAAATATAAAATGCACGACTAGGTCGCACGAACTTGCTCTTGTAGCAAACTATTGGACTGCGAAATTTTAATTTATTAAGTTCTAAGGAAAGGCAAAAATTTAAAAAAATACCTAAACGCGAGATCAATTTATATGGTAGCTAACATTAAATGGTTGTTTAGCGAAAAATTGTGAATGCCATTTTGTGTTAAATGGCTAACCTAAATTCTATACTAAATTCAAATATAATCAAGCCGTTATCAAGTTTTGGCCGAATTTGTAAAAACCGTAAATTTTTAGAAAAAAAAAAGGTTTTATGTTCAAACTGCTGCATATGTAACACACATTAAGTTTCATCAAAGTTATTAGAGCCATTTTCGAGAAAATTTGTAAAAACTTAAACCATAATATGGCAGGTACCCGTTATAACCGGGCTTAAACAAAAATTTGATTTTTTCCTCTACGGAATCACAAAAAAGTACTACACACGAAGTTTAAAGAAAATCCGCTTAACCGTTTAGGCTATAGCTCGGTGAACATACAACCGAACATCCGCACAGACAGACCGACGGACGGCATAACGAAACCTATTTTTGAAGGCTTCTCTAAAATCGTAATGTCAGGTTTGATTTAAACCTCGATTTTCCTTACACGAAACCAATACTTGCCCTATTGAGCAAGTAAAAAATAATTTTTTTTTGATAGTTTCCTCAATATGCAATTTCGATACCAAATCATCCTTATAATAAAATTTTTAACTATGTGTCTGTTAGGCACCTTTTAAATGCAACAGGTGTTGCACGACAATAGTTAGAAGGAGTAGAAAGAGTAGAAAGATAAAGTTTTGGTACAATGGTTAGAGAGCCAGTTGACCTCTGGGCCAAGCACTTTACCCATTGTACCAATGCCGCACTATTCAACCCCCAATAAGTAATAGATTGCTATGCCTCTATTACACGACCAAATTTTTTAAATAAGGTTTTTGTTAACAGATGCAAAAATAGCATTCGCTATTATGCATTTATAAATTTAACTGGATATATGTACTGCGCGTTTCATTTATGTATTTAATTTCGATGTTCCTGTGTTGCTACAACAGAAAACGACATTTTAAACAAAAACTAAATGTTACAATATAATTATTAGACAAACAAAATATACGTAAAATTCGCATATTCGCATTAACGTATTTTTACGCACGGGATATGGATTATTTGTCTATTGAACATAATACAATTGCTTATCTACGGTACTTCATTAATAATAAACACTAAATGCCCTCTGGCATAGTGTATTGGGATTAACGCCATAGGTTTTTTCGTAACATTTTCGAAGGCGAAAATGCAGTTTTATATTCATGCCTATTACAGTTGTCGTTTGTCGTAAAAAAAGGACACTACATAGAAAACGACAGCTGTCGTAAGTGACAAACGACAACGGTAATAGACATGACTATTGATGCTTTTGTAAGTGACAGTCAACAAGAATAACAGGCATTTGTCATACCCCTAACCGTTCTCTTTTTTCGCTTACGAAAGCTGTCGTTTTCTCTGCGGTGTCGTTTTTTACGACAAACGGCAACGGTAATAGTTGCCATTATTGTTTTTGAATTCATTTCGTTCGATTTGTATTTTCCTGGAAACATGCTGTCAATGCACTCTAAGAATAGGGAGGGATTTAATAATAAAAATTTAATAAAAAAAACAAATCTAGTTGGTTCAAAAAGTAGTGAACGAATTGGACTCACTTCGTATTCTCCAAAGGAACGTTTATATGAGAGCGACCAACAAATGAACGAATGGACGAACAAATGAAATTTTAAACATTTTCACAATTAATTTCTAAAATAACATCAATTGAAAGAGAATGAATTTTAATGTATATTAAAGTTTTTTAAATATATACTTTTATTCCTTTAATAAGAACATTTTAATAAAACAAAAAAAAAGGTGATTGCAGCGAACTGTCAAACTCTATTCGCCTTCCTCATATCATCCATATCCGAACGAATGAATCTATAGTTCGCGCGTGAATACCGTCGAACATAACCTAATTTTTTGTGTTTGCTATATGTGGTTTACGATGCTCGTTCGCAGCAAATAAAAAATTAAATTGTGAATGAAACGTCAAAATTAGCGACAACTCGTCCATTCGTTGGTCGCTCTCATATGAACACTCCTTAATTACTTAAGTTATTTTCTCTTTATTAAATCTATCATATTTAACACTACATTCTTTTTTTTTTCAGATTTTCTATGATTTAGTACGACAAATAAACAAAAAATCACCCGAGAAGAAGTTAAAACAAAAGAAAAAATCTATCTGTGTTCTCCTATAAATTCATCACAGTTAAATTACGTATATATTAAATCAATATCAATAATTTGTAAACAAACAAAAGCAAATTGATTTAAAAAAAATAATAATAATACAAAAGCATCAGAAACATTTTTTTAAACAAAATAAAACAAGTAAAACCAACATTCTTTTGTGACCGTCTAACGCTAGGTGCAAAATAAACTAAACAACAAAATAGAAACAAATAATGAAATGAATGTTAATGAAAAAAAATATATACATTTCAAATCTCCTCAAAAATCATGTGTGTAATTGTCAAACAATAATTATTCCCAAATTAACAATAATATAAACAACAAAAACAAATTGTTTTTAAACAAGGATTCCAAATAAAAAAAAACAATTCCCCAAAATAGTAATTTAGAGCAAATTGGATCTCCTTCATCCTAGAGTGGGTAAAAAGGTGAAACCTTATAGTTAAACGATTTATATAAAGTAAAAACTGAAAACAAATATTATTATTAGAATAGATAACTTCTGAAAATATTTTCTTTTAGTCTAAAAACAGTTACATAAAAAAGAAAACAATTTTTCACTCACATTCTCTTCCAAAAAAAAACCAAACATCTACGTTATGCATAATATAATTTTTGATTTAAACTAAAAAAAATTATATTTTCTCAACAAAAAAAAACATTATTTTTGTATAGTATTATGTATTATATTATACATTTTGTTTAAATTTTAATGAAAAAAAAATAAATTAATTAAATATTTACTTTTCTTCGATAGAAAGAAGTCAAATAGTATTTTTTCTATTATAGGTTTTTACTTTAATGTTATATACGTTTTTTTATATAATAAATGTATGTATTAATAAAAGTCGTGCAAAATAATAGCAAAATAAAACTAAATTTTCTCCATAAATATTTAAAAAAATGTAAACTAAAGAAATTAAGAAAAATGTTAA
Source organism: Baccha elongata (assembly GCA_951217065.1). NCBI lineage: Eukaryota > Metazoa > Arthropoda > Insecta > Diptera > Syrphidae > Baccha > Baccha elongata. The sequence goes on from CATNUY010000089.1 coordinate 543,211, forward strand.
CATCTTTCTTGTCTGTTGATTTGTTGCGTCAGTTAAAACTAGTCGTGAGCCAAGCAGTAAAAAATCCATAAAGCCACCGCTGCTAGGAAACGAAGGTCTATCTGTCGCAAAAAAAATCGATCCTACACTAAACACTGTGACGACCCATCCAATTAAATATGATACCCTCTCGGATTTTGAATTTGATTTCCCCAATCTTCGTGTTTGGCGTTCAAATCTCCTGCCATGAGATACTAATTTTTATCCAAGTGCAGTCTTAAGCTTTCGAAAAGTTTTTCGAGTTCTGCGATAAAATAAGCAGTCCTTCAGATGCGTACGCCGTGATCACGTACATTCGTTTCCATTGAAGGAGCGGAATGCAAATGGTGCAGGCTTTTAGCAGCCCAAATCTTCGCACTTCACTATTATATATAACATTATGTTTAATGCCCTTTCGCATGTAGATTGCGACCCCACCCCCTTGAGAAGAGTTGGACCGATCCCTTCGCTCGATATTGTAATATTTATTAGTCAGTTTGTGTTTCTGGGTTAGCTTAGTTTCGTTAGAAATAAACACATCTGGACTTTGCTCTTGCAGCAAATGAAAGAGTTTTGCTCTAAAGCCAGCACGCTATCCATTGTACCATTGCCGCCCACATTGGAAACAAAATAACGCCAAATTGGAATTATCCATTTCTAAATTGAAATTAAGCTAACTGCAAATTTGGTCTTTCTTCGTTTTTGAAAACGAAATTTGGCGTTATTTCGTTTGGCGCTATTTCACGTCACCCTCGTTAACGACTCAGCGGATCTTAACCAATTTTTTTTCTAAAAAGGCCTAGATAGCCGAATGACAAATATCGTACCTATTTTTTCCAATCCTTTCTTAAAAAATACATAAATAAGGAAAAAATTTCTTTTGAAATTCAATATTTTGAAAATTATTTTTTTCCTTAAATTGGTGTTCTTAAATTTTTTTGTTTTTTATATGTGTTTCAGTTCAATAATAATTGATAAAAAAAATCAATATGTTTGTTTTTGTTGTTTTATTCATGACGGTTCATGTCTATGGACATCATCAGGAATAAACATTGATGTAAATCTATATAGGTATAATGATAAATTTATACATTATATTAAAAAGGTACTATTTGGTATCAATTGATCTTAATAACTTTGAAAAAACTTACAAATTATTACATTTGTTACTTTAAAACAAAATACCAAAAACAACTTAACACGTGAATTTAGACCAACAAGTAACATAGAAATACATGAACATGTTCAATACAATCCTCTTTTTTTCCAGCAAGTGTTTATAGTATTGTGTGTGTTTATTATGTGGAGAGATGACAAACCTTTTACTCTGGTAATCTTCTCGCAGTACAACTTGTACCTCCTCGAAGTTAATAGTGTGGTCGTGTGAGAGGCAATGTGCCGCCAGTGCTGTGTTCTGAATAGCGTTACTTTTTAAATCGGATTTATGTCCGGCAAGCCTTTTTTTTAATTTTATTTCGTAGTTCCTATGTACATCTGTTGGCATTGTTCGCTAGACTTTCCTTTACATTTTATTTTGTGAATCAGGGGCCTATAAATTAACGTGACAAGTACTTTTAGGACAAGTAAAATCCGACAACTTGTAAAAAATCCTGTAACACAAAATGACAAGTTTGTGCACACATCGAAAAGTGTAACGATGCAATATGACAAGTGGGAAATTGTTTAATTTCCCCATTTCTGTAACAGAACGTGACAAGTATCAATATATACTTGTCCAGCCGATTTTGGACAAGTGAATTGAATATTGTCATACGCTTACAAGTGCACTTTTTCTTACAAAAAGGACAGAATAATTATAGAATTCAAATAATATTTAACTAAAAATATATTTTTCATTCCGACTTCGACAAAAAAAAATTAACAAACCCTAGGAAAAACATTTTTGTACTCTTGTTTTGTTAATAAGGCAATTTTCTTATCCTTCGCTATTTGTCTCATTATCTCTTCGCTGAACACTTGTCAAACAGTGTGGAAAAGTTGAGGGAAATTTATTATTCTAAATAAATTCTAATATTTGCGTACAATTACAGAATACAATGGTCCTTGTCGGACAAGGAAAGTTGGATTAGTGAATTTAGACTTATCAACTTGTCACGTTGTGTTATAGGCCCCAGGTTGTTGTCGTTTGGTTGTTGTTCTCGTTGTGTTGGTGTTGGTGCTGGTGTTATTGTTGGTGTTGGTGTTGGTACGTACGATATTGGTAAGAAAAATAATTCCATAATTTTTTCGGAAAACTCTGTGTTGTTAGAACATAATTTCCAAAGTTACTTTTTATTTATTTACTTTTTAAAATTATTTCATATTAAATTAATTTAAAGAATTTAAGAAATTGTTTCAAATAATTACGTGAAAGATTCCTTAAAGCTCTTAGTAACTTGTCACAAGAGCAAGTTTGTGCGACCCAGTGGGCATTTTATTTGTGTATTGAGTTGCATGTGTCAGTTGTTGAGTTGCATATTTATATTTTGTTGTTACGTGCTGAAAAGAATTGTTTAGTTAAAACAAAAAATATAAAATGCACGACTAGGTCGCACGAACTTGCTCTTGTAGCAAACTCTTGGACTGCGAAATTTTAATTTATTAAGTTCTAAGGAAAGGCAAAAATTTAAAAAAATACCTAAACGCGAGATCAATTTATATGGTAGCTAACATTAAATGGTTGTTTAGCGAAAAATTGTGAATGCCATTTTGTGTTAAATGGCTAACCTAAATTCTATACTAAATTCAAATATAATCAAGCCGTTATCAAGTTTTGGCCGAATTTGTAAAAACCGTAAATTTTTAGAAAAAAAAAAGGTTTTATGTTCAAACTGCTGCATATGTAACACACATTAAGTTTCATCAAAGTTATTAGAGCCATTTTCGAGAAAATTTGTAAAAACTTAAACCATAATATGGCAGGTACCCGTTATAACCGGGCTTAAACAAAAATTTGATTTTTTCCTCTACGGAATCACAAAAAAGTACTACACACGAAGTTTAAAGAAAATCCGCTTAACCGTTTAGGCTATAGCTCGGTGAACATACAACCGAACATCCGCACAGACAGACCGACGGACGGCATAACGAAACCTATTTTTGAAGGCTTCTCTAAAATCGTAATGTCAGGTTTGATTTAAACCTCGATTTTCCTTACACGAAACCAATACTTGCCCTATTGAGCAAGTAAAAAATAATTTTTTTTTGATAGTTTCCTCAATATGCAATTTCGATACCAAATCATCCTTATAATAAAATTTTTAACTATGTGTCTGTTAGGCACCTTTTAAATGCAACAGGTGTTGCACGACAATAGTTAGAAGGAGTAGAAAGAGTAGAAAGATAAAGTTTTGGGCCAAGCACTTTACCCATTGTACCAATGCCGCACTATTCAACCCCCAATAAGTAATAGATTGCTATGCCTCTATTACACGACCAAATTTTTTAAATAAGGTTTTTGTTAACAGATGCAAAAATAGCATTCGCTATTATGCATTTATAAATTTAACTGGATATATGTACTGCGCGTTTCATTTATGTATTTAATTTCGATGTTCCTGTGTTGCTACAACAGAAAACGACATTTTAAACAAAAACTAAATGTTACAATATAATTATTAGACAAACAAAATATACGTAAAATTCGCATATTCGCATTAACGTATTTTTACGCACGGGATATGGATTATTTGTCTATTGAACATAATACAATTGCTTATCTACGGTACTTCATTAATAATAAACACTAAATGCCCTCTGGCATAGTGTATTGGGATTAACGCCATAGGTTTTTTCGTAACATTTTCGAAGGCGAAAATGCAGTTTTATATTCATGCCTATTACAGTTGTCGTTTGTCGTAAAAAAAGGACACTACATAGAAAACGACAGCTGTCGTAAGTGACAAACGACAACGGTAATAGACATGACTATTGATGCTTTTGTAAGTGACAGTCAACAAGAATAACAGGCATTTGTCATACCCCTAACCGTTCTCTTTTTTCGCTTACGAAAGCTGTCGTTTTCTCTGCGGTGTCGTTTTTTACGACAAACGGCAACGGTAATAGTTGCCATTATTGTTTTTGAATTCATTTCGTTCGATTTGTATTTTCCTGGAAACATGCTGTCAATGCACTCTAAGAATAGGGAGGGATTTAATAATAAAAATTTAATAAAAAAAACAAATCTAGTTGGTTCAAAAAGTAGTGAACGAATTGGACTCACTTCGTATTCTCCAAAGGAACGTTTATATGAGAGCGACCAACAAATGAACGAATGGACGAACAAATGAAATTTTAAACATTTTCACAATTAATTTCTAAAATAACATCAATTGAAAGAGAATGAATTTTAATGTATATTAAAGTTTTTTAAATATATACTTTTATTCCTTTAATAAGAACATTTTAATAAAACAAAAAAAAGGTGATTGCAGCGAACTGTCAAACTCTATTCGCCTTCCTCATATCATCCATATCCGAACGAATGAATCTATAGTTCGCGCGTGAATACCGTCGAACATAACCTAATTTTTTGTGTTTGCTATATGTGGTTTACGATGCTCGTTCGCAGCAAATAAAAAATTAAATTGTGAATGAAACGTCAAAATTAGCGACAACTCGTCCATTCGTTGGTCGCTCTCATATGAACACTCCTTAATTACTTAAGTTATTTTCTCTTTATTAAATCTATCATATTTAACACTACATTCTTTTTTTTCAGATTTTCTATGATTTAGTACGACAAATAAACAAAAAATCACCCGAGAAGAAGTTAAAACAAAAGAAAAAATCTATCTGTGTTCTCCTATAAATTCATCACAGTTAAATTACGTATATATTAAATCAATATCAATAATTTGTAAACAAACAAAAGCAAATTGATTTAAAAAAAATAATAATAATACAAAAGCATCAGAAACATTTTTTTAAACAAAATAAAACAAGTAAAACCAACATTCTTTTGTGACCGTCTAACGCTAGGTGCAAAATAAACTAAACAACAAAATAGAAACAAATAATGAAATGAATGTTAATGAAAAAAAATATATACATTTCAAATCTCCTCAAAAATCATGTGTGTAATTGTCAAACAATAATTATTCCCAAATTAACAATAATATAAACAACAAAAACAAATTGTTTTTAAACAAGGATTCCAAATAAAAAAAAACAATTCCCCAAAATAGTAATTTAGAGCAAATTGGATCTCCTTCATCCTAGAGTGGGTAAAAAGGTGAAACCTTATAGTTAAACGATTTATATAAAGTAAAAACTGAAAACAAATATTATTATTAGAATAGATAACTTCTGAAAATATTTTCTTTTAGTCTAAAAACAGTTACATAAAAAAGAAAACAATTTTTCACTCACATTCTCTTCCAAAAAAAAACCAAACATCTACGTTATGCATAATATAATTTTTGATTTAAACTAAAAAAAATTATATTTTCTCAACAAAAAAAAACATTATTTTTGTATAGTATTATGTATTATATTATACATTTTGTTTAAATTTTAATGAAAAAAAAATAAATTAATTAAATATTTACTTTTCTTCGATAGAAAGAAGTCAAATAGTATTTTTTCTATTATAGGTTTTTACTTTAATGTTATATACGTTTTTTTATATAATAAATGTATGTATTAATAAAAGTCGTGCAAAATAATAGCAAAATAAAACTAAATTTTCTCCATAAATATTTAAAAAAATGTAAACTAAAGAAATTAAGAAAAATGTTAACATCTTTCTTGTAACTAAATACAATTAAAAAAAAATAAAACAAAAGCGAACAGAACTGTACTATGTGGAATCATTGTTTCATTTCTATATTATCATATCGTAATCGCATGAGAACAAATCTTGTTTTCGTAGTGGAACCCAGTAAGCCGTTTTAAGAAAACGAAACGGATAGCTTTAGTGGCAGACTTAATTTTTCATATAAAGGTTTTTTCCCTCCAGAAGCCAATTTCCAACGGCATAGAAATTAGATTTATTGAATGCATTGGTGGAAGAATAACTTTCTTTTTTTTCAATGTTGGCCTTTGGAAATTGAAATTCTCTTTTTTACTTGTTTCTCCAGAGCCATCTAGGAAAGGATACACTAGAGGATACACTAGATACGCATCCTGCGCAGGAAGACGATGAGAGTGATGAAGATGAAGCTCGGTACGAAAGGGGTATAATACCTGGACACACATTGGATTTTTTTTGTTATGCAGTTATGAAGAAAAATGAATATATAGTCTTATTTTGAAAATTGATCGTACACTCATTTTCCAGAATTTTTTCAACAGGAAAAAAATATATATACAATATTGAGAGCAACTGAATTCTCATTACTTAACAAATACTTTTGAGTAAAACAAACAATAAAGAAATTAGAAAAAAAATGTATTTCAAAAGCGGTCAAAACAATAGCATCACTACTAAAAAATTGGATATTTTTGCATGTTTTAATTCCTTTTTTCGGTAAAATCAATATTTTGTCGAAAAGCCCCTTTTTTTTTATTTATTTTTATTTCGTGAATGCTTATAAACTGTAAGATACAATATCTTATAAGATAGTCTAAAGCTAATTTTACAAAAAGAGCAAAATAGATTAAGTTAATAGAATTTAAACTAATCATGAAACAATTTTATATAATCAATAAATTATTTACAATTTCATTTATGTGTTTGTTGAAAAATGATTTCTTAAGACCTTTTTGATGCTGGTAGCATTTTGGATTTCTTTGACATAGCGTGGTAATGAGTTCCAAAGACGGACGGAATTTACAAAGAATTGACGCTCAGATGTCAAAAACGAACAGCGAGGATAAATCAACTGACGAGATCTATGCGATATTGCGGTTGTAATTTTTTCAAAGCAGTATTGTGGTTGGCGTGTAATCAATATGTCAGAAAGCAGAATTAAACTCCGTAGCTCAAGATAATTTTCCAAGGGCATACCTAGGAGATGGTTTTTTAAACCAGCTAAACTGTCGTATCGACTAAGACCAAATACATAACGTACAGTACTATTAAAGACAACATTGAGTTTTCGTTTGCTTACATAGTTGCAGTTACAGTAAATTTCGCAACCGTATATTAAAATAGGAATAATTAAGGTTTTTGCAAGAAGTAAACGAGTATTTACTGGTGTAAAAGACTGAGTTGCCCATAAGGAACGTAGCACACCATATACTTTCCTGGCCAGTACATTTATGTGATTGTCCCAAGTCAAAAAGCGGTTAAAAGTCACTCCGAGATTCTTCGCAGTTTCAACATATTCGATAGGAGCATTGTTTAACAATATCGGAGAAAAATAACTGATATCTAGACTTTTTCTTGATATGACGATACATTTGGATTTTTTTGGGTTTAATATAAGACCATTAAGATGAGACCAATTTAAAATTTTTTCAAGGTCTTCGTTGACACAATAAACTAAAATATAACTGTACGTCATCTGCGTACATATGAGAGGAGCAGTTATCCATTATGGATGGAAGTTCGTTCACGTATATTGAAAACAATAGTGGACCCAGTATGGAGCCCTGAGGAACACCAGTAAATTTCGGAAGGAAATTAGACAAGTTGTCCCCAACTTGGACTGCTTGCTTTCTATTATTCAGGTATTAATAAATAAGCTTTGTAGCACTAGATGAAAAATTGAAATTTTGCATAAGTTTTTTACACAAGTTAATGTGATTGAGAGTGTCAAATGCCTTCGAAAAGTCGAGCAGAACCAAAAACGTTACCTCATCTCTATCCAATGCTTGTCTGATGTCGTCAGTTACGTTCAAAAGTGCTGTGATACAACTGTGCTTTTTACGGAATCCAGATTGTTTTGGTGTGAGCATTGAGTTCGTTGTAAGATAAACATTAATCTGTTTTTGTAAAATTCTTTCAAAAACTTTTGACAAATATGGTAGGACAGAGATAGGCCTGAATTCAACCCCTTTTGCGTTTTTAGGAAGTGGTATAACTTAAGCAGACTTCCACAAGTCAGGAAACACACCTGACATCAAAATCGTATTAAAGAGAAATGTTAGATAAGGCAACACAATTGGCAGAATCATATACAAAAATCTTGGATGAATTTCATCAAGCCCAACAGCATTTGACTTTATAGAGAGCATACTTTCCACAACATCAGCATTATCTGCAGCGCGAAAACCAAAACCAGGGTGATCCGAATGATCCATAAATGATAGTGAATCAACTGTATTCGGAGCCGGGACCATATCTAATGGTAATGAAAGAAAGGATGCATTAAGGGTATTTCCATCAACATTTACCGCTGGTTCGCTCTTCGATTTTCCTATACCAACTTTACGTAGGTTTTTCCACAATTGTCGACGGTTTAAAGAAGTGCTTAACTGATTAGATAACATTTTGGACTTTTCTTTACGAATTTCTACTACAACTCTATTACGAAGTGAGCAGAACATGCGCCGCAATGTATTCAACCGGTAACGCTTCCAAATGCTATAAGCTGAATCTCGTTCTTCAATAAGGAGTCTTATTTCACGAGTAAACGATGGTTTATTGCTAGGTTTAAGACTTTTAATTTTTAATGGTACGTGGGTATTAAAAAGAGTTATTATATTTTTAGTTAAAAACTGTAACTGTTGATTTGAAGACTGCATATAGAAAATATAGTCCCAATTCGTGACTCTGGCATGCTCTTCTAAAAGTTGAACATTGACATTTTCGAAATCTCGATAAGTAATTCGCTTGCAGAAGTGGTCAAAGCTAAACTTAAGTGTTAAAAAAATTAAATCATGCTTTGAAAAAGCAGGTGCCGAAAGCTGATCATATAAGACTATGTCGTCAGTGTCACTAACCAGAAACAGGTCTAACAGAGTTGCATCCCCTCCAAAGTAATGAGTTGGAGTGTTTGTGTTTACAGGGGTTAAATTGAAAGTAAGCATATTATCAGTGAGGATATTGGAATTTAAAAGATTACAATTGAAGTCTCCACACAAAACAATATTAGGCGAACCCAACGAGATTTCTTCTAAAAGAGTAAAAAAGTCTAAAAAATTTATGTATCTATTTGGCCTATATATTGCACCTAAGAGTAAATTACCCTCATTGCCTATTAGCTCAACGAATACATATTCTATGCTACTGCCCGCATCAGATAATAGCTTAAGTTTACACTTTATAGTTGCTTTTACATAAATTGCAACACCACCCCCAATACGATCCATTCTATTAAAGCGAAAAATACGATAACCCTCTAAGCCAATAATCTCATCATTTAAGTCATCCTTCAGCCATGTTTCTGTCACACAAATTACATCAACATCCGAATCTTCAAAGGTATCGCGAAATTCATCAATCTTTGGAAGCAAGCTTTGCGCATTGATGTGGCAAATACGGAGTCCATATTTTAGCTTGCTCAGAACCCTGACCATCGAATGCAATGCGCTGCTGTTAATCATAATATAAATATAAAAGAACTAACCAGAATCAAAAAGGTATTAAAATTTTAAGAAAGAAGTATACAATAAAAGTAATAAGGAAAAAGAAAAAAAAAAAAAGATATATATAATAATATTAATTCAAAGAAGAAAAGCAAGAAACAATTATTTATATAAATAATATGAATGAGTATTTAATTGGTATAATTTTTTTATTTTTTTTTGTTTTGATATTTTTTTAATACTATTAATCATTTATAAATTCGGATCTGGCAACATCTTCGAGTCCCTCGATGCAGTCAACTCTCATAGCAGTGTCTTCAGTATGACGTTTAATACATACCACACCTCGTGCAGTATAAACTGTAGACAATTGTTTTTGTTTTTTTAGAGCAATTGCACGTTGTAATATAAATTTGCCTTGCTGTGATAAGCTCTCACGTATATGTATGACAGATAACAACGCGGGTGCGGAGGAGATATCACTTGTCGGATGAATATCTTTAAGACACAGTTGTTTATTGTTTTTTTTTCTGTAATTCGCGATAGAAGTTAAAACAAAGTTCTTGTCGTACGCTGAATTAAATTTTATCATTATCGCAGAGTTCGGTGAATTAGATTTTGGACATGTGCGGTAAATATTATTAAGTGTCGGAGGTTTAATGCTTATTGTGTTGCAAATTATATTAAAAACTGATTTTAAATTTTCATTTGGCAAATACGGAACACCAAACATAAAGGCATCACTTGCAATAATTCGGTTTTCATACGTGTTTATAGATTGTTTTAATGTTTTTAACTCATCGACGGTGTGATTAAAGTTATTGTTTACAATGGCAAGCTCAGATGTTTTTTCGGCTAGTAAGGCTGTAGTGTTTGTGCATTCAGAACTAACATTGGCTAGTGATATTTTGAGTTTATTTACTTCGGTACTAAGTAAATCAAAATCAGATTTTATTTCCGTGTTAGAAGATTCTAATTGATGGACTCTATTATTAATGTCACTTATACTGACTTTAATTTCTTTAATTTCACGGCCTCTTCGGTAATTTTTTTTTCAGATTCATCTACTTTTTTAGATAACAGTGAAACAATAAACTCACTTTGTTCGCGAAGTTTTTCGTCCATCCACGATTTATCCTTGGTGTCCATTGTTTTGGTCGAGGTTGTTTTAAAAGGGGAAGACGAAGAGCTTAGGGGAGAATCTAAGACAGAGATCGATTTCTTAGGGCGAGAGATGGACTTTTTGGGTGGATTGGGTGGCATAAGAATTAGTGTGCGTGTAAAATAAAAGTATATATTAAATTGGATGTATAGGTTTGTTGGCAGCAGTAAAATGGTGAGTTTTTAGTTTCGTTGCTGTATAAACTTATTTGAATGTGTAGTTGTGAAGATCAAGTGAGAAACAAAAAAAAAAAAAAACACTCAATTTAAATCAGTATGTAGTTTAAACAAAGAAAACTAAATATTTCACTTTTGTTTTCGCTCTAATTAATCAAAAATTAACACTTTTGCCCAAAAAACTATCGCAATCAACAAAAAGTAGCTTGTGCGAAATTATTTCGTAGTTTTGCGAGTTAAAATGCGCTTTCGATCAGAAATAAAAATAAAATATTGTTACCAGATCACAAACACGTCTTCTCAGTAGCTCAACATTGAGTAAACTCCTATTTGCAATCACCGCACGCATTAATTCAACTTTGCGAAAAGTGCTTTTATTGTGAAACAAGTCTTTTGAAATGTTTGCCACAACTCATCCTCAGTTTTTAGTTTCGTTGCTGTATAAACTTATTTGAATGTGTAGTTGTGAAGATCAAGTGAGAAACAAAAAAAAAAAAAAACACTCAATTTAAATCAGTATGTAGTTTAAACAAAGAAAACTAAATATTTCACTTTTGTTTTCGCTCTAATTAATCAAAAATTAACACTTTTGCCCAAAAAACTATCGCAATCAACAAAAAGTAGCTTGTGCGAAATTATTTCGTAGTTTTGCGAGTTAAAATGCGCTTTCGATCAGAAATAAAAATAAAATATTGTTACCAGATCACAAACACGTCTTCTCAGTAGCTCAACATTGAGTAAACTCCTATTTGCAATCACCGCACGCATTAATTCAACTTTGCGAAAAGTGCTTTTATTGTGAAACAAGTCTTTTGAAATGTTTGCCACAACTCATCCTCATTTGGTTTTTCTGCACCCAATGACTTCTAAACGATCGCCCACAAGTTTTCTATTTGGTTGAGGTCCAGAAATTGGGTAGAACGAGACATCATCAATCTTATACTATTCAAGCCATCTTTTTACTGTACTCCTGGTATGTTTTGGATCATTGTCTGGCACAAACTGCAACCTTAGAGGCATTCGCCCCATAGTATATGGAAGCATGACTTCTTCTAGATCTTGGCATGCAAATGCTGGTCTATATATTCATTAATCCAACAAATTGAGCCTTTTCCTAACCAAGAAAAACTACTCCAAACCATTATGCTACAATTTTTAACCGTTTTTCTTGTGTCCGCAGTATACAATAATTCTGTGTTGTTTGGACGTATTATTCATATCCTGCCATTTGAGCATATTAAATTCACTTCAAACTTGTCGGACCACAGCTTATTGCGTCAATTTTTTCATTGACTGCACCACTTTAATTTAAATGATTTGTATTGTATAGTTTTAAACAAATTAACAGGAATAAGACTAAATATAGCTAAATTAAGTATTATTAAGTGGGGTGTTTATGAATGAAATTCAATTTTAAAGGTTTTGTGGCCTTAACTCCAAGTTTTGCGTATCGCCCTAGTATGATGGTGGGCTCATAAGCTAGATGACATCAAACTTTCTCTAATACGCAATAATTGTCGATGATCACCGACTGCTATATAAAATTTACAGAGAAAACTAACTGTGAATTTTATTTTTCTAAATAACTTTGATTAAAGTTAGACATTAGAATTAAGATGTTATGCTCGTGGCCAAGCGAAGTTAATAGTTTAAAAAAAAATAAACAATAAAAAGACTAAAAATAGTCAAATTAAATATTATTAGGTGGAGTATATATGAATGAAACTCAATTTTAAAGGTTTTGTGGCCTTAACTCCAAATTTTGCTTTTCGCCCTATTTTGATGGTGGGCTCATCATCTAGATGACATCAAACTTTCTCTAATACGCAATAATTGTCGATGATTACCGACTGCTATATAAAATTTACAGAGAAAACTCACTGTAAATTTTATTTTTCTAAAGAACTTTGATTAAAGTTACACATAAGAATTAAGATTGTATGCTCGTGGCCAAGCTAAATTAATAGTTTTAAAAAAATGAACTATAAAAAGACTAAAAATAGTCAAATTAAATATTATTAAGTGGAGTATATATGAATGAAACTCAATTTTAAAGGTTTTGTGGCCTTAACTCCAAGTTTTTCGTTTCGCCCTAGTTTGATAGTAGGCAATGGCCCTTATTGCGAGTGTCGTTTAACTTTCGATGCGATAAAAGTCGAAAGCATCGATAAATTTTCGTTTTGGTATTGTGTAACTTGATCGACAGAGATATTTATTACTGTGAACAACGAAAACGCTCATCGTGAATAAACCTTATATTTTGGCATTGGGGGTAGTGCCAGTGATAGTACATGTAGGAAAAAAATACTTTTTAGTCTTAAATTGAGTCAAGAAGTATTTCCAATTAATAGATAAATTAAAACAGAAAACTTTAGAAATCTTGGAAATGTGACGGAAATCATCTAAGAACTGTGTAGCACTGGCTGAATTTTCTTATGATGCAATTATAACGCAGTCCTATCAAATGTAACGCTTAAAAATAAGCGTTGAGTATATATACTACACTAACTATCAGCTACAAAGTACCTTGTTTGCTGTGTGTCTGTGAAATGACACTAAGGCCCTTATTGCGAGTGTCGTTTGTCTATCGATAATCGACTGTTGTCGATAGTCGAACGTCGAAAATCGATGTTGGTATTGTGAATCTCAATTGTGAACGATACTTTTCGTTTTTTCATTCGACAGCTGTCGTCTGCATTTTTTCAATCGACTGCGTTAAACAAAAGAAGTGTCTACATCTATTTATTTATTATTATTTATTTATGGTCTACATAAACAAACTTTCTCAACCAAAATGTAAGGAAATTTAGTCAAATAAGTAAAATTTACAAAATAATATAATAAATTTGTTATTTACAGGGCAAAAGTTGTCAGTAATAGAAAGCAACTAGAAAAGCTAGTGCTTTTGATGGAAGCGAATCCAGACATCGCGAAGGGAATTTGCGGCAAAGCGGCAGCAAAAAAACGATGGGAAAAGTTCACGTTGGAATTGAATTCTCTTGGACCACCATTACGTACGTGCGATAAATGGATTAAAGTAATTTAAAGATCCAAATATCATAAAAAAGAAGTCTTAAAAATGTGTTTATTATTACAGGTTTGGGCAGATCTGAAGTGCAAAATAAAAAAGAAAAAAACTGAAAATAAGGTAGAAATCCAGGCAACAGGAGGAGGGCCAAACCGCTTGCACACTTTTAGCAGCTTGGAGGAGAGTGTCATAGGTTTGCTATCTATAAATGCATCTATAGATCCACCTGGTCTTGAGTTTGGCCAAGAAAAAGAAAACGATGTTAATGAACCTAATATAATCATCAAACAATCTACCGCACAAAGTTCTCAAGCGGAATCGTCTGAAGTTCATTTGGAAGATTTACCAATGACTGACTTATTTTTAAGTGGTACTAATCAAATCCCTCTAAAAAAATCGGATAAAAACAAAACTAAAAATAGAGAAGCAAATGAAAGAATCGAGCTTTTGAAGAAGCAGATCAACACGTTACAAGAATTTTGTACCGAAACCAAGAGTACATTGGAGAGTGTAAAGAAAACAGTTTCCAACTTGGAAGAGTATTCGAGAAAGAATTATTACATTAATAAGGATATACTGGCACTTAAAAAGAAGAAGCTTGAAATGTATAAAGATGATACACAAAACCGCCAAAAGGACAGAGTTGCAAAACTGAAGCTAATCCAACAGAAACTGGAATTTCAAAAATCCAAAGTAGATTTGCTGTTGGGTAGGGCTTAAGTATGCACATATTGCACGTATTAATTATTAATTAGTTTTTTATTACTCAAAATGAAGTGATTTTTAGTTCAATATTGTTATAATTAGTTTTTTGTTGTTTTGTTTTTTTTTTAATTCTGTGAAGTGTTTATAATAAAGAGTATTTATGATAATGAGTGTTTTTAATGCATACACGTTTGTATTTTATTACGTTTCAAACATTGACATAAGAATTTGGTTTCTGATTGCAACAGCCTCCTCGTTTTGGAAATGTTGAACTTCATTTGTGTTGTCAATGTTTGCAGAGTCATCATCCTCAGGTTCATCGATAACATCTTCAAGCACAGGAGTATTGTAGAACAGGCAAATGTTGTGCAAAGCTGCGCAGATATTAGTTATTTGCGTTGCTTTCTTTGGAGTATAGTGCAACTCTCTTGCTCTTAATACACATCTGAACCTATTCTTCAACACGCCAATAGTACGTTCTATGATGTTTCTTGCCTGTGCATGCTTTGTGTTGAATGCACTTTCTGGAGATGCGGCTTCAGTATTTCTGAACGGGGTCATTAAATAAGGCTTTAAAGGATACCCTGCATCACCTGAATAAATTATACTATCAGTATCAAATATTTATAAATGTTCATATCGCAAAGCCTACCCAAGAGCCAAGTGTTTGTTTCTCCACTTTGATGCTGTCTTTCTAAAATTGTCCTTAACGTTGACATGTTAAAAACATTTGAATCGTGCGTTGAACCTGGGTATTTTGCATTTATAAATCTTATTTTCATTGTATCATCAAACCTGAAAACGAATGATAAATTTATTGGCAATAAAACGAAAATTGTTCTTACAATCATGGCATTTGTACTGTAGAATCCCTTTCGATTGTAGTAAGCGTGCTGTAGCTCTTTTTTTGGAGACGCAATTTTGATATGCGTACCATCAACGCAACCTATGATCCCTGGAATACGGCTCCGCTCAAAAAAATATAATTTGGCCCGGCTTTTTTCGGCGTCAGTGTAGTGGAAGTCAATCCATTTTGGACATATAATTCGCTCCAAAATGTCAAGAACTTCCTTAAGCACCAGTGACACTGTAGACTGGGCAAGCCCTATACAGTACTCGTTTCCGACGCTGAACTGATATGATCCATGTGCACAGAATCTAAGTGCAGTCGCAAGTTTTATTATATTGGGGACTCCCGTTTTTCTCTTAATTGGCCTAAGATGGCTTTCTATTTCAGAAAATAAATAATCAAAAGCTGGTTTTGATATGCGAAAGTGTTTCAAAAAACTGCAATAAAGAAATAGTAAGCAAAATAAGACCTCTTTAATAAACATTAACCAACATATTTTCCTCTAGCTCTAGAGGATTAGATGCATCTCTTAATTGCCTTCTATTCCTGGCGATTACTAACAAGCCGTGGTTCACATTTTCTTCTTTTTCCGAATCGTCAAAAAAGAATTCACTAGAAATCATTGTTTTGTTTTAAATTACTACCGGATATTTTTTTATTATTAACTACAGAAGTTATTTTAAGATTGTTTTGTTGTATTATTACTTTTATTTTATATTTTATCATAAACAAATTTCAAGATTGCTGCACAAAACACAACTAACTCAAATGTCAAAATGAAGTTTTATTCACAATAATCACGTCAAGTATTCACAGTAACAGATATCTCCATCGAAAGAGATACACAATACCAAAACGAAAATTTATCGATGCTTTCGACTTCTATCGCATCGAAAGTTAAACGACACTCGCAATAAGGGCCTAAGATTTTCCTTTGTTCTCTTGTAATATTTTATCGTTGGGAATTTTGATGGGACATTTGTTACAAACGTATGGGCTTTTTTGTTTTGCAGTTTTATCACTGTCATATGTTTCAGTCATTCCTATATTTTGGCATTTTACAGAGAGCACACAAATTTTCATCAGTAAATCGAAGGAATAGTTTTTTCTTACAAAAAATAAATGTTTTAATACTTGTTTTATTCAAAAAAAAAATATTTCATGTTATTTGTTATTGAGATTCGCAATACCAAATTAAATTTTCGATGTTCGACTATCAACAAAAGTCGTTTATCGATACAAAAACGACACTCGCAATAAGGCTCAATAATTGTCGATGATTCCCGTCTGCTATATAAAATTTACAGAGAAAACTCACTGTAAATCTAATTTTTCTAAAGATTAAAGTTAGACATTAGAATTAAGATGTTATGCTCGTGGCCGACCGAAATTAATAGTTTTAAAAAAATAAACAATAAAAAGACTAAAAATAGCCAAATTAAATATTATTAAGTGGAGTGTGTATGAATGAAACTCAATTTAACAGGTTTTGTGGCCTTGACTCCAAGTTTTGCGTTTCGCCCTAGTTTGATGGTGGGCTCATCAGCTAGATGACATCAAACCTTCTCTAGTACGCAATAATTGTCGATGATTACCGACTGCTATATAAAATTTACAGAGAAAGCTCACTGTGAATTTTATTTTTCTACAGAACTTTGATTAAAGTTAGACATTAGAATTAAGATATTATGCTCGCTTTTGTGGTCAACTTATTTAAGCACTCTTTTTTGTGGCTGGATTGCATCAAATACAAATGTTTTTGATCTGCCAATAAGGGAAAATTCATTAACGCATCGCTGCAAGAATGATGCCTTAGGCCCACATTATAATTAGCGAATCGAACTACTTAGCGAATTCGAATGTTTAAGGGTTTAAGCGAACTTCAGTTGCGACGGTATTAGGATTAGCGAGTTTGTGTATTTGCTAATCCAAGTGCTGCCAAAAGTTATTGAATCGAAAAGACAGATGTTAAACGTCAAATCGTAGATATATTTTTTTGCAATAAGTAGTAAAATTATTGTTATTCGGGATTGTTTTGTGAATATTTACTAAAATAATAAACAATATCGACTTATTTTTCGAAGAAAATGAAAAAATGGCGTTTCGTGCGGATGCTCACTTTGCACTCATCAGTTGACGACGTGACGAAGAGTGAGCACCTTGTCGATACGCAAATTTCCGCTTGTTTCAGTTCAACTTACATTACTTTTTTTGCAATCATTAAGCTGGAAGTGTTTACCCGTGACCTGGTTAAAGTTAAATATAAAATGTTTTTGTTTTAATACAAATTCTAATATACCTACATTGAAAAAAACTAATAAATAGAATATATAATATAAATAATTTCAACTAAACCCAACAAGTTTCTTGTTCATTGCAATTTTCAAACATTGAAATTCTGAAATTAAAAACAAATTATAATTATGATACAAATAATGAATATTTGCTCACTTCGACAATGCTTTTTCAAATCCTGACTCCCAGTCCAAATCAAAACAAACAATTCAATGAAAACCATGTTTGATATTCTTTGAGAGAGGCCAAACTTAGAGCGCCACAGGTTTCAGCTATTTAAAGCTGTTGCGGTACTTTTTTGACAGTCAAACAATTTATTCCTAGGAATAACTTCTTAACTGGCTCTGAAACGAACAAATAACTTTATTCCACAGTTAAGCTATTTATTCCTAAGAATAAGAGCTAACTGACTGTTGGAAAACCACTTTTTCACTAACTGAGGAATAAGTACTAACTGACTGTTTAACTGACCATTGAAAAACTGGCCCTAAGAATAAGAGCTAACTGACTGTTGAAAAACCACTTTTTTCACTAACTGAGGAATAAGTATTAACTGACTGTTTAACTGACCATTGAAAAACTGGCCCTAAGTAGATATAATAATGTGAAGATGTATTAGAGATAATCTTAAAACCTTTGGAAATACCAAACTACGATGCATTTATGTTTATTCTTAATGAAATAAGTGATTTTTTCCAATCAACATACAGCTTTACAGTTGCGCCTAGCATAAAATTAGTTTGTACTCTGCGATTTTTGAGAAGTGGAAGCTACGAAAATTGTGGAACCGCGAGTAAACAAAACGACAAACAAAACCTGTTTCGGAAAAGCGAGAGCCCTAGGGAAAAAAAGAAAACAAAAGTAAGCAACAAATATTTCATAACCGGAAATTAATAGGAAAGAAACATTTTGCATCTTCTGGCGAAAAGTACACAATTCATTGGCATGTACCTATTTTTCTTAATTGTATGGCAAGTCCATACTTGTATGTGCTATATAGGTATATTATTATTATTATTATTATTATTCGGAATGTACCCTCTATTTTTTTTAGTACACAATTTGTGTGTCACTAATTTGTTTTATATCACTAATTTTCCAAATAAACATTAAAAAGTGGCTGAAAAATGTTTATAGTTCGATTCGCTAATTATAATAACACGTATTGTGAGTTCCACCGGAGCTAAATTCCACACGGAAAAAATCACATTTCACGGTTCCCTTATTGTCAGTTTCGTGGGAAAAATTGTTCATGTTCGAAAAAAAACTCCCTTATTGTAAGTACTTTTTTAGTGTGGAATTTCTTGTCGTTGACAGCTAATCAGCCTTATTGTGAAGTTCGCCGAAATACATTACCCCCGAAATAATTGACATTTCACTTTTCGCCTATTGTGAATGTTCGGGCGATAATTGTGAATTTCCGGGCGAAATCAATTAATGTTCGAAAAATTCCCCTAATTGTCATCAATTATTCCGGTCGAAATGCGATGCGATCGACAGGTAAAATGTTCACTTATTTTTTGAAGGCGAACGAGTGAAAAAGTTGTGAATTGCAAGACATTTGTTTATTTTTCGTCAGCTCAAGTATAACAAAACGCTAATTTGTATTATTGTTTAAATCTGTAAAACATAAATGTATTGAAATAGTTTCACAAACACATGAAATGTTTCAAAACATTTAACACCAAATCATCCCTCAAAATTGTCTCCGAACTTTTACCTTTTAGAACTCTTTGTTTTGACTGCACTTTTGAAAACAAAACAAATAAATATAATTTGCTCCTAACAACTTATGGTATTTATGTATATTTAAATATCGTATGAATTCCTTTGATTTTGTCAGGATTGATCGGAAGAGTTTACTTTTTTCATTTCATGGATCAACGAAGTAGCTCTTTTTGTGGTTTATTGTAGGTACCTACATACAAGGATGTGATTATTTAACTTTTAACAATTTACTATGATTTACTTTATTCACAAGTTGCAATATTCACAACAAATACCCATCCAAAAGATTGTTTAAACAATTTAAAACTAGGTGTGTTCATTTATTTTTTCAAGTAAATTCTTGAACTTGAAGGAGTAAAAAATATTCTCTCAGAGCATGCATTTATTACAAAAAAAATAATAGAAGATATTTTAGAAAGTTGTACTAAGTAGCTATTTAATTATAAAAATGTAAAATTCAAACCGAAAATATTTCAAAATCAAGATTAATGATGTTTTTTTGTTAGAAATGAAAAACAAAACTGTCACAATTTGTTCCGGAGTAAATTAATGTTACTTTTAAGAAGTGCATAAACACGCCTCGCTTATCCGAAATGTCACTGTTATTTTGAAGTGAAAAATCGTTGGGGCGGAATTCCCAATAGCTTTTAAAATTCCTGGGGAACAGATTTTCGCCAGGCGAAATGTATTCCGGGTGAACTTCACAATAAGGCTGAATATTTCAATTAATTTTTTGGAGGTGAACGAGATAGAACTAGTCGGGAATTGTATTTATTTGTTTTTCATCAACAAAATCAAAATAGAGTTTATGTTTATGTTTCAGGAACAAAGCAACAAAAAACAAAACAAAATTATGCCTAATGTATGTAGGTACATAGGTGTGATGGATCAAAAGAGCTACGTACAGCAGAAAGAGGCAGCATACAAAATGTATAAAAAAAGGAGCAGGAGGTGGACAAAACAAAACACACAAATAAAAACTTTTTCCTCTATTTGCAAATGCTTAGTATTTATACCTACCATTTTTATTTTATTTATCTTAACATGAGGAATTATTAAAGAATATCAAAGTTCGAAGACTAAACTAAACACAGAAATAAGTAAAGACTTCTTCCTCTACGTGGCAATATGCTTAGTATTTATAACATTTTTATTTTATATATATTAACACGAGGAATAATTAAAAGATTACAAAGTTCAAACAATGCACAATTTCAATTCAAATAATTTAAAAAAAATTGTTTGACACTATTTATCAAACTTTGACACTTAAGTCTACTAAACAAAAACACATGAAGCGTTATTCATTTTATAAACACTAATACACCTTTGGTCAATGCGGAGAGGGAAATTTTTTGTGATAGCATGTTCTGTTATGTTTTGTTTTTAGACATAAATCAATGAAAAATTAATTGAAAGTGTAATGTCGCAGTGTCGCACTAAGTGGCCACAATTATAAATGCTAAATTGCGTCGCCACATTGATTTGTTTTGCATTTTTTTAAAAAAGAGGTTGTTGCGGATTCCTTTCTTGCCGTCGGGGTCAGTGCTGGCATGCTTGACCGGCCTACTGCTCGTCGGAGGACGTAGGTACTTGACCCCTATCGGAACCGCGCATACAAAATCATGCCAGTCTTTGCGTCATGGTGTTAAGGACGCGCGAGAAATTCGCCTCTACCCACCCAACCATGGTTGCCGTACTCGCCTTGAAAACCCCTTTCCTTGCCATCTTCCGCTTCCTCTATCCCATCTTAAACCCTTTCCATTTTAATAATCCTCATCCATAATCCTAACTTTAAATTAAACCATTTTGTTAATTACTTTTTTAGGCTCAACTAACATTGGTTATTTTATTAAACATTTTTAACTTGTCTCTCAAATAATCAATAATTTCTATTATTAAAATTAGGTAATCAAAATTTTTAACTCTAGTTTTATATTTATCTTTCAGTGTTGTTAATTATGCTTATGTTTGTAGATAGGTATATGTATATACAAAAAAAAGACGTAAAAGCAACAAAATCGATAATATACAATTTACACTATGTGTACTTTATATTTTAATTTTGTTATTACTATAATATTATATGTTTATATTTGCTTACTTTTCTATGCTCAATGTAATTATGTTTTGCAATGCACTTAATATATCCAAAAATAAGCAATTATCCCCAAACCCATAAAACCCTTAACATATAAGTATTAGAATATCCATTTAAAAGATACAAGCTCTTATATTGACTCACCACTTGATCGGCGTATGATTTATGCCACAGCATACACTCCTGGTGAAACTTTGTGCCTGTTTTAATTTTATCTTTTAAATGTTCACGATAATTATATGCGTTTGGCTTTATATCTGAGTTTATCTCAAAAGTACTAATTTTGATGCAAATATTACTGCATAAAATAATATGCGCATACATACATATAATAAAAAAAGTAATTTAATCTATTAATTAATGTTCTTGTTACATTAAATTCTATTTTAATTTATCAAATAAGATAAAACGCTCAAAAAAAAAAGAAAATATTGAGGCATGAACTGCGACTCGAACCTAGTTCCTGTTAATCACTAAACGAATGCTTCATTTTTCATTTTCATTTTTAATTCATTTTTTATTTTTTCATTTCCTTATATCTATCTTAATGCTAGACAAAAAATCTTAAACAACTAGCTTACATATTAACTTAACTAACTTACTGGCCCCATGCGGGCGCTCTAAATTAAACTATGACTATACTTAAACAATGCCTTTCGACGTAAAATATATATGTATATTTATATTTAAAATTCGTGATTACTTAAAACTAACGAGAAAATTATTAAAAAAAACTCATTATCCGTATCTTTTTTTTAATTTTTTTATAAAACTTAAAGCTACCCTTTACCTAATTAAAACTAATTAAAACTACCTTTAAGCTACTAAATAAAACTAACTTAAACTACATTATATCTAATTACAACTACTTAAAATAACTTAAAAACTAGAACAGCCACCAGGATTTTTTTTTTTTTTTTTTTTTTTTTTTTTTGTGCATACGCATATGCACACTCGCGTACGCCTATACACATGTATATATGTTTATATGCATATATACATATATATTCGCAACAGCAAGTACCCACATACAAATACATTTACTTATGTACTTTTTTTTTTTTTTTTTTTTTTTATATATTTTTTTTTTTTTGGTGCCACCGTCACTGTTCTACCTACTCTACCTATATTTACCTTAGAACTATGTAAGTCGGCCAAAGCAACAATATGGTCAACTTTCAATATCACGGTGGTCACCCAACCACCAGAATTTTTTGACTTGCTTAACTAAGTCCTTTCTGTCCCGAAGGGGCACAGCTCTACTGAACCGCAGACGCTCTGCTCCGTTCCCTGAGCCGACGTCCCGATCGTAAAGAAGTCGCCGATCCACAGTCCTACGGCTGACGTGGTAGATTAACGGAACCGCCAATCTATCCTGTATCAGCCCACGACTGTCTAAAAAGAGGAATGTCTCGGGCGGAATGAAACCGTTAAGACGTACACTTTCACTATACTCATCATTGGGGTAGTAAGCCCCAAAAATAAGTCCATTGGTCGAGGTCATCGCTCTTGCAATGTGACCCCGAATCAGCTTGATTAAAAAGTTATCTATCCTGTTTATATTGGCCCTGTTGTATAGAACCTCGTTGGCATAGTAATGTGTGTACTCCGACTCTGGTGTTCTGTGTAATCCAAGGCAACGTCTAAGACACTGCCTCTCAAACACCCGAATCTTTTCCATTTGAGATGGGGCAACGTTGAACCACACAGGGCACCCATAGGCAATCATTGGCCGGATAAGGGCCATGTAGCAAATCACCTTTACTCTGCTTTCAAGGCGGCTGCTATTAAACAACCGTCTTGTCAACCCAAAGGCTCCCCTAGCTCTGGCCAGAGCAGCATCTACATGTCGATTGAAATATAGATACTGATCTAGCCAGATGCCAAGGTACTTTACCACATCTTTACTCGCCAGTGGATGTCCACTTGGTCCAACGATCACTAGATTTCTCCAGTTCTTTCTTGTATCCCTAGAAGCCCTAGAAAACGGGGTTCTAAACAGGATAGTTTCTGATTTCTGAAAATTAATTTTTAACTTCCAGTCATCACAATATCGCTGAATCTTGTCGAAGTCACGCTGCAAGAGAATTCTGATGACTTCAACTTTTGGACCGGTCCTGTACGCTACAAGGTCATCGGCATACGCAATTGCATGAGTGAGACTACCTATCAGATCGCTGGTGTAAATACTAAAAAGAATCGGTGAGTTCACAGATCCTTGCTGTAGACCGTTTTTAATATCAAAAGTTGAGGTGGAAGTTACATTGCCACTTTTGACAACAAACTTTCTACCATTGAGCATGTCATGAAGCATATATAACAGTGGTTTACTTATGCCAAATCTAGATAGCTTCAGATAAAGACCCTCTAACCATACGGTGTCGAAAGCCTTCTCTAAATCAGCCAGAACGGCACCCGTGCATTGATTTTTCGTTTTGTTCCATTGAACATCAGAAACTAACTTAGACGCGGCATGAATAGTGTCATGTCCCGCCTTAAAGCCAAACTGATTGTCTGGAATAATGTTCTTGTCCTCAGCCCACTTGAACAGAGCTCTATTGAGAATCTTTTCGAATACCTTACTGATACTTGGAAGAAGACTTATCGACCGAAGATTTGCCGGATTGGAGCTGTCCTTTCCCTTTTTGGGGAGAGGATGGACCACAGCTGTTTTCCAACTCACTGGATAATATGCATTATTCAATGCGTTGTTGAACAATGTGGTATAAATGTCTATTGCTTCCTCAGGGAGATGTCGTAACACAATGTTGGGTATACCATCGACCCCCGCAGATTTCTTTTTCTTTAATGTTTGAAAAATTAACTGAAGTTCTACCTTCGAAATTAACAATGAACTGGGTCCATTTCGCTCGGCGATGGTGGCGTTTGCCAAATTTTCGTCATTGAACACGGTGAAACCGGTATTCTCAGATCGCCATTGCGTTATGTTATTTCCAAGGTAGAAGTTGTGTAGTAAGGCTCTGTTTTCCAGGTCATGATTCGGTCGAATGCTAGCATTCACCTTATACACTTGCTGGAAAGCAGCCCCTACAGCTTCTAAATTTTCCTGAGGATCTTCTATCATAAAAAAGTTATCATCGAAAACGGCACCTTCCGGATCTATTCCCGCAATCGTAAGTACGTCTTCGTTATCTATTGTTCTCTGAAGTTAAAAACATGGAAGTTCGTTTTGATCATTTCTTCTAAATATCTTATTTATTTGGGGAAACATACTAGGGTCGCTAGAATTAACGGCCCGAATTCTGTTATCCCAATATAAATTAATAGACAATCTATAATTTTGTTTAATCAGAACATTAATGTTTTTGATCGACGACTAATCTCCTAGTCTCCAGATCACGTGTGTCCGTGAAACGTCTGTAAAGAAGTTTCAACCTAGTCAGCAGTCCACTTTTTTGTCGCGTTCTTGTATAAGCCAGTAGGGTCTTGTTCCTTATATTTTGGGATTGTTCTGTCCATTGTTCGTTTTATAGTCGTATCCATTTGAGTCAGGTACCCGTCGATCTCGACGTTCGTCAGGTTCCTGTCATTTGGTGGAAAAATGTCATCGGAACGTATTTCTCTTGCCAAGGAGTTGGAGAAGCGTGGCCAACGCGTCTTACTGAAATTGTAAGAGTGCGCTGGCACATACTCATCCAATTCCACAAGTTCGCTTGGAAGCTGTATTACGGTGGCGAGTCCGCAGTGATCACTGTCATATTCAATTGTTCGTAAACAGTTTCTTGTCAGTTGATTTGTTGCGTCAGTTATAACTAGTCGTGAGTCAAGCAGTAAAAGATCCAGAAAACTACCACTTCTCGGAAATGACGGTCTATCTGTAGCCAAAAGGTCGATCCTACACTCAACACTGTATCGACCCATCCAATTAAAAAGATGGTTCCCTCTAGGATTTTGTATTTGGTTTCCCCAATCTACATGTTTGGCGTTTAAGTCCCCTGCCATGAGATAATAATTCTCATCCAAGTTCAGTCTTAAGCATTCGAAAAGTTTTTCGAGCTCTGCGATAAAATTAGCTTGCTGAGGTGCGTCAGGTGCGTACACCGCGATTGCGTACATTCTTTTCCCCTGCTGGAGAGGAATGCAAACGATGCAGGCTTCTAGCAATCCGAATCTTTGCACTTCACTATCATATATAACCTTATGTTTAATGCCCTTTCGTATGAAGATTGCCACCCCACCCCCTTGAGAGGAGTTGGGCCGATCCCTTCTTACGATATTGTAATTTTTATTAGTCAATTTGTGTTTCTGGCTTAGCTTAGTTTCGCTAGCCATAAACACATCAGGACTTTGGTCTTGCAGCAAATGAAAGAGGTTTGCTCTACGTTCGGTCCTAATCAGCGAATTTACATTCACAGCTAGGATCTTAAAGGGTCGCTCGGGCAGCGCGCCTTTAACCATTAAGCGTTGCCGGCAGAATAGAGTAGAGGTAATCCACCCTAGCCGCCTGCTCCCTTATCTGTTTTTGCACATCGGTTAACTGACCATGAATGGTCAGCAACACCTGCATCAGATCTGCCTCTGGCACAGGAGCCGTAGGCACTTGGACCTGTTTGGCTACCTGTGGTTGAGGCTGTACCGTTTTTCCCTTTCCAGACGCCATTTGGGCGTAAGAAATTGCGGGATTGACGGAAGTTGCTGTCTGGCGTACTTCAGGTCGTCTCACCTCTACTGTCTTCTTTTGGTCTTTGTTTTTTCTCATTTCCGGAGCCTCGGCAAAGTGCACACTTTAACTGGGTCCTGTCTTCGACCCTATCTTTCCCAAGCTTACATTCCCCTATCTTGTGGGAGTCTCCACACTTGACGCAAACTGGGTCCATACCACAGTTAGCTGCCACGTGGCCGTACCCTTGGCAGTTCATGCATTGAAGCATGTCTCTCTGCCTATTTAATTTTTCCCATCTTACAATTTGGTAGTTTAGGACGGTTATGCTCCTTAAACCACTTAACTTGCTTTGGGGCGAGAGCTGAACGAGGAAGAATGGTAAATTCCGTTTCTCCCGTCTGGCCTTAACTGTGGAAAACGGTCTGACCCCGATAAAATCGAGATCATCGCTCGCCACTTGACGGAGCTCAGCTAAGAGCGCCTGCGGATCCGTAGAGGATTCTATACCCTTCAGGAGGACTGTTTGCAGCTTGTCTTCCTTCGGGGTGAAACTGTAAAATTCTGTCTTCGTTTGTGACAAAAGATCTTTTACTTTTTTATAATGCTCGACCGAAGAGCAATGGATAGCGTGTCGGTCTGCGTTCAATCTTTTAATAATAAAATTATTGCCTATGGCCGACTTACATAGTTCTATTGTATCTTTTAGTTCTATTTTATAAGTATTGATTGGTGGCACCTTACCTTTTTTTGCTTGTGGCTGTTGCTGATGTTGCTGCTGCTGTTGTGACTGCTGCTGTTGTGCCTGCTGCTGTTGTAACTGCTGCGTTTGTTGTTGCTGTTGTAGTTTCTGCTGCTGTTGCTGCTTCTGTGTCTTTTGTTGCTGTAGTGGTTGTTGTATTTGCTTTTGTTGCTGTTGTTGCTGATGTTGTTGTTGTTTCTGTTGTTGTTGCTGTTGTTGTCGCTGCTGCTTTTGCTGTTGCTGTTGCTGTTGTTGTTGTTGATTTTGTTTTTGTTGCTGTGCTTGCAGTTGCTGATGCTGTTGCTGGGGCTGCAGTTGCTGCGCCTGCTGCTTCTTTTTTGGCTGAATTTCAGGAAGTGGTTGTTGTTGTTTGAGAGGCTGCTGCATTTGTTCAGCTTTTTGTTGCTCTTGGAGCGTTTTTTGTCTTTTGCTTTCAAGAGCAACTAGGCGCTCTTTTTCCCTACGCGCTTCTTGTTTTTCTTTGAGTGCTCTTACCATTGCCATAAGTGCAGTGATTTGCTCTGTCAGCGATTCTATTTTTTCTTCCTCAGTTTCTGAGTCTGGAGGTGAAAGATCTACCAACTCGGCACTCACGTAGGGCCCCTCACCTTCTACGGACATGTAAGCAATGTCTTCGGCATCTGCCTCAGCGACGTTTTGCTCTTTTGTCTTCTTGTCGTTCTCGTTGACGGCCCCTTTGGCGACCTCATAGTTAGCTTCTCCTGCTATTTCGTCGTCCGCCTCTGCCTCGTCATCGCCCTCATCTTCCTGTTCATTGTTGTTGACGTATTCGTCATCCTCGTAGGAGGAGCTTTCTAGCTGCCTCTGCATTTTAGCTTGAGCCGATGCCTTAGCCAACTTCGCTCTTGTGCTCCTGTCATTGCGGTTTACAAGATGGGGCTTGTATCTAATGATACGCCTCCTCTTTTTGTCTTCTTTTGTTGTTGCTGCGGCACGTGCCGGTGTTGATGTCTTGCCTTTTGGAAGGCTTGATGTTGTTGCAGTCGCTATGCTGCTTGTATTAGCTTCGGCACGTGCCGATGACGCTGTCGTTGTTGGCTGGGTTTCTTTGGAAGGCACCGCTACCTTAACTGCTGCTGCTGCATCACCTGATGCTCCGGTATCTTGTCTTGTTGTTGGGGGATCATCTTTCGATGTCCCCGTTGGCTTTACCTTCTGTTGTTGTTGTTCTTCTCTGTTTTTATGGACTTTCTCCCAGAACTTATTTAAAAAAAAGCCCTGCCCAGGGTGGGGCTCGAACCCACGCCCTTCCAGTCTGTCGTCGGCCACGCTTTTTTTTTTTTTTTTTTTTTAATTCAATTTTTATTTTCAATTTATCTTATAACTACTTAAATGCTAGACAAAAACCTTAAAAACTAGCTTACAGAATAACTTAACTAACTTACTGGCCCCATACGGGCACTCTAAATTATACTATAACTATATATTAAAAATGCCTTTGGGCGTAAAAACTAACTTAAATTAAACTTCAAAATTACTTAAAACTAAACGAGAAAATTTTTAAAAAACTCGTTTTTCGAGACATTTTATTTTATATATAAAAACTTAAAACTACCCTTTACCTAAATAATAAAACTAAATTAACCTAAACTAAAATATACGTAAATATACGTAATTAACTTAAAACTACTTAAAAATACTTAAAATAACTTAAAACTAGAACAGCCACCAGCAGCATTTTTTTTTTTTTTTTTTTTTTTTTTTTTTTTTTTTTTTTTTGTGCAGCAGCCAATGCATATGCGCACACGCTTTCAAATATATATTTATATATATATATTTAACAGCGCCAATGCACATACACACCAACAAATGCAGTTTATGTGTTTTTTATTTTTTTTTGGTGCCACCACTGTCCTACATAAATTATACCTATTAATACTTAAAAATACGTGGGTCGGCCAAGGCAACAATTTTGACTAACCATCAATATCAAGGTGGTCACCCAACCACCAGTATTTTTGAACTTGCTTGTAACAGTCCCTTTTGTCCCGAAGGGGCACAGCTCTACTGAACCGCAGACGCTCTGCTCCGTTCCCAGAGCCGACGTCTCGACCATACAGGATTCGCCGATCCACAGTTCTACGGCCGACGTGGTAGATTAACGGAACCGCCAATCTATCCTGTATCAGCCCCCGACTGTCTAAATAGAGGAATGTCTCGGGCGGGATGAAACCGTTAAGACAAACGCTCTCACTATATTCTTCATTGGGGTAATAAGCCCCGAAAATAAGTCCATTGGCTGAGGTCATCGCTCTTGCAATGTGACCTCGAATCAGCTTAATTAAAAAGTTATCTATCCTGTTTATATTGGCCCCGTTGTATAAGACCTCGTTGGCATAATAATGTTTGTACTCCGACTCTGGTGTTCTGTGTAATCCAAGACAGGTCCTAAGACACTGCCTCTCAAACACCCGAATCTTTTCCATTTGAGATGGGGCAACGTTAAACCACACAGGGCACCCATAGGCAATCATCGGCCGTATGAGGGCCATGTAACAAATCACCTTCACTCTGTTTTCAAGGCGGCTGCTATAAAACAACCGTCTTGTCAGAGCAAACGCTCCCCTAGCTCTGGCCAGAGCAGCATCTATATGTCGATTGAAATATAGATACTGATCTAGCCAGATACCAAGGTACTTTACTACATCTTTACTCGCCAGTGGATGTCCACTTGGTCCAACGATCACTAGATTTCTCCAGTTCTTTCTTGTATCTCTAGAAGCCTTAGACAAAGGGGTTCTAAACAGGATAGTTTCTGATTTCTGAAAGTTAATTTTTAACTTCCAGTCATCACAATATCGCTGAATCTTGTCGAAGTCACGCTGCAAGAGAATTCTGATGACTTCAACTTTTGGACCCGTCCTGTACGCTACAAGGTCATCGGCATACGCAATCGCATGAGTGAGACTACCTATCAGATCGCTGCACACTGGTCGATTCAGTACACACTAGCTGGTCAAAAGTCAAAAAAATAAAGTTATTGTCATTATAAAAAATACCGTTAGGCCGAAAGTCAATATACTGAAATAACAAAAAACAACAAAAAGAATTTTTTAATTCCGTTATTATGTTCATGGGAAGCATATCAATGTAATCATTCAAGATTATTTGCTCACTCTCTATTTTACCTTCCGCGAGTTAACAAGTGTTTGATAAGTGAAGTATATGATAAAAGTGAGTAATTGGATTAAACAAAAAATGTCAGAAAATGCTATTGGTATGTATTTTTAATTTCAATTTAATTTTTGTAAAAAAAAAATCATATTCTATTACTATTATCTAAATGTTGGCAGACATTTTTTTGATAGTTTTAACATGTTTTTTTTTTTTACTTTTTGGACAATTACAAAAAAGTGCAAAAAAGTGTCATCGTGAAAGTTTTGTCATTTGTAGTTTGGATTATTACCTTTAATTTGATGCTAAATTTAAGTGCCGAAAATTACCGAAACTATTTTTTTTCTTTTCTTTTAGGTACCAATCCGCCCTTTTTAGGGCGACCATTTCTTTCACAGAAAGACATTTTCTTATTTATCAAGGCGGAAGATCTTTTTAAATCTTCAGTTACGCTATGTGCAAATGCAGTTTTGCAACACGTGATGTCAAAACGGTCATTAACTGTTCTTCAAGAACCTGATCTTCAAAAATGTCTCGTGTACAGCAAAATTTTTGTTTCACACCTTTTTAAAAAAATCAAGGAAAACAAAATATCTCCTGAACGATTTTTAAGCCACGAAGAGTCTTGGCTGCAAAAAGAATTCAAAATTCCATTGCATGACGCCCAGATTACAACAACTTGTAGACAAGGACGACCTGACAAGGAATTCCAGAAATGTAGGAATAAGGCGAAGAAACGCAAAATTGAAAATCTTATGGACAGATCGGCAGAAGAATTGGCATTTGCTATGGAATCTAAACTTAGAATAGAAGGTAAACGTTCTAAAGCTGTGGTTCTAAAAAAAGTTGTAGAGAGTTCTCCAAAAACAATTAAAAGAATGAAAAAAACCGAACCTATTGATAAAATGAAGCCATATACACCAGAAGAAGCCCCAGCATTGATAACGGACCTAAGATTGACTAAACACCAATATAGCCTACTGCAAAAAAGTGCGAAAGAAAGAAATGCCAATATCTATCCAGCATACGATAGTATTTTAGGAGTCAAAAAAGAATGTTATCCAGCAAATAACTTTTTGACAGTTACTGAGACACTATGTGAATTCAAGCTGCAACCATTGTTGGACTTGACATTGAAACGTTTGTCTGCCGCACAATTTCAGTCTTTTGCAAGCCAACTAGAAGACGGTGACACATTGGAGTGTTCGTGGAAATGGGGCTCTGATGGAAGTGGTGGACATTCGCGCTATAAACAAAACTTTTTGGTCAATCCAGAATCAAGTGATGACGATATTGTTCTCACATGTATATACCTTTAGAAATAAGGAAAAATGTGGGTTCTAACACGGAAAATATCTGGATAAATTCAAGAACGTCTTCCCCACGTTTCTGCCGGCCAGTACGCTTTGAATTTGCAAAGGAAAACATTGAGACAATAAGAAGAGAGTTTACCCGTATGAAATCGGAAATAAATAGTATACAAACTACAAGTCTAATGTTTAACAGCAAAACTGTTTCAGTGAAGCATAGTGTTGTACTATGGTCGATGGTAAAACATGCAACGCGGTAATGGAAAACAGGGCCAGTGCAGTTTGCTATATTTGCAAAGCAAGTCCTAAGGATATGAATAATTTGGAATTTGGAAGAAAAGAATTTTTACAAAATCAATTAAGATCAGAATTGGGAATATTAGTAGATTTTCCAAAGCAAGGCGGAGGTAATACCAATGATGGTAATACGGCCCGTACATTTTTTAAAGATCCAAAAAAGACTACTGAAATTATAGGTGTAGATTCAAAACTTCTAGAGCGTTTTTCTATTGTTTTAAAAAACCCTATCTTCAGGTTTGAAAATTGATACAAATAAGTTCCGAACTTACTATACAGCAAAATTATTTGTATCAAAATATAATTGGTATAAAATGCCTGTAAGTGTTCACAAAATTCTATTGCACGGTGCTGATTGAAATTGAAAGCTTTCCAATCCCTATAGGACAGCTTTCAGAAGATGTTTTAGAAGCCCGTCAAAAGGATTATAAAATATTCAGATCCGGGTTTTCAAGAAAAATGTCCCGAATTGCGACGAATACTGATATTCTCCATTATATGTTTATCTCTTCTGACCCAAAAATCTCCGAATTGAGGGAAATGCCAACTCGACAAAACAAAATCCAACCCATTGAAGTTATGTAAATGGTTTTAAATTGATAAACAACTTTCGCAAAACCAACAAGACACAAATAAGAATTAAGTCCAGCTAATGACTCAAAATCGACCACTGTGCGCTGGTGTAAACACTAAAAAGAATCGGCGAGTTCACAGCTCCAACCGTCGGCCACGCTACCCACTAGGCTAACTTGCCTTTTATATTTCTTTGGCAAATTGCCAGTAAATTGTGCAATGAGTGCACTTTAAGTAAAAATGAATTTAATTCAATTCGAACACCGAAATTATTGTATACACTGTGAAAGTCGTCAACACGTCCACACTCTTTCACAGCTGAGGATCGACTGAAAACGAATGCTTTACTGTCGCACCACGGGATGTTTAAGACTTTGGTGATCGTTTGTTGCAATTATTTTATCCAGGAATCGATGTGTGTAATAAATATACACTTAAATAAATCCACCTCCACTCAGTGGAGGTCGTGTACTTCAATTTTTTTAAGAAATATAGCTACAAAAAAAAAATATATATAAAACGGCTATATATATATATAACTTATCAGTTGTTTTGTTACCTTGAAAACTAATTTTTTTCTACAATTCACTTGATATTTCGTTCTCCAACTGCTTCTGTTTGTTTTTCTTATTTATATTCAAATGTAAACTTTTTCTTTACCAACGTTATAATTTCAATTATTTTTTTTTTTATACGTTAACTATCATGGTTTTAAATCTTTAATTTTGTTCACATTTACTATTAATGATGGCGGGTTAACAAATTGGGGTCTTGGGAGGGAATCTTTTCCAAATGCTTTTCGAAATTTACTCTCATTTCTCCTTTCATTTGGAAAAGTCCCTCCAACTATCAACGGTGTTCCCCACCCGCATACAGCTGAAGAAAAAGCTTTTGTGTTACGGTTGACTATATCTCCGTAGAGAGCTGTAGGGGAGAATGGTGTACAAATGTGATTTTGCACAAACATGCATTTTGTAACAAAGGACTTTGCGTTTTGAGGATATTCCATATATCATCAAAAATTCAAATAGAACCCACGCAATCTCTGTATCTTGTGACCCTTCAAAATAAAACGTGGGAGCCGAACCTACTAATATAGCCGGGCGAAAGAACAGATAGAAAAGACCATATCAGATAAATGTTGTATTGTCATGCCTGATTCATTTGCACTATTGCCTGATATCCTTAGCATGGAATATACAAATATGTTTACCAGCTAATGTTTCAAGGTCGTACATGCAGTTTCCTACTACACGAAGGACACGAGCTTTCAGAAACTTGGGAAGTAATTTCGCATTTTTGCCTTGGGCAAAATTACTTTGGGTGAAATTCCTGTAGAAAACTTCCTGCCCTACCCTAA
This sequence comes from Baccha elongata, assembly GCA_951217065.1. Classification (NCBI taxonomy): domain Eukaryota; kingdom Metazoa; phylum Arthropoda; class Insecta; order Diptera; family Syrphidae; genus Baccha; species Baccha elongata. Next base: position 576,726 of record CATNUY010000089.1, read on the forward strand.
ATGACGTTGGCCTTGAACGCATATTGTAAGTTGCTTTTGATTTTTCGTGTGCCTTTTGTAAGTTTCTGGTCAACTTCTGACGTGCAAATACAATTTTTGCTTCCTGTGGTACTATAGTCAGTTCAGGATCAGGAAGGGCTTTCAAATTTCTCAAAATTTTATAGGACGATCCATGATTAATCATACTTTGCCCGAACATTGCAAAATAAGGCTGAAAACCAATTGAATCATGAGAATCTGACCTTAAAGCACAAGCTATGCTTGAAAGATGAGAATCCCAATTATCTTGTTCGCCCTGTACAATAACTCTCAGTTTATTTAAAAGATTTCGATTCACCCTCTCCGATATGTTTGCCTGTGGGGAGTAAAAAGCTGTTCGGATATGTTGCACACCATAGTTGGCCAAAAACTTAGCAAACTCAGATGAAATAAATTGTTTGCCGTTGTCTGAGTGGACGAATTCAGGTGTTCCAAATGCATGAAAAACATCAGCTTCCAGAAATTTGACGATGTTGGCTGAAGTTGCTTTCGGAAGCGCTTTCAAGAAGGTATACTTGGAGAAATGATCAACAGCTATAAAAATGACAACGTTTCCGCTTTTTGTACGCGGATATGGGCCAAGAAGATCAATGTACAAACGTTGCATTGGTCGCTCAGATACGATCTGCTTCGTAATTGGAGGACGAAGAACTTTATTGGGGGCTTTCACGGTTTTGCATACCTCACACTAACTCACATAATTCTTAATTTCTGTCGCCATTTTGGGCCAATAATACTTCTCACGAATTCTTAAATAGGTTTTTGAGAAACCACTATGACAGGACAGTTTAGAATCATGGGCCATTTCAATTACTTTGTGAGTCAAAGTGTGAGGTATCCACAACTGCCACAAAGAATCTTCGTTTTCAAGTTCCTCACTCCTGAATCTAACTCTTTTGTATATATATTTGTCGGATACAACTAGATCCGGAAGTGAGGCTTGATTTTTTTCAATTTCATCTCTCCGTGACTGGTACTCAGCAGAATCGAACTCTGGCGAGTCAATGTCAATTTCTTCAGCTACAGTGTTGATACAAATCTCTTCCATATCCCCTCTTGAAAGAGCATCCGGCACAGTGTTAAGGGAACCCTTACGGTATTCTATATTAAACCGGAAGCCTTGAAGCTCCAAACTCCATCTTGCGAGCCGACCAGTCAAATCTTTCAATGACATAAGCCATTTCAGACTAAAATGATCCGTAATGACGCGAAAAGGCAAGCCATCCACATAAGAACGGAATTTCCGAATGCTGAGCACTGCTGCCAGACATTCCAGCTCTGTAACCGTGTAGTTTTTCTGGGCCTTGTTTAACTTTTTTGACATAAAAGCTATGGGTTTCTCATTGCCATCTGCATCCAATTGGAAGAGAACTCCTCCGACTCCTTCAGAGGACGCATCACACTGAATGGCGAACTCTTTTTTAAAATCCGCTTGAGTTAACACCGGAGCGGAAACTAGGGCTTCTTTCAATTTTTCGAACGCTTCCTTGGCTGCAGATGTCAATTCGAAACTCTTTCGCTTTCTAAGGCAATCGGTTAAAGGAGCTGAAAGATCTGAATAGTTCTTGATAAAACGCCTGTACCAACCCGTCATACCAATAAATCTCCTCACTTGCCTAGCCGTTTTTGGAAGAGGGAAGTTTACCATCGCGTCTATCTTTTCAGGATTAGTTTTTAGCGTGCCCTGACCGACGATGTATCCAAGAAACTTGATTTCTCGCATGCAGAACTTGGACTTATTGATGTTGATGGTTAAGTTTGCTCTGCGAAGGCAGGCTGCCACATCTGTCAATATTTTTATGTGCGTTTCAAAATCCGGTGTGCATATTAAAAGATCATCTAAATAAATGAAAACATGTTGTCTAAGTCGGGCCGGAATGACTCGGTCTATTAGACGACACATTCTCTGTGCGGCGTTACATAACCCGAACGGCATCACATTAAAATGATACAGCGGCCGTCCAGGTACAGCGAATGCCGTTTTTTGTTTTGACTCTTCATCTAACAGAATCTGCCAAAATGCATCTTTAAGATCTAGACCCGTTATGAAATGAGTGTCTTCTAATCTACTGATGATACCTTCAATATGCGACAGCGGATACGCATCATTAACGGTCTTACTGTTAAGTTTTCGACTATCCAAACACAGACGTACCTTTCCTGGCTTCTTAACCATAACAATAGGAGAACACCAAGGTGAATTACTTTCCTCAATAACTCCAAGCTCTAACATGCGATCAAGCTCTTTGAAAACTTCCTCCTGCTTCACGGGCGAAAGAGGGTAATGCTTTGATTTAATTGGTACTGCATCACCAGTATCGATGGTGTGTGTTTCCACATGCGTTCTACCAAGACCTAAATCAGCGAAATTTGGAAAACGACTTTTCACCGAATCTAGCTTGATTTGCTGAATTGAAGTTAATTTGATGAATTCAGACTTTTCACTTTCTTCTTCTTCAAACACATCATTACTATCAATTTGGCTCACTTGAGGAGTCAGGTGAAATTCGTTCCAGAAGTTCATACCCAAATAAACCTTTTGCGTCAAGTTAGGAATTACATAGAAAGTAATGGTCTTCGTTACATCATCAAGTGTAGTTGGGATATTACAATATCCGACAATATCGTGAGATTTACCGTCAGCTGTTTTGACGATATTTTTGTACGGTAACATTTGAATACCATTTCTTTCTATGAATTCGTAACTTGCCGCTCCCAAAACAGAAATAGATGCGCCACTGTCCAACAAACCAGAAACTAGTTCATCTTTCAGTTTCAACTGCGCGTACATTCTACCGTCTGTTTTGGAAGTTAAGATCGTTTCGAGTATGCACCTCTGGAACTCCTTTCGCTTCTGATATCTTTCCCTACACTTTTTTACCTGAGCACTTACAATAGGCTTGCCAAAGATTTCGGAACGCCTCCTGTAATAGTCTTTTTTTCTCTCGTGAAGAGATTTCAAAGAAAATACTTTCACAGGATGACTTTCCGAAATAGGAATTTCTCTTTGCAGAATTCTGAGGGGACCATCAGACAGTGAAACCCTACCGACATCATCATCTGAACAATCTTTAGACACTACAACCAAACTCGGACTACTATGAGAACATTGATCATTCCCTATCTCAGCTCTGTCTTCTAATTCTGTTTCCTCTGGTCGGAGTAGCTGCCTTGGAATCGATTCTCTCCGACTGTTTTGTCGATCCCTTGACGGTTTCCCTGGTGTTTTTGACATTCTGGGGTACTCACGCCTTTTTCGCCACAGAGAAAACAGAATAGCTTTCTTTCGTGTGACGGACACTGAAAGAAGGAATGACCAATTTTGTCACAGTTCCAACACAAAAGAGAAGAAGATGGTTGACGATAACCACCAGACCTGCTGAATGCTGCGACTTCTTCTGTTATGTCATCTTGCTCAATCTTTTCCTCCAAATGGATTTCATGAACGGTTCTTTGAGCAGTGCGTCTAGCTAAGAAAGGTTCGGTTTCTCTCGCTTTAGATTTTAGTTGATCCAAGCTCGTAACACTCGCTGCTAACAACACTTCACCATTCTTTTCACGAGCGTTGCTTTTGATGATTTCAATAAGCTTCATTGAATCGAAAGGTTCATTTAAACGGTCATTCAGACCAACGACTGAGCTGAAGAAATCATCAAAAGATTCCTTAAATCCTTGCTTACGAGTAAGCAGTCGCATATAGACGTCGACATCATTTTCTTTGCGGCCGAATTCTTCCTTCAAGGCGATTTTAATTTGGTTCAAGCTAGCAGTGGGATTTTTGCGCAAAAAAGACCAATACCAATCGTTGACTTTTCCTCCCAATAACGAATGGAAATTGGTACAAATTTGCACATCACTGTAGTTTGACGAAGCTTGCAACCTTTCGACCTTGAAGAGAAAATCGGAAATGTTGTCACTACCGTCATACTTTATGTTCCACCTGTCCAAACGGCATGATTCAGGCCCACACAATGTACCTCGTGAACCAGAAGGTACACCGTGTGCCGTGTCCGGAATAGGTGGAAACATATTTGTTGGCATATAATTGACTGCTCCTCTAACAAATTGTGGATTAAGGGGCTGCCCAAGTTCAGAAAAATGCTGTTCGGAGCGAGGGTTACTCAGGCTATCAATTTTACCTCTAACCTCACTCATGAATTGTTCCATTTGTTGGAAAAGACGGACTTGGTTTACCATTATTAATTTATCTATTCGAGTGGCCAAGTCATCTTCACTCTCTGTCGCAACACCAGCCGGACCTGCTGGCAAAATTTCTTCAACGTCATTGACCGAATGGTCGGACTGGTCATTATGGGTTGACATGATGTCTACCGAATGTTCAAATTCAGAGTCGAGAGAGTCTTCAAAACTAAGACGATTCACCGTCTGGTGGAATCTCTCAGAACTCTGCAAAAAGGTTCCTTCGCTTAAGGCCCTTGAAACAGAAAGAGTAAAATATCGATGATTGGGACGTTGATCGCTCATATGAGCTTCCAACCAAAACAAGATATATCGCAGAATACAAAATCAGACAAGAAAATAAAACACCTAAATGACGTTTCTTCACCAAAAGTTGCAAGTGAAAATTGAAAACAAAACCAAAGAAACAATTATGGAAGCGAACTAGAAAAAGAACCAAGGAAACAACTAGAAACCAACAAAAATTTAAAAAAAAATTGTTACTTGGTAACTCTGGTAAGACCAAGTTTTATATAAAAAAAAACTAATTACTACTTATTTACAATAAAATTAACTTTCAGCTAAACTAACAACTAAACGAATTTATTGAAATAACTAATTCTATTAAAATGATAATAACTAAATAAAAACACTATTAAAAAAAACTAACTCTAAACTAAACTAAGCAAAACCAAATAAAATGAAATGTATATGATTATGATATGATGTATGAAAGTGATGAGGTAATTAAATGAAATAAAAATGAAAGATGATTAGATAAAATGAAATGATAATGGAAAAACAAAATGTATGAAAGTGATAAGGTGATTAAATGAAATGAAAATGAAAGATGATTGAATTAAATGAAATGATTATGCAAATAAAATGAATCTAGCACTTTTTAAAATAAAAACAAAACTAACCCTAACTATTATCAAAATAGTTTACAAGAAAGACTTGAGAAAATTATCTCTTACAAATTTCAATAAAACTAAAATTAAACTAAATCTACCTAACACTTAGTTTACTACTATCTAAAAAAAAGGTTTCAAATAATGGACTAAAAACGAAAATGAATCAATGACCAATGAAATAATGAATGAATATAAACTGAATAATGAATTAAAAAAAAAATTAATTCAAGCTAGCAGTGGGATTTTTGCGCAAAAAAGACCAATACCAATCGTTGACTTTTCCTCCCAATAACGAATGGAAATTGGTACAAATTTGCACATCACTGTAGTTTGACGAAGCTTGCAACCTTTCGACCTTGAAGAGAAAATCGGAAATGTTGTCACTACCGTCATACTTTATGTTCCACCTGTCCAAACGGCATGATTCAGGCCCACACAATGTACCTCGTGAACCAGAAGGTACACCGTGTGCCGTGTCCGGAATAGGTGGAAACATATTTGTTGGCATATAATTGACTGCTCCTCTAACAAATTGTGGATTAAGGGGCTGCCCAAGTTCAGAAAAATGCTGTTCGGAGCGAGGGTTACTCAGGCTATCAATTTTACCTCTAACCTCACTCATGAATTGTTCCATTTGTTGGAAAAGACGGACTTGGTTTACCATTATTAATTTATCTATTCGAGTGGCCAAGTCATCTTCACTCTCTGTCGCAACACCAGCCGGACCTGCTGGCAAAATTTCTTCAACGTCATTGACCGAATGGTCGGACTGGTCATTATGGGTTGACATGATGTCTACCGAATGTTCAAATTCAGAGTCGAGAGAGTCTTCAAAACTAAGACGATTCACCGTCTGGTGGAATCTCTCAGAACTCTGCAAAAAGGTTCCTTCGCTTAAGGCCCTTGAAACAGAAAGAGTAAAATATCGATGATTGGGACGTTGATCGCTCATATGAGCTTCCAACCAAAACAAGATATATCGCAGAATACAAAATCAGACAAGAAAATAAAACACCTAAATGACGTTTCTTCACCAAAAGTTGCAAGTGAAAATTGAAAACAAAACCAAAGAAACAATTATGGAAGCGAACTAGAAAAAGAACCAAGGAAACAACTAGAAACCAACAAAAATTTAAAAAAAAATTGTTACTTGGTAACTCTGGTAAGACCAAGTTTTATATAAAAAAAAACTAATTACTACTTATTTACAATAAAATTAACTTTCAGCTAAACTAACAACTAAACGAATTTATTGAAATAACTAATTCTATTAAAATGATAATAACTAAATAAAAACACTATTAAAAAAAACTAACTCTAAACTAAACTAAGCAAAACCAAATAAAATGAAATGTATATGATTATGATATGATGTATGAAAGTGATGAGGTAATTAAATGAAATAAAAATGAAAGATGATTAGATAAAATGAAATGATAATGGAAAAACAAAATGTATGAAAGTGATAAGGTGATTAAATGAAATGAAAATGAAAGATGATTGAATTAAATGAAATGATTATGCAAATAAAATGAATCTAGCACTTTTTAAAATAAAAACAAAACTAACCCTAACTATTATCAAAATAGTTTACAAGAAAGACTTGAGAAAATTATCTCTTACAAATTTCAATAAAACTAAAATTAAACTAAATCTACCTAACACTTAGTTTACTACTATCTAAAAAAAAGGTTTCAAATAATGGACTAAAAACGAAAATGAATCAATGACCAATGAAATAATGAATGAATATAAACTGAATAATGAATTAAAAAAAAAATTAATAAAATTAATATAGTGCATATATACAAAAAATAATGCCAACAAAATATTTGTTTATAGTGAAAAACAACTCGACTTCACCAACTTAACAACTCAATAAAAAAAAATCAAACTGTTAATGAACCTTCTTTTATTTATATAAAAAAAACTATATCATATATGGATCTGGATGAGAATCACCTACTCTGGAAAGAAGATGAAATATCGAAAACGAAAGATGGCAAAGTTCTACGAGCCGAGATAGAAGAAAAAAAATGAAATAAACTACGTTAACTATTTAAACTACTCTACGAAAAAAAAATGCTATCTTTTCTAGGGCGATTTGCAACCAAAACTTGATTACAAATCGACTCTAGAAAATTCGCTTATGTAGATGGAAGGTGCACTTGAAAACTCAACATGAATCATCTGTGGCTCTTCCATCATTATTTTTGTTTATATGATGTCTTCTATCTAAAAAAAAGGTTTCAAATAATGGACTAAAAACGAAAATGAATCAATGACCAATGAAATAATGAATGAATATAAACTGAATAATGAATTAAAAAAAAATTAATAAAATTAATATAGTGCATATATACAAAAAATAATGCCAACAAAATATTTGTTTATAGTGAAAAACAACTCGACTTCACCAACTTAACAACTCAGTAAAAAAAATCAAACTGTTAATGAACCTTCTTTTATTTATATAAAAAAAACTATATCATATATGGATCTGGATGAGAATCACCTACTCTGGAAAGAAGATGAAATATCGAAAACGAAAGATGGCAAAGTTCTACGAGCCGAGATAGAAGAAAAAAAATGAAATAAACTACGTTAACTATTTAAACTACTCTACGAAAAAAAAATGCTATCTTTTCTAGGGCGATTTGCAACCAAAACTTGATTACAAATCGACTCTAGAAAATTCGCTTATGTAGATGGAAGGTGCACTTGAAAACTCAACATGAATCATCTGTGGCTCTTCCATCATTATTTTTATTTATATGATGTCTTCGCACATCTGGACATTAATGCCAGCATATAATCTGCCAGCTTTATGACTCAGACTGCTACATACCATGTATGTGTATTTTAGAACTGACCTACCTCATCGCAAACGCAGTACCAAGGTCATGCCTCTGATACTGGGACTTATGAGGAAAGTCAGCTCCTCAAAATCAAAATCAAAACAAAGTAAAAAAAATTAAAGTTAAAAGAAATCAAAAAAAAATTTAAAAAGATCAACAAAAAAAATAAAAAAAAGAAAACCAAAAGCTAAAATTAAAATGTATCAATAAGAAAAAGCAAAAAAAAAACTAAAATGAAAATTTACAACTGAAAAATTACTAAAAAAAATCTAAATCAAATGAAAACAAAACAAACTACCTATCTCGACCCTACAGATTTGCTACTTTGCAGTAGCGAAACCTCACGTTGCGGGCGCCATTGTTGCGGATTCCTTTCTTGCCGTCGGGGTCAGTGCTGGCATGCTTGACCGGCCTACTGCTCGTCGGAGGACGTAGGTACTTGACCCCTATCGGAACCGCGCATACAAAATCATGCCAGTCTTTACGTCATGGTGTTAAGGACGCGCGAGAAATTCGCCTCTACCCACCCAACCATGGTTGCCGTACTCGCCTTGACAACCCCTTTCCTTGCCATCTTCCGCTTCCTCTATCCCATCTTAAACCCTTTCCATTTTAGTAATCCTCATCCATAATCCTAACTTTAAATTAAACCATTTTGTTAATTACTTTTTCAGGCTCAACATTGGTTATTTTATTAAACATTTTTAACTTGTCTCTCAAATAATCAATAATTTCTATTATTAAAATTAGGTAATCAAAATTTTCAACTCTAGTTTTATATTTATCTTTCAGTGTTGTTAATTATGCTTATGTTTGTAGATAGGTATATGTATATACAAAAAAAAAAGACGTAAAAGCAACAAAATCGATAATATACAATTTACACTATGTGTACTTTATATTTTAATTTTGTTATTACTATAATATTATATGTTTATATGTGCTTACTTTTCTATGCTCAATGTAATTATGTTTTGCAATGCACTTAATATATCCAAAAATAAGCAATTATCTCCAAACCCATAAAACCCTTAACATATAAGTATTAGAATATCCATTTAAAAGATACAAGCTCTTATATTGACTCACCACTTGATCGGCGTATGATTTCCAGCGGCGCGATGTTGTGGCCACAGCATACACTCCTGGTGAAACTTTGTGCCTGGTTTAATTTTATCTTTTAAATGTTCACGATAATTATATGCGTTTGGCTTTATATCTGAGTTTATCCCAAAAGTACTAATTTTGATGCAAATATTACTGCATAAAATAATATGCGCATACATACATATAATAAAAAAAGTAATTTAATCTATTACCCAAGTAACATCGTTGGAGCTGCAAGTACTTAAAAAGTTTTTAAACAGCTCTAAAAAAGTTAATCTCAAGGGTTCTGTTCTATTTCGAAAACCTTTGCAGCTGTTGGCGTTTTTTTCTAAAAGACCGTCTCTATATTGAAGTTCGACAACAACTTGCAGCTCTATTATCTTATAAAGCATTTGGCTCTAAAAATATGCTCCTTAACTACGTTTAAAATGACACTATAAAAGCATTTACGCACTCAACGTCGTTGTGCTGTAGAGAAGCTTCTAAATAGCAAATAGAGTTCTTATAGAGGCTCAATGGAACTGTTTGTTTTTGAAAAACCGTCAGCTGTTTAACACACTCTCGCATTGTTTGAAACCAATGTTTGAAAATTCAACTTTTGAATAATTAAATTAATATTAATATTGTTTGTGTTTTATGTACATAGAGTTCTTCTGGCGATATTAGTTTAAGCGCTTATAGGTTCATAAGAAATTAAATAGTTTTTGGTTGAAATTTCAATAAAATTTGCATTGTTTATGTTTTCTTGGCGGTTTTGCTTCTAAAAAGTTCTTTTACAGCTCTAATAAATCTGTTAACTGACAGCTGAATGCCTGCTTTGTCTATGTATTGTATGTGCCTTTTCTATGTAGGTACTTTTATAGAGTTGGTTTAAAACACAACAGCTCTACAGTGATGTAATTATAGTTCTTAATCGAGTTTCTAGTTTTATAATAACACAATCCACCTCTACTTAAGGTCTATTTGCTCTTATTAAGATGTTTAAGAGTTCTACAAAGCATGTTGTATGTTTTTTGTTTTTAATAAATTTTTTCTCATAAGAATTGAAAGTGTGGGTACATTTTTACAGGGTGTAGGTACCTACATTTGAAAGAAACGAATATTTGTTTTTTTTTTTTTAATAAAAAAGTTTAATAAAAGTTTCTTACACATTTGATCAATAACAGCATATTATTTAAATTACTACTTTCTTAAATATTAAATGCTGGATAAGTAAAACTGAGAACTAATAGGTTGCATGCGAGCAAAATATACAAACAAAGGATTGCGAAGAATTCGAATAGGTAAATAAACTTGGTTCAAATGGAAAAACATCAGAAAATGTCCTAAACGTGGGAAAGTTTGGTTACCCAGAAACTTTAAATGCTATTTTGTGTTAAACAATAAACTTAAGGAAAGACGTATACCCTTATATAGGATGTGCAGTTCAGTGCACATACGCAAATACGCACATACGCATACGCAAATACGCACATAGCCACATCCGCACAGGCACAACGACAGACGGCATGACGACACCTTCTTTTTTAGGCTTTTCTGTCATCGTAATGTCATGGTTTGATTAAAACATGGAAATCTGTGTTTACGCAAAACTTATGCTTGCCCTTAGGACGTCCCTTGCCATTTATTTTACCGTATGTAGTTTTTGTTCTTTTTTCTAACACATTATAACCAGTTTCGTGTTATTCAGCTGCTTTCTATACAAGTTAAACTACATTTGGGGTTCTTCAGACAAGAGCGGTACATGTCGTTTTTTGTTGTTCATAGCGTAGAAAAGAGCTTTGCCACGCTAAGCGAATCAAGTCTTTTATACATGTGTTTTATATTATGTTCCTGTCCGTTTGTTACAAATCGGGCGTTAATATTCTTCACAAGTATTCACGAATATGAATACTTCAACTTGCAAAAAAAAAGGAAACGCTCTAATTTTTTATTACCGTGTTTCTACTAGTGACACCCTGTGCTTTATTATTGAGCTGTCATTGATGTCATCAAACAGCTCTAGTGCAACAAAAGACAAGTCTTTTGGCGATAAAAGAGCTCCAAAAAGTATTAATTTTTTTCAACAAAAAATGGCGACAAAACTGAATGAAACAATAAAAACAACAATTTTTTTTCTTCTTTTTACTTTTATTTTATTTATTCAAAACAATAAGAAGATGTTTTCATTGTCACTTTTTTATTTAGAATTTATGAATTTTTTTCCAAATGATTTCTCGTTTTTTTTTCGTAATTTGTAATTATTTTTATATTATTTTATTTCCAAAAAGTAAACATTTCGAAGGCGCGTTGTACTTTTGCTTAGTACTTTACAAACATTTGTGGAAAAATCAAAACCGCACTGAGAAATCACTTTGAAAAAAATCTGTATTGCCATTTTATTAATATCTAATTCACTTAATTTCGTAATTTGAAATCGATTTAATAGATGGTAAATTTTATCACAAACACAAATAACTTTTTTTCACAGACGATGATAATTTATCTATCTTTGTTTATACATATACTAACGCAAAATATTTATTACACTGTAAACTGATATTCACGACGCGACATACCACGAATGATGAAAAGGAGTAGGTAAACAACTGTCAAATATGCATATGGCTTTAAGGGTGGGTCTTCCTCGTAAATGTAGGGTACTACGTGCACAAAACTTAATATATCTCCTACATTTGAAAAGATATTTTGATGAAATAAAATTTATTATTTAGTCCATGAACATATCTTAAAACATATGTCCTCAATTTTATGTTTTACAAAAGTTTGTGCTTTTTAGGGAAGGAATTACACATTTTTTCCCCTTTATTTTGGCTGATTTATGCATCCCCTCAAGGGGCTCTCGTGTGATTTGTTTTTTTATTTTGTTGTTAATGTTTTTCAACTGTCAATGAATGTATGCTTTATGTAGGATAAAAAAAAAAAAAAAAAAAAAATATTTGAGCTACAAAGTGGACGTAAGTTCACACTAATTTAAAGCTCGTTTATTGGCGCAGTTTCTTAAATTTTCAACGGAGCCAAACAATATTTTTTTTTTATAACAGAAAGTAGATACTTTATTTGAAACAAAACAAAAAATTATTTTTTTCCACTTTATACGTCTGAAAAACTTATATATACACAAACAATACTACTTTTTTCTTTCCCCCGTTGGGGCTGGCATGTTTTATTCTTAATATTTTTTGTTTTTAATTTATTCGAATCTCTTATTATTTTTGTAAAATGTGCTGTAATTTTTTTTGCAATTTTATATTGTTTAGACGTAAAAATTTACAATTCAAAGTATCTATACACATGGTAGTTTTCCCAGGTTGAAATGCCATGTACAACTTTATTATTATTTTTGTATTTTATTTCAATATTTTTTGCTAAAGTTCCAAGTGAAGAAAACAATATCACACGCATAAACAATTTTATATTTAATTTTGAAAAAGCATCTTTTTAACGATTTTGTTAATCCAAATACGCACACAACGATATTTAGTTCACGAAACTTCCGTCGAAAGAGAATATTATATTTTCGCTGTTCGCACTCTCTTTAGAATCAACTTTTTTTTTTGTGGTGATACACAAAACACAAATGGTATGGTGAATGGTGTACATCAGCGTTGCCGCCGAGAAAAGAAAATGCCGTGTCACATTTTAAAAACTGCTTGCCATGAAAAAACTATAAATCTTCTGTTAAAAAAATAAAACTTTATTTCTGTAATTTATTATATAATTTTCCATCAATATTAAAGTAAGATATAGGCAATGATAAAGTGTGCGATATTGAAATGTTTCGTGCCACTGTGCCACAAGAAAAAATTGTCGTGTCGAAAAAGCACGATTGGTTAACTTCGGCAACGCTGGTGTACGTACGATTCGTAGGTATCGTCGTCGTCGCTGTCGTCCAAGTAGGTATATGATATTTTTGTTTTTTTTTCTACTTGGTTTTGGAAGGAAACTTATGGATGTGGGAATAATGCTGAAAAAGATTTTATTCGTTAATTATATAGAAATAGAGTCTCAGGGAATCGTCTATAAAATGAGTTAATCTTATCGAATCTTCAAGGTTGAGGTGTCAAAAGGAAGAAGAAATTGAGATCTATGTTTCTGTATCAGAATAATTGACGTAGGCACTTGGGCTTGGGCACTTCAATTTTTGTTTGCGATTAAACCTAAATTGGAGATACCTCCTCTTCTGTTATCCTACAACGGAAAGAAACAAAAATATTGAAGATGACCTCCTTTTTGGTGGTGTGGTTGGACACGATTAGTAAATTGTGAGATAGTGGGAAGAGGGAATGTGTATATTGCAATTGTATATCTATGTTCCTATTTTTATTTAGAAGCAATTTTTTTTTTCATTTCGCGTGTTGACGGACATGGAGTGGTAGGTAATTGCAAATAAGAATGTGTGTGACTGAAATGTCTTTGCGTGGCCTTTGGCATGTGCCGAGGGAAAGGGTATCATGATGACGATCTACGTAGGTACCTAGCCTGCAATGAAAATACTCATTTTTCTTCACTGGCACCTAAATAAAAGCATTAGGTAAAAATAAATCAGAAATGAAAATTATCAGATTTTACCCATTATTTTCCAAATTATTTGGGGTTGATTTTGTTGAAAAAATAAATGGAAAATAATTAAAAAAAATGCAATTTGAATGATTGAATTGTTGTTTGCCAAATAACTAATATACTTCAATCAAAATCTGTGAATGTTAAAAAGTAACTTGTTCACAAAGAGCCTCAGAAAAAAAATTTACAGGAAAATAACTGTGACCGCCGGCGGGTCAGATGCCATGTAACGGTTTTGTCAGGTGCTATGTGACCCATATGACATATTTTTTTTCGAAACAAAACTTTGGAACAATTTAGAAGAGTCCTAGCACAATCTAGCACTGGTTTTTAAATTTGAAAATTCGAAAAAGGGAGCTCCCAGGAAGGCAAAATTGCTAAATTAGTGCAAAAGTTTTCGCTGTCTTAAACATACAATTTTTAAGTAAAAAAAAAAAAAAAGATCAACACAAACCAGCACAAATGTAGCACAACCTGGTTCATTTGTCAAAAATTCAAATTTGAAAAAAGGGAGGCTAACTTCACACTTTCGGGAACATGTTTTTTGAGCTTTTTATCCACAGTTTCGATTTTTTTTTCAAAATAAAAAGAGAAAAAACTTCGTATTAGGGTACCACAACCTTGTAGAGTTTTTAAGAAATTTAAATTTGGAAAAATGGGGGGAAGCACCTAATTTCTGAAAATCACATTTTTGGATCTAGTTTTCGCAATTTTGAAAGTTTTCAAAATTCACCCCTTTGCAATAGACCCTAAAGTAATTTTCAAACAGTTTAAATAGTTATATTGACCTACTTTACACTTATCTTACATAAAGCTTCCTAAAAAAAACTATTTCAATGTACCTACCTACCTACATGTGTAACGTAAAAATAAAAATAAATGTTTTTCTTAGAAAAAGGTGGTTTTGGTTTTTTTTTTAATTTCTTGAGAACGACATAAAATTTTTGCATCCGGTTTTCTTATTTAGACTTAAAATTAATAACAGCATTGAATTTTGAAATTAAAATTAGCACTTAATTACGTAAAATTTTGGAAAAAATGAATTTGAAATTTTTTTTTCAATTTTTTTTTTCAAAATTTTGACTTTGAAAATTAATATTTCAAAAACTATTCCTTAGAATAGATTTATTTAAACACAGAATGAAAGAAAAATTTATTGGCTTTTCAAAAACGTATCGCACAGCATTGTGAATGAAGCCGTTGATTTAAAAAAAAAATTTTCCCATTTTAAGTCAGTTTTTTCGAAAATTGCCCCTCCCGGCTAAACGGAGGGGAATAGACCCCCCCTCCCATACGATTTTTTTCTTGTCTCAACGCAACCTACACGCCCTAGCATTTTGTCGCATTGCTCATGACTCACCCTGTATATAAAACTAGCTGTTTTGGTGAACTTCTTTCCGCAATTTTGGGTTTTTAAGATTTTTTCAATTTTCCAAAACTTTCAATTTTCAATTTTCCAAACTTTCGGCTCCATTGTGTGAACCTGGTTCAATAAAAATCCAACAAAGAACTCCCAAGCAAGTCGGATAATTATTCAGCCGAGTTATCCGCGTACAAACAGACACCAATTAATTTGTATTTATATAGGTACCTATCTACATAGGTATATAGATTAGGTTATATTACACCTAGAGGTAGGTACCTACATCCAAGATGATACAAGTTCTAAAAACTCAGAGTTGGGCGATTTCGCATGTTTATTAACATACCTATGCCTCCCTGATTCCAAACATCAAAAAATGATCATAGGGCATACCTATATACATAGCTAGGAATGTAAATGCTGCACGACTTTTCTGTTTGGTCATTTTTATTTTTATTCTGAAAACAAAATGTACATAGGTAGGTAGGTTTTCCCACGTGACGATGAAGTGACACAGTTTCAATTGCAAAACAAAAATATACAGTGTTGTGCTGTTGTTTGAAATCTGACAACAACAAAAATCGAAAGGAAATCTCAAATTTCGCACATTACAAATGAACAAGTTACCTTATTCTTCCAACATCCTTACTTGTAAACTCCAAAATTCACCCCTTTGCAATAAACCCTAAAGTAATTTTCAAACAGGTCAAATAGTTATATTGACCTACCTCACACTTATCTTACATAAAGCTTCCTAAAAAAAAACTATTTCAATGTACCTACCTACCTACATGTGTAACGTATATTTATGCATGTTCATTTGATGTGTCCTGACCTTCATCAAGATCTCGATCGAATTACAAACGAGTTCACATTTTTTTGTTACTGTTTTTCCAGTTCCAGCAACAGCAAGTGAAAGTGAAGAAAAAACAACTAAACGAAAAGAGAAAAAAAATGACTAACATTTTAGCTATACCTACTCATGTGTTTTGAAAACAAAATTGAAAAATATCCCTTCACCCTTCCATTAACAGAAAGCATAGAACTCATCATTCTTATTCAAATCGAAAGGATGACAAAACAACAAACCCATTTTGAAAAGAGAACAAGAGTAGTTGAGCGTATCAAAAACAATAATGAAGAGAAAAGAATATCGCACTACCACATTGAAATACGTTTACATGAATTTTAAATTCTATTGTCATGAAGACCCACCCTTAAATAAGCAAGACACCGGCTTCAGAAGCACTTCTAGAGCTGACATTAAAGCATACAGACAGTAAAACTGCTTTTCTAGAGTTGATAAGGAGCAAAATAGTGCTCTCAAACTCATAAAATTGACTCCAAATAAGTCGTACAGTGGCTCTAGAAGCGTATATAGAGTTAATTGTGAAACATATGTAGCTACGAAAAATAGCTTTACAAGCGCTGTTAGAACTTACAACGAGCTTAAAATGTTACTTGGGTAATTAATGTTCTTGTTACATTAAATTCTATTTTAATTTATCAAATAAGATAAAACGCTCAAAAAAAAAAAGAAAATATTGAGGCATGAACTGCGACTCGAACCTAGTTCCTGTTAATCACTAAACGAATGCTTTCATTTTAATTCATTTTTATTTTTTCATTTCCTTATATCTATCTTAATGCTAGACAAAAAATCTTAAACAACTAGCTTACCATATTAACTTAACTAACTTACTGGCCCCATGCGGGCGCTCTAAATTAAACTATGACTATACTTAAAAAATGTCTTTCGACGAAAAATAACTTATTATTAGAATTCATGATTACTTAAAACTAACGAGAAAATTATTAAAAAAAAAACTCATTTTCTATATAATTTTTTAATTTTTTATAAAACTTAAAGCTACCCTTAACCTAATAAAACTAATTAAAACTAAATTAAAACTAACTAAAACTACATTATATCTAATTAAAACTACTTAAAATAACTTAAAAACTAGAACAGCCACCAGCAATTTTTTTTTTTTTTTTTTTGCATACGCATATGCACACTCGCGTACGCCAATACACATGTATATATGTTTATATACATATATACATATAAATTCACAACCGCAAGTACCCACATACAAATACATTTACTTATGTACTTTTTTTTGGTGCCACCGTCACTGTTCTACCTACTCTACTTATCTTTACCTTAGAACTATGTAAGTCGGCCAAATATGGTCAACTTTCAATATCACGGTGGTCACCCAACCACCAGAATTTGTTGACTTGCTTAACTAAGTCCTTTCTGTCCCGAAGGGGCACAGCTCTACTGAACCGCAGACGCTCTGCTCCGTTCCCTGAGCCGACGTCCCGATCGTAAAGAAGTCGCCGATCCACAGTCCTACGGCTGACGTGGTAGATTAACGGAACCGCCAATCTATCCTGTATCAGCCCACGACTGTCTAAAAAGAGGAATGTCTCGGGCGGGATGAAACCGTTAAGACGTACACTTTCACTATACTCATCATTGGGGTAGTAAGCCCCAAAAATAAGTCCATTGGTCGAGGTCATCGCTCTTGCAATGTGACCCCGAATCAGCTTGATTAAAAAGTTATCTATCCTGTTTATATTGGCCCTGTTGTATAGAACCTCGTTGGCATAGTAATGTGTGTACTCCGACTCTGGTGTTCTGTGTAATCCAAGGCAGCGTCTAAGACACTGCCTCTCAAACACCCGAATCTTTTCCATTTGAGATGGGGCAACGTTGAACCACACAGGGCACCCATAGGCAATCATTGGCCGGATAAGGGCCATGTAGCAAATCACCTTTACTCTGCCGTCAAGGCGGCTGCTATAAAACAACCGTCTTGCCAACCCGAAGGCTCCCCTAGCTCTGGCCAGAGCAGCATCTACATGTCGATTGAAATATAGATACTGATCTAGCCAGATGCCAAGGTACTTTACCACATCTTTACTCGCCAGTGGATGTCCACTTGGTCCAACGATCACTAGAGATCTCCAGTTCTTTCTTGTATCCCTAGAAGCCCTAGACAACGGGGTTCTAAACAGGATAGTTTCTGATTTCTGAATGTTAATTTTTAATTTGCAGTCATCACAATATCGCTGAATCTTGTCGAAGTCACGCTGCAAGAGAATTCTGATGACTTTAACTTTTGGACCCGTCCTGTACGCTACAAGGTCATCGGCATACGCAATCGCATGAGTGAGACTACCTATCAGATCGCTGGTGTAAATACTAAAAAGAATCGGTGAGTTCACAGCTCCTTGCTGTAGACCGTTTTTAATATCAAAAGTTGTGGTCGAAGTTACATTGCCACTTTTGACAACAAACTTTCTACCATTGAGCATGTCATGAAGCATATACAACAGTGGTTTACTTATGCCAAATCTGGTTAACTTCAGATAAAGACCCTCTAACCATACGGTGTCGAAAGCCTTCTCTAAATCAACAAGAACAGCACCTGTGCATTGATTTTTCGCTTTGTTCCATTGAACATCAGAAACTAACTTAGACGCGGCATGAATAGTGTCATGTCCCGCCTTAAAGCTAAACTGATTGTCTGGAATAATATTCTTGTCCTCAGCCCACTTGAACAGAGCTCTATTGAGAATCTTTTCGAATACCTTACTGATACTTGGAAGAAGACTTATCGACCGAAGATTTGCCGGACTGGAGCTGTCCTTTCCCTTTTTGGGGAGAGGATGGACCACAGCTGTCTTCCAACTCACTGGATAATATGCATTATTCTATGCGTTGTTAAACAGTGTGGTATAAATGTCTATGGCTTCCTCAGGGAGATGTCGTAACACAATGTTGGGTATACCATCGACCCCCGCAGATTTCTTTTTTTTTTATGTTTGAAAAATCAACTGAAGTTCTACCTTCGAAATTAACAATGAACTGGGTCCATTTCGCTCGGCGATGGTGGCGTTTGCCAAGTTTTCGTCATTGAACCCGGTGAAACCAGTATTCTCAGATCGCCATTGGGTTATGTTATTTCCAAGGTAGAAGTTGTGTAGTAAGGCTCTGTTCTCCAGGTCATGATTCGGACGAATGCTAGCATTCACCTTATACACTTGCTGGAAAGCAGCCCCTACAGCTTCTACCTTTTCTTGAGGATCTTCTATCATAAAAAAGTTATCATCGAAAACGGCACCTTCCGGATCAATTCCCGCAATCGTTAGTACGTCTTCGTTATCTGTTGTCCTCTGGAGTTTAAGACATGGAAGATCGTTTTGATCATTTCTTCTAAATATCTTATTTATTTGGGGAAACATACTAGGGTCGCTAGAATTAACAGCCCGAATTCTGTTATCCCAATATAAATTAATAGATAATCTATAGTTTTGTCTAATCAGAACGTTAATGTTTTTGATCGACGACTTCAATGTCCTAATCTCCAGATCACGTGTGTCCGTGAAACGTCTGTAAAGAAGCTTCAACCGAGTCAGCAGTCCACTTTTTTGTCGGTGTAGTGCGTCGATTGTTGCGTTCTTGTATAAACCAGTAGGGTCTTGTTCCTTATATTTTGGGATTGTTCTGTCCATTGTTCGTTTTATAGTCGTATCCATTTGAGTCAGGAACCCGTCGATCTCGACGTTCGTCAGGTTTCTGTCATTTGGTGGAGAAAGGTCTTCGGAACGTATTTCTCTTGCCAAGGAGTTGGAGAAGCGTGGCCAACGCGTCTTACTGAAATTGTAAGAGTGCGCTGGCACATACTCATCCAACTCCAAAAGTTCACTCGGGAGCTGTATTACGGCGGCAAGTCCGCAGTGATCACTGTCGTATTCAATTGTTCGTAAACAGTTTTTTGTATGTTGACCTACAGTGTCAGTTATTAACAGTCTTGAGTCAAGCAGGAGTAGATCCAGAAAACTACCACTTCTCGGAAAAGACGGTCTATCTGTAGCCAGAAGGTCGATCCTACACTCAACACTGTATCGACCCATCCAATTAAAAAGGAGTTCCCTCTAGGATTTTGTACTTGATTTCCCCAATCTACATGTTTGGCATTCAAGTCCCCTGCCATGAGATAATAATTCTCATCCAAGTTCAGTCTTAAGCATTCAAAAAGTTTTTCGAGTTCTGCGATGAAATTAGCCGGCTGAGGTGCGTCAGGTGCGTACACCGCTATTGCGTATATTCTTTTAACCTGCTGGAGAGGAATGCAAATTATGCAGGCTTCTAGCAATCCGAATCTTCGCACTTCACTATTATATATAACTTTATGTTTAATACCCTTTCGTATGAAGATTGCGACCCCACCCCCTTGAGAGGAGTTGGGCCGATCCCTTCTTACGATATTGTAATTTTTATTAGTCAGTTTGTGTTTCTGATTTATCTTAGTTTCACTAGCCATAAACACATCAGGACTTTGGTCTTGCAGCAAATGAAAGAGGTTTGCTCTACGTTCGGTCCTAATCAGCGAATTTACATTCACAGCTAGGATCTTAAAGGGTCGCTCAGGCAGCGCGCCTTTAACCATTTCGTGTTGCCGGCAGAATAGAGTAGAGGTAATCCACCCTAGCCGCCTGCTCCCTTATCTGTTTTTGCACATCGGTTAACTGACCATGAATGGTCAGCAACACCTGCATCAGACCTGCCTCTGGCACAGAAGCCGTAGGCACTTGGACCTGTTTGGCTACCTGTGGTTGAGGCTGTATCGTTTTTCCCTTTCCAGACGCCATTTGGGCGTAAGAAATTGCGGGATTGACGGAAGTTGATGTCTGGCGTACTTCAGGGCGTCTCACCTCTACTGTCTTCTTTTGGTCTTTGTTTTTTTTCATTTCCTGAAACTTCGGACATCCCCGATAGTTTGCGGGGTGCCCGGAGCCTCGGCAAAGTGCACACTTTAACTGGGTCCTGTCTTCGACCCTCTCTTTTCCGAGCTTACATTCACCTATCTTGTGGGAATCTCCACATTTGACACAAACTGGATCCATACCACAGTTTGCTGCCACGTGGCCGTATCCTTGGCAGTTCATGCATTGAAGCATGTCTCTCTGCCTATTTAATTTTTCCCATCTTACAATTTGGTAGTTTAGGACGGTTATACTCCTTAAACCACTCAACTTGCTTTGGGGCGAGAGCTGAACGAGGAAGAATGGTAAATTCCGTTTCTCCCGTCTGGCCTTAACTGTGGAAAACGGTCTGACCCCGATAAAATCGAGATCATCGCTCGCCACTTGACGGAGCTCAGTTAAGAGTTCCTGCGGATCCGTAGAGGATTCGATACCCTTCAGGAGGACTGTTTGTAGCTTGTCTTCCTTCGGGGTGAAACTGTAGTATTCTGTCTTCGTTTGAGACAGGAGATCTTTTATTTTTTTATAATGCTCCACCGAAGAGCAATGAATGGCGTGTCGGTCTGCGTTCAACCTTTTAATAATAAAATTGTTGCCTATGGCCGACTTACATAATTCTATTGTGTCTTTCAATTCTATTTTGAAGGTATTAATTGGTGGCACCTTACCTTTCTTTGCTTGTGGCTGTTGCTGTTGCTGCTTCTGTTGTGACTGCTGCTGTTGTGTCTGCTGCTGTTGTGACTGCTGCGGTTGTCGCTGTTGTTGTAGTTTTTGCTGCTGTTGTTGCTTCTGTGTCTTTTGTTGTTGTCGTTGTTGAAGTGGTTGTTGTATTTGTTGTTGTATTTGTTTTTGTTGTTGTTGCTGTTGTTGCTGTTGTTGTTTTTTCTGTACTTGCGGTTGCTGATGCTGTTGCTGGGGCTGTAGTTTTTGCTGCTGCATTTGTACTGCTTTTTGTTGCTCTTGGAGCGTTTTTTGTCGTTTTCTTTCAAGAGCAACTAGGCGCTCTTTTTCCCTACGCGCTTCCTGTTTAACTTTGAGCGCTTTTACCATTTCCATGAGGGAAGAAATTTGCTCTGTCAGTGATGCGATTTTTTCCTGCTCATCTTCTGACTCTTCTGGAGGTGAAAGGTCCACCAACTCGCCACTCACGTAGTGCCCCTCCCCTTCTACGGACATGTATGCAATCTCTTCGGCATTTACCTCAGTGACGTTATGCACACATGTCTTCTTGACGGTCGTATCGTTGTTTGCTTCTTTGGCGATTTCGTCTTCAGCCTCTGCCTCGTCATCGCCCTCATGGTCATGTTCATTAATTTTCGTATCGTCATCCTCATAGGAGGAGCTTTCTAAATGCCTCTGCATTTTGGCTTGAGCGGAGGCCTTAGCCAACTTAGCTCTGGTGCTCCTATCGGCACGATTTATTAGGTGTGGCTTGTATCTAATGATACGCCTTCTCTTCTTATCCCCCTTTGAATTGGCACCGGCTGGTGTTGATGTCGTGCCTTTTGCACAGCTTGTTGTTGCAGTCACTATGTTGCTAGTATTAGCTTCGGCACGTGCCGATGACGCTGTCGTTGTTGGCTGGGCTTCTATAGAAGGCACCGCTACCTTAACTGCTGCTGCTGCATCACCTGATGTTTTGGCTGCTTGACTTGTTGTTGGGGGATCATCTTTCGATGTCCCCGTTGATTTTATCATTTGCTGTTCCTTCTGCTCTCGGTTTTTGTTAACTTTCTCCCAGAACTTATTTAAAAAAAAGCCCTGACCAGGGTGGGGCTCGAACCCACGCCCCTCCACTCTGTCGTCGGCCACGCTACCTCTAGGCTAACTTGCCTTTTAAATTTTCTTGGCAAATTGCCAGTAAAAATTGTGCAATGAGTGCACTTAAAGTATA
Source organism: Baccha elongata (assembly GCA_951217065.1). Taxonomy (NCBI): domain Eukaryota; kingdom Metazoa; phylum Arthropoda; class Insecta; order Diptera; family Syrphidae; genus Baccha; species Baccha elongata. Next base: position 599,424 of record CATNUY010000089.1, read on the forward strand.
AGTGAATTTAATTCAGTTCGAACACACCGAAATTATTTTATACACTGTGAAAGTCGTCAACACGTCCGCACTCTTTCACAGTTGAAGATCGACTGAACGAATGCTTTACTGTCGCACCACGGGATGTTTAAGACTTTGGTGATCGTTTGTTGCAATCATTTTATCCAGGAATCGATGTGTGTAATAAATATACACTTAAATAAATCCACCTCCACTCAGTGGAGGTCGTGTACTTCAATTTTTTTACTACAAAAAAAAAATATATAAAACGGCTATATATATATATAACTTATCAGTTGTTTTGTTACCTTGAAAACTAATTTTTTTCTACAATTCACTTGATATTTCGTTCTCCAACTGCTTCTGTTTGTTTTTTCTTATTTATATTCAAATGTAAACTTTTTCTTTACCAACATTATAATTTCAATTATTTTTTTTTTTTTTTTATACGTTAACTATCATGGTTTTAAATCTTTAATTTTGTTCACATTTACTATTAATGATGGCGGGTTAACAAATTTGGGTCTTGGGAGGGAATCTTTTCCAAATGCTTTTCGAAATTTACTCTCATTTCTCCTTTCATTTGGAAAAGTCCCTCCAACTATCAACGGTGTTCCCCACCCGCATACAGCTGAAGAAAAGCTGAAGAAAAAGCTTTTGTGTTACGGTTGACTATTTCTCCGTAGAGAGCTGTAGGGGAGAATGGTGTACAAATGTGATTTTGCACAAACATGCATTTTGTAACAAGGTGTATATTTTGGTACCTGTTTCCACTACATAGAAAGGGAAATTTATTGAGAACTCAGTTTTCTGAACACGCCTTTTTTTCGAACTGTCAGTTCTGATTCGAAGTGAAATTTTATTCCGGTGAAACTCGCGATAACTTTCAAAATCCTGGGAGAACAAAAATATTTCGGGTGAAAGGTTTACCGCGTAAAAATCATAATAGGTGTGAATAGCCCTGTTCCTTTTTAGGTGGCAAAGTACTAATGAGTACTTTACTAGCGATTCAAAATGGAACGCTTCGCTAGTAGCGAAGAAAGAACTTTTTATTGAACGAATAAAGAGAACGGAATGAATAAAATATTATATTGTAACGTGTTCTAAAAGATGTCCTCCGTTCTATTTTTTTTTTTTTGTTCAACGATGCGTTAACTCAACATTGTGATTCCAACTTAAAGTGACAGCCACAACGAATTTAACAAAACACCATTTTTTTGACAAAAGACCATAGACTTGAAAACAAATATTAAAAATATAAAAATGGAAAACAATGGCTGATAACGGCATTTGAATACGAACTCGAACTGTCATTAGACTGATTAAGTTGCAAAAATGTGCGTTAAAAACTCACACCAGTGCAACTTAATCAGCCTACCACAGTTTTACCCTGTGAAGAATTAATTTTTTGTTATTTTTAAAAATCGGCAGTTATTCAAAAAATGATGAATTTGGTGGGATGCTTTCCGGATTGAAACTTATAAATTGCGCTTTCACTGGGAGTCACGACTCACGACTCGAACCTGTCTTTCCGCTTTCTTGAAAAATGTTGTGAAAACGTGTCGAAATCTATGGTCTTTCGTTAAAAAAATGGTGTTTCGTTAACTTTGTTGTGGCTGTCACTTTAAGATGGAATCACAATGGTGAGTTTAGGCATCGTAAAACAAAAAAATAATAGAACTATGATGGCGTTTGCATCATAGCGTGTTTTTATTCGGTCACTAGCTAGATTTTTTTAGTCCTTGTCCTATCATGGATGTCAGTCAATTTTTCTTTTAGGCAATCCACGTATTCCTCTTCATTTCGTTTTTCGCCCGTTGGACATCCGAATTTAATTTCGCTAGGCAACCGGATATTTGTACCGAATACAATTTCTGATGGAGTGTGACCAGTTGTGCTGTTCACCGCATTTCTGTATGCCATTCAAAATAGAGGAATGTGTTGGTCTCAGTCTTGTTGGAAGTCACCTACTACTTTGGAAAGGTGTTCTTTGAGAGTCCTGTTGAAACGTTCAACCATTCCGTCAGACTGCGGATGAAGTGGTGTTGTTCTTGATGCCAAGGAGCGAACAGACTTCTTGAAAGATTTTTTATTCGAAGTTCCTTCCTTGGTCAGAATGGAGCTCCATAGGAACACCGAACCTCCTGACCCAATTGTACACAATCTGATCCGCAACTGTCTTCGCTTCTTGGTTTGGAATGGCAAATGCCTCAGGCCACTTGCTGAATTAATCCATGACAACAAGAATGAATCGGTTTCCACTGTTAGACTCAGGAAATGGGCCTACAATATCGATGGAAATTCTTTCAAAAGGTGCTCCAACGTTGTACTGTTGCATCTTACTCTTTAGTTTTCTGCCTGTTCCCTTGGTGGCTGCACAAGTGACGCATTTTCTGCACCATTTTTCTCCATCGTCTTTTGCATGCACCCAGTAGAAACGTTCTCGTATTTTCTCCAGAGTTTTCTTGATACCCAAATGGCTTCCAGAAGATCCAACGAACATCTGACGTAGAATGTCATTAACCTTTGTCCGGGGAACAACAAATCACATAGGTTTTGCCATCTGAGCATTCCTACCTTCGTTTGAGCAAACCTTCCTGCACATGAAGGGAATTTTCCATTGTGCCCAATAGGCTTTGAGGGTCGGACTTCTATCAGAAATGTCTCCCCATTCTGGTTTCTCTTCATGTTCTCCCTCAAAATTGTAATCTCTGTAATAGAAGAGAAATTGAAGATAGTTACCATTTCATAGCAGTTTGTCCAATCCTACAAGAAATTCGGCGGCTCTACTTCCAAGAAAGCATTCTGACTTTAAGTCAGCTTATTAATGTACTAAATGGATCCTTAGGGTGGTCAAAACTATCTAAATTTGTAAGCACTCTCTAATGTATCGCAACAGCTTCTAATATGGATGCATTTCCCCAGTTAAAGTATTCCCATATTAAAGTATATTCAAACTATTCTTAAATCTATATAAACTCAAATTTATAAATTTATCTTTTAATTTTATACTTAAAATTGTTTTAGCTGGTTTCAATTGTAAAAAAAAAACTTACGAATTTATTCTAATTTAATAAGTTTATTGTTTGATATACGTTACAATTTTTAAATAATTCAAAATTTATATAAACTGAGATAACATGTATAACTCAACATTTTAAATTATTGTGTATTTATGATTGTTTTAGCTGGTTTAAATCACAAAAAAAAAAAAAAACTTTCGAATTTATTGTTAACTTCGAAATTAAGATTTTTTATTTAATAGAAATTGTAATGGATAACGATGTTTAATTTTCATTATTATGTACTTTTTATGTATTTCATAGTGTATCAATTGTCAATCAAGCAGACGGCAGCAAAGCCATGTCCTTAATCTTATCTTTATATTATTGTACAAATCTATTGAAATAAAGAATTATATCTATCTATCTATCTATCTTCATGTTTTTTCCATGCAAGAATGGGTTCGATGTCCAAATCTTCTTGCTGAGCATTCCTGATTTCCTCGTTACTCCAGCCACCAATGGGTTCAACTCTTTTTCGCTGTACTGCAATAAATTCCTCTTCTTCCTGGCGAGTGCAATGCTGGCCGTCTTGGTTACATGGCCGACGAGATAGGGCATCCTTTTCGATGTTGGATTTCATAGTCATATGTCTGAAGTCTCTCGATCCACCTGGCTACTTAACCTTCTGGATTTTTAAAATTCAAAAGCCATCTTAGCGCTCCATGGTACGTCCGTAAAAGGAACCTCTGTCCATAGATGTATTAATGAAAGTGTGGCCAAAACCAAAACAAGAAGTTCTCTTCTGGTTACGCAGTAATTTCTCTCTGTCTTTGAGAGCACCTTGCTGAGGTATGCTACAACTTTTTCTTGACCGTCATGAACCTGGGAGAGAAAGGCTCCTATTCCGATATTGCTTGCATCTGCATGGATTATAAACTGTTTTCCAGGAGTTGGATAAGTTAACACTGGAGCATCACACAAGGTCCTTAAAGCTTTTCTCGCACTCATTTGACCACTTGAATTGGTTTCCTTTTACTGTGAGTTGGTGCAAGCTTTTGGCGATTCCGGCAAAATCCTTCACAAATCGTCGGTAATATGTAGCTAGCCCAAGAAAACTTCTAAGTTGATGTTTGTCTTGTGGATTTGGCCCGTTCTTCACAGCTTCCACTTTTTCGTGGTGATCAGTTCTTACCCCTTGAGACGAGATGATATGCCCCAAATACTTCACTGCAGACTTGAACAGCGTACATTTTTCCAGATTGAGCTTCAGATGAGCATTTCGCAATCTCTAGAATACCCCTTTTAAGTTTCCGCAATGCTCGTCAATTTTTTTGCCAAACACGATGACATCATCCAAATAGACTAGACAGGCTTTCCAATTAAGGCCTTGTAGTACGCATTATATTAAACGCTCAAATGTTGCAGGAGCGTTACACAGGCCAAAAGCATTACTTTGAACTGCCATAAACCGTAACCTGTCGAGAATGCAGTTTTCTCCCGATCTTCTGGATGAATTTCAACCTGCCAGTAACCACTCTTCAGGTCCAATGTTGAAAACCATTGAGCTCCAGCCATCGCATCCAGAGTATCGCTTATCCTAGGCAGAGGATAACTGTCCTTCTTGGTGACATTGTTCAACCTTGGGTAGTCCACACAGAATTGAGTACTTCCGTCTTTCTTTTTGACTAGTACGACTGCTGATGCCCAAGGACTTTTTGAATTCTCGATTATACCATCTCTCTGCATTTTCGATATCATTTTAGTAACTTCATCTTGTTTGGCTAAAGGCAGGCGCCTTGCTGGTTGATGGATAGGCCTTGCATCAATAGTATCGATTCGATGCTGTACAAGTTGTGTTCGTCCATATTGCCCGTCCTGTGAAGCGAAAACATCAGCGAACTCTTGTAGAAGGTTTCCAGCAACTCTTAGCTGTTGTTGATCAAGATTACAGCAGTTAAACATTTATCTCTTCAAAGCAATGACTTTATCTGGATTCATTGATTTTTCGGGATGTTCTTCGGTTATCTTTGTTATAACAGGGTCACATTTACCGACAACTTCTCCTTTTCTGAGCTGGATGTCATATGGTTTGATGTTTAGTATTTGTATGGGCACCATGTTATTTTGAGGTGCCACCAGCGTCTTTCCCACGATTTTATTTTGGGAGCAATGCTCAGGGTCTGGTTCCACCATGAGGAATCGATGGCTCCCAGAATCATCTTTGATGTTTGTCCAAACAAAGACTTCTGACGGAGGAGGTAGGCACATATTTTCTTTGATGATTCCTCTTATCGATGATGAGATTTGATTGCCATAAACCATTGGAATCTCTATATTTCGTTATTTAAGAACTTGGTTGCCAATATCAAGAATTATTCGAGCAGGTGAAGAGAGTTTGAGAAGCACCTGCCCAGAGATGGGAGTTATACTCAAGTTTAGGGCGTATAAACGCCTTGTAAATTGTAGCCAGATCAGAAGGGGTGAAAAACTTCTTGCATCTATTAAGAAAGCCTAAGCATCTTGCAGCATTCTTAGCAATCTCAAGTATATGATCATTCCAACGAAGGTTGTCACTGATACACATACCGAGTACTGAAAGCTTTTCGGCCTCCTCGATGCAAGTACCATTCATGGATTATGGCATAGGGTGTATGTTTATCTTTAACGACAAAAGACAGCATTGAGTTTTCGACGCATTAAACTCCACAAGATTTCTGATACCCCAATTCACAATGCTATTTAAAGCGGTCAGCCATCAGACGAATAGGGGGAATAACATGTAGCATATGAAAACATGCACGTGCCGTAACTATTCGGGACTGGTGGAAGTGTGATCATAGCCTCTTTGCGGCGGCCGCTAGTAACAAGCCTTTTAAAAAAGGTTTGGCTAATATGATCAGGCTAGTTCCTCAGGTTGGCAACAGGTCAATTCCCTGTTCCGTAAAATTTTAGAATTACGAACCCGACAACAAGCCTCGGAAACGGACTGATCTCACGACGACAACCAACGCAACGAAAACGGCAAAACGATTTACGAATTTTCTTATGGAACGTACGATCGCTCTATAGAGCTCGAGCTGCTCAGCAGCTAGCCGATGCCCTGTCAAAATATAGAGCTGACATAACAGCACTACAAGAAATCAGATGGACAGGGAATGGTGTTTTACAGAAGAAAGAATATGACGTATACTACAGCTGTCATACAAAACACCATGTGCTCGGGGTAGGCTTCCTAGTCAGCGAAAAAATGAAGTCTACCATCATCGGCTTTAACGCTATAAGCGAAAGGCTATGCACCCTTCGCGTGCGAGGCAAATTTACGAACATTAGCCTCATTAACGTTCACGGACCTACGGAGGAGTCCTCAGACGAAGAAAAAGAGACTTACTACGAACAAGTCGAGAGGACCCTCAATGCCTGTCCAAGGTATGACGTAAAAATCATCCTTGGGGATTTGAACGCAAAAATAGGTCGGGAGCCGGTATTCAGGCATTACGCAGGCACCCATAGTTTGCATGAGAACACTAATGACAATGGACTTCGAGTCTTAGAATTGGCAGCATCGAAAAACATGGTCGTTGCGAGTACCAGGTTCCCGCGAAAAGATATCTACAAAGCCACCTGGGTATCACCTGATGGAGTCACTCGTAACCAAATAGACCACGTGTTGATAGACCGTCGCCACTACTCGAACTTGATGACTGTACGAACGTACCGAGGCGCCAATATCGACTCGGATCACTATCTTGTTGGTATGGTCTTCCGAGGGCGGATTGCCTTGCGAAGACGTATTGCATCCGCCGATCAAGTTCGAATCAACACGGCTGCCCTGCGCAATGAAAATGCCAGTAACACCTTTGGTAATGCGTTAGGACTCGCCCTAGAATCGCTTGATTTAGGGAGAGTAAGTCCTGGGGCCAGTATGCTGGGCGTAGATGAGAAGTGGACACGCCTTAAGAATACTGTCATTAGTACTGCCAACTCCATCTTAGGCAGCAGTCGTAGAAATCGGAACGACTGGTTTGATGATGAATGCAAGCTAGCGACTGAACGTAAGAATGTTGCGTACCGAGCAATGCAGCAATCTCATAGAACGCGGGCACGCGAAGAAGAATATAAAGAGCTCAGAAGAATAGAAAAACGGCTTCACAGACAGAAAAAATCAGCCTGGGAGAAGAACTTAATCTGTGAAATAGAAAAAAGCCGAGAGCGAGGTCCGCACCAGGCGCGGAAGTTCTACCAATCCATCCGAAACATGACGCAGTACACACCACGCTGCACATACTGCAAGGACGGAGAGGGAAATCTGATCACCGATCCACAAAGCATACTGGAGCGATGGGAAGTGTACTTTAATGAATTGCTAAATGGTCAACTCACTGCAGAAGTGGAGGCTCCACTGCTTCAAGACGAATACCCTATGTTGCCGTCACCAAGCATAGAAGAGGTTGAGAAGGCTATAGACCGGCTAAAGAAAAACAAAGCCCCGGGAGCTGATGGTATACCAGCCGAATTATTTCAACACGGTGGGCCAGCTCTACGTCAGGCAATTCATGATATTATAGTGCACGTGTGGGAGCGTGAAGAAATGCCAGAAGACTGGCGAAAAGGTATAATATGCCCCATACATAAGAAAGGAGATGTCACAACGTGCAGCAACTATAGAGGTATCACGTTGTTGAGTACCGCCTATAAGATACTCTCCTCTATCCTACAAGACCGGATAACCCCATACGCTAAAACCATCATCGGACAATATCAGTGTGGTTTCATTCCAGGCAAATCAACAACTGATCAGATCTTTACCCTTAGGCAGGCGATGGAAAAATGTCTAGAATTTAACATCCCAACATACCACCTGTTTATAGACTTTAAGGCCGCCTATGATAGCATAGCCAGGGTAGAACTTTACAAAGCCATGAGAGAATTCGGCATCCCAAATAAATTGACACGACTATGTAGGTTGACCATGACCAACGTAACAAGCCAAGTAAAAATAGCCGGATTGCTATCCAGACCAATCAACATCTTTAATGGACTCCGACAAGGGGATGGTTTGGCCTGCCTCCTCTTCAACCTGGCGTTGGAGAAAGCAATCCGTGACTCTGGCACGGCAACAAGAGGGACCATCGTCAACAGGTCCAGCCAGATACTGGCTTACGCAGACGACTTCGACATCATCGGAAGAACCGAGCAAGCTGTACACGATTCCTTCATCCAGATCGAGCAGGCGGCACAAAATCTGGGGCTGCACATTAGTGAAGGTAAAACAAAGTACATGGTGGCGTCGAATGCGAGAGGAACAGTTGGTCAAACAATCAAGGTAGCGGAGCACGAATTTGAAGTGGTGCAATCCTTTAAATACCTTGGGTCAATAGTAGCAGCCGATAACAATATAGAAGAAGAAATACGCGGGCGGCTTCTCAAATCCAACAGAGCCTACTACAGTCTGTCAAAGCTCTTCAAATCCAGAAATCTCACCATAACTTCAAAACTACTGCTGTACAGGACCATGGTTCTGCCAGTACTCACATATGGATCCGAGACTTGGGTGCTTAGCAAAAGGCACTCTGACCTCTTAGCCGCGTTCGAGAGAAAAGTCTTAAGGAGAATTGTTGGCCCCATATGTGAGGAAGGACGATTCCGGAGACGGTACAATCATGAATTGTACGCAATCTACCTTGAAGCAGATATAGTGACAAAAATTAGGCTCGGTAGACTTCGGTGGGCAGGGCACCTAGCTCGCATGAGCGAAGAGGAACCTGCTCGGAAAGTTCTTTGTGGTACATTCTATGGCAGACGACAGCGTGGTAGACCATGCTTGCGCTGGAGAGATGGCGTAGACCAGGACGCTCTTTTATTTTCGATAAAAGAGCTTCATGCCAAACTCTATCAAATGCCTTTGAAATATCAAGCGCAGTAATCTTGCTTTTGCCAAAGCGATGCACAGATTTGTTCCACTGTTCGGTGAGATATGCCATCGGATCACCAGTGGAACGATTGCTGCGAAAGCCGTATTGCCGGTCATTTAAAAGCTCCCGATCTTCGAGATATTTCTTGAGCTGACGATTTATCAGCGTTTCCATGACCTTGGAAAGAAGGGACGTAAGTGCATTTGGTCGGTAGGAGAAGGGGGAGGAGGAATCACCTTCTTTAGGGACGGGCTGGACAAATGCTGTTTTCCATCTACTAGGAAAGATTCCTGAACGATAGGAGCTATGGAAAAGCTTACGCAATGGTTTTGCCAGCGATGAAGAACACCTCTTCAGAAGTATAGGGGGTATACCATCCGGGCCAGCGGATTTGTGTATATCAAGATCTTGAAGAACTCTTGCTACTGTACGAGTGCGGAAAAATACCTGTCCCATAGAAAAATTAACGTTCTCAAGTACAGGAGGGGCATCGATGCTTGCAGGAAACGTAGAACTTGGAGCAAAATGAGCTGCGAGCATATTCGCCTTCTCTGAAGAGCTGACAATTGGATTATTGTCGACGATGAGCGTTGGAACTGATGATGACGTTGAGTTCTTGACGTTTTTTACAAATGACCAGAAGTTTTTACTGCCTTTTGGTTATTGTAGAATTTTTTGCCGTAACTTCTGGTCATGTAAAAATTTCGTTTTGTGTATAACGGAGTTGCACGAGTTCCTAACTTGTTTGTGTTTCTTCCGATTTTCCTCAGATGGGTTGGCTTTATAGGATCGGAAGCTTACTTCTTTCAACCTGATAGCTTCTTTACACTCTTCGGTAAACCAAGACTTTTCTTTTGGTTTGATACATTTTGTTCTGTGAGGGACAAAAGTTCTCATTCCAAGAAAAATCACTTCTGTAATCATTTCAGCACTGACATCAATGTCATTATCGAGGAAGCATAATGACCAGTTAAAGTTGCGAAAGAAATTATTCAGACCGTCCCAGTTGACTTTCTCGTATTGCCAAACGGTCCTAGTGGGAATTTTTTCTTTGACTGGATGGTTGGAGATCGAGAAATTAGCTGAAATGACACAATGGTCCGAGGTGCCAAATGGAGAAGTTACTTTAATAGTATATTTATCAGGGTGGGAAGTAAGGAACAAGTCAAGAGTATGGGCGGAATGCCCATCAACATCCGGTATACGGGTAGGCTCATCGATAAGCTGGGTAAGATGGATATACTCAGCAAAGATCTCGGAATACCTTCCTTCGGGTGTTGTCTGGCCAGAATAGCGGAGCCAACTTGAATTGTGTACATTGAAGTCGCCCGCAATCACGACTTCAGTGTGAGGACAATGGGAAACAATTCGGGAAATTGAATCTGACAGAACATCTAACTCATCACAAGTAGACATGCTGTCAAGATTCGGACTCCTGTAAAGAAAACAGTAATGAATGATATGCTTGCGCACAGTAAATTTGAGCCACAGGAAATTAAAGTTCGTATTAGAACAATGCCCATATTGGGGAAGGCTCTGGCAAGCAATATCATTATTCCTAACATAAACGACAAGACCATGGTGGGAAAAAAGTAATGGCACTAAGTTATATCCAACCAAACAAAATTCTGATAAATCAGTATTCTGTCCAACCTGGGTTTCACTTAATGCCAAAACAGCTGGCCTGTATTGCACAGTATGGGCGTACACAGAAAAGAAATTCTTCCTAAGCCCACGAACATTTGAATAGACGACACAAAAATCACTTACCATTCTGAAAAACTAAACACAAAAAATTCGACTTTGATGTACCTAAGTTCAACCGTGCAGTGTAGGCCCATATCAAATCAATGATAAACAAACTGTCCTAGGTGTTATGCCCATAAGACAATTTGCACACAAATTAATATATATAGGTATAAACAACACAATAGAACTATTCGACAAATGCTACTTACCTATCCACCGCAAACCTCTTGCGATAAGCCTCACAAGAGGCTTGAAGTGCATAGAAAGCAACAGTTATGAGTGAGCTCGGGTGGAGAGGGTGGGTGGTGTCGGATGCTGTGCTGCGACTACGAACTAGGTTTTTGATTTCTGCTTTCTTCTTTTTTGCGATTTTGGAAATTGATTTTAATTATGTTATAATAATAATAATAAATAATGATTGCCCCAAAGCAGCATTTTTGAATACGTTCTTCTAAATAATTATATTGTGCAATAAATTCCTTCTGCATTGCATGCCATACATGCAACATCTTTTTTCTACAAAAGATGTTTTTCTACTTTTTTAAAAAGATTTTCCAGTCTTTTTTTGACTTCTCTGGCTGGATATATTGCCCAATGACTTTGCGCAGTTCGTGCTTAGAAAACCCCCTTTTGATAACTGATTTCAGTTTCCTTAAAACCTTGAGCTACTTTTTGTTGTACATCTTCGATGAAAAGCTATACAAAAACACGGGTTACAATCATATAAAATAAGTATTTGACTTAATTCTTACGTTTATTTTCTAATGGACGAACAAAAAATTTAATTACATATCCCTTCAACGCATCATTGTATTTAGCTTTTCCATCTTTCTTAAGCGGCTCTAGTCCAGGCACCAACCAAGTTAAATAGCAACATCTAGATAAATGAATTCCGGCATAAACAACAGCTGTTTTCGTTGGTGCATAGACCTAAGGCAAAAAAGATAGTTCCAATTTTAAATGAAACATGTATTAAGAATAACCTACCCGAATAAAATATGATCGTCCAGCATACCCTTCTAGAATGGATAGATGCTCACAGTCTTTGTCGTCGATTCTATTTTGACCACAAAATAGCTCATCATCAGAGTTAAGTATAGCTTTGTAAGTACCAGCCCAATTTATGGCACTACGGTAATCGGTAAAACTTCTAGTGGGATTGAAATACCAGTCCAGCTCTTTCAAACGCTTTTCTTATCACCCTCATGTTTCCAACTTACGTTACTTACGTAAAAAGAAAAGTAATTTAATGTATGCAGTCGGTTTTTTAAGAAATAAAGAAGATTTTATTGGAATTTTCTTTAAGATCTGCGTTCACTATTTTTTTCAATAACTGCGTTCACTATTCCACCGACTTTTTATTTATTACGTAAGTGTTTTAAAACCGAGAATTTAAAAAATAAAAAAGCAAAATTAAAAACTTATTGATACCACGAGCAAAAAAGTAATTGAATTGAATTGAATTTTATTGAGTCTTTTAGTTTCGAGTTACATTTTTGTCTTATTCTAATTCTAATTCTTGTTCGCTTTAGCGAGTACAAAAGTGGCTGTAATGTATGGCCTTCTTTTTCAGTTGCGTATAATGGAAAGCCTCGTGGCGAACAGTTATTATATAAAAGATATATAGTTACACTACTTTTGCTCATAAGTATAATTTTTTGCTTTAGACGCAAAGTCACATATATATTTACAAATACCTTAAAAACTAACACTAAAATAAAATAATTTACATTGAGAATAAAATTTCTTTTGAAGTTAGAGCGAGAGCTCAGTACTTTTACTGTATATGCAATGCATATATTATGTTTAAATTATTAACACTTATAAATGGTATGTTTAGATAGCTTGATAGAGCGAGACCGCCCTAGGACTATACGTAAATAATTAATTATTACGTTTTCAATGAAAATTTGATTGAAACAAAGTATATTACATTAAAATATCAAAACGATAAAGTGAAACTATCACAGTATACTTAAATATTTGAACACTTTATATGTATGAAGACAGAAACACTGTTGCACGCTGGATTGTCACGTTATAAACTTGTTGTCGCGTTATAAACTTTACTGTTGTTGTCGATGCCTGATGTACCGTTGGGTATCTAGCAGTAAAATATTAGCTGGGCGGGAAGTTTTCGTCCATCGATGTCGTTATATGGAGCGCTGTACATCTCTCACAAAATGTTACTTCCATCTTGGCCATTGCTGGTTGCTTGGAGCGCTGTTGAACACCAGTCCCAAATGTTGCTTCCTAGCTCCGTATTTGCTGCTTTTATAAGCAGTCCGAATTACTGGGGGACAAGCCACCCTGAAACTACTCACTTTAATTACGTTTTTATCTTAAAATTGACGGAGGTCCAAAGACCAAAGACCACCGTCGTTACCACTTATTTGATGATTTTTTTTTTTTTTCTAAATTTATTTACTTTACTTTATTAAGACACTTATTTCTAAATTACAAGTTACTTTTTATTGCTTTGACGGTGGCGCAAAGGCAGCGCCACCGTGTGTACCCTACGAGGGTTCCGATTGATCTCCTGCAAAAAAGTAAACAACACACCATTTTGGCAGTTGAGAAACTGTCCTAAACTGGAATACTATTATATAGATAAACAAACGATTTTGGTTTGTTTATCTGTATAACAATTCTTCAAATAGGCACAACTTTTTGGTATCTATCCACTATCCAGTTATATATAGAGATAACCAGTTTAGGACAGTTTCTCAACCGCCAAAATGGTGGGCTGTTTACTTTTGTGGCTGGTGCTCGTGGTTGGTATTAATAAGTTTTTAATTTTGCTTAGTTTAGCTAAATTTTCGTAAAATCTTAACATTTTGTTTGTGATTTTATATAATTTAATTAAAATATAATATATTTTCGTTATCATTAAATTGAAAGTGAAGCTTTTAATATATTATATAATTCGTGCATTTAGAAAAAGAAAAAAATAATTTTTCTTCCTTCCCTTGTGTTTTATTTATAAAAAAATTGCAACCCAGAATTAAACGAACCACTTGTCAGATGTGGAAAAAAGATTTGCTTAAAAACGAGGCCACAAATTGTCTTGGCTGACCTCAATTCAGTGCGCACTCTTTTAGTGCGCCATCAACTCTAATATCCATCAAATCACATCCATCTTTCAAAAGAACAAAACGAAGTTGATGATGAGCTAATTATTCTAAAAACATTATTGGCAAATACAGATATTTTTGTTGGAGACAAAAGAAAAATAGATGTCCCAATCATTTCGCACCCCTGACAAGGGTTTGTTGATTGTTAAGGGTGTGCCTCATCTATGTTTATTGTAATTTGGTTATTTACTTTGTTCCGTAGGTCAGCAAATGCAGCTCCACAATTTGAAGTTCGCGGTGGCGAAGATTTGGCCCTTGAGTTGACATTTCATACCAATATCGGCTCTACCGTTTGATCTGAAAGCGCTCTGCGTTCCTCCAGGGCAACAATGCTGGAAACCTTATGTTGATATGCTGGTAAGTGATAATAAACACACCGATAAGTTTGACTAACAAATTATTAAATTCTAGTGTGGTGGAGATCTGTGCAATGCCATATCTTTGGCCGGAAAAGCTGATCTTAAAAACACAAAAAGTCATCGAGTGACAGTAGCTCTTATGGACGCTGGACAATCCGATTTGATTCTATCCGATCATCCGTATGAGTTATATGACTGTACAAGAATCAACACAAATTGCACTTAAGATGATTAAACAACCAAAACCACCTCTTCTGAGGAAAACTGTTTTTTTTTCCTTAGAAGATGTTTTTGTTATTTTTAATTTTCCCCAAATCCATACAACATTACAAACCAATGGTTGCAAACAGAAAGCTAGTTACAAGAAGATTGATGCCTATGAGGACCAAAGCGAATAGAATTTGAGTAAGTTTTTGCGTCTTAGAAGACTATGACTTATGCCTCAACAAAGTAACGAGATGAGAGCCTTGTAACGAGATGAGAGCCTTGTAACCTAACTAAGTTGTTAGAGTTGGACCAACGTATTTATTCGTATCACCAGGCTTATAAACATTTCTACTGAAAGTTATTTAAAAAAATGAATATTAGATTTTACATAACTAACGTATTTATTTTAATTTTACACTGTGTATTTATCAATACAAATTCATTACAAAAAGATATATACGTTGTAAATAAATCGATTGATCTATTTTTTTTTGTGTCTATGTTAAATAATTTACAATAATATGACTCGCCTTATAAATAATAAAATATAATCTGCAACAAACTTTTTTTCTAGGAATAAAGCGAAACTTTTTAAATATAATTCATTGAACATGCGACTGGTTATATACATTCTAAATGTATTACATATTTTCATTTAGTTTAACTAAATATGAAATCAATTAATACAGAAATAATTTTTAATCAGCGTAGGCCCTATTTTATTTACATAGATTTTGTTTAATTCTGTATTAATGGAATCCTTGATTCCTAATTATATCTCAGCACATGAATTTAATCACGATATATAAAAACCGGTCATACTTTAGGATTTGACTCATTTTCTTTAAGTTCAAGCTGTGCTAGGGTCCGAACAACTGCACCACGGTTTACCGGGGATAGGTTTTGACAAAGACCAACAACAGCATCTAGTGCTACTTCCGGGCATTCCTTGAATAAAAAAAAATATTAAAAATAAAATTGAAATAAAAAAATATAAAAAAACCAACATGAAGTAGTGTTTGAATTTTTGATATGATTGCATCCTGTTTGACTGCGTTTATATTTCTCGATACAGTTGATTCAGATTTTTTTGTTCTTCGTACCACCGAACCATTTGTTCATTGTTTTCCCAAACGTACGCCTAAATACCAAATTATAAATAATTGCAATCAAAGAACATTTCAACAGCAAAACAAACCTCAGTTGCTCCCTTTTCTTCAACCAACCATCTTCGAAGCATTTGCTTGGCTTGTCCAACAGACAATTTGTCTTGTGCTTTTAGAATTTGTTTGGTCATCGTATCTTCTAACAATAAACGCCGCAGACGCCAATACAACCAAGAACGCGATTCTCTCCGGGGAACGATTTCATTTATGCATTGTTTTTCCAACATTCGCTCAGGAGTGTCATGTAAATCGGCAAAATGAACCGCAACTGTGTGATACACGTGTATAAGAAGATTTATGCAGGCCTTTATTTTTTCTTCAAGATCATGTGTCTTTAATGTATCATTAGCCACATCCGGCAGTAGTTTTTCAAGCTGAAAATAAAAACAAAATTAAAATATGTAAAAAAAAAAAATTGATTATTTTATTACGTACCGCAATAACGGTGGCATCCAGCCGTTGAATAGTTTTTATCAGATCTTTTTCTTTGTACTTGATTTCAACAACTCCTTCCAAGACACCAGCTCTTGCTTCAGGATCAGCATATGTTTCCATGTATCTTGGATTAATAAGAGAATCCAAAACGGCCCATGCTCCT